>JAOPSE010000075.1:396419-996419 GCA_029449295.1 Zea luxurians | reverse complement strand
GCTTACTTAACTCGGGGTGACCACTATGCCCTGCTAACGGAGCAATCGACTTAAGTCGGCAACGACTTAAGGCGGTGCAACATGCTCACGCTTACTTAACTCGGGGTGACCACTATGCCCTGCTAACGGAGCAATCAACTTAAGTCGGCAACGACTTAAGGCGGTGCAACATGCTCACGCTTACTTAACTCGGGGTGACCACTATGCCCTGCTAACGGAGCAATCAACTTAAGTCGGCAACGACTTAAGGCGGTGCAACATGCTCACGCTTACTTAACTCGGGGTGACCACTATGCCCTGCTAACGGAGCAATCGACTTAAGTCGGCAACGACTTAAGGCGGTGCAACATGCTCACGCTTACTTAACTCGGGGTGACCACTATGCCCTGCTAACGGAGCAATCGACTTAAGTCGGCAACGACTTAAGGCGGTGCAACGTGCTCATGCTTTACTTAACTCAGGGCGACCACTATGCCCAGCTAACGAAGCAATCAACTCCAATTGGCGCTTGCTTAAGACCAATACAACATGCTCTCGCTTATTTAATTCAGGGGATGATCTCCATATCCCACACGCAAAATTCATAGTCATCATGCATCATTACTACCAAACTCATTGAACTAAAAAAATCCTGATACAATGATAGAATAACTATGTCACTCAAATAAACTGGTGTTCTCTGACAAATATTCAATCATGCAAGCTGCGCGCTTGGAGCATGCGAAATGTTTTCTCTATTTTGCAATGTCTTTCCCAGGAGCAGTTGACGAAGAAGGACGACTCGAGGAGTCAGGGGCGGCGTTCACGTCGGCCCTTATATCTTCAGGAACGACTACGCCAGGCCTCCTCATCAGAATTCGTCCCGCTCGAATGGCCTTGTCCATGGCCCTATCGCGTTGGGCTCTCAGAGTATTGGAAGTTTCTTCAGCAGCCTTGACAGCCGACTGGGCAGCCTCTAGCTCCTGGGTAACAGATTTTTTGGAAGCACGCAGATTCTTGATGACAACGTCTTTAGCGGATATCAACTCCCGAAGGCGAATCACATCATCCAAGGACTCCTGCAACTTATAGCGAAGATTGTTCAACTCCTCCATGGAAAAGCGATGACTTCTCTCCAAGATGGTCAGCGAGTTGCTAGAATCTCGATACAACCTATCAAGATTGTCTCGAGAAGCGGCAAGGATGCGTTTTTCCTCCTGCAAGCGCAAATCAGTTCTTTCCGAAAACCAGGCAAACAATAGGAGCACGGCAAGAAAAAAGTGCAGTTTCATATATCACCTTTTCAGAGTCAAGCTGGGCATGCAGAGAAGAACTCAACGCATTGGCATCATCCAAGGCAGCAGAAACCTGACTCAGTTCAATCTGACTTTGAGAATACTTTTCCTCAAGATCAGTGCATCGCTGAGTCAATTCAGCTCGATCCTGAGAATGTTTCTCCTCAAGAAGTGCAGTCTGCCGAGTCATTCCTAGTAAGAGGTAATCAAACAAAACAAGGTCAGAAGGTCAAGCAGTCCACAACAAACGCGAAGAAAAGGAAAAGGGCACTAACCAGCGTTAATCGCCTCTAACTCGGATACACGACGACGAAGTAACACTGGATTCCAACATGGAAAAGATGAAGCCACTTCTGGAATAGGAGCACCATGCAATTTCAGCTGGGTGGTCACCCCATCCACAAAAGTCTGATGAGAAGAGCAGATGAGCATAATGGCGAGAGTTCAGGCAATGTAAAAATCAAGCTAAGAAACAGCACAGAACCTGGAGGGTGGAGAAGAACGAAGGGATCCCCAAGTCAGGAGAAATCAGATGATAACCAGGCGCAAGGTCATCACCCGAAGCAGCACGCAATGGAACAGTGGGAATCAGTCCATCTTCTTCAGCATAACCGGATACTCGATCAACGGGGACGCTGCCCTCTAAAGCGACGCCCCGGTCTGAAGTTTGGGCCACCACCATGCAGCCAGAGTGTGGAGGTGACCCAGCGTGAACGTCCATGGAAGTGCCGGAGGGAGATCCTGTCTGGGCATCCCCGGGGATCGGGCCATAGTCGGCACTGCCCACTTGAGCCGGGTTATCCCCGGCAACACTCTCGGGGGCTGGGCAGTAGCTTGCACTCTTCGCCCGGGCTAAGTCGTCCCCCACGACACCCTCGGGGGCTGGACACGTGTCGACACCATCCTTGGGGTCCAAATTTTCAGCAGTAACCGTCTCCAAGGTTAGCGGGCCCTCGGTTATTTCCATGGGATCAGGACAATCCGAGTTAACATCCCGTCCCTCAAGATCGTGTTCTAAGGTTGATGAGGCACGGGATGACCTCAACCCAGCGTCCGGCACAGCACCACAGGTTTCCGTCGCGGCATCGTCCACTGGCCCTGATAACAAGTCCTCTGGGACCATATCCTCGAGAGTTTGATCAAAGTCGGCCAGGGATATGTTTTGCAGACCAACAAGAGCAGATAAGGCCGGGGAGGGAACCCCACTACTTTCCCCACTGGCGAGGAATTGCCGACTGTTCTTTCAAATCAAAGGAACCTCATCCTCTTCCTCTTCGTCATCTTCATCAGCAACACCGGCACCACACCCATTGGGATCAGCATCAGATGGACCACACCCATTGGGTTCAGCATCAGCAAATTCAGATGCAGGAACCTCCTCATCAGCAGGAGCCGAGGGACCAGCACCCTGATTCAAACTAGATACTCGCCGAATACGTCTCTTCTTCTTTTTCTGCTCATCAACAGAAAGATCAGTCTGATTGGTTCGGCGGGGACGCTTCGAGCGAGCACGGACAGGTCTCTGGACATCCAAGACTATACCGACCTCTGGGAGAGGTGCCACTGCCAATGTCTCAGTAGGAATAGCGTCAGAAGAATCTTCGGCCAACATGTCAAGCACGGCATTTATTTCAGCATCAGTAGGACCCGAAGGCACCTCGAAATGGGTTTGTCTTTCATCATCAGGGATTTTCCCAAGTGAAGCAACCAAGGCACTAACCTCCTCATCAGAGGGCCGCGTTCTAAGGCCCAAATTGCCATCAGTTGAAGGCGGGTTTGACACGAAGCGAGTGAAGGCCTTGGCAGGAGGCAGATTCCAGGCTGAATACGCCACCGGAGCACCAACATTGGATACTTTGCCTCTGAGAATCATCTCCAGCCGGCTCACCAAATCTGCAGAAGGGATCCTTCCGTTGGTAACTCGAGTTGGGTCGGCTAGCCCTTGATACAGATAAGCCGGGTGGGCCCTGTCTTTCAGTGGCTGAATGTTTTTGAAGACAAAGTCAGCGACTATAGCTTCAGCGGTTAAACCCCTCTCTTTCAATAGCCCAACTTCAGCTAACAGCACACTAGCTTCAGCCACCTCCTCGTCTGTGGGAGACTCGGTCCAGCTCGTGGTGCGAACATCTGGCTGTCTTCCTGACCGGGGGGGGAGAGAATTTCCATAGTTATCAACTATAAACCATTCCAGGCGCCATCCCTTAATGCTGTCTTTAAGGGGGATCTCAAGATACTCAGTTTTCCGTCCCCGGCGCATCTCCAAGCTAGCACCTCCAACCAACTGATGCTGTCCCCCGGCCATCCCAGGGCGACAGTGATACAGGTGTTTCCACAATCCAAAATGCGGCAGCACACCAAGAAAGGCCTCACATAAGTGGACGAAGATAGAAATTTGCAGAATTGAATTAGGGTTCAGATGGGTTAAGTTGATGTGGTAGAAATCAAGAAGACCACGGAAAAAGGGAGAAATAGGAAGGCCAAGGCCGCGGAGAAGAAAGGGAGCGTAAACCACAGATTCGTGGGTATCCTCCGTCGGGACCGTAGTTCCATGGCAAACCCGCCAAGAACAGAGTTCCCGCGGAGGAAGAACCCCGAGGGACACGAGGTGGAGGAGTTCAGTTTCAGAGATGTTGGACATGTGGTTACCTGCGAAAGGCAACTGGCTGTTGGGATCAATTGGGGGAATCACCACAGCGGAAGAACTCGCGATTTTCCTCTTGGGAGCCATCTCGACTTCACCAGCGAGCAAATTGGAGGCAAGCGCAGAGGAGATTTGGAAGCAGGAATGCAAAAACTAGGGCGCGGAAAGCAAAGGCGGCTAAAAGTGCGACTCTTATGGGATATTCTCGGACCAGACACCGTTTCAAAAAGTGCCCAGTCATCACTCGGCGGTTATTTCCGAAATCCCAGCATGCCACGTGGTCATTCGGCAGTTATTTCCCAGAAAACTGGTGGGCCCTCTCCTTACTCGGGTGCTAACCCTCGAAATAACTCGGCGTTGCTACTAAAATGCCGGCGTCACTATCTAGTCACTCGGCGTTGCCTCTAAAACGCTAATCTTGAGTTCAATCGTTCGGCATTACTTCTAAAATGCCGACGTTGACCTTCAATCACTCGGCGCTGCCTCTAAAACGCTGACTTCGAGTTCAATAACTCGGCGCTGCCTCTAAAACGCCGACGTCACTATCTGTAACACCCTAAAGTTCAATCTTGTGAAGACAAGGAAAAATTCTCAAAGATTTTAAATCAAAACACCTTTCCTTAAAAATAATCATAATTTAGAAGCTTCCACTCATGAATATGTTAAAAATACATAATTAAAGATACTTAGATAATCTAAATTGCCTTTTGGGTTAGGATATATGAAAGAATTAGGGTTAAACTATTTCTTAATGGATATAAGTTTACAATATAAATTTGATTTCCCTAGAACTAATAAGGTATGGGTTAATCTCTACTATATGATTGAAAGCTTGTCTAAAAGAACTAAAATAAATAAAGAAATACATAAAATAGGTTTTTGCACATTATGCTAAAAGTTCTATATGTGTATTCAAATTAAGTGTTTGAACTTTAAACTTGTGTTGATTTGAAATTCAAATGGAAAGGAAAAATAGAAAATAGAAAACAAATGGGAAAGTGAGAAAAGAGAAGAGATATGAAAATATACATAAAATAAATAACCAAATATCTTCAGGTTTAGCATTTTTAATTTCAAAAGATGAGTTTATAAATGAAGATCCACACAAAGTTTGAATTTGAACTTGAACTCAATTTGGATTTGAAAATGAAAAAGGAAAACAGAAAATATAAAAAGAAAAAGATAAAAGGAGTTAGCTGGGCCGACTTGGCGCATTCGGCCCATCTCCACTCATCTCGCGCGCGGCCCATCTCCATTCACGGGGCGCCGACAGGCCGGGGCCACCCGTCGGCCTCACGCACGCGTCACAGGTGTGGAACATCTTCTGCTGACAGGTCTGGCCCGTGTGTCGGTGACTCCGGCTCACGCTGGCTGCGCTTTCACTGACCGCGGGACCCCATCGGTCAGCTCCTTCCTTCGTCAACGGCACAACGGACTCCGCGCGCTCCGCGTCTTCCTCGCCGGCGATCTCGGGGTCCGTGCAACGACCGTGGGTGCGCCCCGGGTATAAAAGCTCACCGGGCTCGCCTCCCCTCCCGTATTAACCTACGACGGCGACCATTGCCGTAACACCGAGAGAAAAAAAAAAGAAGAAATCCGCCGCCGCGGGCTCAATTCGTGTGTGCCCGCGACCGGTCGGGGTAGCTAGCCTGTGCACTCCCTCTTGATCCCTGCGAACCGTGCGTGGTCTCGGCTGGCCCGATTAGGGCGCAGGGGACCGGCAATTGCTCGCCGTGGTGAAGCCTCCGCCGTGAATCCGCCCTCCACCGTGGCCGTGTGCCTCCGCGCCATAATCGCCGGTATGGGGTCTTCCTTTGTGTTCACCTTCGCCTTCTCTACGTGTAGCACCGTTTAATTTGAATTTGGGGCGGTGTTGCGCCGGATTGGGCCAGCTCCGGCGAGCTTCGTCGCGAATCCAGGGCGGCGCCGCCGTCGTCAGCATCGATTTGGGGAGGCAGCGTCTGCGCCGTTGGATCCTGATGAACGGCGTAGATTAGAACATTGCGTACCCCTTCGCTCGATCGCACAGAGACCGTAGATGCGAGATCCAGCGGTGCAGAGTAGATCTGAGGTTCATTAAATCCGTGCCGTCGATCGTGGATCCCACGGCACCGGGCGCATACCGGTTCGGGTTATACTAAGTCTAATCCGAGCCGTCCGTGTGTGATCCAACGGCCAGAACGGCCCGATACCCTTTCGCTGTGGCGATTTTGTTAAAGAAACCCTGACAAACACTGGAATCAACCCGCCGTCCAGGGATCCTGTTTCCTGGGTCTCGGGTTTCTTGCGCAGAGCCCCCTGGCTTTTCTTATAATTGAGGCCCAGTCCAGAACATAATAAATTCAGAGAAAATAGTTATTAAATAGATTTTTAATATGAAAATAATTACTAGAACTTAATTAATTCATAACTAATTCATTTTAGCTCCAAATTGAGTCATTCCAATTCCTAAAATTTTGTAATAATATTCTTCATCTTTTTGTGCCTCTGTTTTGGCATGAAAAGCTCATTTAAATTTATCTAACACTTAATCTTGTATTAAATACATAAAAGCTACAAAAATTCATAACTTAAAATCTATAACTCCAAATTTAATAATTCTTTTTCCTGTGATCTTATTTTAATATATAGATTATTAATATGTATTTTGCATATATGTTTGGTGTAATGTTAATTTTGCCTATACCATGTATGTTTGTATTGCTACGACTAGCAGTGAGGTCACGAGGATCTGAAGATCATCCTGGTACCTGGATTCTCAAGGCCCAGGCAAGTTGTGCCCTTGATCACTTCTTTTCACCTACTCATGTTCTAATTAATCATAATGATCTGCATAGGTTAATTTTGATGGGACCCAATAGGTTACCTAGTTTGATTATCTTTATACCTTGTCCACCACTAAATTTCTGGGTAGTACTTGCTAGTGCTTTATGTGGTTTTGGGTATGAAGATTACACTATTCATGATTATACTTTTGTTATCAGTTGTTATTTATGGTTCATGTTAAGATCATTATGTTAATTGGAACATGGAGAACCACCCGGGAAAACAGTGCTACCACAAGGGTAGTATGGGATGCCCTTGGCTGATTAATTAGGAAAGCTAGTGGAAGACTACCTTACCCGAAAGGGGCAAGGGCAGTAGGGGAGAGGTCAGTGTAGGGAGGCCCTCGGGAGGATTTTGCTGCGATGGCGGTCCTGCAAGGGATTCCTGCACTGGATCTTCCTATAAACTGTAGCGGGTTTTCGGAAGCTAGTGGAACTTTGTAAAGGCCTCGTAGTGCTACCCTGCCTCACTTCCTTGGTAGAGGTGTATGGGATTCATGACCCCTTGGCAGATGGGTAACACGACTTGTGGGTAAAGATGCGCAACCTCTGCAGAGTGTAAAACTGGTATACTAGCCGTGCTCACGGTCATGAGCAGCTCGGACCCTCACATGATTAATCTATGGAACTAAATTCAATTTGTCATATGCATTGCATGGCAGGTGATGTTGATACTTTTGTTCTATTACTTAATTGGGTTTGGTATTTACTTATACTTAGTAATTGCTAATAAAATTTTGACCAACTTTAAAAGCAATGCTCAGCTCTAACCATCTTCTTTGGTAAGCCTTACACTTTATGAGCTCCCACCTTTGGTGAGTTCATGCACATTATTCCCCACAACTTGTTGAGCGATGAACGTATGTGAGCTCACTCTTGCTGTCTCACATACACCACAGGTCAAGACCAGGTACTGCAGGATGATGCTCATGGAGGATGCTGCGATGTGTTCGTGAGTGGTCTAGGTCGTCGTCTCCCAGTCAACTTTGGGTTGCTGGACCGTTGTCTCCTTATAATGTAATTATTTATTTTGTATAGAACTCCTGTTATATATAAAGATGTGACATTCGATCCTGTGCCACTTTACATCATATGTTTGAGACTTGGTCCCAGCATACCTGGTGTTTTAACCCCGGGTTTTGGACCCCTAAAATCCGGGTGTTACAGAAGTGGTATCAGAGGAATGTTGACTGTAGGACGAAACCTAGATAGAACTGGACAACCATTATCTACTTACCTTTGCTACTCTGATCATTTCTAAACTTATCTTAATCTTTTCTCATCTATTTCCGCTTCACTCTGATTATTCTTACCTATTTATTCTAAAAACAAATGTGGATTTCACACTTTGAAATCCTGTACCTAAAGTGACTTTTAGGAATAGGAGACCTATTCTTAGGAACAAAAACAAAACTATTTTTATAAGTGTTTATATATTTGAATGTTTGTTCTTATGACATCTGTCTGATTTGGATCTTTGATTGAGTGTGATGGGTTGTGGAGTAATGTCCACAATTACATCTGCATATACATCTAGGTATAAAGGATAGCATTTGTAAAATAACTAGACAACCTAGATTATCCCCATTGGAACATATCTAGCTTAAGAGATTTATCTTATCCTAAAAGATCTCATTCTAACCAATTCATCTTATCTTAAAAGATTCTCTCTTATCTTACTAGATCCATCTCATCTTAAAAGATACTCATCTTATCTTGAAAAGATTTTATCCTTATCCTAATAGATCTAACTGGCCTCAGAAGATTCTATCTTATCATTAGGGATCTGTCTTATCCTAATAAGCATACTTATCCACCCTAGTTTAACAACCATGATCTAATACAAATTAATTAGATCTTATCTAGTCAAACTAGTCACACCAATCTAACCTAGATCTGATCAAATCTAAAGTGACTTATCAAATATGTTAGATAACACTGATGGAATAGTTTAGACTCTACCCCTATAGAACAAGTCTTAACTTAGTTCACCCCGCACTAAATTAAGAATGATAGATCAACTTGGCTATATACAACTACCTCAACTATCTGATAGTTGCATAACCCCTCAATTTTAACCTAGCAAGAGATTCTATCTCATCATAACATATCAAATTAATCTTAAAACATCCTAACATATCTTAATAATACATATTCTACCCAGTTGGACCTATCTAAGCCTAAACTAGTCTAATCTAGTCATATCCAATTCTTATCCTACCTAATGTGACCTGATCTATTGTGGTCTAATGTTATCTAACTTAATGTGGTCCACTTAAACAGATTAATGACACTAGTAGAAGAGATTAGACCCCACTAGCCATGTATTAACTTATCTTAGCACATTGGATCAATTCAACCATGAGCTAACCCAACCCATAGTGCCATAATGAATAGTATGACCTTTCTATTCCCACCTAATAACAAACAAACTTTTAACCTACATCTTGTAGCCTATCTCACCCATGTATATCTCTCATCTTGACAGATTCTATCTTACCCTTGGATATTCACCTTATATGATTGGTTACCCCAATCTGGACATAAATTAAGCCCTACCAAAGAATCTATAGATTATAACCAACTACTAGCTTATCCATTCCGCTTAGTAACTTCCTTTGCAAAACTATTATCACATGCTTCTAACTTTCATGGTCGATACCAGGAAAGGAAAGATTATCACGTAACAACAAACAGAAAATGAATCCTCCAAATCCTCCACCTGTTGACCTCAATCAAGTGGCTGCTACCCAAAGACTGGTAATACAACAGTTAACAGACATGGTGACCGAGATGCAGAATCAGATAAGACAACAACGCGAGGAAATACGTCAAGCCCGCCAAGAAATAAGGCAAGCACGGCTGGAGAGACAACAACAACAACAACCCCCACCACCACCAGCTTCACCAAGCTACATAGATATAAATTATGATGAATTGTAAGATCTAGGTGTTACTTTAGTAATATGATAATATTTTAGAAGAAATAATAAAGGTCTAATGACCCTATGTTTTGTTAAGGAAATATACCTCATGCTGAGATTCCTTTGTTTGTGCATATGTTCCAAGAGCAATATGAGTATACATCCCTTTTCTTACAAATCTCGAGGACGAGATTATTTTTAAGGGGGGTAGGATTTGTAACACCCTAAAGTTCAATCTTGTGAAGACAAGGAAAAATTCTCAAAGATTTTAAATCAAAACACCTTTCCTTAAAAATAATCATAATTTAGAAGCTTCCACTCATGAATATGTTAAAAATACATAATTAAAGATACTTAGATAATCTAAATTGCCTTTTGGGTTAGGATATATGAAAGAATTAGGGTTAAACTATTTCTTAATGGATATAAGTTTACAATATAAATTTGATTTCCCTAGAACTAATAAGGTATGGGTTAATCTCTACTATATGATTGAAAGCTTGTCTAAAAGAACTAAAATAAATAAAGAAATACATAAAATAGGTTTTTGCACATTATGCTAAAAGTTCTATATGTGTATTCAAATTAAGTGTTTGAACTTTAAACTTGTGTTGATTTGAAATTCAAATGGAAAGGAAAAATAGAAAATAGAAAACAAATGGGAAAGTGAGAAAAGAGAAGAGATATGAAAATATACATAAAATAAATAACCAAATATCTTCAGGTTTAGCATTTTTAATTTCAAAAGATGAGTTTATAAATGAAGATCCACACAAAGTTTGAATTTGAACTTGAACTCAATTTGGATTTGAAAATGAAAAAGGAAAACAGAAAATATAAAAAGAAAAAGATAAAAGGAGTTAGCTGGGCCGACTTGGCGCATTCGGCCCATCTCCACTCATCTCGCGCGCGGCCCATCTCCATTCACGGGGCGCCGACAGGCCGGGGCCACCCGTCGGCCTCACGCACGCGTCACAGGTGTGGAACATCTTCTGCTGACAGGTCTGGCCCGCGTGTCGGTGACTCCGGCTCACGCTGGCTGCGCTTTCACTGACCGCGGGACCCCATCGGTCAGCTCCTTCCTTCGTCAACGGCACAACGGACTCCGCGCGCTCCGCGTCTTCCTCGCCGGCGATCTCGGGGTCCGTGCAACGACCGTGGGTGCGCCCCGGGTATAAAAGCTCACCGGGCTCGCCTCCCCTCCCGTATTAACCTACGACGGCGACCATTGCCGTAACACCGAGAGAAAAAAAAAAGAAGAAATCCGCCGCCGCGGGCTCAATTCGTGTGTGCCCGCGACCGGTCGGGGTAGCTAGCCTGTGCACTCCCTCTTGATCCCTGCGAACCGTGCGTGGTCTCGGCTGGCCCGATTAGGGCGCAGGGGACCGGCAATTGCTCGCCGTGGTGAAGCCTCCGCCGTGAATCCGCCCTCCACCGTGGCTGTGTGCCTCCGCGCCATAATCGCCGGTATGGGGTCTTCCTTTGTGTTCACCTTCGCCTTCTCTACGTGTAGCACCGTTTAATTTGAATTTGGGGCGGTGTTGCGCCGGATTGGGCCAGCTCCGGCGAGCTTCGTCGCGAATCCAGGGCGGCGCCGCCGTCGTCAGCATCGATTTGGGGAGGCAGCGTCTGCGCCGTTGGATCCTGATGAACGGCGTAGATTAGAACATTGCGTACCCCTTCGCTCGATCGCACAGAGACCGTAGATGCGAGATCCAGCGGTGCAGAGTAGATCTGAGGTTCATTAAATCCGTGCCGTCGATCGTGGATCCCACGGCACCGGGCGCATACCGGTTCGGGTTATACTAAGTCTAATCCGAGCCGTCCGTGTGTGATCCAACGGCCAGAACGGCCCGATACCCTTTCGCTGTGGCGATTTTGTTAAAGAAACCCTGACAAACACTGGAATCAACCCGCCGTCCAGGGATCCTGTTTCCTGGGTCTCGGGTTTCTTGCGCAGAGCCCCCTGGCTTTTCTTATAATTGAGGCCCAGTCCAGAACATAATAAATTCAGAGAAAATAGTTATTAAATAGATTTTTAATATGAAAATAATTACTAGAACTTAATTAATTCATAACTAATTCATTTTAGCTCCAAATTGAGTCATTCCAATTCCTAAAATTTTGTAATAATATTCTTCATCTTTTTGTGCCTCTGTTTTGGCATGAAAAGCTCATTTAAATTTATCTAACACTTAATCTTGTATTAAATACATAAAAGCTACAAAAATTCATAACTTAAAATCTATAACTCCAAATTTAATAATTCTTTTTCCTGTGATCTTATTTTAATATATAGATTATTAATATGTATTTTGCATATATGTTTGGTGTAATGTTAATTTTGCCTATACCATGTATGTTTGTATTGCTACGACTAGCAGTGAGGTCACGAGGATCTGAAGATCATCCTGGTACCTGGATTCTCAAGGCCCAGGCAAGTTGTGCCCTTGATCACTTCTTTTCACCTACTCATGTTCTAATTAATCATAATGATCTGCATAGGTTAATTTTGATGGGACCCAATAGGTTACCTAGTTTGATTATCTTTATACCTTGTCCACCACTAAATTTCTGGGTAGTACTTGCTAGTGCTTTATGTGGTTTTGGGTATGAAGATTACACTATTCATGATTATACTTTTGTTATCAGTTGTTATTTATGGTTCATGTTAAGATCATTATGTTAATTGGAACATGGAGAACCACCCGGGAAAACAGTGCTACCACAAGGGTAGTATGGGATGCCCTTGGCTGATTAATTAGGAAAGCTAGTGGAAGACTACCTTACCCGAAAGGGGCAAGGGCAGTAGGGGAGAGGTCAGTGTAGGGAGGCCCTCGGGAGGATTTTGCTGCGATGGCGGTCCTGCAAGGGATTCCTGCACTGGATCTTCCTATAAACTGTAGCGGGTTTTCGGAAGCTAGTGGAACTTTGTAAAGGCCTCGTAGTGCTACCCTGCCTCACTTCCTTGGTAGAGGTGTATGGGATTCATGACCCCTTGGCAGATGGGTAACACGACTTGTGGGTAAAGATGCGCAACCTCTGCAGAGTGTAAAACTGGTATACTAGCCGTGCTCACGGTCATGAGCAGCTCGGACCCTCACATGATTAATCTATGGAACTAAATTCAATTTGTCATATGCATTGCATGGCAGGTGATGTTGATACTTTTGTTCTATTACTTAATTGGGTTTGGTATTTACTTATACTTAGTAATTGCTAATAAAATTTTGACCAACTTTAAAAGCAATGCTCAGCTCTAACCATCTTCTTTGGTAAGCCTTACACTTTATGAGCTCCCACCTTTGGTGAGTTCATGCACATTATTCCCCACAACTTGTTGAGCGATGAACGTATGTGAGCTCACTCTTGCTGTCTCACATACACCACAGGTCAAGACCAGGTACTGCAGGATGATGCTCATGGAGGATGCTGCGATGTGTTCGTGAGTGGTCTAGGTCGTCGTCTCCCAGTCAACTTTGGGTTGCTGGACCGTTGTCTCCTTATAATGTAATTATTTATTTTGTATAGAACTCCTGTTATATATAAAGATGTGACATTCGATCCTGTGCCACTTTACATCATATGTTTGAGACTTGGTCCCAGCATACCTGGTGTTTTAACCCCGGGTTTTGGACCCCTAAAATCCGGGTGTTACACTATCCAGTCACTCGGCGTTGCCTCTAAAACGCTGATCTTGAGTTCAATCGTTCGGCATTACTTCTAAAATGCCGACGTTGACCCTCAATCACCCGGCGTTGCCTCTAAAACGCTGATCTTAAGTTAAATTGTTCGGCATTGCCTCTAAAACGCCGAAGTCACTACTTAGTCACTCGGCGTTGCCTCTAAAACGATGATCTGGAGTTCAACCACTCGGCATTACTTTTAAAATGTCGACGGCGACTTCCGATCACTCGGCATTACTTCTAAAAACATTGATACAGATTGCAATATTGCTTGGAGGCATCAGTATAACGATCAAGCCGTTCATCTACGGCCTCAAAAAAAAAAAAAACTCAGATTCATAGTCAGACGAAACAAGTCATCAAAAGGAAACCAAACTTGTTCTTCATTCAAGGGAAGTGATAACATTTACAAATCAACCCATTATGAGTTGATACTTCCCTATTTCTACTACTAAACTACACTCTACTGCTACTACTACTACTACTCTACAATATACTACTTTACATTACTAATAATACTACATTATCTAACTATACTACTTCTAATCTATACTAATATTTAAAAGGACCAGTGGCATCTAGCCACTGGCCCTGCCCCTGCCGCCGCCACCGCTCTTGGTGCCGCCACCGCCACCGCCGCTCTTGGTGCCGCCCCTGTCACCGCCGCCCCTGGTGCAGCCGCCGTCATCGTCGTCGTCGTCGTCGTCATTGTCATCGTCGTCGTCGTCGTCCCCGCCCTCGCCGCCGTCGTCCGAGTCCTCCTCCTCCGAGGAGTACTCGGACTCATCCGAGCCCTCGAGCCCGGAGCGCTCGACGGCCCGGATGTACGACCAGACCTCCGCCGCGAGCCCCTGGGAGTCGTCTGAGTCGTCAGACGACTCACGCAGGGGGATGGGAGCCGGAGACCCCTCGGATTCAGAGGAGAACTCCTCCTCTGAATACTCCGAGTCACCGAAATCTTCAGACGGAGGGGTTGGTTCGCGCTTGCGTTTCTTGCCCATGGTGGAAATACAGATAGAAGAAAGAAAGCAGGCAACGGAGAACAGCGAGAGATGTGAAAAAATCAGGCAGGCAAGGGCACTATTTATAGGAAAAGAAGGCAACCGCTCACCTCCAACAGTGGTCACTGAACAGTCGCAAAGCATTCAATATACACCTCCACCCGTCCAAAGACACGTCAGGCGGCGGACGCCGTTTCATGCAGCACTACACCCATTGGGACTCCAGTCAACAGCGCAAAGAATATGATTACACTCGCCGTCCCATCACATTACAACTCAGAAGCAACCGGTTAAAACGCTCAGCGTACCAAGACGTTCCTTGCTCACACCCATTGGGGGGGGGACGCCCAGGAATTGTCAGTATATTTTTCAAAATGGTCACATCTGTGCAGAGCATGCAGTGAATACCTCAAGACAAAAATGAGATATCAACAAGAGTTAAAGGGAAGCCAAATATAGTCAGTAGAGTGCAAAATATGGTCGACAGACATGACTTGAAGACTAGACAGAGAACGTCCATCGAACGTCCAATCAGTCGCAGAGCAAATACACTATGCTACTCAGCAAGATATGGAAGGGTTGCAAATTCAGTTGCAAAAGACAAAACACATGCTGACCTCCGAAGCATAATATTGATGACATAGCACGGATGACATCATGCCAACCTTTTTATAAGCAGAAAGAGTATTCTTCAGCAACAGGACGCAAAAAGAGGACCTTCAAGCGAATTATCCAAAAAATCCACTTGAAGGTCGGGGGCTACACCCATTGGGTGCACCTCCGGTGCACCCCATGGATTGTCACTATAAGCCAGGATAGCGCCAATTTCTAAGGACATGAAACGAGATTAAGAAGCCAATCCTCAACTGGAATAAGGAAATGCAAATGGGAGTAATTTCTAATGAAGACCTTCGAGTAGATTATTTTCTAAAATCTACTCGAAGCTCGGGGGCTACACCCATTGGGTGCACCTTCGGTGCACCCAATAAGGTTCAGAGTCCAACAAACAGGAATGCCGATCTCTAAGGCACAGGCACAAAGCTAGGTTCTGGTCGACAAGTGATCAAAGCAGGAGAAAACAGCAAGGAGTCATCTCCCTTCAAATCATCTACAAGCTGGACCTGGGATCTTCGGGTTGATTATCTCTAAATTAACCCAAAGATCGGGGGCTTGTGGGGGATAGATATCCCCCGGGTCCACCAAAAGAGTAAAGGACCTCACGAAAGGCCCAAGGGCCCAATAAATCGTAAGGTTATTCTTTTGTGGGCCTGGGGAAAGACGACCAGCAACGCAGAGCGACATGGGGCCGGATTGGTGCAAACCCAGACGGCCCATAGCGCCGAGCCATTGGCCACAACAGAGATCCGACTTTCCCGCGTCGGGGCCTTCATGCAGCGAAGCCACGTGAGGATAAGTCGGCGAGAGTTACGTAGGGGATAATCTCGAGAGGTTCACTATCTTTTAGCTACCCGTTGTTATCTCATCATGTGTACTGCCCCACGGTCGAGTATATAAGGCCTAGGGGGCACCCCTTCAGAACGATCGACCCATTACCTAGCCTCCCACATCAACTCTCTGTATCCTCAAATCCAGAGAGCTCTCTTGTAATCACATCCACCAAGCATACTCATCAGGACGTAGGGTGTTACGCATCTCTAAGCGGCCCGAACCTGTAAAACTTGTCCACTGTCCCTCGTGCGATTGGCACGAACCATTTTGCTACAGTTGTCGACACCGTCCTACTCCTAAAAACACCTTGAGGGGTAACCCCGGGTGTGCGGTCGGACCCTAAACACCGACAGTGACCAGTGATGGGGTCGCCGGAGACAAGGCAGACACTACCTACGGGGGTCTGAGGTCGCTGGGGTTGGCTAGGACTGGCGAGGTGGGCCCGGCGAACTCACTGGCGAGGATCCAGCCACGAGAACTGTACCGGGGACGAGGGAACGATGGAGGGAGCGTCCGGGGCGGTTCAAGGTAACTTCTGCGAGCAATCCTGGCCATGGGGAAGGGAAATCGGGCACGCTAAGGCCATGGCTAACTCCATCGAGGGAGGGAGAATGCTACAGACCAAAGAAGGGCTCGGGACGAGGCTGAATCGACCGGTCATCGCGCGGGCGTGGTGAACCGGCACGGCCGAGCTCCGGCAAACACAAATCAGCTAAGGCAGGGTAGAATTAAGGTAACCGGAGCACGAGGGCTGGTTTCTCACCTTGGGACGGCGCTCAGGAAGGCTTGGTGCGGCGTCTGACGCTCTGGATGGCTGGCGCGGCAGGTTCTTTACTCCGGCGAGCAATGGCGGCGGTGGCAGAGCGCGAGAGAGGGAGAGCATGGGCGAAATGAGGCAGGGGAGAGAGAGCGGGTATGGGCAGGGCTGAAAAGGGAGCTAGGGCACGTGGGCAGGTGACGTGGCCAGGGTTCTCGGCGTGCGTGCATGCTGATCAGTGATGGTTTGCTGGGAAGGCAGAGCTGATAGGGGGGCCCACGATGCAGCGAGAGAGACGGAGGGCGCAAATTGAATGGTTCACGGCGCTGACGGGCTGGGCCTGCTACACAGAGAGATGATGAGGCGCGCGCGAGAGGAAGCGACACCGACAGGTCAGCCCCACCGAGCAGAGGGAGAGAGGGAACGGGGACGCGTGAGCACGGGTGAAGGGAACGACGCCGATGGGTGGGGTTCGCCTATTAGAGGGAGGGTGCGGGCGCATGCGCGAGCACACGGAAATGGGCCGAGCTTGGCCGACTAGCTTAAGCGGGGCTAAAATGGTATTTTTCCTTTTTTTGAATTTCTAATTCCTTTTCTTTTTATTTTATCTTTTGAATTCAAATCAAACCACAAATTCAAATTCAAATAATACAAAAAATAATACACTTCTCAAATAATAACACCTGAATGATGCATCACCCAAAAAACAAAGTTTAAGCTCAGCATGATGCAACATTTCAAGTCTCCCCTAGATTTTAATATTCTAAATAAAATAATACACTTCTCAAATAAATATCCAAAACTCTATTAAAAGAAGAGAGAGGAAATCTATAGAGGTGAGAAAAGGAGTAAAACCTGAATTTGGTAGATATTAGAGAAGAAATTTTATACCCCCAAATTAATGGTGTTAGAAACGTATCCCCCTTAAAAAGAATCTCGCCCTCGAGATTCAAGGTTGGCTGGCAAAGAGCTCAGAATATTTGGCTTTTAGATCATCTTCTCTTTCCCAGGTTGCTTCTTCCTCTAAATGATGGCCCTACTTCACTTTGCACATTCTGATGGTGCTTCTTCAAGTGACTTTGTCTGCTGTCTCTAGTATCTGAGTTGGCTTCTTGATATATGTTAGGTCTTCTTGAACTTCGAGATCTTCGTTCGGTAATTGTTCTTCTGGCACTCACAAACACTTCTTCAGCTGAGACACATGGAACACATCATGCATGGCTGTCAGACTTTCTAGTAGGCTGAGTTGGTATGCCACTTCTCCACATCTTGCCTGAATCTGGTACGATCCGATGTATCGAGGTGCTAGCTTGCCCTTAACTCTGAACCTTCTGACTCCTCTGATCGGTGACACCTTCAGGTAAACATAATCTCCCACTTTGAAACTCAGCCCTCTTCATCTGGTGTCAGCATAGCTTCGCTGTCTAGATTGCGATGTCTTCAGATTCTCTCGAACCATTCTGATATTCTCTTTGGCTTCAAGCAAAATGTCTGGACCGAACACCTGCCTTTCACCAGGTTGGTCCTAGTGCAACGGAGTTCGACAATTCCTCCCATAGAGTGCTTGGAACAGTGACATCTTCAAACTGGTCTAGCTATTGTTGTAGGAGAATTCTGCATAAGGTAGCCTTTTATCCCAACCTGACTTGTCCTGCAAAGCACAAGTCCTCAACATGTCTTCTAGGATCTGGTTGGTTCTCTCAGTCTGACCAGCTGTCTGTGGGTGATAAGCAGAACTGAACTTCAAGTGCATGCCCAAAGCTTCCTGTAGCTGCTGCAAAAAATGAGAAGTGAATTGGATTCCTTGGTCGGACACTATCTTCTTCAGAACACCATGCAAGCATACAATCCGGGACATGTATAACTCTGCCATCACGGCACAATTGTAGGTGGTCTTGACTGGTATGAAATGACCCGCCTTTGTCAAGCGGTCCACTACTACCCAAATAGAGTCATAACTGGCTCGAGTGCGAGGCAAACCAACTATAAAGTCCATCCCAATCCCATCCCACTTACATTGAGGAATTTGCAACGGTTGCAACAAACCTGTAGGCCTTTGATACTCTGCCTTAATTCTCTGACAACTGTCACATATGGCCACATACTCTACGACTTCCCTTTTCATACTGTACCACCAGAATCTTTTCTTCTAGTCTTGGTACAATTTCTTGCTGCCAGGGTGTATGGAATAAGCTGTTTCATGAGCTTCTTTGAGAATTAGCTCCCGAATTGATTTGATGTCGGGAACGCACAACCTATCTTTGAACCACACTACGCATTCCACATTTTCTCGGAAATATTTTCCTTTCCCTTCTGATATTAGCTGGTGGATCTCGCTGATCTATTCATCATCTTTCTGACCTTCTCTAATTTCCCGCTCTAGGATGGGTTCCAGCTCAATTGTCACTCCTTGGGTGCTGTTTTGAAATCCAATACTTAGCCTGTCGAATTCCTTTGCTAGCTCATATGACATCGGATGAGAGGCCATCATGTTGACTTGGCTTTTATGCTCCAGGCTTCTGCAACCACATTAGCTCTGCCTAAGTGATAATGTATCTCTAGCTCATAGTCTTTGATCAACTCCAGCCATCTTCGTTGCCTCATGTTTAGCTCTGACTGGGAGAATATATACTTGAGACTCTTGTGGTCCGTGTAAACATCACACTTCTGCCCATATAGGTAGTGCCTTTACGTCTTTAGTGCATGAACCACTGCTTCTAATTCCAGGTCATGTGTTGGATAAATTCTCTCATGAATCTTTAGTTGTCGGGACGAGTACGCCACTACTCTCCCTTCTTGCATTAGCACACATCCCAGTCTGGTGTAGGAAGCATCACAATACACTAAGAATGGCTTGTGGACATCAGGCAGAATCAACACCGATGTTGTAGTCAACTTCCTCTTCAATGTTTCAAAGGACTCTTGGCACTCTTGGGTCCACTTGAATTCAAATTTCTTCACTAGTAGGGTTGTCATTGGTCTGGCAATCTCAGAGAAACATTCAACGAAACACCGATAGTATCCAACCATTCCAATGAAACTCTTGATCCCACGGACATCTCTTGATGCTTTCCAGTCCATAATATTTGTCACCTTCTTCGGATCCACAACTAATCCATCTCGGTTTATGATATGACCCAAGAACAGGACTTCGCTGATCCAGAACTCACATTTGCTCATCTTGGCATACAACTGGCAATCTTGTAGCCTCTGCAGCACCTTCCTCAAATGCTCTTCGTGCTCCTCCTCATTTTGAGAATACACGAGGATATCATTGATGAACACCACTATGAACTTGTCGAGATAGTCCATGAACACATTGTTCATCAAGTACATGAAGAAAGCTGGCGCATTCATTAGACCGAAGGACATAACCGTGTATTCATAAAGACCATACTTGGTGATGAATACTGTCTTCGGTATGTCCGAAGGCCAGATCCTGAGATGATGATAACTAGACCTTAGATGTTCTTGACCGATTTGGGGGAAATCTCAAATTGGGGCGCTCTGGTGCACGGATTGGTGTATTGGATGCTTGACTACCTAGCAGAGCTGATGGCATGCTCAATTTATAGGACCCGAGGGCAGTGGCCCATGAATTGGAGATGGCGCGCTGGCGGCCGGAGAGAGGGGAGAGCACCGGTGACTTAATCGTGGCGTTCACTGGTGCAATGGCTCAAAGAATGTAATTCTGAGTGTGCCACGGTTACTACCATGAAGTAACGAGCCACAGCGTGGCATAACCGAGGTCACCGGAGTTTCCACGGCGACACCGGCGGTCTGACCACGTCGCGCGGCTACAGGCGCGGTGATAAGCTTCTGCCGCGACCAAATCCACGCCCCTGCGAGATCTTTTTACCTCCCCACGAATATCCATTGCGTGCCAAGCATGAATCACGGCGACCGGCGCGAATCCGAGTGCGCGGATCACCGGCGGCGTGGGGGACTTAACCCTGGGATATTTTCGCTACTGTACCATCAGAGGCTGCTTCTGTTGTTCTGACACAGCGTTTTGCAGCGCGATTTGCTTCAAATTTCATGTATTGACTTGATCACCTCTTATAACACCCTGAATTTGGGGGTATAAAATTTCTTTCTAATGATCACCCAAATTCATGTGTTACTCTTCTCTATCTCACTCTAGTTTCTCTCTCTCTCTAGTTTTCTCTCTCTCTTTCTCTTTTAGTTAGAGTTAGTTGTATTACTGAGGGATTATTTATTTTATTTTGCCCAAAACATATGAGTCATGGAATGTTGCATCATATTGAGCCTAAATATTCTTTGAAATGATGCACATATTTAATTTGGTTTGAATTTGAAACTTGATTTGAATTTGAATTGAAAGCCCTAGAGAAAATAAATAGAAAAGGCAATAGAAATTCCAGGAAAATAGGAAAAACCAATTCGGCCCAAGGCAGCCCATTAAGCCCAGCCCACACGCGCCCCCTCGTCCCTGTGCCTGACAGGCGGACCCCGCCTGTCGGCGCAAACCTGAGCGCCCTCTCTCCCTCGCCCTCTCACTGCTCTGCAGGACCGACCTGGCGGCGCCGTTGCTCTCGCCCACACCTGCCTTACCTCTCTCTGCCCCACCGACCCCACCTGTCAGCGCGTCCCTAACCTCTCGCCCACGATCTCCCCGACGTGGATGCACCGACGACCACGCGTTCTCTGGCCACATCCGAGCCCCCTCGCCCTGCTCGCCCACCTCCCCTCTTCCATTTGCGCCCTCTGCCCAGCTCTCTCGCCCTCTCTCTCACTCTACCCACGCAAACCGAGAACCTCTGCCATCGCCTGCTGATGTCCATCGCCTGTTCCACGGCCGTCGTTGCGCCCGTGCCCCATCCAGTGCCACGGTAAGCTTCACCTTGCCGTCAGCTGCTCAGGACACCCTTCGGTGTGCCCTCCCTTTCTTTGGTCTGTCCGGTCCACGCTCACCGGAGTATTTCTTACGCGGCCAGAGCTCCGCTACCGTCGCCCCGTCACGTCCCTGTGCCTCCGTCGTTGCCCCGTGCCTCCAGCGCTTCCCCTCTATTCTGGGCAGGGGATACTTGTTCTTGATGATGACTTCATTCAGAGCTTTGTAATCTATACACATCCTCTTCGTACCATCCTTCTTTTCCAAAAACAACACTGGGGCGACCCAAGGCGAGGTGTTGGGTCTGATGTAACCCTTCTCCAACAACTTGTCTATCTGCTTCTTGAGTTCCACCAATTCTAGTTTGGACACTCTACAATCTCTCTTAGAGATAGGGGCAGTGCCAGGGATAAGCTCTATGGCAAATTCAACTTTTCTCTCAGGTGGCATGCCTAGTAACTCCTCGGGGAACACATCTGAGAATTCTAATACTACTTTGATGGCTTCAAGTGGATTGACTGCCTCACAATGGGTAGCTATTTGATGATAGCTTCCTTTCCTTGGTCTAGACAAGACCAACTCCACTAACACTTCCTCTCCTAACAAAGACACTAACTTCACAGTCCTCTTATCATAGCTAAGGCCTACTCGATACTTGGTCAGCCAATTCATCCCTAAGACGATATCTATGTCTACATCCCGAGTACCCATTACTATTAGATCAGCGGGGAACTCTATCCCCCTTATTTGAACTCTTGCACTTGTGCAAAATTTATCTATTTGAGTCCTCCTACCGATTGAACTAACCCTCATAGGTGGGAACATGAGTGCTACTAGTATGTTGTGTGTTTCTACCCATGATGCAATTACAAAAGAATGTGTGGCTCTAGTATCAAATAACAAATTTGCACAATGGGATTCGACTAAGAACGTACCTAATGCCACTACTGGGGTCTCCTGAACTGTGTCGGCCTCCAAGTGGTTGACCTTTCCACACTTGGCATGGGGTTGTCCATGATTGTTTGCTCCTTGCTAGGGTACATTCTGTCTTGCAAGGGCATCAGGAGCTGACTTCTGCTCAGCCGCTTTCTTTGGGCAATGCGACGCCTAGTGGTCTTGTTCTCTAGAGTGGAAACATCCTCGGCCTCCTCCTTGCGCTGGGATTGTCTGGTTGTTCTGATTGGTTACTGGGGTAGGAAGGCGAGGTGCCTGGTTGTTCTATCTTTGGTACTAGTTTCCTCCTGGTTGGTTGTTCTAGCGGCACTGCTGCTGCTGCGACTAAGGGAATTGCCTTTGGAACTGATGTTGATGCGGACGTTGACTCTGTTGCTGGTGCTGATGTCCTCGAGGGTGACTCTACTTGAACTGCAGGGGTGGATTGCCTGAGAAACTAGGACATCTATTGCTCCCGGCCTGAGGCCCACCAACTTTTGCACTTTCGGTCTTCCATCTCCCAGCGCTTCCTCTCAGTCGTTATGGCTCTGTCAATCAAGTGCTGAAAGGTAGGGAAGGTATGGTTCATCAACTGATAGTGCAGGGGGTTAGCCAACCCTCTCAGGAATACTGCCTCTTAGCATCGATGTTGACATCCTCGGGTGCATAGCTAGATAGTTGTAGAAACTTGTCCCTATACTCACTGACAGATAGGGGCCTTGCTTCAGTGCTAGGAATTCTTCCTTCCTCACTATCATCAAACCTTTAGGATCATGGTACCAGCGAAAGTTTGTCTCTGAACTCCTCCCAGGTGATAGTTTTAGGGTTGGCATGGGTGGCGAGGTAGGACTCCCACTAGGACTGTGCTGCTCCCCTTAGTAGATGGGGACCATACATAACTTTCTCTCGATCATTGCACTAAGCGGTATGCAGCTCCCATTCCATCGTGCGCAGCCAGTTTTCGGCATCCATAGGGTCTGCAGAGTGGGCAAACACAGGGGATGACCTCTCATGAACTCCGCACGCTTGTCTCTTGGCGTTTGTGGCATCTGCACTTGCGGTTGAGGCTGAGGTTGTTGCTACACTTGTTGCATGGCTGCTAGGGTCTGACCAATCTCATGAACCGCATGAGTCTGCATGAGAAACATCTGCTCTATTGTCATTAGGGATGGTGGTGGCAGCTGCGGCTGGGGCACCTCATCCTATGGTGCTTGCTACTCTTGCTAGGCACGCCTTCCACCTCGACGCCTGTCGTCAGACATCTGTAGAAAGCATTCACACATTAGAACCGACCATGCAGTCTTTCAGTATAAGAAAAGATATATAGAAGTCTTCATAACACTGAACAAATGAGCATCTTTACTGACCCTCAACACAGCCAACATAGCTTTTTAGATAAAGAGGAAAGTGGAAATAAAAGGTTGCCCAACTAAATGACCAACTTTAATAATAACTACACCAAATTGCAGGGGTGCCCAGACTTCGATGAAAATCATTACAAAGAGCCAAATCCATCATAAGTTCATCATGACAAACATGGAAACACATGATAAGCAAACTACTCCAACTAACTAAAACTGACCAAGACTAAGACACTGACTTAAACATTTATTACAAACTCCGACTCTAGCGATCCAAGGCTCCAAGTTTATCCAGGTCCTGCAGTCAGGGGTGCCATAAGCATGATGACCAAGAGGCGGTGAGCGGTAAGGATGCTCAGTCCCAACAGGGGCGGGGGAACCATCCTCCTGATGGCGGCGCTCCGCGCGCTCAGCACGCAGTTCTGCAATCTCCACCCAAGCCTTGCCTAACTCGTCATGGGCGTGGTCTAGCTTGGTGTTGAGCACGGCGACTAGGTTGACCATGCTGCTCAATCTGGGATTGCACACACCAATAGGTCATACAATCATACCTCTGGCACTGCTAGTCGAGCAGCGGAGGTAATACTTCAGGTCGAGACCGTCAGCCACCCCACTAAGCAACGAACAGTACTGTGAAAGTGCACACAGTGCAGCATCCTGCAAGGCTGCCTCAGCGGTATTCCGCTCAGTGATAGAATAATGCTCTGAGTAGGCCTCTGCTCCCCGAAGATCATTGTCCAGACGGCGCACCAAGCAGGTAGACTCCCATTGGTCCGGGTATAACCTGCAACTGTACTGGTAGACTACATAGTGGTACTCGATGGACCAAGTGTGTCAGTCATAGGCCCGACGCAGCAAGGTGTTGAGAGCGTCGTGGAAATGACAACCGTGAGCGGCATCACGAGTGATGGGTTGGGCGACCCATCCTTCTAGCTCCTGCTCCTCCGAATCCTCCGGGTTGTGGCTCGAACTGCCACCATCATCGTCTTTGTTAGGGTCACCTCCAGCACCTAGGGTTCCCTGTGGTGGTGCAGGGGCACCTCTAGCTTAGGCACAGAGGAGGGTTGCCTCCTAGACTCCACCTTCTGCTGAGGCAAGGGGGAAGAGTCTTCCTGCTCCCGCTCCTGGCATCGGCACTCCTGCTCCTCATGCAGGCAGCGGTGCAGTCTCTCTAGGTGACTCGATTGTCCTGTTACCGTGCGGCACAATGGACGCTCTACAAGGCGAGAGGGAAGGAAAGGGATCACCGACTTACGTGCAGTGCATCTAAGATAGGCCATCTACAAAAGATGTCGTAAGCACAAGAGTGGAAATAGAACTATATGACCAACAAGTAAACCAAAATCAAAATAAGATAAAAAAGAAATTTTGTAAGGTGGGTATATATAGTAGTATAACATAGAATTGGTCGAGATGACCAACTTATGAAGTGACACCAAGGTCAAGGTGAGAGAATAAGGGTCTATAGTTCTTAAAGTGACCATTCTAGTCTAGGTTAGCGGTCCTACAGTCAGCAAGGCTTTGATACCACTTATGTCACACCTGATTTTACAAGGCAAACCGAATGTGAACAATGTACGTGCTAGGAACCGAAATTCACGTACACAACGATTACATAGTTAGACATCATCACACATTCCTCAAAATAATAGCAGATGTTGGGGGCCTTCCTCTTCCGAAGGTCCTCCAGTCTGAATTTGTTAACATGGAAACAAATTAATACTGCGAGGGGCTACTGTTGGGGGCCTTCCTCTTCTGAAGGTCCTAAAAAACATGACTAATATGTTTTTCAGTGTAACATAGACTGATACAGGAGGTTTCGGCTTTGAGATGAAGGTATGCGTGATATGGAGATACAACCCGAAAGCAGGATGAACGGACGCCGAAGCTATGGCCGAAGGAGCTTTGGCTTAGTTTAACGACGAAGGTGAAAGATGAAACCGATCTAAAAGGGAAATACTACTTAGTCCTTGATAGCTCGCCTTATGACTAGTAGCAAATGTCAGAGACATGAATATAATTTTGTCCGGGCTGCGTCTCGTACCTATAAATAGATGAATAGTAATACCGTACTGTTCACGCTGAATTGTAATCACTCTCGCGTTTCCACCTTCTAGCAAGCCGAAGGTATTAATATAATATAAATATCATTGATGTTTATCCATGCTATAAAAATGAGAATACAAATAATCTAACGACTCTTAATGATTATTCATATTCTTTAGTGCTTCATATGTTTTTATTTATATTCGTTCACTAAGATGATGAAGGTATGCCCTTCATGACCTTCGTCTGAAGATCATTATATCTCAAGGGAGATAATGCTTTGAAGGACGAAGGCCTCTAATCGTTAACAATTGTGTTGCTTTGTTCTTGATGTATAACATTCGAGAACAGGGAACAACATTGGCGCCCACCTCCTATGAACTCAATTGACCACCTTTGCCAAGCATCGACTTCCACAATGCTGCCGAAGAAGACAATGGTGCCAAGGGCTGCCTTGCAGCCACTGGACACTAATTAGGAGACACTGCGAGAAGCTAGAAATCAGAAGAGGAAGGCTACTAGCCCAACACCCTAGGAGGAGGAGCTGGATCAAGAGATCAGGGATTTGGAGGCTATCCACCAACAGGTGCAAATGAAAAGGGAAAAGATGCTTCGGCTCACCGATCTTCAGAAGAAGATCGATGAAGCCGCTGAAGAAATGCGTCACCTCACTTAGGACGACCAAGGCTGAAGGCCCCAACACAGGGAGCTTCGCCAAGACATCCTATTCAATGAGGATGAATGGTACGGTGACTTTCATCAGAGTAATTTTTCTTTTGACGATGCTTCTCCGTTGGCAGCAGAATTGCAGGCTACCCCGTGGCCACCGTCATACAAGCCACCTCAGCTCCCCATGTATGACGGACACTCAGACCCAAAGTAATTCCTGATGAGCTATGAAGCAACCATATCCTTGTATGGGGGCAATACTGCAGTCATGGCGAAGTCCTTCGTCATGGCAGTCAAAAGCGTGGCTCAAACTTGGTACTCCTCTCTTCAGCCAGGGACAATTACGTCATGGCAAGAGCTAAAGGATATGTTAGTGACCAGCTTTCACGGTTTTCAAACAAAGCCGGTCATTGCCCAAGCTCTCTTTCAGTGTACACAGGACCAGGAGGAGTACTTGCAGGCGTATATCCGAAGGTTCTTAAGGCTGAGAGCTCAAGCACCTACAGTGCCCAATGAGATCGTCATTAAGGCCATGATCAAGGGGCTTCGACCAAGACCCACGACGCAATACTTCACAAGGAAGCCACCACAAACCTTGGAGAACCTTCTCCAAAACATGGATGAGTACATCAGAGCCAACAATGATTTTCGACAAAGAAGGGAAGAAGTCTACAAATACTCTAAAATGGCCAGGGGCTTCGAAGGGAGATTCCACCCCAAGCATGTCAGGTCAATCCATAATGCTAGCTCAAGTGACGATAGGGGAAACCAAACCCAAAGGCAGCAGCACAACTCCCAATCATCAGGGGCACAACAAAGTTCCTTCAGGCCATCAGCTAAAAGAGGCAGAGGGGGCAGAAGCTTCAGAGGAAGATATGGAGATCAGCCCAGAAAAATATTTTGTTTGTTCTATGGCGAAGACAAAGGGCATACCACAGGAACATGCCAGGTTACGATTCAAAAGCAGAAAGAGATTGCTGAAGCTAAAGCACGGTAGAATCAGCCGAAGCAGGTTCTATATACCGCTTCATGCTACTCTCCCTATGTCCCAGAGTATGTAGGCAATCAACAGTCTACGGCCTCTATTGCTTCGGCAAGCCATTCTCAAGCTTCCTAGGCCCAGGGTCCACCGCCACCACCGCTAGCACCTACTCTGGTTCGCAGTCAGCAGCCAGAAGGGCATCACCATGCTCAGCAATAGCGCGATTTTCAGGAGGCGTCCGAAGCTCGCACAGTCAACAGCATTGTGCCCATGTCGAAGCACATTTACTAAAGGATATCCTGACTTGATGTATTTTCGTTTTGCTTGTCATTTTATTTTCTTGCATGAAAAACAGTCCATGGAGCTTTAATCTCCAACTTGATGTAATAATATTGTGGTCACACCATCGATTGTAGAATGCCACCCCTCAACAACGCTTCCGAAGCAACGAAGTCGTTCCTAAGGGAGCGCAGAGTAAGTTCCGAAGCTACAAAGTCGTTTCTAAGGGAGCGCAGAGTATGTTCCGAAGCTCAAAAGTCGTTCGTAAGGGAATGCAGAGCCAATATGCCACCGAAATAAAAGGTGAAGAAGCTCAAAAGTCGTTCCTAAGGGAATGCAGAGCTTAAATACCACCGAAATAGAAGGTGAAGAAGCTTAAAAGTCGTTCCTAAGGGGATGCAGAGCTTAAATGCCACCAAAATAGAAGGTGAAGAGACTCAAAAGACGTTCTTAAGGGGGATGCAGAGTCTAGGTGTGTTTTCGTCTGGGTATGTGTCTTTGGCATAAACATCATGCTGCATCATATCATCACATCATTTAGTATAGCATTACATCATACATCATGTCGCATCAGCAGTAAGATTGTGCAGAAGGAAAGTCGCTTCTTTCAAAATATGCGATGAATGAAACAGTGTGCTAGAGCACAAAGTACACCTTCGACAATTATAATTTTACATGGCAAGAAAATTTTTGTCGACAACAATATTATACAACAGCTGTGCTATAGAAGGGCTCTTTCTTTACGAAGCATGAAAAGGAGGAAGGTATTTTTTCACCGAAGGCTCAAAAATGGTATGAACGCAAATTTCATGCATCGCAAAGAAATATATTACATTAATATATTGTTGGGGGCCTTCCTCTTCCGAAGGTCCTTAAAAACTCAACTAACATGTTTTTCAGTATAACAGACTGTTACAGGAGGCTTTGACTTTGAGATGAAGGTGTGCGTGGTATGAAGGTACAGTCTAAATGAAGGACAAGCGAGCTCCAAAGCTGTGGCTGAAGGAGCTTCGACTCAGCACGTTGACGATGGTGAAAGGAGAAACCGACTTAAAGGTGAAAAGACTGTTTAGTCCTTGATAGCTTGCCTTATGGTCAATAGTAAATGTCAAGGACATCAATGTAATTTCATCTAGGTTGTCTCCTGTGCCTATAAATAGATGAACAGTAACATCGTACTGTTCACACTGAATTATAATCACTCTCGCGTCACTCTCGCTTTTCTACCTTCTGTCAAGCCGAAGGTATAAATCTAATTTGTATATCATTGATGTTTATCCGTGTTTATAAAATAAGAATAAGAATATAAATAATCTAATGATTTGTGATTTGTGATGGTTGCTTATATTCCTTTGTGTTTCATATGTCTCTATTTACGTTTTGTTCACTAAATTGATGAAGGCATGCCCTTCATGACCTTCGTCTGGAGATCATTATATCCCATGGGAGATAATGCTTCGAAGGACGAAGGTCTCTAATCGTTAACAATTGTGTTGCCTTGTTCATAATGTATAGTATTTGAGAACAAGGACCAACATTGGCGCCCACCTCCGGTGAACTCATCCGACCACCTTTGGCAAGCATCAACCTTCGTCATGCCACCGAAGAAGACAGCCGGGCCAGGGGCTGCACTACAGCCACTGGATGTTAATTAGGAAACGCTACGCGAAGCTAGGAGCCAGAAGAGGAAGGCTACCAGCCCAACATAGGAGGAGGAACTGGACCAAGAGATCAGGGACCTTGAAGCTATCCATCAATAGGTTCAAAAGAAGAGAGAGAAAATGCTTCGGCTCGCCGATCTCCAGAAAAAGATTGATGAGGCCGCCGAAGAAATGCACCATCTCACCAAGGAGGACCAAGACTGAAGGCCCCATCACAGAGAGCTTCGTGAAGAGAATTCATACAATGATGATGAATGGTATGGTGATTTTCATCGTGGCAATTTTGCTTTTGATGATGCTTCTCCTTTGGCAGCAGAGTTGCAGGCTACCCTATGGCGCCCATCATACAAGCCACCTCAGCTTCCTATGTCTGATGGGCACTCAGACCCCAAGCAGTTCCTGATGAGCTATGAAGCAACCATATCTTCATATGGGGGCAATACTACAGTCATGGTGAAATCCTTCGTCATGGCAGTTAAAAGCGTAGCGCAATCTTGGTATTCTTCTCTTCAGCTAGGGACAATCACATCATGGTAGAAGCTTAAGGATATGCTAATTACTAGCTTCCAAGGCTTTCAAACGAAGCTAGTCACTGCTCAGGCTTTGTTTCAATGCACGCAAGACCATGAAGAGTATCTTCAGGCGTATGTCCGAAGGTTCCTACGTCTGAGGGCACAAGCGCCTATAGTGCCCAATGAAATTGTCATTGAGGCCATGATCGAGGGGCTTCGACCAGGACCTACAGCTCAATATTTTGCCAAGAAGCCCCCACAAACCCTGGAGAAGCTTCTTCAGAATATGGATGAGTATATCCGGGTTGATAATGATTTCTGCCAAAGAAGGGAGGAAGCATACAGGTTTTCTAAGATGGCCAGGGGCTTTGGAGGAAGAATTCACCCCAGGCACGTCAGGTCGATCCATAATTCCAACCCAAGTGATGATAGAGGAAGTCAACCTCAAAGGCAATAACACAGCTCCCAATCATCAGGGCCACAACAAAGCTCCTTTAGGCCACCAACCCCAAGAGGCAGAGGGGGCAAAAGCTTCGGAGGAAGATATGGAGATTAGCCTAGAAGACTATTTTGCTTATTCTATGGTGAAGACAAAGGCCACACCACAAGAACATGCCAAGTCACAATTTAGAAGTAAAAAGAGATTGCCGAAGCTGAGGCATGGCAGAATCAACCGAAGCAGGTCCTACATACTGCTTCATGCTATTCTCCCTATGTCCCAGAGTACGTAGGTAATCAACAGCCTACGACCTCTGTCGCTTTGGCAAGCCACTCTCAAGCTTCTTGGGTTCAGCTCCCACCACCACCACAGCTACCACCTACTCTGACCTGAAGCCAACAGCCAAAAGGGCACCAACACGCTCAACAGCAACGCGATTTTCTAGAGGAGTCTGAAGCTCGCACAGTCAATAGTACTGTGCCTGAATCCAAGCACATCTACTAAAGAATATCCTACTCTTGGTGTATCTTTATCTCTTCTGTCATTTTACTTTTCTTGTATGAAAAGCAAGTCACGAAGTACTGAATTCTGATTTCATGTAATAATAGTGCTTGTATCATTGAGTGAAATGCTTCCTCTTAACAAACTTCCGAAGCTATAAAAGTCATTCCTAAGGGAGCGCAGAGTAAGTTTCGAAGCTCAAAAGTCATTCCTAAAGGAATGCAGAGCCAAAATACCACCGAAATATAAGGTGAAGAAGCTCCAAAGTCGTTCCTAAGGGGATGCAGAGCTTAAATACCACCGAAATAGAAGGTGAAGAAGCTTCAAAGTCGTTCCTAAGAGGATGCAGAGCTTAAATACCACCAAAATATAAGGTGAAGAAGCTCCAAAGTCGTTCCTAAGGGGATGCAGAGCTTAAAGACTCCAAAGACATCCCTAAGGGGATGCAGAGTCTTGAGTGTTTCAGTGTGGGCGTGTGTCTTCGGCATAAACATCATGTTGCATCATAAACATAATGTGCATGACATGCCAACAACACTTCACTTCATATAACATGCTTCAAATAGATACTTCAACTACATCAAAGATGTGAGTCGATCATTTATATCATTCTCAAATCATGATCATCAACATTATTAGACTATTGAGCATTAATACTTTTGATCAAATAAAACTTCACCATAGAATTCAATGATTAACACATTTACTACTTATGAATACTCAATGGTAGGGCATAGGATGCAAATCAAACGGTAGCAAACCAGCATCACATTTACTTGCCTTCGTCGGGAATTTGAAATGGTACTAAGTACGATCTGGAGGTCCACCACCTATTGTGGCATAAAACTTAGTACACACATTCATATAACATTTGCTAATAACCAACACCGCTCCTACGCACAAACCCCAACACCGACGTGAACAACACCTCTCCCTACCACCCACCAAACTGCAGCAGCACTGCTTGTTAATTTCATATCTTCAAAATTATAACAACAGTGATATTAAACAAAAACTCCAGAAACATCTACACAAAATTCCCTACAAGTTTTGTATTTAAAAGATAATTAAATTTCGACATCTCGATAGCCCCAAATAGCCGACAAAGTACACCTTGCGTTCTATTTTTTTACAGCAATCTAGCTGAGTTCAAAATGTGATATCTCCTAGAATATTTCACCAAATTGGATGTATAAGTACTCTATCGAAAGATATGATAATGCTCTACATGAATTTTATAGCTATTACAACTAATTGACCCCGCAAAAACCTCAAAAACAATCGACACTACTGCTATCCGCCCGCCACCAAAAATCACGACAGCACCCCCGCCAATTCGCCTAGGGGAACAGATAACCCAATGAAATTATAGCACAATTACAAAATAGAAAACAAGATCACCTTGAACTCCTTCTTCACCCCTTTCTTCTTCCTCCCACCAATCCTCCAATGGAGATTTGTACAAACCAAAAGAGAACCAAGGGAGATAGTGGCTGCACCTTGGAGGAGTGGAATGGGGGGCTAGGGTTTGGATGGGAAGAGGGCGGCTGCTTGAGGGAGAGGGAGGGGCGACTGCAAAGGGGAGAGGGAGGGGGCAGCTGCAAGGGGGGAGAGGGAGAGGGGCGGCTAGGGTATAGAGGGGTGAGGGGCCTCCAATGCCCTTGATGCGAAATCAACGGCTCACAACCCATTCTCCCATCCGAGCTCCCGGTCCTAGTGAATGAATACCAAAATGCTACCGTTCAACTAAGATATTCACCTCCATGGACTCCAAAACTCCAATGGCACAGAGCACAAAAGAAGAGAGAAAAATATTTAACTTCTTTTCATAAAATTGTGTATCACACTAGCGGGGCTCTGACCGCAAGAACTGGACCAGGGATGAGAGAATAGCAGAGGGAGCGCCCAAGGCAGGTTGAGATAACTCCATTAAGCAATCCAGGTCGTGGGGAAGGGAAATTGGGTGCGCTAAGGCCAGGGCTAACTTCGGTGAGGGAGGGGGTATGCTACGGACCAAAGTAGGGGCTCGAGACGGGGCTAAATCGGCTGGTCATCGCGTGGGCATGGCAAACCGGCACGGCTGAGCTTTGGTAAACACAAATCAGCTAAGGTAGGGCAGAATTAAGGTAACCAGAGCACGGGAGCGGGTTTCTCACCTTGGGACAATGCTCGAGAAGGCTTGGCGTGGCGTATGGCGCTCTGGATGGCCGGCATGGTGGGTGCTTTACTCCGACGAGCACTAACGGCAGCGGTAGAGTGTGTGAGAGGGCGAGCATGGGCAAAATGAGGCAGGGGAGAGAGAGCGAGTGCGGGCGAGGCTCAAAAGGGAGCTGGGGCGTGTGGGCAAGCGATGTGGCCGGTGTTCTCGGCGTGCGCGCTGGTCAGCGGCTATTTGTAGGGAAGGTGGAGCTGACAGGGGCCCCATGGCGCTGCGAGAGAGAGGGAGGGCACGGAGTGAATGGTTCATGGTGCTGACGGGCGGGGTCTACTGCGTAGAGAGCGGACGGGGTGCACGCGCGAGAGGAAGCTACACCGATAGGTCGGCCCCACCGAGCAAAGGGAGAGAGGGAGCGGGGATGCGTGAGCACAGGCGAAGGGAACGACGCCGACAGGCGAGGTCCGCCTGTCAGAGGGAGGGTGCAGGCGCTCGCGAGCGCGTGAAGATGGGCCAAGCTAGGTCGACTGGCTTAAGCCGAGCTAAAATGGTTTTTTTCCTTTTTCTTTTGAATTTCTAATTCTTTTTCTTTTTCTTTTCTCTTTTGAATTCAAATCAAATCAAACCACAAATTCAAATTCAAATATTTCAAACATGTGCATCACCAAAAAAACAAAGTTTAAGCTCAGCATGATGCAACATTTCATGTCTCCCCTAAGTTTTAATATTCTAAAGAAAATAATACACTTCTCAAATAAATACCCAAAACTCTATTAAAAGAAGAGAGATGAAATCTATAGAGGTGAGAAAAGGAGTAACACCTGAATTTGGTAGACATTTCAGAAGAAATTTTACACCCCCAAATTTAGGGTGTTACATGGTTGCACCTGGAGGGGCTATAAGTCCTACATGATCACACCAACCACATTTGTGGTGTGTCATGACCATGTACTGGAAGGAATGAGGCCTATGTCATTTCAACTATGAATGGTGTTTGGGAGAGGCCACACCGAAGACCCACTTGCGCATGAGGAAGAACTAGAGCCATTCATGGAGTTAGCCAACCGAGGGCTTGACCCATGTGTGGGCTTCCCTTGCATGGGGATTGTTGGGGGGAATGCCCCTGGATCCCTAGGACTCGCTAATCAGAGAGTGTGCTAGGGAAGGGAGCCCCTGATCGCTAGGTCTCACCAGTCATAAGAGACAAGGGCGCTGACCCTAGAAGGACCCGGCCCTGGTTGAACCCCATGGCACCAGCTCAGGGCCGGGTGTGGTGAAGCCTGACAAGGGAAGCCGAGCATGTCAGAAGGGAGCCACTCGAGTGGATCTCGTGTTCGGCTCCAGACTGATCCACCGTAAATGATTGGTCGTATTAACCACGCCTAGCACCGAGCCACAGTGTGGGCGCTAGTTTGCTTCCCACTCATGACCTATGGACTGCTCGGGACGCATAGCACTCATGACCTATGGCCCCTGAACTATGGCACTTTTAAGGCCTATCGATCTAGGCCTGAGTGTGCAGATGTCCCGTAGGGCACTACACAACGAGCCGTGTCGAGCCCTAGGCTACGGAAGATAGGGATCGGCATAGCTCAAATGATGGCGCCTGGGACCATCCCCGCCCCCACATCATCCACCATGATAAATACACGACACCCAGGTGGCCCTGGGCCCCATGAGCACGCGTGGCCTCACCCTAGGTAAAATGCTAGTTTTAGCCCTGCCTTACGGCTCCTTCCTAGAGAAACCACCGTTGGCTGACCCCTCGGCCTATAAAAGGGAGAAGCTTGCCTCAGAGCAAGGGGGATCGGACTTGGAGATGACCGTACTCCTTCAGACATAGACGAGCCTATAAGGACGAACACGAGGAGGAGCACCGACAAGGACCAGGAGACTGGAGCCCCTCTAAGACAAGACTTAGCTAGGTCTCCACCTTGCATCTTCTAAGCTCCACTTCCACCTCGATAAGAGATCTGGGAGCTTCTCCTCTCTCTCTTGACTTCTTGTAACCCCTACTACGAGTTTGACCATCAATGGTGCCGGTAGCACAAGCCACCGATGACTGGAATTAGGGATGTTTTGCCCGAACTAGTATAAATCTTGCGCCCTCCGCACACACCCTCCGGTGCCCAGAACACGCACAATAAATTTACTTGTCAGAGCGAGGTACAAAACACCAACAAGGATCTAACAAGGACTAGGAAAATCTTGTGTCCTTCTCGTTACCTTGTAAAATATCGAAGTTGTTAATGAGAGTTTATATCTTTATTACAGTTTAAGCTTCCTCATTTATATTGTGTTATCTTGGTTATGTGCTTTAGCTTTCTAGATTAGTTATAGCATAGTGAAAGTTTGGAACCTGGGTTGCATAACTCTTTGCGATAGATATGGCAACACTTAGTCAAAACCATAGTTATACAAAACATAATTTATTTATTGCGTATGTTTTGACTATGAAAAAATTGGAGGCCTTAGTTTTAGAGAAAAATAGAGTTCCCAATTCTCCACATCTTAGGCATCAGTGTTCTTCCGGTTATTATCAGAGCCAATAGCTTAATTGGAATTTTTTTGGCTTAAACATCAGTGAGCTAATGCTATTCGAATAGGGAAGGATGGATACCTCTAGGCCACCTTACATTGATGGCACTAACTTCCCATATTAGTGTTAGAGGGTTTAAGTCCATAATACCACAGAGGTGGACATGTACACATGGAAATGGAAAGATAAGTATTACTCATGCCAACAATTGGTATATTTTAATAGCGTATGATCTTGCCTTTGCCTTGCATCCTAGAAAGTATATAGTATGCATTTTAATTTTGCATCAACTATTTGCTTGCTTTGTTCATTTTGTTAGCAATCACCAAAGTGGGGGTTCTATGGAAAATAGACCCTATGGCCCACTTAAGTTTGGTTTTGATGTTCGATGATCAATATGACCGTTTGGACTAACATTATTACTAGTGTCTTTGGAAACAATTCAAAGGATGCAAAGTGGACTTGGACTTAGGAAACAATGTGATCCAAATCATTAACATTTCAAGCAAGACATTAGAAATAGTGATGAAGATCTTGAAGCACATGAAAAGGTAAAAAACAAAATGTGGAATCAAGCTAGATGCAAAGATTATAAAGGAAAAATAATAATGGTTATAGGAGCATTGGACCAAGGTGTCGGACTAGACTTAGAGGGCATCGAAACATAGGCCTCAACAGACCCTAGCCCTAGCGTCAGCAGATGCATATTGGACCCTAAGTAGCATGGCGTCGAACTATATGCTACCGCTATACTTTAGAGCAACCTCATTAAATCACGCGACAATAGTTCCACACTAGACCACACTGTCTTAATCTGTTAGCTTCCATAATGGCTTCAGAGAGGGAGACTAGGCATATAATTCATCTATCTACACATTGAATCATATGCCATACAAGATCTATAAAGGTCGGTAATGGCTTGTTCAACAACTAGTCATGGCAATACATGGTCTCGTGAGTGCATAGAATCTATGTACCTATTCCAACACTATGGGGGAGGCTATTTATACCGCCCCAGCCAAATAGAGTTTATATGAGTTTGCTAATGGCATAGGAGTGTTGAGTCACAAGTACTAGCCACCACGACAAATTAAAAGAAGATTAGGTGATTAGCAAAGTGGTTAGGCTAGTTATACCTCTTTATTTGTGCATGCTCTATGTTTATACCTGGTGTTTATTGAGGTTTGCATATCTCTTATCTTGAGGTGTTTGTGCACACCATTGTTATACATCAAAGAGGCTTATAGTACTGCAAGACCACACCAAGCGCATTTTGTGATGTGGGTGCCATCATGTACCAAAGAGAATGGCACTAGTAGTGGTTTGGTCAGAAACTCGGTAGTGGAGACAATAGAGAGCAATCCAAAAAGAGCCATCTTGGAGACCTAGTTGCGTGTAGGGAAGTCTTGAGGGCTATTCGTGGAGTGATTATACTAGGAGCTTGGCCCTTGCGAGGGCATCCTTACGAGGGGCTCCAATAAGAACTAGATGAAAACTTGAGCACTTCTCGATACCTCAGTAAAAATATCAATGCCACAAAATGGGAGTTTGCATCTTTGGCACTATTTTTCTTTCACAAATTATATTGTGCTTCTTGGTTGTATGCTTTATCTTCTTAATTAGCTTAGTTGACAGGATTGACACCTAGCTTGCATAATCCTTTACACATCTAGCAAAAAAATTAGTTACATATTTCAAAATTCTGGAATTCGAAATATTCAGCTCTATTCCTCGTCGATGGCCTCCCACGATGGCGTATCTTGATTGGTTGTTCCAACAACATCCGGTGCTCTGTGTTTGGCTATGCTGTTGCACCATAATTTGATTTCTTGAGCGGTTCAACTTCTTCTACATGTACTAACTTCGTCTCAGTATGTCGATGTTTCCCCAGGGAGCTGCGGACATCTACCTTCACAAATATAGATTAATTGCTCCCCCCTGTGTTTTGTACTCACCAATAATCCTTTTTAAGTAAAGCGTTGCGTGATTACCCTGCGCGCATTCAGAGTAATTAAGCTCGTGACCGAGCTGATGAGTTTGAAGATTTGTAATTTGTGTGCTTGTAGTTATGTTATGGCCCTATATATGCCGGTGCCGCACAACTTGGAATCCTCGGAAGACAGGACAAGCTCGTGATTTGTTTTTTTTCGAGAGAAAAATTGCTGAGGAAAAGAAAAAGAGATATACAGGCTTAAAATGGGAAAGAAAACAAAATACACGCGAGCGGATCTCGAGGAGCCAACTCGTGGCGTGGGCCGCCGGCACTCCCTCAGGCCACCGACGGCAGGTCGGCAGCATTTTTTCCGTGCAGCGATTTGATGCACCGAATACCAACATGGGCACGATGGTGCACAGACTGCGGCCGGCGACGACGTACTTAATAATAGATATATATGACATACTCAAATCCAAGGCCATGTCGGCCGGCGAAACTCGGCACGTCGGCAAACGGGATCCACACATGCTTTCCTACGGAGACAGCCTCATACGCCAAAAGCCGTTAGCTTTCTTTTCATCGCTAGAGCACTAGCAACCCAAAAACCAGATAATTTATATGTTCACTACTTATGTCACCAACTAAATAAAGAAATGATGTAACATAAAGAGAATATAAGTAGATAGTTTTTTACATAAGAAACTATGTCTCCGCATGACAGAGAGAAGACGTATGATTGTAAAGATATTTCATATAAACTACTCTCTCTTTTTTTCAAATTATAACTTATTTGACTTTTTACTCTAAGTTTGACTATCTCGTCTTATTAAAAAATATAATTATTGTTAATTTTATCGTGATATCGTTTAACATATATTAATATACTTTAAGTATGACTTTGAATTTTTCTTTATTTCACCAAAACATTGAATAAGAAGAGACGGTCAAACTTGATAAAAAATACAAAAGAATTATACATTGGGACGGAGTGAATATAAGATAAAACGTAGTTTCTATATGAAGGGTCTATATAAATTGACATTTATAAAATTAGCTGTGGTCTTCAGCATTAGACCTATATCTTATATGTAAACTTTCCTTGTTTGTCCCATATTGAAGCATAAATTTAAGGTCTAGTCTGGACCTGGTCGTTCTCATACTTGCTATGTGGTGCCACTTTATTGTATATGAATAGGACCGAGGTTCACAAATTGTTTCGATTAGCGTGAGTCCTTAATAATGCAATGACTAAGAACTATCTTATCTTCGCATAATTTTTTTATATACAGTTACGTGTGTATCTATGCTTGAAGTGAATGATTTATTGATTTATAATATTTAATATAAATTTTAAATTTGTCTTTGTTGTCTACCTATATTCTAGCGATGAAAAATCTAGATAATGACAGCTTCCAACAACCCGACGTCCCAACAGCCACACATCCTAGACGTCCCACGAGACACAAGAAGCTTCCTAAAGGCCAGAGGCTGTCTAGACATCCCAAAGAGCCTCAAAGGGCTCTCGGCCTCACGACAACTTAGGCCTGCAAATGGTGTGAGTGTAAATGGGTATTTTAGGTGGATTTAAGAAATAGTTTTGTTTTGATGAGTTGTTATGGGTTTTAATTATTAACGTGTTGGGTTGGGTGGGTTTATTTTATATTGTGGGTCAAAATTGTGGATACACATGGGTATAGATGAATTTGTATAGGTATGGGTTTCCATGGGTATTCACCAATCAGACTACCACCTTAATCAGTACCATTTTATTTCAGGTTTAGAGAAGTCTTTGATTTCTTTAGTCACACACAGCACACTATACTATACCATTTTATTAGTACCATTTTATTTAAAAATGTGATCAACTATAAAGTTGCATAACTTTTTAATGTCTACAAATTCTATTTTAATAGTTTCTACATCCGAGACCGTTTACAAAATTTAAATTTTAAATTTGAAAACTTCACACGAATTTTTCAATAATAAGATGATTTCAAATAAAAAAAGTTGACAATTATAAAGTTTCATAACATTTCAAGACCTACAACTTTTATTTTGGTGGTTTTTCCATCCGAGGTAGTTTGAAAAATTTAAAATTCAAAATTCAAACATAGTTTTGCATGGCAAGATGATTTCAAACCAAAATATTGTCAACTACAAAGTTTCATAACTCTTCAATACCTACAACTTTCATGTTGGTGGTTTTTTCTTTCGAGGTTGTTTTCAAAATTCAAAATTCAAAATTTTTAAATTCAGACATAGTTTTCGTTGACAATATTACTTCAAATGAAAAAGTTGTCAACTACAAACTTCTATAACTTTTCAAGATCTACAAAGTTTATTTTGGTCGTTTGATCATTTGTTCATCTCACATGATAGTTCTAACAGTATGCACAAATTCTATACATATCTCTCGTAGTTCCATAAACTATGAGAGATATAAGTGTTATGAACAAATTTATTTTTAGTTTATCATATGAAGAAATGTTCAAAATATAAAATGTACATCATAGTGAGTTATACAAATTTGTAGTTGAAAACTTTTTCATTTGAATTAATTTACTGCTTTAAAATGTGATTTTTAAAATGTGTATGCAGTTGGCTTGATGTGAGACAATAAGCTAAACTCACGGGTTTTTCATGGGTTTCCACCCAATTACGGGTTGGTTTGGGATCAATAATGTTATTGGATGGGTTGAGTTTAACTTCCCTCTAGTATTTTTGGTTGGGTGTGGGATGGATATCAAAGTAATTAGATTTGGGTATGAGTGGGAGTGAATTGGATTTTTTGCCATTAGCAGGCCTATGACAACTACAATGGACGAGAGCACTATGAAGACCTTAGGATGAATAGACATATGAGCCCCTTATGATATTTTGAGAGCTGCGAGCCCTTATAGGGATGTTCATTCTTCATGGCTCTCAAAATATTATAGGTCTCTAATATTTTCAGAACAAGGCCCCTGCGCTTTGACTTTTCAATAGGCACAGGGCCCCTTTGATCATTCTAAGAATATTAGAGACCTATAATGTTATATAGTTTTATCCGTATCTAAACTTAAAGAACCATGTTAGAGACGTTCCTTCGTCAAGATACTTCTCTTGTGTTTTTTTACACTTATCTCTTTAGATACTCGTTAAAATATAGATTATTTCTGTGGGTTGTACATGCCCTTAGTCCCCTTAAACATATTTGATATATTCCTAGAATTAACTTGATTTAATTCAATAGAAATATATTATTATGTCAAATATAACGAAAGGTATGCATGAGGCAAATACTGGTGTGTCGGTGATCTTCCATGATTTGTGATAGCTCATTTAATTTAACATCCTCCCTCAATTTTGTCCTCGATCGGTAGACCGGTTTTCTCATTGGCTTCCTGTCTGTACCTACCTACCGGCTACCGATGTGAAACCTAGCAAGCATCGAATATTCAGGTTTCGATGGAACAGCTGACATTTCCATCTTGTGAGACACCATCTGTTGACGTGGACGGTGGACCTAATCAAATGTTGAACGTGCATATCGTCGTTAGTTAGTTAAAAAAAATTAGTATAAATTCGTTCTAGGTCAATTTGTTTTGGCTAAATTCGCCACTCAAGCGCAATTTTTTAAGCAAAAAAGCTAATACGTCGTTCGTGCACGTACGTACCAACAAAACACCCCGTCAATTTTGATGACCGCAACTATACGAAAGACAGATGAGAGAAATTTACAGGGACATAAACTCCTGCGCTAAATATAATTAAATCAGACTCATTAGCTAAAAGGTAGATACTATTTTAGAGTGGCTCTTTGTATGTCACCGTCGGTGGTTGTTTGTTCTCGTGCATTAAATAACTAATTTTCTGTTATGCCAGTGAGCTGACTGTGTGTGCGATGTCCCTAGATCAGAACAACAAAGCATACCAGATGAATCCTTAATCAAAGTTTAAGGTAGACCTAGGTTCCAGGTGCCTAGAGAGATGGAGAGAACAAATACGATCTCCATCTTCTTATCTTGCTGCTGATATCGACAATATTTACATGAAGAGAAGACAGAACAAGTGATGGGTCGAGGAAATTGAAAATTATCCTGTCCGGCCAAGAACAGACGCAAAGGTTCGCCGTGCAATCTCTCTTTCAGCTGGGTACATCATTCACATCAAACGTGTACTACTGATCCCCCCCCCCCCTCTAAAAACATACGCTATGTTATACTACTGCTATATATATATATATATTAAAAACCCAGCCAATTGCGCGCGCGCCACAGCAGACGACGGACAAAGAATCGAGTGAGTTTACCAAAGCATGTCGGCCAAGGAGGAATCGGAACGACGAAGGGGCCGGATGGAGAGACCTTTCAGCTTGGCACCCGTCGGCGATCAGTAGCTGCGGTACACGACGTACGAGTTCCGGCGAGGCGGGCGTACGTGGCAGAGCATTAGAAGCACCAGGGCAATCATCATCGCCAGCAGGAACCCCTTGGGGTCGAGGCCGCCGCCGGCGTCAACTCCGCCGTCGTCGCCGCCGCCGTTGCACCCTATGCAGCAGCACGATCCCGATCCCATGGCGCGGTGGGCGCGCGTGGGCCAAACCTGGCACGCCTCTTCTATGGAGAGACCGGAGAACGAGAGTCTGAGTGAGAGAGAGAGGGCGCCGGAGGAAGAGACAGTTGCTTCGAGTGTGGAGAAAGGAAGCACTGGTTGCTTGGGACGCAAAAAGGAAGGACGATATACACAAATAGAACTCGTTTTCTTTACTACCATCCATGGGAGCAGTCCAAGAAGCTTGGCACGGCAGGGTCTATAGCACGTGAGCACCCCACATGTCAGTGAGGAGAACAGCAGAGAAACCCGTTTCGACTTCTCGTCTTTCGAAAGTGTTGAAGTTGAACTGCACTGTTCTAACATCTTAACTTTGATTTATTTATTGGTGTAATGTCGTTTTCAAGGGTTTTTTGGAATTCCACTTCGGGTATAAATAAAATGGGGTATGGATGACTTTGACCTCGACCATCTGCTGCTTTCAGTTTTCAGTAGAAACTTCGCCCGACGTTTCCGCGCCACCGCCAGTTTCGTCCAGCCCGCGATGCGTGAGTACAGCCGTTTACGCATGACTGGGAGCAACTCCACTAATGTACGAGACTCCTTAAATTAATAATTTAGATAGTTAATCTAAAAGCTCCTCTTAATGAACTTCTTAAATTTTATCTACTTCTCATATATTTGACAATCATTTATCAACTTCTTAAATTAAAAAAACTGGCTGTGTTATGTACACGTAATGTAGGTGAATTAATTTTTTAGTGGATAGATTCAAAGCAACACTATAACTTAGAGAGCTATTAGAGAACTCACATTTTTTACACCTAAAATATTTAGGGTGTGTTTGGTTGTGCTGTGGCTGTGAAACAAAGCTGCTGTGGACTGTAAGCTGTGAAAAAGCTGCTGTGAAATATGAGCTGTGAAAAAAGCAGAAAGTCGTTTGGTTCGAACAACTGTGAAATTGTAGGTTTGGTATAAAATGTCTGTAATAGCCCTACCTTGTATGAGACACTTGATATTCGAGTTGATTATAACACTTTATTTTGTGCAATAATGACAAGGGAAAAACATTTTAGAAATAAAAACTAGTTTTTTTGTAAGTTTTGTATTCACCATTAACATTTATTTGACATAAATAAACTGATGATTTAGACTATCCTGCTTCAACATAACTATCTCCCTCTCGCACTACTCAAAGCATCAGCTATCTTATTGCGAATGGTATTCATTGTATTCTCATTCTCTCCCTCTGGATTGTCATCTCCTTGTGCTTGTGACGTGAAACTCTGTTGTAGCAAGTACTCCTCATCAGCATCACATCTATCAAACAACCTATCTTCTGAATTGTTGTCCTGAATAAAATTATGCAACGCCATGCAAGCTATAATTATATGTTTCTGTGTACGTGTAGGAAAACTTGGAATGCCTTTCAAAATACGCCATTTCTGCTTCAAGACTCCAAAAGCCCTCTCAATAACATTTCGAAGAGATGAATGTAAGAAATTGAACATCTCATAATTCCCTTGAGGAGGACGTCCATTACGAAGTCGAAATTCTAGTATATGGTATGTGCTTCCTTTGAAAGGGGCTAGATATCCTTGTCGGTTTGGATAACCAGAGTCGACGAGATAATACTTACCTATATCAAAAAAATTAGCAAAACAAAAAATCCATATAAATATTGAACGAAACAAAACATATATACCTTTTGGAGGCACCGGAAATGAAGGGAAATTTGCTAAAGCATGATTCAGGATCCGCGTGTCATGTGCAGAACCCGGCCACCCAGCAACAACAAAGATAAATCTCATGTCAAAATCACAAATAGCTAACACATTCTGAGATGTATACCCATGTCGACATGTATAGTTAAGCACTTCATCTGCTGGCACTGTGACAGGAACATGTGAACCGTCAATAGCTCCGATAGCTCCTTGGAAATATGGCCAGAAACGTTCCTCCTTGATTCTATCTTGTTCAGTTCTAAAAGTAGGATCCCTTGGTTTAATATTATCTTTCGATAACTTGCGCAAACATTTTAGTACTTCATGAAATTTGGTGTGCACTGTCCATAGTGATCGGGTAAAACAATTTTCAGCTTGTGAAAATGATTGTGGTCCTCCAACGATCCACAAAAACATTGCTAGTGACTCCATCGATGATACATTATTAGTTGATGTTAAGCCGTAACTAGAGACGAGCAAGTCATGTAGTGCCATGAAAACATCTGTGCTCATGCGAAACATCTTATAAAAGTACCTTGGACGACCCATGCAATTCGTAACCCATTGTATTCCAGTTTCTGGGGTTTCCCTGTACTCTCCTTTCTGCAAGTATCTCTGATTGTACTCCTCACCCATTTCACCAATAACAGCTGCTTGCTGGGACAGTTCGGCAAGATACAATAGACCCTTGTTTGCTTGTTTGGCCAAAGTTGCCATGTTCTCAGCCATCTACACAAGATATTAATATATTAATATTTATAACAAAAATTTAATAGCAAATGAATAAGTAGACAACAAACAAAATTGCACACAACAAAGCAAACTGTGCATAGAAAACAAAGATTATGGACACAATATCATCATTCCAAATGGTGCTTACATAGCAAGCAAATAAATAGTTCTCACAACACAATAATATAAATAAATAATTCAAATCTTCTACATGTGCCTCATCATTTCCTTTGCATGCTCCCTCTCAAGTAAGTCAAACCTTCCTTCATTTGTTTCCAGCATGCAGAAGACCTCTCTAAATTCAAGCTTCACAATCAAAAATGTAGTTGTATGCATTAGAGTTGTTTTCTCTTTAACCCCACAATCTTTCACCATCTTCATGGTCTCTGCAATGCTAGGCACTTGGCTTGTTGGATGTGCTGATGATGCTTCAACACTTGTGGATATCTTCTCTGCTGCTGTTTCTATCTTCAAACATGTGTTCTTATATAGTCGAAAGAATGGACTCTTCTCTTCCTTCTCCTCAGCAGCAGTACATGAGGCCTTGCGTTTCCTTTTCACTGGTTTGGATCTTTTCGAAATAGCCACTTTGACTTCATCATTTTCTAGAGTTTTTTCTATCTCTACCACATCATCACTTGAGTCATCAGATGAACAATCTCCAGGACATGATGCACTTGTCCCGCTAACATGTATCTTATCAAACAACATATGTAGATCATCAAGATGTTTTGGTCCCTGTTTTTTGAACCTAACATGGTTGCATTTGATACCTTTATCCGGATTGTTACATCTCTGCAATTAAATGAACAAAGTTACCAAGTCAGTCCATATAGAAGAATGCAAAATGATAAATTAAAAAGGACATGATATTATTCTTACTGCTAGGTGTTGATCCCACCAATCTTTGGAGTAGTCAACAGTTTGCTTTGCCTCATTCCATCCAAGACCAGTGCTCGCATTCTTGAACTCCATGAACCATGTATACTCCTTTTTCATGTTGTCCAACTTGTTCTTCAATTGTTTCTTTGTTAGCTTTAGACCTGTTTTTTCTTCATACTTTGTAACCAAATTTTTCCAACCTGTCCTAGTGAAAACTCCCATGGGCCTATTGTCATCTTCTATCTCTTTTTTGCAGATATTAATGAGATATGTAACATTTGCATCACACCAATCTGCCTTATCAGCCATTCTTCATTGAATTAAAAAACATTCATGGACAAGTAAGTTGTCAATCATTTATGTGAATAATAAAGTAATATGTATCTGCAATTTTATTTGAAATTCCATAGCATCTTCAATTTTTCATCATATATGTCATGTATCAAATGCGTATGAAACCATACACCGGCAATAATATATTAATGTACTATTAAGTCATTATCAGTGATGAGTTTCAATGCACTGTTTCAATATTAACACATTAGATTTAAACTAAGTAATCGTGTAAGCTTTATCCTCATAAAACTCTACCGTCTCCCATAAAATTCTTTATGTATCTCTTCTTTTAAATTGTACTACAAGTCAGTAAGAGTGACGATGTGTCACAGCATCCTACTTAGAATGACCTTATCTTCCACAAGTTCTCATAGCACGTACTACTAGCTGAAATTGCGTTGTGTCAGGCATATCCATTAGCGCAGAATAGCGTCCAGCAGAACATCACTTCACCAGTCGGTGGCTGAGCGCCTCGGGTTAAAGTTAACTGGTTTATGTGCATTAGCTTGTACAGCGTGCAATGACTAGCTACAACGTTGCAAGCAATCACGTGCAGACCGCCGCCGTTGAGTGCCTAGGGAGGAACGACCGCCTGGTGCCTGGGGAGGATGATGGGCAGCGCCTGGGAAGGAACGATCGACTGGTGCCTGGGGAGGACGACGGCCGCCTGGCACTTGGGGATGAACGGCCGACCGCCTGCACCTGGGGAGGACGACGGGCACCGCCTGGGGAGGACGACGGGGAGGAAGACGAGCCACCGCCTGGGATTCGCTGGGAGCCGCTTGGGAGACCCGGCCTCCGACTGGGTAGCTGCTGGGGACTCGCCTGGAGAGGACCGGCCACCATCTGGGGAGCAGGCTCGGGAGGATACGGCCGCCGCCACAATTCCACACGCCGATCTGATTTCTTTGAAAGCATCGACGATGAATCGGTACGTTTATAATGGCAGTGCAGGTAATTTTGTGGAAAAGGTCGCCCCCACAGCCAAAAAAAGCACGTCAAGGGCTGCTGTGACAATTGAACTAGAGAAAAACTACTTTTTTGGAAGTACGTTAGTAAAAGTTTATCCCTTTGGTTGGTATTTGGGCTTTTCTGAAAGTTAAAGTAAGTTTAGAAGCCCAACCAAAGGCACCCTTAGCAACTCCTTAATCTGTAATTTAGAGATCTAAAATTTACATAACTGTCAAGCTACTCTTAATACAGTTACTACATGGGCAATGGATACCTCATCATCTTATAACACCTGGTGATAGTTTAGGCCATTTTAAGATTCCTGGTGCTTAAGTAGGTTTCTTTTGGTTTTATAGCATTTGTTTGTCATACGAGTGATTTCCCTACATCGGACGTGACGTAAAACTAAAAATGATTTTAGAGCCATGACTTTATTATAACATAAACATAATCTATTGTTGGTCACTCATTTTTTTATTTCTATCGGATTTCAAAAACAAGGCAATATAGTTAAATTAAGTTTCACCTTCACCCCTTAGCCTCCTCTTCTAGAAGAAGAGGTTGGATAAAGGATGAAGATGCAAGAAATGAATAGGAAAAATAAAAGATTTTAAGGTTATGTGGTGCATAACATAATAATAAAGCACATGATTAAACATCATGAAATATAATTTCCTTTTCTCATTATGGTTTAATAAAAGGTTACAGGTATACCTTCGACTTCTCGGAATTACAAGACGAAAGGTAAGGGAAATACAACTTCGTAGGCACAACGATTCGATTTTCTCTAGCCAAAAAAGCGCATGAGGTTTGTTACTCTATTTATAGGCATGGGGTACAACTTCAGTAGAATTACATGTACGTCGTTGAGCCTATACATTTGTACTAACGACTAAGCTAAGTGTAATGATGTCTTTTCTTCTTGTACCCTTGCTGAACAAGTCATGGTGACCTTGTCTTGCCCCAGCAAGTGTCTTCATCACGTGCAAGTGTCAATAATTCGAAGATCTCAGCTTCGTTTCTCCAACTATGATGACTGTTCATCGTCCCTAGACAAAGATGTCCTTTGGTATCTATCTTGCTACACTTAAACAAGATAAAAATAAATGGTTAGTTAATGTTTTCAGGACCTTCAGCTAAAGAGAGCCCCCAATAGTAGCCCCTCGCGTTATTGGTTCGTTTTTCATAATGTGCCCAAACCGTGAAATGAATGAAGGTCCCGTGCCACAGGTCCGAAACACATCTTCCCTGAGCAGCAAAAATGATTTATTGAGAATACACCTTTGTAAAAACTGCCAAGAAGGGCCCACTTGCAGCGATAAGCTATCTTTTGAACTTTTGGCTCCTGCGTTTTTACCTGCATTGTGTATAAGATGGGCTGAGGTCCGTGTGCATTGGATACGACATTCATTTTCTTTTGCCATCCTACCATTGCTATTTACTTAAGCTCTGAAGCTTACTTCGGAGAATTCGTTCGCTACGCAACTTGGTTTTCAAATTTTGGGATTTCTCAAATGGATGAAGAGGAGAAGATTGACGAGCTTGCTCTTGTTGCGTATTACGATGCTATAGAAAGGGCCAACATCAAAAAGATTACCGAAGAAATAATGGTCAGCTTATCAGATCATTCTGATGAGAGTGAATATTTTGATTTTGAAGAAGATGTCAGTGGTGCTGAAGATCGGACCTCAAAGCTAAGCAATGTTGTCTTTAGTAAGTCTACCATGAAGAAGGGGCATATCGAGGTGATGAAGAACAATTATTTTCACATTTCCATTGTGAGTCTTGGTGGAGAGGATACTATCCCACGTCCCGAAAAAGTTGAGGTGGTGGTGTTCCGAAGATTTTTGAAAGTCAGACTTCGATTCCACTTCATAAGATGCTAGTGGAGGTTCTAAAGTAGTTTGATATTTACCTTCATTAGCTAACTTCTAATGCCTTGGTGAGGTTGGGAATCTTTATTTGGGCAGTGAGGAGCCAAGGCATGGAGCCAAATGCTGATTGGTTTTGTAGTATTCATGAGCTTCATTACCAGACAAAGGCGATTGAAAAAAGCATCTTCATAATAACTTCGACTGCTACAACTTTGTATGCCAGAAAGATGCTCGGAACCCTGCCCTAGCGTACTAAAGCAAGTGCTCAGCTTATTGGATGAAGGTATAGTTTTACGTAAAGAATGACTTGGAGAAGAGAGAAGACATCAAATAAATCATCCAAAGGACATAAAATCACACTTCGACATAAAGAGGTCAGCTATTGTGATGACTGACGAAGCTCAATCCACTATTGTGATTTTCAATGTCGTGTGCAGCTATATTGGTGCAAGGGATTTGGTGCAAGAGCACCTGGCCTTCATAGTGTGGTCACTCGTGAGTCATTGGGAGATGCTAGAAATAAAAGAAGATAGTCCAACTAGGCAAAGATGTAGAGAAGGGTGGCCTGGTGCATCTAAAGTATATGTATAGAAGCCATCGAGTCAAAGTGCAATGAGATTTGGGGTAAGTTTGTGAAAAAGGAAGACGAAGCCTTAACGGCTGCCTTCAGAGCCTGAGGAAAGAGAATATTAAACTAGGTTTTTGACACTATTCGATTCGTTTTTGTAGACTATACCCTACCGACACAAGGCGGGGGGAAGAAAAGAAAAGGCTCTTTGAAGTTGCCAGTAGTTGTTCTGAAGTAGAAAAGTGTAAAGATTTTAGTAAATTGGCCAATGTTTACTATAAAGAGAGAGCGACTATAATCAAACCAAGGTTGCTTATGGCAACTACTTCTGTTGAGAAGACTACCGTCAAGTCTGCACCAGTTACTGAGCTAAAGGTTGATTCCTTTGGCTCAACAAAGGTAACGACTACTTGATTTTTTAACGACTTAAATATTTTTTTCTTGAAGGGTTCCTTATAATAACTTTGTTTGTAATGCAAAAGGAGGAAAAAGGGTGGAAGGAGAGGTAGTCAAAATACCTATACATGACGAAGTTTCACTGGCTAGCCTGCAGCTAGAGTCAAGGCTGGAGTCGAAGCTGAAACCAACCACCGAGGGGATGCCTTGGAAGGGTAAGAGGATAGCTAACATCCTAAAAGCAATCCTAATGTCAGCCCTTTTGCTTCCCTAGTTTTGCTAGTTGAAAAAAGATGGCTCCTAGAGATTTTGTGTGGACTATCGAAAACTGAATGATATGACTATAAAGAACATGATTCCTATGCCCTTGGTGGAAGAGGTACTAGAAGAATTGGCTAGCACTCAATATTTTACCAGCCTCGACCTCATAGTTGGTTACTAAAAGTCGCCTAGAGGGTTAGGGGGTGAATAGGGGAAACTTGAAAATTATAAACTTTGAACACACACTTCACCTGGGGTTAGGGTTAGAAATAAATTATAGTGAACTTGGAGTGCGGAAGATAGTTCTTCTTGCTATGAGTTGCTCAATCAATGCGGATAACTTTGGGAACTAACTCAAGAGATTGTAGTAAGAGAACTTTTAGAGAGAGAGAAGAGGGAAGAAACAAATTGAATGGTGGTGATCAACGCAAGTGAACACGACGATTTGTTTCTCGAGGTTCGATTCCAATGAACCTACTCCCCATTGAGGAGGCCACAAAGGCCAGGTCTATTTCAACCCTTTTCCTCTCTCAATTGGTCACCTAGACCGGTTGAGTGCTTCTTCTTAATCACACGGGTCACAAAGACCCCACAAGGATCACCACACAATTAGGTGTCCCTTGCTTGCTTTACAAAAACACTTGGAGAGATTAGAAGGACAAGAAGAAAGAAACCAAGCAACAAGAGCAACAATTGAAACACAAATCACCCTCTCTCAAGTCACTAAACACTTTAGATCAATTGACTTGATTTTGGCACTTGGAGAGGATTTGAGGCTTTGAATGTGTCTTTGGAGTGTATTCTTTGCTCTTGTATTGAATGAGGAGAGTGGGATGCTTGGATGGCTTGAATGGTGGTGGTTGGGCGGTATTTATAGCCCCAACCACTATTCTAGCCGTTGGTTCAGTTCTCTATCGACGGGCACACCAGATAGTCCGGTGGCGCACCAGACACTCCACTATTCATTGTCCAGTGAGTACCACATCAGTTGATCGTTGGGGTTTGGAGATGTTGACCGTTGAAGTCGCCTGCCCTTTTGGTGCACCGGACAGTCCGGTGCTACCTGACGTCGTAGACTGCCTTCTGACTTCTGACGCTTTAGACTGCAACGCAGTCCCACAGTCGACTGTTGGCGGAGTCAACCGTTGCTCCAAGGGCTCACCGGATAGTTCGGTGTTTTTTAATGGATGAGCGCCGAGAATTCCCGAGAGCGGCCAATTCGCAGAGTGCTCCAGCCAGTTCATCGGACACTGCTCGGTGCACACAGCAAGTTTGTTTTGCTCCAAACTTGTAGAATTGCCCCAAGGGTCACTTTCATTATTTATGTATTGGAACTTTATGCACCTGAGAAAACATCACCTAGGCAAACTTGTTAGTCCATAAGGTTTGTGATGGTCGTGAAAGGGAATTAGGCTTACACCTATTTCCTATAACTAATTTTGGTGGTTGAATTGCCCAACACAAATAATTGGACTAACTAGTTTGCCCAAGTTTATAAGTTCTACAGGTACCAAAGGTTCACCATAAGCCAATAAAAAGATCAAGAGAAAGGATTCAAACAAAGGAGCAAGGGCCAACCGAAGGCACCCTGGACTGGTGCACCGGACTGTCCGGTGCACCACCGGACAGTGTCCGGTGCACCAGGGAAGACCAACCTCAAACTCTTCACCTTCGGGAATTCTCGGAGCCGGCGCGCTATAATTCACTGGACTGTCCGGTGTACACCGGACAGTGTCCGGTGCTCCAAGAGGACGCGGCTCCGAACTCGGCTGCCTCGGGAATTCGCTTCGGCTGCTCCGCTATAATTCACCGGACATGTCCGGTGTACACCAGACTGTCCGGTGTAACTGTGGGGCAACAGCTACTTCTGGCGCCAACGGCTACCGGCAGCGCATTAAATGCGCGCCAACGCGCGCAGAGCGCGCGCAGTGGTCAGGCACGCCCATGCTGGCGCACCGGACACCCTACAGTTCATGTCCGGTGCGCCACCGGTCATCAAGACAGGCCCAGCGTCAGAGCTCCAACGGTCGGAACCCCAACGTTCGGGTGACGTGGCTGGCGCACCGGACTGTCCGGTGTGCACCGGACTGTCCGGTGCACCATACGACAGACAGCCTGCACCCAAACGGCTAGTTTGGTGGTTGGGGCTATAAATACCCCCAACCACCCCACATTCAAGTCATCCAAGTTTTCCCACTTCAACTACTTACAAGAGCTCTAGCATTCAATTCTAGACACACCAAAGTGATCAAATCCTCTCCAAACTCCACACAACGCCCAAGTGATTAGTGAGAGAGATTTGCTTGTGTTCTTTCGAGCTCTTGCGCTTGGATTGCTTTCTTCCTTCTTTGATTCTTCATTGCGATCATACTCACTTGTAATTGAGGCAAGAGACACCAATCTTGTGGTGGTCCTTGTGGGAACTTTGTGTTCCAAACATTTGAGAAGAGAAAGCTCACTCGGTCCGAGGGACCGTTTGAGTGAGGGTAAGGGTTGAAAGAGACCCGGCCTTTGTGGCCTCCTCAACGGGGAGTAGGTTTGCAAGAACCGAACCTTGGTAAAACAAATCCACGTGTCACACTCCTTACTCGCTTGCGATTTGTTTTGCACCCTCTCTCGCGGACTCGATTATATTTCTAACGCTAACCCGGCTTGTAGTTGTGATTATTTTTGAGAATTTCAGTTTCGCCCTATTCACCCCCCCTCTAGGCGACTTTCAATTGGTATCAAAGCCCGGTGCTTCATTAGAGCCTAACCGCTCGAAGTGATGTCGGGAGATCACACCAAGAGGGAGATGGAGACCGGGAACAAGCCCACTACGAGCCATGGGAGCACTTCATCGGAAGAGTCCCGCACCAAGAGGAAGGAGAAGAAGAAGGACTCCTCCAAAGGGAAGAAGTCTTCTTCACACCACAAAGAGAAGAAGGAGAAATCTTCTTCCCACAAGCCGCATCGGAGTGGGGACAAGAAAAAGAGGATGAGGAAGGTGGTCTACTACGAGACCGATTCTTCATCAACATCCACCTCCGGCTCTGACGCGGCATCCGTCACTTCTAAGCGCCAAGAGCGCAAGAAGTATAGTAAGATCCCCTTACGCTACCCTCGCGTTTCTAAACATGCACCTTTGCTTTCCGTCCCATTAGGCAAACCACCAACGTTTGATGGTGAAGACTATGCTTGGTGGAGTGATTTAATGCGATTTCATCTAACCTCACTCCACAAAAGTATATGGGATGTTGTCGAGTTTGGTGCACAGGTACCATCTGTAGGGGATGACGACTATGATGTGGATGAAGTGGCCCAAATCGAGCACTTCAATTCCCAAGCCACAACCATTCTCCTCGCCTCTCTAAGTAGAGAGGAATATAACAAGGTGCAAGGATTGAAGAATGCGAAGGAGATTTGGGACTTACTCAAGACCGCGCACGAAGGTGATGAACTCACCAAGATCACCAAGCGGGAAATGATCAAGGGGGAGCTCGGTCGCTTCCGTCTTCGCCAAGGGGAGGAGCCACAAGATATGTACAACCGGCTCAAAACCTTGGTGAACCAAGTGCGCAACCTCGGGAGCAAGAAATGGGATGACCACGGGGTGGTTAAGGTTATTTTAAGATCACTTATTTTCCTTAACCCTACTCAAGTACAATTAATTCGTGGCAACCCAAGATATACACTAATGAATCCCGAGGAAGTAATCGGGAATTTTGTGAGCTTTGAATGTATGATTAAAGGCTCAAAGAACATCAACGAGCTTGATGAACCCTCCACGTCCGAAGCACAACCGGTGGCATTCAAGGCGACGGAGGAGAAGAAGGAGGAGTCTACACCGAGTAGACAACCAATTGACGCCTCCAAGCTCGACAATGAGGAGATGGCTTTAATTATCAAAAGCTTTCGCCAAATCCTCAAGCAACGGAAGGGGAAGGATTACAAATCCCATTCCAAGAAGGTTTGCTACAAGTGTGGTAAGCCCGGTCACTTTATTGCTAAATGTCCATTATCAAGTGACAGTGACAGGGATAACGACAAGAAGGGCAAGAGGAGAGAAAAGAAGAGGTACCATAAGAAGAAGGGCGGCGATGCCCACGTGTGCCGCGAGTGGAACTCCGACGAGAGCTCCACCGACTCCTCCTTCGACGACGAGGACGCCGCCAACATCGCCGTCACCAAGGGACTCCTCTTCCCCAACATCGGCCACAAGTGCCTGATGGCCAAGGACGGCAAAAGGAAAAAGGTTAAATCTAAATCCTCCACTAAATATGAGTCCTCTAGTGATGATAATGCTAGTGATGAGGAAGATAATTTGCGTACTCTTTTTGCCAACCTTAACATGGAACAAAAGGAAAAATTAAATGAATTAATTAGTGCTATTCATGAAAAGGATGACCTTTTGGATTCCCAAGAGGACTTTCTAATTAAGGAAAACAAGAAACATGTTAAGGTTAAAAATGCTTATGCTCTAGAAATAGAAAAATGTCAAAAACTATCTAGTGAGCTAAGCGCTTGCCATGACACTATTGCCAACCTTAGAAATGAAAATGCTAAATTAATTGCTAAGGTTGATTCTCATGTTTGTAATGTTTCAACTTCCAATCCTAGAGATGATAATGTTGATTTACTTGCTAGGATTGATGAGTTGAATATTTCTCTTGCTAGCCTTAGAGATGAGAATGAGAAATTGTTTGCTAAGGCTAAAGAATTAGATGTTTGCAATGTTACAATTTCCAATCTTAGAGATAACAATGATATTTTGCGTGCTAAGATTGTTGAACTTAATTCTTGCAAACCCTCTACATCTACTATTGAGCATGTGTCTATTTGTGCTAGATGTAGAGATATTGATATTGATGCTATTCATGATCACATGGCTTTAATTAAACAACAAAATGATCATATAGCATTATTAGATGCTAAAATTTCTGATCATAACTTAGAGAATGAAAAGTTTAAATTTGCTAAAAGTATGCTCTATAATGGGAGACGCCCTGGCATCAAGGATGGCATTGGCTTCCAAAGGGGAGACAATGTCAAACTTAGTGCCCCTCCTAAAAATTTGTCTAACTTTGTTAAGGGCAAGGCTCCCATGCCTCAAGATAACGAGGGTTACATTTTGTACCCTGCCGGTTATCCCGAGAGCAAAATTAAGAGAACTCATTCTAGGAAGTCTCACTCTGGCCCTAACCATGCTTTTATGTATAAGGGTGAGACATCTATCTCTAGGCAACCAACCCGTGCTAAGTTGCCTAGAAAGAAAACTCCTAATGCATCAAATGATCATGGCATTTCATTTAAAACTTTTGATGCATCTTATGTTTTGACTAACAAATCCGGCAAGGTAGTTGCCAAGTTTGTTGGGGGCAAACACAAGGGCTCCAAGACTTGTGTTTGGGTACCCAAAGTTCTTGTATCTAATGCCAAAGGACCCAAAACCGTTTGGGTACCTAAAGTCAAGAACTGAACTTGTTTTGTAGGTTTATGCATCCGGGGGCACAAGTTGGATCATTGATAGCGGGTGCACAAACCACATGACAGGGGAGAAGAAGATGTTCTCCTCCTATGAGAAAAACCAAGATCCCCAACGAGCTATCACATTTGGGGATGGAAACCAAGGTTTGGTCAAAGGTTTGGGTAAAATAGCTATATCTCCTGACCATTCCATTTCCAATGTTTTTCTTGTAGATTCTTTAGATTACAATTTGCTTTCCGTTTCGCAATTATGTCAAATGGGCTACAACTGTCTATTTACTGATGTAGGTGTCACTGTCTTTAGAAGAAGTGATGATTCAATAGCATTTAAGGGAGTGTTAGAGGGTCAGCTATACTTGGTAGATTTTGATAGAGCTGAACTCGACACTTGCTTAATTGCTAAGACTAACATGGGTTGGCTCTGGCACCGCCGACTAGCACATGTTGGAATGAAGAATCTTCATAAGCTTCTAAAGGGAGAGCACATTTTAGGACTAACAAATGTTCATTTTGAGAAAGACAGGATTTGTAGTGCATGCCAAGCCGGGAAGCAAGTTGGCACCCACCATCCACACAAGAACATCATGACAAGTGACAGGCCACTGGAGCTCCTACACATGGATTTATTCGGCCCGATCGCTTACATAAGCATCGGCGGGAGTAAGTACTGTCTAGTTATTGTGGATGATTATTCTCGCTTCACTTGGGTGTTCTTTTTGCAGGAAAAATCCCATACCCAAGAGACCTTAAAGGGATTCTTGAGACGGGCTCAAAATGAGTTCGGCTTAAGGATCAAGAAAATTAGAAGCAACAACAGGACGGAGTTCAAGAACTCTCAAATTGAAAGCTTCCTTGAGGAGGAGGGCATCAAGCATGAGTTTTCTTCTCCTTACACACCACAACAAAATGGTGTAGTGGAGAGGAAGAATCAAACTCTATTGGATATGGCAAGAACCATGCTTGATGAGTACAAGACACCGGATCGGTTTTGGGCCGAGGCGATCAACACCGCCTGCTACGCCATCAACCGATTATATCTACACCGAATCCTCAAGAAGACATCCTATGAACTCCTAACCGGTAAAAAGCCCAATATTTCATATTTTAGAGTTTTTGGTAGCAAATGCTTTATTCTTATTAAAAGAGGTAGAAAATCTAAATTTGCTCCTAAAACTGTAGAAGGCTTTTTACTAGGATATGACTCAAACACAAGGGCATATAGAGTCTTTAACAAGTCCTCAGGAATGGTTGAAGTTTCTTGTGACGTTGTGTTTGATGAGACTAACGGCTCTCAAGTAGAGCAAGTTGATCTTGATGAGATAGGTGAAGAACAGGCTCCGTGCATCGCGCTAAGGAACATGTCCATTGGGGATGTGTGTCCTAAGGAATCCGAAGAGCCTCCACATGCACAAGATCAACCATCCTCCTCCACGCAAGCATCTCCACCAACTCAAAATGAGGACAAGGCTCAAGTTGATGAAGGAGAAGATCAAAGAAATGAGCCACCTCAAGATGACAGCAATGATCAAGGGGGAGATGCAAATGATCAAGACAAGGAGGATGAAGAGCCAAGGCCGCCACACCCAAGAGTCCATCAAGCAATCCAACGAGATCACCCCGTCGACACCATCCTCGGTGACATTCATAAGGGGGTAACCGCTCGATCTCGTGTTGCACATTTTTGTGAGCATTACTCTTTTGTTTCCTCTATTGAGCCACACAGGGTAGAGGAAGCACTACAAGATTCGGATTGGGTGATGGCGATGCAAGAGGAGCTCAACAATTTCACGAGGAACGAGGTATGGCATTTAGTTCCACGTCCTAACCAAAATGTTGTAGGAACCAAGTGGGTCTTCCGCAACAAGCAAGACGAGCATGGTGTGGTGACAAGGAACAAAGCTCGACTCGTGGCCAAGGGGTATTCACAAGTCGAAGGTTTGGATTTCGGTGAAACCTATGCACCCGTAGCTAGGCTTGAGTCAATTCGCATATTATTAGCCTATGCTACTTACCATGGCTTCAAGCTTTATCAAATGGACGTGAAGAGTGCCTTCCTCAATGGACCAATCAAGGAGGAGGTCTATGTTGAGCAACCTCCCGGCTTTGAAGACAGTGAGTATCCTAACCATGTCTATAGGCTCTCTAAGGCGCTTTATGGGCTCAAGCAAGCCCCAAGAGCATGGTATGAATGCCTAAGACATTTCCTTATTGCTAATGGCTTCAAAGTCAGAAAAGCCGATCCTACTTTATTCACTAAAACTCTTGACAATGATTTGTTTGTATGCCAAATTTATGTTGATGATATTATATTTGGGTCTACTAACGAATCTACATGTGAAGAATTTAGTAGGATCATGACACAGAAATTCGAGATGTCTATGATGGGGGAGTTGAAGTATTTTCTAGGATTCCAAGTCAAGCAACTCCAAGAGGGCACCTTCAATAGCCAAACGAAGTACACTCAAGACATTCTAACCAAGTTTGGAATGAAGGATGCCAAGCCCATCAAGACACCCATGGGAACCAATGGGCATCTCGACCTCGACACGGGAGGTAAGTCCGTGGATCAAAAGGTATATCGGTCGATGATTGGTTCATTGCTTTATTTATGCGCATCTCGACCGGACATTATGCTTTCCGTATGCATGTGTGCAAGATTCCAAGCCGACCCTAAGGAATCACACCTTACGGCCGTAAAACGAATCTTGAGATATTTGGCTTATACTCCTAAGTTTGGGCTTTGGTACCCTCGGGGATCCACATTTGATTTGATTGGTTATTCGGATGCCGACTGGGCGGGGTGCAAAATCAATAGAAAGAGCACATCGGGGACTTGCCAGTTCTTGGGAAGATCCTTGGTGTCTTGGGCTTTAAAGAAGCAAAATTCGGTCGCTCTTTCTACCGCCGAAGCCGAGTATATTGCCGCAGGCCATTGTTGCGCGCAATTGCTTTGGATGAGGCAAACCCTGCGGGACTATGGTTACAAATTAACCAAAGTTCCTCTTCTATGTGATAATGAGAGTGCAATCCGCATGGCGGATAATCCCGTTGAGCATAGCCGCACTAAACACATAGCCATTCAGTATCATTTTCTTAGGGATCACCAACAAAAGGGGGATATCGAGATTGCTTACATTAATACTAAAGATCAATTAGCCGATATCTTTACCAAGCCACTAGATGAACAAACTTTTACCAAACTTAGGCATGAGCTCAATATTCTTGATTCTAGGAATTTCTTTTGCTAATTTGCACACATAGCTCATAAGTATACCTTTGATCATGTCTCTTTTATATGCTATGACTAATGTGTTTTCAAGTGTATTTGAAACCAAGTCATAGGTATATTGAAAGGGAATTGGAGTCTTCAGCAAAGACAAAGGCTTCCACTCCACTCTATCACTCATCCTTCGCCGACGCTCCAAGCATCTCTTCGTCTTTGGTATAATCTTCACTCATATCTTTTATTTGCCAAAAGGGAGAAAATAGTTAGGGAAGGGCCTATATTTCATTCCAAGTATCCGTTTTTGGCGATTCATGCCAAAGGGGGAGAAAGTATTGGCCCAAAGCAAAAGGACCGCACCACCACCCTAATTTTAAAAATTGATGATTTTCAATTGGTAAATTTCAAATTGGTATCTCTTTGTGTTCTAAAGGGGGAGAAAGTAGTACTTTCAAAATTGATATCTTAAAACCCTCTTGAACACTAAGAGGAGAATTTATTTGAGGGGGAGTTTTGTTTTATTCAAAGGAAAAGGCATTTGAAACAAGGGAAGAAATTTTCAAATCTTACAAATGCTTCTCAAAATCTTATTCATTTACCTTTGACTATTTTGCAAAAGGACTTTGAAAAGGATTTACAAAAAGAATTTGCAAAAACAAAACATGTGGTGCAAGCGTGGTCCAAAATGTTAAAAATAAAGAAACAATCCATGCATATCTAGTAAGTGATATTTATTGGCTCAATTCTAAGCAACCTTTGCACTTACACTTTGCAAACTAGTTCAATTATGCACCTCTATACTTGCTTTGGTTTGTGTTGGCATCAAAACACCAAAAAGGGGGAGATTGAAAGGGAATTAGGCTTACACCTATTTCCTATAACTAATTTTGGTGGTTGAATTGCCCAACACAAATAATTGGACTAACTAGTTTGCCCAAGTTTATAAGTTCTACAGGTACCAAAGGTTCACCATAAGCCAATAAAAAGATCAAGAGAAAGGGTTCAAACAAAGGAGCAAGGGCCAACCGAAGGCACCCTGGACTGGTGCACCAGACTGTCCGGTGCACCACCGGACAGTGTCCGGTGCACCAGGGAAGACCAACCTCAAACTCTTCACCTTCGAGAATTCTCGGAGCCGGCGCGCTATAATTCACCGGACTGTCCGGTGTACACCGGACTGTCCGGTGTACACCGGACAGTGTCCGGTGCTCCAAGAGGACGCGGCTCCGAATTCGGCCGCCTTGGGAATTCGCTTCGGCTGCTCCGCTATAATTCACCGGACATGTCCGGTGTACACCGGACTGTCCGGTGTAACTGCGGGGCAACGGCTACTTCTGGCGCCAATGGCTACCTGCAGCGCATTAAATGCGCGCCAGCGCGCAGAGCGCGCGCAGTGGTCAGGCACGCCCATGCTGGCGCACCGGACACCCTACAGTTCATGTCCGGTGCGCCACCGGTCATCAAGACAGGCCCAGCGTCAGAGCTCTAACGGTCGGAACCCCAACGTTCGGGTGACGTGGTGTAGCACCATAAAAGCCATCAATTAAAATAATGAATTTAGATATTATATTAAGTAGGGTAATAAATTTTTTTTAGTGTTTAATTATTTATTTGCATCGTTTTCTTTGCATGCGCTTGATTTCTTACCGGATGTTTAATATCAATCCGTTTTAAAAAGAAATCCTAGTAATTAAATAATAATTAAGTATTATAGTAATTATTAGTCTAAAAACAAGTATTCCATTTATAAATATTTTTGGTATTTTTTTTTTATTTTCGAGCTCTTTAAAATTTCATCTCGGAATTAGAAAAAAAAGAAAAAAAAAACCTAAAACTAACCCAGCCGGCCCACTAGGGCCCATGACCCCCCCAAACCCTTGCATGCTGCGCGCGCGCCCTGCGATGTATCCCAGCCGCCGCCGCCGCTCACCCTCCTCTCTCCCTCCATTCTTTCTCTCCCACTCTCTCTCTCCTCTATTCTCTCCCTCCCTCGCCGCTCTCTCTCCCCAGCCGCTCTCCCCTGCACAGCCCAGGAGACGCGCCCGGCCTCCTGCCCGAGCGCGCGAGCAGCTGGCGCCCTGGCGGCCGCGCGGCACACCTGCCGAGCTGCGCCCTCTGCTCCCCGCGCGAGCCAAGCCTGCTGCCTGCACGTGCCCCTGCACACCGCGGTCGAGCGAGCCCCGCGCCGCGCGACGCACGCACCAGAGCCAGCCCGACGTCGCTCCGAGTTACGCCTGCGCCGACCGTTCGCTTCGTCGTTAATGGAGATTCAATACCGACTGTTTCTTCCCATTACCTCCCTCTAATTAGTGGAGAAACCGACGCCATTAAACCGCGTTAAACGGTGACCGTTCTCCTCTCTCCCTGGCCGACACGTCCTCTGCTCTCATCTCTCTATAAATCCCTCGCTCAGGCCCTGTGGAGCTAGTACCTGGCCGCCCAAACCTCTCCACGCGCTCTCTACTCTCTCTCTCTCCGTGAAACTAGACGTCGTAGCCTCGCTCGCCATCACCAGAACACTGCTCACCGGAGTTCGCCGGAGCCGCGTACTAGCTGTCCGTAGTCGAGCCCCACTCTCCGTCCGGCCGAAACCCGTCGATCCGTCCCCGTCACACGCACGAACCCGAGGTTGTTGGCGACCCAAATTTATTTTATGTATTTTATAAAGTGCTTTCGATTCGATTCATGTGTTGTATAGTTCGTTTGTTGTAATATGAACACATGTGATTCCAATTTATATATTTGTGTGCGCTACGGAATTTGTTAAAAATATACGATTAGTAGTGCACCGTGTTATTCCATGTAATCGACGCGTTGATTTTGGTTTAGAAAAATATGGCGTAGATTTAACAGTCACACGTTGGTGATAAAAATACTAGATAAGAAATTATAGTCAATTTTGGTCACAATAAATTCTAGAAACTATTTGGAGAATTATAGGTGCACTTTTGATGGATTAGAAAATGGTATAGAACTCATGTCATTTGAATAATATAGGATTTTAGATGATTTATCTAATTATTTTATTAGCATTTTTTTTATAAAGAGAGGAGAAAATATCATTGGTAGATGGTAAAATAGGTTTTTGCTACTCAAATAAACATGTTCGCAGATTTAGAACTTAAAATTGTTAGAGTACTAGTTTGTGTCAAAAAAAAACCTCGCTTGTGTTAGAAAATGTTTAATTAATAGTTTATAAGGATTTTTAGAATATTAATATTATTAAATTCATTTTTGCTGTACTAACTAATTTGAGATAGAAGGAATAAAAGGTATTAATTTATTTATTAGTATTAAAAGATCATAAGTATTATTTAACTTCATTGATGGTGTTAAAATAAATTAATATTAGTTAAAATTATACTTATTGCACCCACTCCTAAATTCACCATTAGGATTCACATTAATAGCTATAATTAAATTAATAAGTATTTACGCGATTAGTACGTAATTAAAATGTGATTAGTACGACGTGTTAATGTGCATGTAATGGTGTATGATTATGTAATGGTGCATGTTTACTTATGGGTGTATACTTTATTTTTGTATGTGCGATGTGCGACTATAATAGAAGCGGACTGTGTGGTAGAGAATCCGAACTCGTTCGGGGACGACCCGCAAGACGCTGTTGAGCAAGGCAAGTGGATTCTCCCTCTGCATATTCTGTTTGTACCTATTCATTGCATACAATAATGTTTAATTTTTGGATATATTGCATAATTCGATGGGATAACCTAATTAAGGATTTTCTAGATTTACTACCTGTATTCCTTGTTTTACCTGGGAAAATTGTTAAGCTATGCAAGATTTATGCTATCGCCCAACTTAATGACTCCTAATGTCACTCATTAATTGGTTTTAATGTTCCAAAATGTTAATTGGCAATTATGACATTAACCCGATGGTTAAGACAACTTTTATTACAAATGTAATTGGAACATGGAGTGATCACCCAGGATAACAGTGCAACCACGAGTGCTATCATGGCTCTGGCTTTGGTAATTAGCTCTATATGCTTAGTGCCTAGCAACCTTACCTGAAAGATGGGCAAGAGGGGGAGCGGTAGGTGCTGGCAGCCCACGTTAACATGGGGTCGTATGCTTGGCTAAGGTACTTCACCCAGGGGGCCACCACCATCGTCTTAGAAACCTTAGCGGGTTGCTTCGTATTAAGTGTATTTTGTGAAAACCTCATAATGGATCCCTAGCCATTCACCTCGGCAGTGTCTAAGGGTCCGATCAACCCGGGCTGGATGGGATACATGGCTTGTGGGTAAAGTTGTACCACCTCTGCAGAGTGTAAAAACTGATATATCAGCCGTGCTCCCGGTTATGAGCGACCTGGACTCCTCACATGATAATTGAACTTAAAGAAGGATATAAATTGAGATCCGATGATCTGCCCACAATTTGCTTAAGTGGTTTCACTTAAGTGTTTTTCTTATATTCATATTCTTTGTTTAAATGGGACATTTGGGATTTACACTTATTAGTAAGACAAGTGTTGTTAATAAAATATTGACCAACTAAAATGCTTACTGCTCAGACTTAGCCTCACCTTGTTGAGCCCCGACCATAAGTGAGCTCACCCTTGCTAATATTTTGATCAGAGGGTGATGCTGGAGACTTTGATGGAGAATTTATCGACGAGGAATTCTAAGTCTAACGATGCGCCGGTCAACTTCCTGTGGAAGATTGCCCAGTTGTTTATTTCCGCTTTACTTTGATATGATACTTGTTTAAGACACAATGTTTCAGATGATGTAATAAAGTTTTATACTCTCTTTACGCCTTTATTGCATTGTCTTTTGATATATTACACTTGTGACGTCAACATATGTGTGGAAATGGATCCTGGCACACATATGGTATGCGCTCGGTTCTACCCCCTGGAACCGGGTGTGACAGAAGTGGTATCAAAGGTATGCTGACCTTAGGTCGTTAGATTAGTTAGAAATGGAAAGCCTAGTTGTTCAAAACTTGCTAATTTCATTCCTATAGATTCCTTTATCAGTCTTACCTCTTTGAAATTCAACTAAGTTGACTCTTCTCTTGTAGATGGTTCGCACTCTCCAAACCACCCGCGTCAACACCAGCTACGCCCCTCAGCCCCGGCAGATCCCGGTCTACCTAGTGGTAGTCGAGGATGCCCCAGCGAATCTCCCTCCCGTCCGAGTGGAGAACGTGATCCACCTGGAGGATAGCTCGGAGGAGCAGCTGCCGACCCCCACCCCGTTGGCCGAGTCCCTGGCCTTCACAGCTGGGTCAGCGACGTCAGCATCGTCGGCACCAGCCTTCCAAGCACCTGCACCTGGAGGCGACGACCCTGATGACTCCGGAGACGGCGACGACGAGGATGACGACGACGACGATGATGGAGAGGACGAACACATCCACGAGGATGCTGACTACGCCCAGCAGGACCCCTTCATGGGGATTGGTCCAGTTGTCGAACATTACACATCAATGTTCGAAACAGGGCACTTCCCCAACCTGCTGCAGGAGGTGCTACACGAGCTAGGAGCCTACGTCCGCCCCCTGTACGAGACGAGGCGAGTGAGCGAGCCTCCCCGGGCTTGCTATTACATCACTCGCATCCATGTCAGGGTGATGGATGCAGGTGACAGGGGATTCAGGACTCTGTCTGCTCACGAGTCCCTGATACCACTGTCCACCTACGCTGCCTCTGTCAGCGACGCTGCCCGTCGGACCCTGTGGTCGCTTAGCCACACCTACCGGCAGCAGCTGCAGAACACAAGGTTCAGGCATCTTCCTCAGCGCCTGCGTGGAGAGAACCAGACCAACATTGTCCCAGGTGAGCCTGGTGAGGACCGCCTCAACACCCTAGCTGGTGTAGTGGCCGGTCTCAACACCGACCTGGACAGTGCCACTCTGGACCTCTACAGTGTGCACTTGGAGCTGGAGAATGCCCACGCCAGGATTGCAGCCCTAGAAGCCCAACTGCAAGGACTGAATCCGCCAGAAGCTCAGGTTCCCGCCGTGGCGTTGTCTCCTCCCCGCAAGAGGTTGCGCTATGGAGAGCCCGGATCCGTCACTAGGCTGCTTTAGGAGTGTTGATCATGATGTAATAAGTTACGCTTCGCGTTAGACGATGAAACTATCTTCAAATTTTTATATTAATAAATATCAACCATGTGATGGTGATTGGTTGAAATGCTTGATTTGAATCTTTGTTTGAGTGCTATGGTCTTATGGAATGATGGCCATAAGAACATATAAAATTTGTAAAACTTAAGCTATTTTCCCTCTAGAATCTTTTCTACTCCTCACTTTTCTAAGGACTTCACTTCCTAACAAAACAGATGGTGAACCAACGTCAAGGACCTAACAACCGGAACCAGCGTGGACAACAAGCACCACCACCACCGCCACCACCAAATCCCAATATGGAGCAGTTCATCGCCGCCCAAATGCAGATTCTGCAAGGACTTACTGCTGCGGTTCAGCAATTACAACAGAACCAACAGAATCAGCAACCCCAGCAGCAGCAGTATGCACCCCCGGCCAGAGATAAACACCGGGATTTCATGAGTCATCACCCGCCGACATTTTCCCATGCGGTTGATCCTCTTGATGCCGATGACTGGCTCAAAGTCATTGGGAAGAAGCTGGACATCACTCAGTGCAACGACCGAGAGAAGGTCTTGTACGCCTCGGGAAGACTCGAGGGAGCTGCGTCCGATTGGTGGGATGCCTTCACAGCGGCACATCCCAACGCTGATACCATAACCTGGCAGGAGTTTCAGGAGAACTTCCGCGCTCACCACATCCCCTCTGGAATCATGAAGCTGAAGAAGAAGGAGTTTCTTTCCCTTACTCAAGGGAATATGTCTGTCAGTGAGTATCGTGATCGCTTCACTCAGCTTTCACGTTATGCCCCTGAGGAAGTGGACACTGATGAGAAGCGCCAAGAGCGTTTCCTGGAAGGGTTGATTGGACCTCTGAACTATCAACTTCAGAGTCACACATTCCCCAACTTCCAGACACTCCTGAACAAGGCAATTGGCCTTGAAAGCAAAAGGAAGGAGCTATCTGACCATAAGAGAAAATTCCAAGGTCAGTCCAGCAGGAACACCCGGCCAAACAATGCTCAAGGTTCGCAGTTCCGCTCTGGAAATCAGGGAGGAAATAATTATCAAGTGCAACGCTCTGGACAGCAAGGCCAGAGAAATAATCAGAATCAGAATCATCAAAGGAGAAACCCCCAGACCAACCAGAGGTCTGGTGGAAATTCACAGAACCGTCAGGGTGGCACCAACAACACTCAGGCCAGAAACAACGCACCTGTCCAACCCAACGGCTGTTTCAAGTGCGGTGAACTAGGCCACTATGCCAACAATTGCCCAAGGCGCAACCAGCAAACACCCCAAAGGAGCAACACTCAGAGAAATGACCAGAGCACCCCCGCTCGTGGATCTGCTCAGAACAAGACTCCGCGGAACCAGAGCCGAGGAAGGGTCAATCACGTCACTGCGGAATCAGTGCCTGAGGATGCCGACATTGTGTATGGTATGTTCCTTGTTAACTCCATACCTGCATCAGTTTTATTTGACTCTGGAGCATCACATTCTTTTATAACTGAGTCATTTGTGGAAAAACATAACATACCTAAGTACCCTCTGAAGAGGATATTACACATTAGTTCACCAGGAGGTGACATGAAGGCCACACACTCATGCCCTCATGTTAATAACTTAATATCAAGATTCAAGGAATAGATTTTACAGTCGACCCAGTGGTCCTAGGATCCAACGGGATTGATGTGATTCTTGGATGCAACTGGTTGAAAAGTTGTGATGGAGTGATACGGTGTGCCAACGGAACAATTACGTTGACAAGTCCTCAAGGTGAAAGAATCCAAGTCAACATAGACAAGTCAACAGGTGAAAAAGGGAAGACAGTGATCAATCACTTGGAAGAAAAGCCCTTGGAAAATATCAAAGTAGTGTGCAAATACCCAGACGTATTTCCGGATGAATTACCAGGTATGCCACCTGACCGTGATATAGAGTTTTCTATTGAATTAGTACCCGGAACCGCACCTATCTCGAAAAGACCTTATAGAATGGATGGCAAAGATTTAGTAGAACTGAAGAAACAAATAGAAGAATTACTAGAAAAAGGTTTTATTCGCCCAAGTTCATCCCCTTGGGGAGCCCCAGTGCTGTTTGTGAACAAGAAGGATGGTTCGAGAAGAATGTGCGTTGATTATAGAAGTTTGAATGAAGTAACCATCAAGAATAAATACCCACTACCTCGGATTGAAGATTTATTCGATCAAATGAAGGGAGCTAAGATATTCTCGAAGATAGATCTGATATCGGGATATCATCAGTTAAAGATTCGAGCAGAAGATGTACCGAAGACAGCCTTCACGACGAGATATGGATTATATGAGTTTTTGGTCATGTCATTTGGACTGACTAATGCACCAGCATACTTTATGAACTTGATGAATAAAGTATTCATGGAATATCTGGATCAGTTTGTGGTCGTATTCATTGACGACATACTGATATATTCTCCGAATGAAGAAACACACGAAGATCATCTAAGGCTAGTCCTACGAAAGCTTCGTGACAACCAACTGTATGCAAAATTCTCGAAGTGTGATTTTTGGCTTAAGGAAGTTGCTTTCTTAGGGCATATTGTTACCGATGGTGGAATTAAAGTGGACCCAGGAAAGATAAGTGAGATACTAAATTGGAAGCAACCCACAGATGCGTCCAAGATCAGAAGTTTTCTTGGATTAGCAGGATACTATAGAAGATTTATTGAAGGTTTTTCCAAGTTAGTGAAGCCTCTTACCTCTCTACTAAAGAAAGGCAAAGAGTTCAAATGGGATGAAGCTTATCAGAATTGTTTTGAAGAACTCAAGAAAAGGTTAACCACTGCACCAATACTGGTAATGCCAGATATCCACAAGGGATTTGATGTGTATTGTGATGCATCACACCTTGGACTTGGATGTGTGCTAATGCAAGAAGGAAAGGTGATTGCTTATGCTTCAAGACAGTTGAGAAAGCATGAGAAGAATTATCCTACACATGATTTGGAATTAGCTGCCGTGGTGCATGCTTTGAAGATTTGGAGGCACTATATGATTGGAAACAAGTGCAAAATCTTCACGGATCATAAAAGCCTGAAATATATATTCACGCAGAAGGAACTCAACCTCAGACAGAGAAGATGGCTTGAGTTGATTAAAGATTATGATTTGGAAATACAATATCACCCCGGAAAGGCAAATGTAGTAGCTGACGCTTTGAGCCGTAAGGGTCAAGTGAACAACATCACTACTCATTTGATGTCACAAGAATTATGCTGGGAAATGGAACGACTCAACCTTGGATTTCTCCATAATATAGAAGCAACGGTGATGGAAGTTGAATCTACTTTGGAAGAAGAGATTCGTAAAGGACAAGAGTCCGATGAGAAGATTAAGGAAATTAAAGCTTTAATTAGTTTGGGTAAAGCCCCATATTTCACGGAAGATGAACAAGGCACAATATGGTTTAAGAAGAGAATCTGCGTACCCGAAATTGAACACCTGCGCCAACTTATTTTGAGAGAAGCTCATGATTCAGCTTACTCTATTCACCCTGGAAGTACTAAGATGTACCAGGACCTTAAGGAAAAATATTGGTGGTACGGTTTGAAAAGAGATGTTGCTACTCATGTTGCATTATGTGACGTGTGTCAGCGAGTTAAAGCCGAACACCAAAGACCAGCAGGATTGCTACAACCTCTCAAGGTACCGGAATGGAAATGGGAAGAAATCAGTATGGATTTCATAGTTGGACTACCCCGTACTCGTGATGGCTATGATTCAATATGGGTCATAGTAGACAGGTTAACTAAGGTAGCACATTTTATACCTGTGAAGACAACCTACTCGGGAGCCCAGTTAGCAGAGTTATACATGTCGAGGATTGTTTGTCGGCATGGAGTACCAAAGAAGATCGTATCAGATCGAGGAACCCAATTTACCTCGCGCTTTTGGAAAAGACTTCATGAGTCCATGGATACCAAGCTAAATTTTAGTTCAGCTTATCATCCGCAAACGGATGGGCAAACGGAAAGAACGAACCAAGTATTAGAAGATATGCTAAGAGCGTGCGCTCTAAAGCATGGTAGAAGCTGGGATAAAAGTTTGCCTTATGCAGAATTTTCATATAACAACAGTTATCAAGCAAGTCTCAAAATGGCACCGTTTGAAGCACTATATGGACGAAAGTGTAGAACACCACTTTATTGGAATCAGACTGGAGAAAGTCAAGTATTCGGTCCAGAAATTCTACAAGAGGCGGAAAAGCAAGTACAAATTATCAGAGAAAATTTGAAGACAGCACAGTCAAGACAGAAGAGCTATGCTGATAATAGAAGAAGAGAATTGATGTTTGAAGTAGGAGACTTTGTCTACCTTAAAGTTTCACCGATGAGAGGAATGAAAAGGTTTAAGGTTAAAGGAAAATTATCACCTCGCTATATCGGCCCATTTAAGATTTTGGAAAGAAAAGGTGAAGTAGCCTACCAGTTAGAGCTACCCGATAGATTATCGGATGTGCATGACGTATTTCACGTATCACAACTCAAGAAGTGCTTAAGAGTACCAGAAGAACAGTTACCCATGGAAGAACTGAATGTTAATGAAGATTTGACTTATTCGGAGTACCCAATCAGAATTCTGGAAACATCTCGCAGAATTACACGGAGTAAAGTCATTAACATGTGCAAAGTTCAGTGGAGTCATCATTCGGAAGATGAAGCCACTTGGGAAAGAGAAGATGAACTTAGAGCAGAATTTCCCCAGTTATTCTCGGAAGTTTCTTAATCTCGAGGACGAGATTCTTTTTAAGAGGGGTAGGTTTGTAGCACCATAAAAGCCATCAATTAAAATAATGAATTTAGATATTATATTAAGTAGGGTAATAAATTTTTTTAGTGTTTAATTATTTATTTGCATCGTTTTCTTTGCATGCGCTTGATTTCTTACCGGATGTTTAATATCAATCCGTTTTAAAAAGAAATCCTAGTAATTAAATAATAATTAAGTATTATAGTAATTATTAGTCTAAAAACAAGTATTCCATTTATAAATATTTTTGGTATTTTTTTTATTTTCGAGCTCTTTAAAATTTCATCTCGGAATTAGAAAAAAAAAGAAAAAAAACCTAAAACTAACCCAGCCGGCCCACTAGGGCCCATGACCCCCCAAACCCTTGCATGCTGCGCGCGCGCCCTGGGATGTATCCCAGCCGCCGCCGCCGCTCACCCTCCTCTCTCCCTCCATTCTTTCTCTCCCACTCTCTCTCTCCTCTATTCTCTCCCCAGCCGCTCTCCCCCTGCACAGCCCAGGAGCCGCGCCCGGCCTCCTGCCCGAGCGCGCGAGCAGCCGGCGCCCTGGCGGCCGCGCGGCACGCCTGCCGAGCCGCGCCCTCTGCTCCCCGCGCGAGCCAAGCCTGCTGCCTGCACGTGCCCCTGCACACCGCGGTCGAGCGAGCCCCACGCCGTGCGACGCACGGACCAGAGCCAGCCCGACGTCGCTCCGAGTTACGCCTGCGCCGACCGTTCGCTTCATCGTTAATGGAGATTCAATACCGACTGTTTCTTCCCATTACCTCCCTCTAATTAGTGGAGAAACCGACGCCATTAAACCGCGTTAAACGGTGACCGTTCTCCTCTCTCCCTGGCCGACACCTCCTCTGCTCTCATCTCTCTATAAATCCCTCGCTCAGGCCCTGTGGAGCTAGTACCTGGCCGCCCAAACCTCTCCACGCGCTCTCTACTCTCTCTCTCTCTCTCCGTGAAACTAGACGCCGTAGCCTCGCTCGCCATCACCAGAACACTGCTCACCGGAGTTCGCCGGAGCCGCGTACTAGCTGTCCGTAGTCGAGCCCCGCTCTCCGTCCGGCCGAAACCCGTCGATCCGTCCCCGTCACACACACGAACCCGAGGTTGTTGGCGACTCAAATTTATTTTATGTATTTTATAAAGTGCTTTCGATTCGATTCATGTGTTGTATAGTTCGTTTGTTGTAATATGAACACATGTGATTCCAATTTATATATTTGTGTGCGCTACGGAATTTGTTAAAAATATACGATTAGTAGTGCACCGTGTTATTCCATGTAATCGACGCGTTGATTTTGGTTTAGAAAAATATGGCGTAGATTTAACAGTCACACGTTGGTGATAAAAATACTAGATAAGAAATTATAGTCAATTTTGGTCACAATAAATTCTAGAAACTATTTGGAGAATTATAGGTGCACTTTTGATGGATTAGAAAATGGTATAGAACTCATGTCATTTGAATAATATAGGATTTTAGATGATTTATCTAATTATTTTATTAGCATTTTTTTATAAAGAGAGGAGAAAATATCATTGGTAGATGGTAAAATAGGTTTTTGCTACTCAAATAAACATGTTCGCAGATTTAGAACTTAAAATTGTTAGAGTACTAGTTTATGTCAAAAAAAAACCTCGCTTGTGTTAGAAAATGTTTAATTAATAGTTTATAAGGATTTTTAGAATATTAATATTATTAAATTCATTTTTGCTGTACTAACTAATTTGAGATAGAAGGAATAAAAGGTATTAATTTATTTATTAGTATTAAAAGATCATAAGTATTATTTAACTTCATTGATGGTGTTAAAATAAATTAATATTAGTTAAAATTATACTTATTGCACCCACTCCTAAATTCACCATTAGGATTCACATTAATAGCTATAATTAAATTAATAAGTATTTACGCGATTAGTACGTAATTAAAATGTGATTAGTACGACGTGTTAATGTGCATGTAATGGTGTATGATTATGTAATGGTGCATGTTTACTTATGGGTGTATACTTTATTTTTGTATGTGCGATGTGCGACTATAATAGAAGCGGACTGTGTGGTAGAGAATCCGAACTCGTTCGGGGACGACCCGCAAGACGCTGTTGAGCAAGGCAAGTGGATTCTCCCTCTGCATATTCTGTTTGTACCTATTCATTGCATACAATAATGTTTAATTTTTGGATATATTGCATAATTCAATGGGATAACCTAATTAAGGATTTTCTAGATTTACTACCTATATTCCTTGTTTTACCTGGGAAAATTGTTAAGCTATGCAAGATTTATGCTATCGCCCAACTTAATGACTCCTAATGTCACTCATTAATTGGTTTTAATGTTCCAAAATGTTAATTGGCAATTATGACATTAACCCGATGGTTAAGACAACTTTTATTACAAATGTAATTGGAACATGGAGTGATCACCCAGGATAACAGTGCAACCACGAGTGCTATCATGGCTCTGGCTTTGGTAATTAGCTCTATATGCTTAGTGCCTAGCAACCTTACCTGAAAGATGGGCAAGAGGGGGAGCGGTAGGTGCTGGCAGCCCACGTTAACATGGGGTCGTATGCTTGGCTAAGGTACTTCACCCAGGGGGCCACCACCATCGTCTTAGAAACCTTAGCGGGTTGCTTCGTATTAAGTGTATTTTGTGAAAACCTCATAATGGATCCCTAGCCATTCACCTCGGCAGTGTCTAAGGGTCCGATCAACCCGGGCTGGATGGGATACATGGCTTGTGGGTAAAGTTGTACCACCTCTGCAGAGTGTAAAAACTGATATATCAGCCGTGCTCCCGGTTATGAGCGACCTGGACTCCTCACATGATAATTGAACTTAAAGAAGGATATAAATTGAGATCCGATGATCTGCCCACAATTTGCTTAAGTGGTTTCACTTAAGTGTTTTTGTTATATTCATATTCTTTGTTTAAATGGGACATTTGGGATTTACACTTATTAGTAAGATAGGTGTTGTTAATAAAATATTGACCAACTAAAATGCTTACTGCTCAGACTTAGCCTCACCTTGTTATACCTGTATTAATTTTCCCCCACTTGCTGAGCCCCGACCATAAGTGAGCTCACCCTTGCTAATATTTTGATCAGAGGGTGATGCTGGAGACTTTGATGGAGAATTTATCGACGAGGAATTCTAAGTCTAACGATGCGTCTGTCAACTTCCTGTGGATGATTGCCCAGTTGTTTATTTCCGCTTTACTTTGATATGATACTTGTTTAAGACACAATGTTTCAGATGATGTAATAAAGTTTTATACTCTCTTTACGCCTTTATTGCATTGTATTTTGATATATTACACTTGTGACGTCAACATATGTGTGGAAATGGATCCTGGCACACATATGGTATGCGCTCGGTTCTACCCCCTGGAACCGGGTGTGACACGTGGCTGGCGCACCGGACTGTCCGGTGCACCATACGACAGACAGCCTGCACCCAAACGGCTAGTTTGGTGGTTGGGGCTATAAATACCCCCAACCACCCCACATTCAAGTCATCCAAGTTTTCCCACTTCAACTACTTACAAGAGCTCTAGCATTCAATTCTAGACACACCAAAGTGATCAAATCCTCTCCAAACTCCACACAACGCCCAAGTGATTAGTGAGAGAGATTTGCTTGTGTTCTTTCGAGCTCTTGTGCTTGGATTGCTTTCTTCCTTCTTTGATTCTTCATTGCGATCATACTCACTTGTAACTGAGGCAAGAGACACCAATCTTGTGGTGGTCCTTGTGGGAACTTTGTGTTCCAAACATTTGAGAAGAGAAAGCTCACTCGGTCCGAGGGACCGTTTGAGAGAGGGTAAGGGTTGAAAGAGACCCGGCCTTTGTGGCCTCCTCAATGGGGAGTAGGTTTGCAAGAACCGAACCTCGGTAAAACAAATCCACGTGTCACACTCCTTACTCGCTTGCGATTTGTTTTGCACCCTCTCTCGCGGACTCGATTATATTTCTAACGCTAACCCGGCTTGTAGTTGTGATTATTTTTGAGAATTTCAGTTTCGCCCTATTCACCCCCCCTCTAGGCGACTTTCAGGTCGTCAAGCACCAAAATCGATTATAGGAAATGGTTAAGCTTATTTCCCTTTCAATCTCCCTCTTTTTGGTGATTGATGCCAACACAAACCAAAGCAAATACAAAGTGTAGAAATATAGCTAGTTTGCATTTGACAGATGTGCATAAGTTACTTTGAAGTGAAAGTAGTTCTAAGCAAATTTGATTGTTTTGATCTAGTTTAAAATTTTGGACCACATTTGCACCACTTAGCTTGTTTTTGCAAATCTTTTGTAAAAACCTTTTCAAATTCTTTTGCAATTAGCCAATGGTATAAGAATATGATTTCTAAAGCATTTTCAAGTTTTGAAAGATTCTCCCCCTTTTTCAAATGATTTTCCTTCGGCTAAATAAAAGCTCCCCCTGAAAAAGTTCTCCCCTTAGCTGTTAAGAGGGTTTTTGCAAAAACATTTTCCCTAAAAAGTTTTCAGAAAACAGGGTGGTGGTGTGGTCCTTTTGCTTTGGCCTATTAATTTCTCCCCCTTTGGCATTAAGCGCCAAAAATAGAGAAATCGTGAGGCTTTTATAAGCAAGATATGAATGTAAAGACATGAGTAGGGCAAAGGATATATGATACTGACAGAGTCGTAGTGGAAGCTTTGCCTTTGCCTATTACACCATTTCCCTTTCAATCTAAGACTAAGGACAGAGATACTCTTGGAAGAACATTAGTCTTAGCCTTGGTACAAGAATGAATAAGAAATATGCATTTATACCAAATGAAAGAGACATGATCAAAGGTATATAAATGAGCAATGTGTGCAAGATTTCAATCAAAGTTCTGAGAATCTAGGATGTTTAGTTTATTCCTAAGCTTGCTAAAAGTCTTTTCATCTAAGGGCTTGGTGAAGATATCGACTAATTGGTTGTGGGTGCTACCATAGGCAATTTCGATATCCCCCTTTTGTTGGTGATCTCTCAAAAAGTGATACTGAATGTCTATGTGCTTAGTGTGACTGTGTTCAACGAGATTATCCGCCATGCAGATTGCACTCTCATTATCACATAGGAGAGGGACTTTGCTCAACCTGTAGCCATAGTCCCTGATGGTTTGCCTAATCCAGTGTAATTGTGCACAATAATGTCCTGCAACAATATACTCGGCTTTGTCGGTGGATAGAGCTACTGAATTTTGTTTATTTGAAGCCCAAGACACCGGAGATCTCCCTAGAAACTAACAAGTCACTGATGTGCTTTTCCTATCAATTTTACATCTGGCATAATCGGCATCGGAATACCCGATTAGATCAATGGTAGATCTCTTGGGGTACCATACCCAAACTTAGGAGTATAAACTAAATATCTTATGATTCTTTTCACGGCCCTAAGGTGAACTTACTTAGGATTTGCCTGGAACCTTGCACACATGCATACTGAAAGCATAATATCTGATCATGAAGCACATAAATAGCGTAAAGAACCTATCATCGACCGGTATACCTTTTGATCTACAGATTTACCTCCTATGTCGAGGTCGAGATGCCCATTTGTTTCCATGGGTCATTCCAAACTTTTTGAGAATATCTTTAATGTACTTTGTTTGACAGATGAAGGTGCCCTCTTGGAGTTGCTTGATTTGGAATCCAAGAAAATACTTCAACTCCCCCATCATGGACATCTCAAATTTCTGTATCATGATCCTACTAAACTCTTCACAAGATGTCTTGTTAGTAGACCCAAAAATAATATCATCAACATAAATTTGGCATATAAACAAGTCTTTATCAATTATTTTAGTGAAGAGAGTAGGGTCAGCTTTTCCGACTTTAAAACCATTAGTGAGAAGAAAGTATCGCAGGCATTCGTACCATGCTCTTGGGGCTTGTTTGAGCCCATAGTGCCTTTGAGAGCTTATAAACATGTGAAGGATACTCACTATCTTCAAAGTCGGGAGGTTTCTCAACATACACCTCTTGCTTTATAGGGCCATTGAGGAAGGCACTCTTCACATCTATTTGATACAACTTAAAGCCATGGTAAGTAACATAGGCAAGTAATATTCGAATTGACTCAAGCCTAGCTATGGGTGCATAGGTTTCATCAAAATCCAAACCTTCAACTTATGAATAACCCCTTTGCAACAAGTCGGGCTTTGTTCCTAGTCACCACACCATGCTCATCTTGTTTGTTGCGGAATACCCATTTGGTACCTACAACATTTTGGTTAGGAACATGGAACTAAATGTCATACCTCATTCCTCGTGAAGTTGTTGAGCTCCTCTTGCATTGCCACCACCCAGTTCGGATCTCTGAGTGCATCCTCTATCATGTATGGCTCAATAGAAGACACAAAAGAGTAATGTTCACAAAAATGAGCAACTCGAGATCTAGTGGTTACCCCCTTGTGGATGTCACGAAGTATGGAGTTGACGGGTTGATTTCTTTAAATTGCTTGGTGGACTCTTGGGTGCAGTTGTCTTTGATCTTGAACTTCTTGCTCATCTTCCTTTTCTTGATCAACTTCATCTCCCCCTTGATCAATGTCTTCATCTTGAGGTGGCTCATCGTCTTAATCTTCATCTTCTTCTTCTTGAACCATTTCCTCATCTTGAGTTGGTGGAGATGCTTGTATGGAAGATGATGGTTGATCTTGTGCTTGTGAAGGCTCTTTGGGTTCTTTTGGACACACGTCTCGAATGGACATGTTCCTTAGAGCGACGCATGGAGCCTCTTCATCATCTAACTCATCAAGATCAACTTGCTCCACTTGAGAGCCATTAGTTTCATCAAACACAATATCACAAGAAACTTCAACTAATCCAGTGGACTTGTTGAAGACTCTATATGCCCTTGTGTTTGAGTCATAGCCAAGTAAAAAGCCTTCTACTGCTTTAGGAGCAAATTTTGAATTTCTACATCTTTTAATAAGAATAAAGCACTTGCTCCCAAAAACTCTAAAATAAGAAGCATTGGGCTTTTTACCAGTGAGGAGTTCATATGATGTTTTCTTGAGGATTTGGTGAAGGTAGAGTCAGTTGATGGAGTAGCAAGCGGTGTTAATCGCCTCCGCCCAAAACTGATCTGATGTTTTGTATTCATCAAGCATGGTCCTTGCCATATCCAGAAGAGTTCTATTCTTTCTCTCCACAAGCCTGTTTTGCTGAGATGTGTAGGGAGAAGAGAACTCATGCTTGATGCCCTCCTCCTCAAGAAATCCTTCAATTTGAGAGTTCTTGAACTCCATTCTATTGTCGCTTCTAATCTTCTTGATTCTCAATTCGAACTCATTTTGAGCCTGTCTCAAGAAATTCTCTAACGTTTCTTGGGTTTGTGATTTTTCCTACAAAAAGAACACCCAAGTGAAGCAAGCATAATCATCCACAATTACAAGACAGTACTTACTCCCGCCGATGCTTATGTAAGCAATCGGGCCAAATAGATCCATGTGGAGTAGCTCAAGCGGCCTCTCGGTCGTCATGATGTTCTTGTTTGGATGATGAACTCCAACCTACTTCCCTGCTTGACATGCGCTACAAATCCCTGTATTTCTCAAAATGAACATTGGTTAGTCCTAAAATGTGTTCCCCTTTAGAAGTTTGTGAATATTCTTCATCCCAACATGAGCAAGTCGACGATGTCAGAGCCAGCCCATGTTAGTCTTAGCAATTAAGCAAGTGTCTAGTTCAGCATTGTTATAATTGAAATCAACTAAATATAGCTGACCATCTAACACTCTCTTAAAAGCTATTGAATCATTACTTCTTCTAAACACGGTAACACCAACATTAGTAAAAAGACAGATGTAGCTCATTTTGCATAATTGAGAAACAGAAAGCAAGTTGTCAGGAGATATTGCAATTTTACCCAAACCTTTGACAAAACTTTGATTTCTATCCTCGAATGTGATTGCTCTTTGGGGATCTTCATTTTTCTCATATGAGGAGAACATCCTTTTCTCCCCTATCATATGGTTTGTACACCCGCTGTCGATTATCCAACTTGTTTCGCCAGATGCATAAACCTACAACATAGATTTAGGCGTTGTTCATAGGTACCCAAACAGTCTTAGGTCCTTTCACATTAGAAACAAGTACCTTGGGTACCCAAATACAAGTCTTTGGACTCTTGTGTTTGCCCCCAACATATTTGGCAACTACCTTGCCTGATTTGTTAGTAAGCACAAATGATGCATCAAAAGTCTTAAATAAAATGATATGTTCATTTGATGCATTAACAGTATTTTTCTTAGGCATTTTGATATTAGTTGTATGCCTAGAGCTAGAAGCCTCATTATTGTACATATAAGCATGATGAGAAACATAATGAGATTTCTTAGCATGAATTCTTCTAATTTTGTGCTCAGGATAGTTTTCAGGACATAAAATGTAACCTTCCCTATCCTGAACCATGGGAGCCTTGCCCTTAACAAAGTTAGAAAGCTTGTTTTTAGGGGCATTAAGTTTTATGTTGCTATGGCTCCCTTGTTGGAAACCAATGTCATCCTTAATGCCAGGGTGTCTCCCATTATAAAGCATACTGCGAGCAAATTTAAAATTTTCATTTCTCAAGTTCATGCTCGGCAATTTTAGCATTTAATTTAGCTATGTGATCATTTTGTTCTTTAATCATAGCAAGATGATCATTCATAGCATCAACATTAACATCTCTACATCTAGTGCAAATAGTGACATGCTCAAGAGTAGATGTATAAACTTTGCAAGCATTCAATTCTTCAATCTTGGCAATTAAACTAGCATTTTTAGTTCTATGACAAGAAATTGAATCATTGCATACATCTAGCTCTTTAGTCAAGTTTTGGCATTTTTCAACTTCAAGAGCATAAGCATCTTTTAGCTTAATAAATTTTTTATTTTCCTTAACGAGCAAGTCCTCTTGGCATTCCAAGATATCATCCTTCTCGTTAATGGTTTCTGTTAATTCATTAATTTTCTTCTTTTGCTCTTTGGTAAGGTTTGTAAAAAGAGAAGTAAAATCATCATCATTATCACTAGAGCTACCCTCATCATCGGAAGTAGTGTATTTGGGGGTATCTCTAGAATGTACCTTCTTCTTTTTGCTATCCTTAGCCATGAGGAATTTGTGGCCGACGTTGGGGAATTGAAGGCCTTTGTTGATGGCGATGTTGGCGGCGACCTCGTCGGAGTCCCATTCCTATCCCATGTGCGTTTTGCCACCCTTCTTGTAGTATCTCTTCTTCTCCATCTTCTTCTTCCCTTTATTGTCGTCGTCCTTGTCACTATCACTTGTATATGGATACTTAGCAATAAAATGACCGGACTTACCACATCTGTAGCAAACCCTCTTGAAGCAGGGTTTGTAGTCCTTCCCCTTCCTTTGTTTGAGGATTTGCCAGAAGCTCTTGATGATAAGATCCATCTCCTCATTGTCAAGCTTGGAGGCGTTGATTAGGAGTCTACTTGTTGGTGTAGACTCTTCCTTCTTTTCTTCCATTGCTTTGAATGCAACGGGTTGCACCTCGGGTGTGGAGGTGGCGCCTTGCACCAAGTTGACAATATGTTTGGAGTCTTTGATCATAAGTTCAAAGCTCACAAACTTGTCGATCACCTCCTCGGGAGACATCTGTTTATATCTAGGATCTCCACGGATTAGTTGTACTTGAGTAGGATTACAAAAGACAAGTGATCTTAAAATAACCTTGACCATTTCATGGTCATCCCACTTGGTGCTTCCAAGGTTGTGGACTTGGTTCACCATTGTCTTGAGCCAGTTGTACATTGCTTGTGGATCTTCTCCCTTGTTGAGGACGAACCGACCAAGTTCTCCCTCAATCGTTTCTCGCTTGGTGATCTTTGTCACTTCATCTCCTTCATGCACCATCTTGAGGACATCCAAAATTTCTTTGGCACTCCTCAACCCTTGCACCTTGTTGTACTCCTCTCGACACAAGGAAGCGAGGAGTGTAGAGGTGGCATGGGAATTGAAGTGCCTTATTTGGGCGGCCTCATCGGAATTGTAATCCTCATCGCCCACATGTGGTACCTGCGCTCCATACTCAACAATATCCCATATGCTTTCGTGGAGTGAGGTTAGATGATGCCTCATTTTATCACTCCACATGCAATAATCTTCACCATCAAAATATGGTGGTTTGCCTAAGGGAACGGAAAGTATAGGAGCGCGTTTAGGAATGCAAGGATAGCGAAGAGGCATCTTAATATACTTCTTATGCTCTTGGCGCTTCGAAGACATGGACTCAGTGCCGGAGGTAGAAGGTGAGGAAGAAACGGTCTCGTAGTAGACCACCTTCTTCATCTTCTTTTTCTTTTTGTCACCTTTCCTATTTGACTTGATGGAGCCGATAGATTCGTCCTTGTGCTCCTTGTGCCTGTCACCGGGCTCCTTCGATGGAGTCCTTTCCTCATTCTTCTTTCCCAAAGATCCGGGCTTTTGCCAGGTGACCATCTCCCTTTTGGCGTGTTCTCCCGACATCACTTCAAGTTCTTATACTCTAATGAAGTACCAGGCTCTGATACCAATTGAAAGTCGCCTAGAGGGGGGTGAATAGGCGAAACCTGAAAATTATAAACATTGAACACGCACTTCACCTGAGGTTAGGGTTAGAAATAAATAATAGTGAACTCAGAGTGCAAAAGATAGTTCTTCTTGCTATGAGTTGCTCAATCAACACGGATAACATTGGGAGCTAACTCAAGAGATTGTGGCAAGAGAACTTTTAGAGAGAGATAAGAGGGTAGAAACAAATCGAATGGTGATGATCAACGCAAGTGAACACGGCTTTTTGTTTCCTAAGGTTTAGTTCCAATGAACCTACTCCCCGTTGAGGAGGCCACAAAGGCCGGACCTATTTCAACCCTTTCCCTCTCTCAATTGGTCACCTAGACCGGTTGAGTGCTTCTTCTTAATCACACGGGTCACAAAGACCCCGCAAGGATCACCACACAATTAGGTGTCCCTTGCTTGCTTTACAAAACACTTGGAAAGATTAGAAGGAGAAGAGGAAAGCAACCAAGCAACAAGAGCAACAATCGGAACACAAATCACCCTCTCTCAAGTCACTAAAAACTTTAGAACACTTGACTTGATTTTGGCACTTGGAGAGGATTTGAGGCTTTGTATGTGTCTTTGGATTGTATTCTTTGCTCTTGTATTCAATGAGGAGAGTGTGATGCTTGGATGGATTTGATGGTGGTGGTTGGGGGGTATTTATAGCCCCAACTACTATTCTAGCCGTTGGCTGAGCTCTCTATCGACGGGCACACCGGACAGTCCGGTGGCGCATCGGACACTCCATTATTCACTGTCCGGTGAGTGCCACATCAGCCAACTATTGGGGTTTGTAGTTGTTGACCGTTGAGTTTTAGCCTTACTAATGCCCTGCCACTTTTCAATGTGCTATGAACTCAATTCTACCCTTCCTAAAGAAATTTTCTATGGTGTTCCTAGATGACATTTGATTTATAGTTCTTCATGGTCTGAGCATTTGAACCACATTAGGTTGATATTTGAGAAGATAAGAGAGCATCAACTCTTTCGGAAGAGGACCAAGTGTGTTTTGGGAAGACCAAAACTTACCTATCTAGGGCATATTATTTCACAATAAGGAGTAGCCACAAATCCCTCTAACTAAAGAAATGTTGAAGTCGCTCACTCTTGTTTTGTGGCTAAGAGATTTTTTTGGGGTTGGCTGGATATTACAGAAGATTTGTTAAGCATTTTGAGCTGATTGCTAAACCACTCAACAAGTTACTGCAGAACTGAGAGCACCTAGAGTGGGATGAATAGGTGATCCTGCAAAATTCAATACTAATAACACAAACTTGGTTTAAAATATGCTAGTTAGATTAAACCAAGTGGTTATAAAGCGAGCTCTTGAGATGGAATCGATCACACAGAAAAGCAACACAAGAGACACACAATTTTTATCCCGTGGTTCGGCCAAGTAACACTTGCCTACTTCCACGTTGTGGCGTCCCAATGGATGAGGGTTGCACTCAACCCCTTTCAAGTGATCCAATGATCGACTTGATTACCACGGTCTTTTCCTTTTTGAGTATTTTTCCCGTTTGTGAGAAATCTCCACAAGTTGGAGCCTCTCGCCCTTACAATGTTGATCAAAAGAAGCACAGAAGTAAGGGAGGGAAAAGAAACACACACAAGACATAATCCGCAGCACACACATGCACACAAGTCAAGACTTGAGCTCAAAACACGACGCAGGGAGTTCATAACTCAAACGGAGCTCAAATCACTAACACAACAATCCAAATGCGTGGAGGCAGAGTCGAGGGGTCTTAAGATGTTTTATGAAAGCTTGGTGTGCTGCTCCATGCGCCTAGGGGTCCCTTTTATAGCCCCAAGGCAACTAGGAGCCATTGGAGACCAACTTGGAAGTCAAATCTTGCCTTCAGTCGAGTGGTGCACCGGACAGTCCGGTGCACCACCAGACATGAACAGTTCCTGTCCGGTGCGTGATCTCTTTCCTTTTCTGGCGAAGCCAACCGTTGGATCTTTGAATCCGTTGGCGCACCAGACACTATACAGTCTGGTGCACACGGGACAGTCCGGTGCGACTATCCGACCGTTGGCTTGGCCACGTGTCGCCTGTTGATCGCGTAGACGACCATTGGCCGCGGGTGCCTATGGTTCACCGGATAGTCCGGTGCACCACAGGACAGTCCAGTGAATTATAGCTGCGGCACCATCTCCTTTCCCGAGAGCGACGAGTTCGTCGCCGAAGTGCTTGGGCGCGGGCGTAGGTGACGCACCGGACAGTCCGGTGAATTTTAGCCACTTCGCCCCGCCGATTCCTGAGAGAAGCCAGTTCACTGCCGAGCCAGCCTGGGCACCGGACACTATCCGGTGCGCCACCGGACAGTCCGGTGCGCCACAGGCTGGTGCAGATTTGGCTAAACCGAGCCACTTATTCCTCAGTCCTTTTTCTCTTTTCTTGGTCATGTCTCTAGCACTTAGATGAACATGTTAGTACACAAAAATAATTTACTGAGTCTAGAAACATACCTTGTTCTTTGATATGCACTTTTCACTTACTTAGCACATATGAGTGTTGGGGGCCTTTGGCTTCCGAAGGTCCTCAAAAACGTAAGTTAACAATGTTTCTAGAGTATAATATGTGAGCAGGTACCTTCGGACATGGACCTTTCGGACTTAAGTCAAAATCATTGCATGAAGAAACACAAGGGGGAACGAAGGATGGAACAGAGCCGAAGCTGTACGAAAGGGAGCTTCGGCATGATGACAGGAAAAAAGAAACCGACTTAAAGAGGAAAAGGCTGTCTAGACCCCGGCAAATTGCTATAGAGTTATTATCAAATGTAAAGGGCCTGAATGTAATTTTACATGGGCTGCGACCCATGCCTATAAATAGGTGAATAGTACTCCCGTACTGTTCACGCTGACTGGACATTTGCTTTTGTGTCACGCTTGTATTTGTACTTCCTTCAAGCCGAAGGTACACCTGTAATAAATCATTATCTTTACTTGTTCATGATAGTAACACAAAAATAATGCAATAATGATAATATATTTGATTGTTTACATTGTTCATGTTTTGTGTAAACTCTTCTTCATTCTTATATACGTCATACTTACGAAGGTACGCTTTCTGTAACCTTCGTCCGAGAGTCATTATATCCTGAGGGATATAATGCTTCGAAGGACGAAGGACTTTAACATTTAACATTCTTTATGTTGCCTTGTTCTTATCTCATAGCATTTGAGAACAAGTCACCAACAATGAGTTTAAAACAATGTGTTGGGCATCTAATCACCAAAACAATTATTGAAATGGCCCAAGGGCACATTTCCCTTTCAAGAACAAGAATTTTTCAATAGAGTCGAGAAGTTGATTTAGCATTTCAAAATTTGAAGCATGCAATTTCTACTACTCCAGTATTGGCTTTAACAAATTTTGATGAAACCTTTGTGGTATAAATGAATGCCTGTGAGAGTGGTATAGGTGTTGTGTTGATGCAACAACATAGGCCTATTTCCTACTTAACCAAGGCCTTCAATGCCAAGAATCAGATGCTATCTATATATGACAAAGGAATTTTGTCTCTAATGTTGGCAGTTGGAAGTCCAAAGAAAAGCTATGGCTAATCTAATGGGTTTACAATTTAATATTGTATACATAAAAGGGAAGGAGAACTTGGATGTTGATGCATTATTAAGGATGGGGCATGTCATGGTTGTACACATAGTTTCTGAGGTTACACCGGTAGGGGTTCAAGAGGTCATCAATTCATATGTCACAGACAGTGCAGCTTAGGATATGTTAACTCAATCAACAGTCCATAGTCCTAATGAGCAAGGTTGTCTTTGCACCAGGGTCTTATTAGAAAAGGGAATCAAATCTAGATTGCTAATAACTATGCCATGAAGACTAAAATTATTGCTGATATGCTTGATAGAGTAGTAGGGGACATTCTAGTGGGCCTACTACATATCATTTAATTAAAAGGTTACTATGGTAGAAATGGTTAAAGGCTAATGTGATAACTTTTATTTGGCAATGCAGTATCTACCAACATGCTAAAACCGAGATAATTCATTCTCCTGGCCACTTAGAGCCTCTACCAATACCTTATAGGGCTGAGCAAGATTTGATCTTGGACTTTATTGAAGGTCTACCGAAGTCTAAAGGACAAGTAGAGATGGCAACGGGCACGTACCTGCTGGGTACTCCAAACCCAAACCCATACCCATGAAAATAAAATGTGCCCGTTAAAAAGCCATACCCGCAGTCGGGTATAGATTTGTGCCTTTACCCGTGCCCATACGGGTACGGGTACCTGTGGGCTGCCCGTGCCTAACAAAAATAGGCTTTAATCAACATTTTATCAGATTTAGATAATACCGTTGCAGCCTGTCGGCGAGCAAAACGATACTCATCCGTCTACTTGTTCATTCTACTCCTACAACACATTGAATGTGCATGCATGTACGTTAGAGCATCTCCAAGAGCTTCCCAGAAGTCTCTCCTAAATCAAGTTTTCTGAGAAAAACACAAAAACATGTCTCCAACAGTTTTCCTAAAACACTCCCAACTTTTTCATAGCCCTTAAAACTCCCTCATTTGTAGCTACAAATGACGGTTTTTTGGGCTCCCCAGAAACAATCTGCCGCTTTAAGAGATCTGTTGGAGAAAGGGTTAAAATCAACTGCCACTAATTTTTTAGATGCCCCTTAAACCTGATTTTTAGGAGTCATTTTCTAGGGAGCTCTTGGAGATGCTCTTAGTATATATGACAATTGAATACTCATACACCACTCCCTCCTCTTATGTTCCCATTCACAGCGATGTCGAGCATTAGACAAAAAAACAACAGGGGTGCTGGCCGACCAGTTCTCCTCCTGCATCTGTCGCACATGACATGACACACCAGACAGCATGACTGCGTGAGTGCGTTACATGTGGGAGGATGAGAGTCTAAATGTAACACCATGAATTTTGGGCATAAAATTTATTTCCTAATATCCACCAAATTCATGTGTTACTCTCCCTCTTCCTTGCTTCTCTTTTCTTTTTTCATATGAAATAGCGAAGAACTATTTTATTTTATATCGAGGTGTGAGCCTAGTAAAATAAAACCCTAGGGAAGTTTTGATTGTTGCATCATGCTGGAGTGCATATTTCTTTTGATTGATGAATTTTCTTGTTGTGAATTCTTCTCATTTGTGAGTTTGTGCTCGAGCTTGAAATTAAATAGGAGGAAATAAAAAAAGAAGAAAGAGAGAAAAGAAAATAAAATTAGATAAATAAAAAGGAAAAGCCCAGCTTCTCCGCCAATACGGCCTGCTCGGCCTCCCGGTCCACACGCCTTTGCCTTCCCCTCGGCCTCGCGACCCATTCCCGTGGCCTACACGCACTTTTGGGCCGCTGCGCCCCCGCGGCCCAGCTGCGCCACGCTAGCACCCCTGCAGCCCAACGCGCCCGGCCGGCCCAGCGCGCCCCTAGCCCACCCCGTGCGCGGCGCTCGCGCCTAGGACACAGCTAGCAGGGCGCTGCCCCTGGCAGCGGGGCCTAGCAGCCAGCCCACGCGCGTAGAGGCGCTCGCCCACGCAGCACGACCCGCCGCACTGGCCATTATCCTCAACCGCTGCCTCCATTTCCTCCTGCTTCCCCCGGCTGCGATGTGGGAGGTAAAACCGCCGCGATTTGTGAAGAAAAAGAAACCTCTCCCTGCCCTAGGCGTCTACACCCCCACCTCCCTCTCCTTCTTCCCCGGCGTGATGATCCCTCTTGCCCCTTGAGCATGTTGGCACATGTAGCTGCATGGCGAGCCTCCCTCCCTCACGTCCCCAGCGCGGCCAGGCGGCACAGTGGCCCGACGTGGCTCGCCCGCGGTGGCCCGGTGTGGCTCGCCTTCGGCAGCGCGGCTCGCCTGACACAGCCGGCGCGGCTTGCCCGCGGCAGCCCCGGCTTGGCCTTTGTGCGGCCCCAGTGTAGCAGCAGCCTCGTCGTCGTCGTGCCTCGCCGCGAGCTCGTCTCGCCATCCACCGTCGTCGTGAGGTGAGCTTCGTCTACCCCAGGTCTACCCTTTGTCTACCCCTTGCGCACAGCCCCATCGCACCCACGCTGTCGTGTTGTTTCGCACGTGCTAATTCACATGGTGTTGCGCGCGTCGTCGTTCGTGTAAATCGCTATTTGAGCGCTTTAATAAATCACTTCGCCATATCGTTCATGTTTAATACTTGATTAATTGTTCAGTTTTCAGTTATTAAAATAACAGTTCAATCAAATCTAATTTATAATTTTAATTATGCATTTGTAGATACCTGTTAACGTGTTTATGCCAACTTAAATGTTATATTTAACATTTGTTTAATCTTTATTATATTAAAGCATCAGTTTCAACGGTCGTCCCTGTAGGATTATAGGGAGGCTACGCTAACGAAAAACAAAATTTTCGACCCCATAACACCAAGAACTACTGTGGTTATAGGTCACGGAATTACCACTAGACGCGCAAGGCAGAGGAAGACGTCTCGATGTAGACGAACGCGTCGAGCAGTGCCATGCAGTCGCTGACATCCTTCACGTCCTCACATGGTTCGTCCTAGTGCTCCAGATGCAGCACCTCTGAGGTATCCACACGTACAGGGAGGAAGCGCCGCGTACCGAACTGCTAGGTTCGCGACGGCGGCTATGCAAGGGCGAGAGGCGAGCGACTACTCGTTTGCTTGTTGCGAATTAGGGATAACCTATCTGCGCCCTCGGCCCTCAATATATAGGTGTTATGGTGGGCTTCTGACTCAGAGGCCCATCAGTAACCCTAAAGCCCAGTCTAATTTCAGATCTAATCTGAATTAGGCTTCCTTCCCCTTAAGTGTGTGACCCTATAGGTTCACGTACAAATAGGCATGGCCCGAGTACTCTTACTTGGCCCAATAATTGACAGCGTCCTCTAGCAAAACATGTCAACTCCTATGCGCATGTAAAGATCATAGCAGACGAACCATTGCAACATTACGTATATGGTGTTCCCTTTGTCTCACGATATTTGGTCTAGCTCTAAGCTGACATCTCTTTCTCGATACTGTGAAGTGGAACCCTTTCAATGGTTAACTCTTAACGCTAGCACGGCCATGCATTTCTTGATCCAATCGCTCGAGGGGCCCAGAGATATCTATCTCAAGAAGAGAGGGACAAATTCCATCTTCACTGACCATGCCTCAGAGCATGCTTCCTAACAAACCCAAAACTACCTTTATAACTACCCAATTACGGAGTAGCGTTTGATAGTCCCTAAGTAGGTCAATCCACATCTTGAGAACATGCGACAATCTCAGGTCTAAAGATACAATATACATGTTGCAAAAAGAGAACTATATTATAATATCTCACATTGGGTTGGTCCAGCCTCATGTCATACATGCGCCCACATTATTAGTTCGACATCTCCATGTCCATGACTTGTGAAATGTAGTCATCAACTAATATATGTGCTGGTCATCGACTCTGACCAGGGACATCATTTAGAATAACCATACAAGTAAAGAATCTCACAAACAATTCACATAATTACTAATCAATACAAGGTGCCTTTCATGGATATTCAATTAAGCAATATATATATCATGGATACAAAGAAATATGCTCATCTCTATGATTATCTCTAGGGCATATTTCTAACAGTCTCGCGTCAATATTTTTCAAAAAAAAACCTATATTTATTTAGAATCAACCCGCACTCCTATAATATCTTCTCTACTACTATAATAGGAGTGTTTACGTAAAAAATAAGTTGAAATTATGTATAAGTGAGTGTTTGAACTTTGGTTGTTAGCTCCACATTCACACTCATCTAATCAATAGAACATATATTTTGTGCTTTATTAAAACAAAATTTATCCTATGCATAGACATACGACTAGTATAAGAAAATGACACAATTTAGTAGTATTTGTATGTCGCGTCGTTTATTAGCCGCGAATTGTTAGTCATTTAATGTATAATGCGTCATAAACCTTTGACTCGTTTCAGTCGTATCAACTTCGTAACAATGTCGATTTCGTATTAGTAATGTTATTTTATCACGTCACAAGTTTTCATATTTAATTAGTTGTTCATTCGATACTTATTAAAAATGACCTTCTAATTAAAACTAGTTTATAGTTTTTAACTCGCGCTTTTATAAATAAATGTTAACTTAATTAATACCAACTTAAACACCTTTTATTTAATGCTTGTTTAGTATAATCGTGTTATTGTTAGCGATTATCACGCGTCGTCGCACTGTCTGCACGTTGTTCGTGTGTGATGTGCTCATGGTCGCATGCTGATTCGCGCGTCGTTCGTGCTGGTCGCACGCGTTGTTTCATGCGTCATCCACGCGCTATGTCGCGCGTGTCCACGCGTCGTTCGCACACCGTTGTGCTGTGTTCTTGCGTCGTGAATTCGCCTCGCTTAAAATTGCTAATATTAATTAAATTACTTATTTAATCGACAGCTGTTAGTGTAGCAGATTAATCGAAACTAAATAGTAGTTATATTTTGTATTTGATAAATGTAGAATTAAATGTTCTAACTAACACTTGTTTAGTGTAAACGTGATAACTTCTTTACCGTAGCTCCGACTATCACGGTTCTTTTCCTCGTGTAACCGTAGAAGCGCTCTCTATTTTATATTGCTCATTTTTATAATATTTTATCTTGTATGATGTAATGTTCTTATTAAAGTATATTTTTGCTTGTGTCTGTTTGTTTTTGTTGTGCGTCATGAATAGACTACGATACATTTCCAAGCTTCGAGTAATCGATGATCAAGCTTTGGCGACTAAGTGAATAAGCTCCTCGAGTTCTACAAGATTGAAGACCCTGAACACCGGTTTAGTGAAGGAAAGTGTCCTCTAACCTACTTATGTCCTACTCACATGATAATTTATTTCCCCACATTACATAATTAAAACCTAAGGATTGACTAGCTTTTTGTTTACCTCATCCTTGATTACCTTTTAGGTTATTGTGGTAAGCTTTATGCTAGCGCTCTACTTTAATCAATGAACATGATAAGAATATTTATGATATGCTGATGATATCTTGATTATGATGATGAGCTTGTGTTATTTTAGGGGACTCGGCTATTTTCCGAGTACCTCTCCATAAGGACCTGTTCGTTGGATGATCCCCGTGAAAACAGTGCAACCATGAGGGTGGTATGGCACGCCCTTAGCTAATTAATTAGAGGAACTAAGGTGTAGTTTGCTTCGCCGTCGTGCCTTCAATGGGGCTCAGTGTATGCAACCCGCTTTGCCGAGGGTGGTTTGCCCCTTGGGGAGGACCGCGGTACATTTAGGAAACCTAACGGGCGGCTACATATCAGGGAATCTTTGTAAAGGCTCCGTAGTGAATCTCTGGCCATTCACCTCGATAGTGAAGATTAGGTCTGTACAACTTAGGCTAGAGAGAGAATCACGGCTAGTGGGTAAACTGTGCAACCTCTGCAGAGTGTTATAAAACTGATATATCAGCCATGCTCAAAGGTTATGAGCGGCCTTGGGAGCTCCTTTGATTAGAGATACAGATGATCTCAGATATAATGGTTCTATTAATGGTTTTAGCTACGATGATGATAATGATGTTCCTTGATGAGGAAATTGGTTCACAGGTTGGTTATTGCTAAAACTTAGCTTCCACTAATAATAAATACCTGACCAACTAAAAGCAACTACTTTGAGTTTAACTCCACATAAAGCTAGTCCACCTCAGCCAAATAGGACATTTGCTAAGTACGTTGATGTGTACTCACCCTTGCTTTCACAAAATACCAAGTTGCCTTTGGTGCAATCTATGCTCAGGTAAAGAAGGAGAAGAAGGTGTCGAGGCGGATCTCTATGAGTTCTAGGACTTCGACGAGTTCGAGGATTAGGCTAGCGACCTCCCCCGGTCAACTGCCTGTGGTGGGTTTATTTACGTTGTCTACATTTCTATTATGTGCACTTTGATTCATATTATGTAAATGACTCTAGTCTTTAATACTTACACTTTATTCTTATTCGAAGCATTGTGTTATGATGAGTCATTTATGTAATCGTTGTGTACGTGAATTTCTGATCCTAGCGCGTACATGGTTCGCATTTGGTTTACCTTCTAAAACCAGGTGTGACACTAAGATAGAATTTAGGGTTTCATTTCATCGAGATTATCTAAGTGGGCTTGGGGCAGTTGGGCTAAGCTACAATATTTTGGTCAGCGTGTGTGGCTAGTATCTAAAACATTATACTGTACTGGGTTTAACAAACCCATGGGTTTGTGGGTATGGGTACTAAAATCCCACGCCCGCACCCGTGTACCCGTTGGGTTTAGGTTATCACCCATTAAGAATCTTGTGGGTTTAGGTATTAGCCCATACTCGTACCCTAATAGAGTAAAAACCCGCCGAGTTTCGGGTAACGGGTACCCATTGACATCTCTAAGGACAAGACACCATTTTAGTGGTGGTGGATCTTTTTTTCAAATATGCCCATTTGTTATCCTTAAGACATCCATTTTTGCTGCCACAGTTGCTCAACGTTTCCTAGACAATGTGGAAAAGCTCCATGGAGTTCCTAACTCATTGGTTTCGGATAGACACAAGGTTTTTCACTAGTTGCTTTTGGCAGTCTCTATTTCAAGCTTTGGGCACTCGGTTGGTTATATCTATTGCATATCACCCACAATCTGATGTCCAGACTGAGAGTGTTAATTAGTGTGTTGAGATGTATTTGCGATGTACTATTCATGACACTCCAAATAAATGGAAGAAATGGTTACCATGGCAGAATTTTGGTATAATTTTTGTTATCATTCAGATATTGGATGCTCTCCTTTCAAGGCTTTGTTTGGGTATGTGTCACACCCGGTTTTGGAAGGCAAATCAAATGCGAACCATGTACGTGCCAGGATCAGAAATTCACATACACAGCGATTACATAAATGACTCATCATAGCACAATGCTTCGGATAACAATAAAGAGTAAGTAATAATACTACAGAATAGAGTCATCTACATAATATAAATCAAAGTGCACATAATAGAAACATAGCCAACGTAAACAAACCCACCATAGGTAGCTGACTGGTGATGTCGCTAGCCTAATCCTCGAACTCGTCGAAGTCTTAGAACTCCTGGAGATCCGTCTCGACGCCTTCTTCTTCTTTACCTAAGCATAGATTGCACCAAAGGCAACCTGGTGTTTGTGAAAGCAAGGGTGAATACACATCAACGTACTCAGCAAATGTCCCATTTGGCTGAGGTGGACTAGCTTTACGTGGAGTTGGGATCAAAGTAGTTACTTTTAGTTCGCCACATATTTATTATTAGTAGAAGCCAAGTTTTAGCAATAACCAACCCGTGAATCATATCCTCATCGAGGAACATCATTATCATCATCATAACCAAATATATAAATAGAACCATAGTATCTCGAACCATATGTATCTCTAATCAAAGGAGCTCCCAAGGCCGCTCATAACCATGAGCACGACTGATATATCAGTTTCACTCCTCTATATAGGTCGCACACTTTACCCACGAGCCGTGATCCCTTTCCACCCTAGGTTTGCATGACACGATCTTCACTATCGAGGTGAATGGCCAGGGATACACTACGTAGCCTTTACAAAGATTCCCCTGGTGTGTAGTTGCTTGTTAGGTTTCGCTAGTCGTACAAACACGATACTCCTCCCTAGGGTGGGTGACTAACAAAAGCAAAACAAACGAACCTCGGCACCCACCCTTAACAAAGCAAGCACTATGCCCTAGCCCTCATTGACGGCACAACAGTGAAGCAAACTACATCCCCAAGTTCCTCCAATTAATCAGCTAAGGGCGTCCCATTCCACCCTCATGGTTGTATTGTTTTCTCGAGTGGTCATCCAGCGAACAGGTCCTTTTGGAGAGGTACTCAGGAAATAGCTCGAGTCCCCTAAAGTATCACAAGTTCGTCATCATATCTAGAATAACATCATCATATCATGAATATTCTCATCAAGTTCATTGATTAAATTAGAGTGCTAGCATAAAGCTAACCACCATAACCCAAAAGATAATCAAGGACAAGGTAAATAGAAATGTGGGGAAATGAATTATCATGTGAATAGGGTATAAATAGGTTAGAGAACACTTGCCTTCACCAAACAGATGCTCAAGGTCTTTGACCTTGTTGATCTTGATCACTTGGTCGTCGAACCTTGACCGTCGATTCCTCGAAGCTCGAAAACAGATCGTGTTCTATTCGCAACGCGAAACGAAGACGAACGAACACAAGAAAACAAACATATATATGCATAAGAACATTACACCATACAAAGAATAAACATAAATAAAACATGCAATAGGAAATAGAGCTCGCTACTACGGTCTCGTGAGAAAAAGAAACGCAACAGTCGGAGCTATGGTCGAGAAAGTTATCATGTTTACACTAAGCGGGTATTGTTGGGGGCCTTCATCTTTTGAAGGTCCTCAAAAACACGGCTAACCATTTGTTATCAGCATGTTGCCAAGTATTACAAGAGCTTCAGAACTAGAATAGCTTCGATGCGGAACAGTGGAAGGGTAACGAAGGTAGTGTAGGAAATGGTGACGCCTAAGAGGGGCTGAATTAGGACTTCTAAAATTTTCTCTAAACTAGGCCATAAATAAATCCCTAGAGCAAAACCTATGCAAATAAACAATCTAGAATGTGCAAACAAGGTTTTGTCTAAGTGTTGCTATCTCTACCGCAAAGCCTAAGTTTCAATCTAAATAATCTAGCTAGAAAGACAAGATTGAAACTTAAATACTTAATATAAATGCGGAAGGTAAAGAGTAAGGTAGAGATGCAAACTCTCATGAATGATGCCAGTATTTTTACCAAGGTATCCAGAACCACGCAAGGTTCCAACTAATTCTAGTTGGTGCCCCAACGCAAAGGGAAGCCCACGCGAGGGCCAAGCACCACGGTCGAGTAACTCCGTAGAGAGCCACGGGTCTTCTCCACACGCAAGTGGTGCTCCGCTTTCGGCTCCTCTCGGACACTCCCCGCCATCTCCACTATCGAGCTTCCGGCCAAAACGCCGTGGGCCTCATTTCCTCCGGTACACGGTGGCGGCTGTGACACAAACTCAGTTGTCACGGTCTCACAAGACTCTCGCCCCACTCAGTACAATTACAACGGCTCATGTAACAGCCGAGGGGTTATGTGGTTTTTCTAAAGTCACTCAACTAACTAGGAATCACCTAGAGCAAGAGCTAATGTGGTCTAACTAACCTAAGCACTTCGTAAAGCACCTACGCTAATCACCGAGTGATTCTATTAAGCACTTGGGTGTTTGAGCACTTGGAAATGTCTACAGTATGCCTTGGTATGTTGCTTGGGCTGCCACACATTGAAATGGCCGGATGGGGTGTATTTATAGCCTCCCCACACAATTATTGTCGTTGGACAAAAGCAGCAGCTTTTTGTCGACGCGCGCACTGGACAGTCCTGTGCACACCGATCAAGCATTGTTCACTGTCCGGTGCCCTACCACGTCAGCCGACCATTGGGGTCTATAGCAGTCGACTGTTAGATCCGACTGTTACCCAGACTGTCCGATGCACATCGGACAGTCCGGTGCTATAGCTCGAGAGCGCCTATTGTGGGCCTCTCTACGCATATTATTCGGTGTCTCATCAGGCAGTCCGGTGCTCACCGGACATGTTACTGTTCATTGTCCGGTGCACCACCAATGCGCTGGCTGGCTGCCCTCTTTATGGATTTCTTCGCTGATTCTTTGGGCTTCTTTTGTTCTTGAGTCTTGGACTTCTAAGCTCTTTTTATGTCTTCTTTTGAGGTGTTTCATCCTTAGTGTCTTAGTCGAATCCTCTTCGCATCCTATGAACTATAAATACAAACACTAGCAAATACATTAGTCCACAGGTTATGTTGATCATCAAACACCAAAACCTTTTGAGCCAAATGGCCCGGAGTCCATTTTCCCTATAAGTAGCTTTGTCATAACAACACGGGAAGACGATACAAGGAGAAGGTGTTATCCAAGTCGATGAGGGCAAAAGACAATGTTGTCCCTGTGCTATTTGTAAACTTTGTGAGTAATCTCTGAGGGCATAAATGTAATATCATATGAAGTTGTACGACTCCCTATAAATAGATGAACAGTGCCTTGCATAAAGTACCTTTTGGGAGTGGCCTAACAACTGTTGCATGTAATCTTCTCTTCACCTTCGCTCTAAATCGCTTTCTACAGCCGAAGGTATGTTTGTAAATGTAATATACGAAGGAGAAGAAATATATTGTTGATGTGTAAGGTTAATTTTCATGTTCAATTTCTTAATACCTTTTACATTCATTTATGAATAGATAATGATAAACCACAATTCATTTGATAAAACCTCAACCTTCGTCTACAAAGAAGTCTTCTCAAAGGGATGACTACTCGAAGACGAAGGTTGATTATGTCTCTTAATATTGTGTTGCCTTGACTTTTATTATGTATAGCAATCGAGAATGAGTGACTAACATTGGCACCCATCTCCGGTGACGACCACCTTCGTCAGGTGAACTCTGCAATCACCTTCGTCATGCCGCCGAAGAAGACAACAACGCCAGGGACTGTTCTTGCTCCCCTGGACACCAATCAAGATGGGATCCTTCTAAGGGAAGCCCGAAGCCAGAAGAGGAAGGCCACTAGCCCAACCCCACTAGACAAAGAGATAGACTAAGAAATCAACAACCTAGAAGCTATTCATCAATAGGTGGAAAAGAGAAGGGAGAAGATGCTTTGGATGGCTGATGTGATAGCGCTCCCAAGTTTTTAGGCCCACATGCACCAATCCTTGCCTTAGTGGCCTTAGATGGTTGTGCACGTGTACCGGGTAACTTAACAAGGCTATCGAGTTCACCAACTGGAACTCATCATCCCAAGGATCTCCCACATAACAGGTATATTACAGTAATCACATTTGATACACACACATTGGAGATAGAGCGGAAGACTTTTATAAAGTACACTTTATATTCTAGAACTCAAGTTTTACATGGTAAAAAGAGTTGTATTTATTACAAGTCTTGATAGTACGTGAAGTGCATAACTTAAATACAATAATTGGAAGGGTGAAGCCTTTCCATAAGAGATATATAAAAACATTCTAAGCTTCAAGTCCTCCACATGAAGTAATTAACCAAAAGATAAGAGAATAAACCTCTCCTACAAAAACAACAAGGGATAAAACCCTGAGTACGCAATTACTCAGCAAGACTTACCCGACTAAAGAAAAGACTCTCAAGGGTATGCTGGCTTTTGGGAATCAAGGTAAAGCTCATCAAAGTTCAAGGACTCATTTTGCAGAAAAGCTTACTAGAAGTGGGTCCTTAAGCCAAGTTTTATTCCACAAGTTAGTTTATTACCTGAATCTTCTAGCCTGAATCTAGTGTTTGCCTAATCTAGATCATTCACTTGACCTACACTAGGTTGCTTTTAATCAAAACATTGTTATACTTGTTAACTACGCTGCAGGTCGAAGATCTAGTCTTCATAACCGAGAAGTAACGGCGATCCGAATCGATTAATACCTAGCTGGGGATCTCCAACCACACGACATATGCTTCCCTTAACTCCCATGGATCCTCCATCACATGCACAGGTCCGTGCCACCCGAGAGCACACCACCCCTTTTAGGCGGTCCTTTGCCAGGAGGGTACGTGCCACTCTCGCCATCTCTCCACTCCCAGTGCGCGATTGTCTTTTCATGTATGGAATAGTCGGGTTCAAGCTTACCCATGACGAGGTATGTGGCCAGATAAAAGATCCTAGATGAGCAGGCCAATAATCGGTACGGTCCTTAATCGACACAGACAGGCAACTTTTCCTGCTCAGCGGCTGGTCCCATTTTAAACTATTTCAAAAATTTGGTGCCTGACAGAGGGGCCATGCCTGGATAATGAATTTATCAACGTCTTGATGCCTTCATTATCCCAAGCCCATTTTCTTTTTTTGTAAAAACAGGAGTCATAGATCAAAAACATTTTCCTTAGTCTATCAACATGACTAAGCATCTCTAGATTTTATAAAACAGGTGACGAGGTGTGGTAATCAACCTTTCAAGGATGGTAATGCATCAAGTGTTTAATCAATCAACTCCTATCACCTAATGCAGCATATAAATGATAAAATTTTGTAAACACAAGGGAGGTGGCAAATGCACCAGGGCATGCCTTATTGCAGGAGAAGATCCCAAAATTATTCTACTCTGGTAAGTAGTTAAATGAAACTCCACCACTGGATCAATAGGCACTGAAGTGAACTCCTTCAAACATCACTTCTTCTAGGTGTTCTACAAGTCAATTACATGTAGATGAATGCTTGCTATGGTATGGAAATGCATTTCATAAAGAAGGTAACAAACAACACATCATGAGTACACTTTTCTACAAAGTGCACGAAACTAGCCAAAACACTAGAGGATTTCCAAGGGCACTTCAAGACATTCTCACTTACAAATTTCCAGGGAACTAATCCATGTTAGACTTAATCCAAAACTCAAACCTTCCTAAGCAACTTCATTGCCTAATTACCTAAGGGTAAAATCCTCATCCTTTTTGGGCAACAATCTGTTTACTGAGCAAATCACTTCTAAACAAATTCAAACTTGAACCAAGTGCTCAATTGGTCAATACAAGGTTGCCCAAAATTTTTCATAATTTTTGGAACACAACTTTTATTTCAAAAAAATCAAATAGTCCTTATAAGAGCATCTGTTATTCCCTGAAATTTGGTGTATGCTGTAAAAATCCTAAATCCATTTTTAATAGGAAGTATAAGATTTTACACACCTTGATCGGGGAACCATGAGGAGACCGGTCGAAGAATAACTGCGATGCGACGACGTTCACTAGCGGCGAGCCCTCCGTTCCGATAACCGTGGAAAAGTTTGGTCGCGGTGAGGAGGAGAATTGGTCGGCAAGGTCACCACTATTGTCAATACCATGGTGACACCGTTACGACGGTCTGGCGCGGTCGAGCGGTGAGTCGACGGCACGACATAACAAGTGGAGCACACAGCGATGCGAGGTTGGACGATGGATCGATGGCCCATGACCAATGATAAGTGTGCAGCGACACACACCACGGACTGAGAAGAACCGGAGATGACATGCGTGAACCACATGGGGATTCACGGCATGGACTACACGCAAGGGCGAGGTCCGAGAACGACTACAAAATTCTGAACATCGAGGACGGTGGATCAGGGACGAGCACCGTGGAGCTCACGCAAGTGGCTGACGGGGAGCTGAGACGAGCACGTGTGAACAAGCTCGACACCAAGCTACTGCTGTTCTGGCGTCGAGAGGCGAGGCGATGGAGAGCCGGCGTGAGGGATGGATGAACGCGAGCGACGGTGATAAAGACCTGGGCCTCGGTGAGGTGACAGGAGTTGGTACACAGGGCCTGGCGGGTTGGAGATAACAATGATCCCTTCCTTTCCCCCTCCAGCTGCTCTTTATATGGACACAAAAAAGCTCCAGCAGTGGCTGGTTTCAGGGAATAAACAACGAAGGATACTTAGGAGATGTGGGCAACTGCATGGGCATGAGTGCGTGGCGAAGTTTCAAGGATCCACACCCAACTCTGAAGTACAGCAAAGCAATGACCAAGGCAGATTTTTACCACGGCAAGGGATACAGATAAGGCTGTCTAGATAGATGCTCTCCAGTTCACCTGGGATATTTCAGTGTTGGCTAAAGTCTTAAACACCCCTGCAATTCATCTCATCTCTATCTCCACTTCAAACCAAAATAAGATACGGCAAGAAGAAGAAACTCAGTAGTAGATATTTCTGATCAATAGGATCTACAACACTCGACTGACTCCTCCCAGTTCAGCCACTCTTTTCTCTTTACCTTGATTAAGAACAGATCAGTCTCTATTAACAAAACTTGTTCACTAATCAAAGATCTTCAAAGTCACTATAGGGTTCTCGGACTCAAACTTCACAGTTCCAAAGTTACGGTGTCCAGAAATCAACCAAATTTTATTAGCAACTTGCTGCTGGTCTGAATTTCGAGTTCAAATCACCCCCTCCTCCTTCTTTTCTGCTCGAGGCAGTTTTAGCCTCCCTTTTCTCCCAAACCAACATGGTGTCAAGCCAAACCTTCATAATAAAATTTGTTCATTGATATGCGGTCTCCAACGTTACTACAAACTTCTTGGTCCAATCACACAAGAATCACAAGTTATGATACTCCGGAGGCAGTCACAATTTACTGAAATTCGTTTTTAGCTTTTGAATCACATGCAGTTCACAGCACCGGTTGGCAGTGAATGTTTGAAGGCATTTAACTCATGTTTCTATACAATACCAGACCCAAACCTTCTCAAGAGAGTTGTTCACCTTTCTATGGTTTACCAATTCACTATAGACACCATGGTCCAACACTTTATGGATTAGCCACAAAAGAGCTCTGAAGTTCAGCAAATTGCACTGAAATTCATTTTTCATTGGACTGAATGAAATTCAGTTTGTGTGACTGACAGTCCCACTTTGGGCAGGATTTACAACACTTTTTGTTTTGGGTCACGCCCAACACACTTTAAGGAACTTATTCACTAACATATGGTCTTCAAACTTTCCACAATAACTTCAGTCCAAAACCATATAGATCAAGTACCACAAAGCTCTAAAGTTTAATCAGACACACATATTTCAGAATTAGGCTACTGCACAACAGTCAATACTCTTTTATCTGACAGCACAACTTTGTGTAGTGTTTTCTCTCATTTCTAAGCAGTTTCAAGGATATGTCTCTCACTAGAGATTACTCTCCCAACATTGGTCTCTAAGTTTGCTATATAAACTACAGCCTAAAAACAAAGGGATTGACCACCAAGGAGCTCCAAACTTGACACTTTTATCTGAAATTCAGGTCTCAATCAGCCATAGACTGTCTGAAATAAAACCTATCAGTCCCACTTTGAACCACTTTTTCTCCTAATTTCATGCGGATTTAGGGCTAGTACACTTAATACCAATTGTTCTCCTATAGTTACTCTACAAGTTTGTTATAGCATCTTTTTACCAAAAGTCTACAGATTAAAAGATACAGGGGTCCAAAAACAGCTAAATGAAACTGTTTTCAGCCAAATCCAAACTGAGACCAATCTGAACTTTTACAAATTACTCCAAATTTCTCTACACAACATGTAAATCTATAAATATGAAAGTCGTTCAACTTTCCAAAATATACAACTTTGATATATGGACCTCTAGCAAATTCTCTCTAGATTCAAAACTCCCCTTTTGGGCTAGTTCAAGGTTTCAATTGGGATTGCATTTCTCCAACAATCTCACAACTTTGGGTTCATCACTTAAGAGTAGAGTTACTCCTTAACCTAAGATCCAACTTTGGTGTATAGAGCTCATGTCCAAAATGACACTAGTTTAAAAGTGGTGCACTTAAACTTGATTTTAAATAGGGTTTTTAATCTTCTCTAGCTCCCGACAACACACCACACCACATTTGAGTTGAATTTTTGACCTAGTAAAATGCATTCTAGGGATATCAAGCAAGATGATGCGGATGCATATGTTGTCATGCCAAAGTTTTAGCTCTCGTAACACCAGGGGTGTTACATCCTTCCCCCCTAAAAAGGAATCTCGTCTCGAGATTAAAATTCCAGGCTAAGTAATGGAAAAGGAAATGCGTCACCAGTTTATTTCATAGTTACTCCTACAAGGCAGGGGGTGTGCCCCCATCGAAAGACAACTTATACAAACCTAGGGTTTACAAGACACTAGAAACTCAGGAATATACTTTTCCAAATACTTCTCTGACTACTACGTGACTTTATCTTCCGGGTGTTAGTTCCACTGTATCTCGTAAAACTCAATAACTTTTCTTCAAGTGACCCAATCCTTTTGATGTAACACAATTTTGGGATATTTCGAGGAGGTTAAACCTGGTTTATGGTTAACATCTAAAATCTCAATACCATATTTGGGGACTCAAAGATATTTCTTCCATTGGGATACGTGGAACACGTCGTGCATTGTTGAAGATCCTTTTGGTAACTGTACCTTATAAGCTATAGGTCCACCAAAATCTCTGTTTCAAACCTTGGTACCTATTGCTACCTTCAGGCTGAATGGAGTCCCGGACTGCAACCCAATCGCAATTCCACATCCCTTTCTAGAGGCATCTAGTCAAATCTTCGAGGAACACATCTGAGAACTCCCTCACATCAGGTATATCCTTACTTCTTTCACTTAAACTCCTGATGTAGACGAATCTTATTATTTCCTAGAATAGCCTGACTGACCATTTCCTTATATCCTTCAACCAAACTAATTACCTTCAGGAGCAAAAGTTTCACATTAAGATCACGTAGGATGTATTACTTTTTTTTCTCACTGGCATCCACATAATCCAAAACATACTGGGATAGGCGAGTAAACCTCTCAAATAGTCCATTACACTCGCTTCTTCACCTTGCTTTAGATCCAAAAACGCTTTGAACTTTATTTACATAGAGGCTTCTGGAACATGACATGCTCGAAATACCTCACTGAACTCAACCCGAGAACTTAACGTCCTTCTGGCTGCAGCGCAAGGTATTCTGCCCACTAACTAAACTTGGCTTCCAGTCTTCAAAATAGGGTAAGGTAGCATAGAAAGGCAAAGATAGGTAGCATGAACAGGGTAGACGAAACACGTACTAAAGCTACTACATAGGGGGTTTAACTTAAAGTTATATGTCATGATGCATGCTCGTCCTATTCATCCTCACAATCTTGCTAGCATATAGTGGCTTGCACGCTCTATGGCGGTGGCATACCTACTCACTCCGGAGTTAACTAGTCGTAATTTCCTAGAGTTTAGTCAGTGTACCTGCAGAAAATTCCATTACAACCCAAACCCCATGATGCAATTCACACATTTGGTCACAGTTTATACTCCATATATTTCTATATAGAGGCCAGCTCCTCATTAAGCGTCGATCCATGCATAGGCGCTGCTGCCACACTTTTAACCATAGGGCAGCCCATTGTGGTAACTTACTTTCTTACCTGCGCATAGGTGCGTTGTTACAAGTACATTACACTTTTCAGTATTCCCATGTCTGTACACCCATACACATCCATGGGGTATCGAATCCCAGAAATTAAATACTCCACATTGCAACCTTCGTATATACATATGTAGAATAAGTATATAGTCTAGTGACACATTTAAGCACTCCCCTAGACCGACGTTTGTTCGGTCATGCTCTCCCAACTCACCTTACCTAATTGTCGATCCATTCAAAACAGAATGGCCCCAAAATAACATTACACATGTATGCAGTTCCCTACCCAGTTGTGGGTTAGTGGTTAGCATCTTAAACTATGCCACCTTATAGTCCTTAGTTTTAACCACATACTATTTGCACTTCTACTATCATGCTTTGCTTATCCATTATTAAGTTTTTCCAAAGTAATTTGGACTCAAAATCATTTTGAAGTTTATCAAAGGATTACTTTAATATCCATGCTAATGGGGGATCGCTCCGATACCACGCTGTGACAGCCCTCCCAAGTTATCAGGCCCAAATGCACCAATCCTTGCCTTAGTGGCCTCAGATGGCTGTGCACGTGTACCGGGTAACTTAATAAGGCTATCGAGTTCACCAACTAGAACTCATCATCCCAAGGATCTCCCATATAATAGGTATATTACAGTAATCACATTTGATACACACACATTGGAGATAGAGCGGATGACTTTTACAAAGTACACTTTATATTCCAGAACTCAAGTTTTATATGGTAAAAAGAGTTGTATTTATTACAAGTCTTGACAGTACGTGAAGTGCATAACTTAAATACAATAATTGGAAGGGTGAAGCCTTTCCATAAGAGATATATAAAAACATTCTAAGCTTCAAGTCCTCCACATGAAGTAATTAACCAAAAGATAAAGGAATAAACCTCTCCTACAAAAACAACAAGGGATAAAACCCTGAGTACGCAATTACTCAGCAAGACTTACCCGACTAAAGAAAAGACTCTCAAGGGTATGCTGGCTTTTGGGAATCAAGGTAAAGCTCATCAAAGTTCAAGGACTCATTTTTTAGAAAAGCTTACTAGAAGTGGGTCCTTATGCCAAGTTTTATTCCACAAGTTAGTTTATTACCTGAATCTTCTAGCCTGAATCTAGTGTTTGCCTAATCTAGATCATTCACTTGACCTACACTAGGTTGCTTTCAATCAAAACATTGTTATACTTGTTAACTACGCTGTAGGTCGAAGATCTAGTCTTCATAACCCAGAAGTAACGGTGATCCGAATCGATTAATACCCATCTGGGGATCTCCAACCACATGACATATGCTTCCCTTAACTCTTTTGCACATGTCTACCATTCCCACGGATCCTCCATCACATGAACAGGTCCACGCCACCCGAGAGCACACCACCCCTTTTAGGCGGTCCTTTGCCAGGAGGGTACGTGCCACTCTCGCCATCTCTCCACTCCCAGTGCGCGATTGTCTTTTCATGTATGGAATAGTCGGGCTCAAGCTTACCCATGATGAGGTATGTGGCCAGATAAAAGGTCCTAGATCAGCAGGCCAACAATCGGTACGGTCCTTAATCGACACAGATGGGCGACTTTTCCTGCTCAGTGGTTGGTCCCATTTTAAACTATTTCAAAAATTTGGTGCCTGACAGAGGGGCCATGATTGGATAATGAATTTATCAACATCTTGATGCCTTCATTATCCGAAGCCCATTTTCTTTTTTTTGTAAAAACATGAGTCATAGATCAAAAACATTTTCCTTAGTCTATCAACATGACTAAGCATCTCTAGATTTTATAAAACAGGTGACAAGGTGTGGTAATCAACCTTTCAAGGATGGTATTGCATCAAGTGTTTAATCAATCAACTCGTATCACCTAATGCAGCATATAAATGATAAAATTTTGTAAACACAAGGGAGGTGGCAAATGCATCGGGGCTTGCCTTATTGCAGGAGAAGATCCCAAAATTATTCTACTCTGGTAAGTAGTTAGATGAAACTTCACCACTGGATCAACAGGCACTGAAGTGAACTCCTCCAAACATCACTTCTTCTAGGTGTTCTACAAGTCAATTACATGTAGATGAATGTGTGCTATGGTATGGAAATGCATTTCATAAAGAAGGTAACAAACAACACATCATGAGTACACTTTTCTACAAAGTGCACGAAACTAGCCAAAACACTAGAGGATTTCCAAGGGCACTTCAAGACATTCTCACTTACAAATTTCCAGGGAACTAATCCATGTTAGACTTAATCCAAAACTCAAACCTTCCTAAGCAACTTCATTGCCTAATTACCTAAGGGTAAAATCCTCATCCTTTTTGGGCAACAATCTGTTTACTGAGCAAATCACTTCTAAACAAATTCAAACTTGAACCAAGTGCTCAATTGGTCAATACAAGGTTGCCCAAAAATTTTCATAATTTTTGGAACACAACTTTTATTTCAAAAAAATCAAATAGTCCTTATAAGAGCATCTGTTATTCCCTGAAATTTGGTGTATGCTGTAAAAATCCTAAATCCATTTTTAATAGGAAGTATAAGATTTTACACACCTTGATCGGGGAACCATGAGGAGACCGGTCGAAGGATAACTGCGATGCGACGACGTTCACTAGCGGCGAGCCCTCCGTTCCGATAACCGTGGAAAAGTTTGGTCGCGGTGAGGAGGAGAATTGGTCGGCAAGGTCACCATTATTGTCAATACCATGGTGACACCGTTACGACGGTCTGGCGCGGTCGAGCGGTGAGTCGACGGCACGACATAACAAGTGGAGCACACAGCGATGCGAGGTTGGACGATGGATCGATGGCCCATGACCAATGATAAGTGTGCAACGACACACACCACGGACTGAGAAGAACCGGAGATGACATGCGTGAACCACATGGGGATTCACGGCGTGGACTACACGCAAGGGCGAGGTCCGAGAACGACTACAAAATTCTGAACAACGAGGACGGTGGATCAGGGACGAGCACCGTGGAGCTCACGCAAGTGGCTGACGGGGAGCTGAGACGAGCACGTGTGAACAAGCTCGACACCAAGCTGCTGCTGTTCTGGCGTCGAGAGGCGAGGCGATGGAGAGCCGGCGTGAGGGATGGATGAACGCGAGCGACGGTGATAAAGACCTGGGCCTCGGTGAGGTGACAGGAGTTGGTACACAGGGCCTGGCGGGTTGGAGATAACAATGATCCCTTCCTTTCCCCCTCCAGCTGCTCTTTATATGGACACAAAAAAGCTCCAGCAGTGGCTAGTTTCAGGGAATAAACAACGAAGGATACTTAGGAGATGTGGGCAACTGCATGGGCATGAGTGTGTGGCGAAGTTTCAAGGATCCACACCCAACTCTGAAGTACAGCAAAGCAATGACCAAGGCAGATTTTTACCACGGCAAGGGATACAGATAAGGCTGTCTAGATAGATGCTCTCCAGTTCACCTGGGATATTTCAGTGTTGGCTAAAGTCTTAAACACCCCTGCAATTCATCTCATCTCTATCTCCACTTCAAACCAAAATAAGATACGGCAAGAAGAAGAAACTCAGTAGTAGATATTTCTGATCAATAGGATCTACAACACTCGACTGACTCCTCCCAGTTCAGCCACTCTTTTCTCTTTACCTTGATTAAGAACAGAGAAGTCTCTATTAACAAAACTTGTTCACTAATCAAAGATCTTCAAAGTCACTATAGGGTTCTCGGACTCAAACTTCACAGTTCCAAAGTTACGGTGTCCAGAAATCAACCAAATTTTATTAGCAACTTGCTGCTGGTCTGAATTTCGAGTTCAAATCACCCCCTCCTCCTTCTTTTCTGCTCGAGGCAGTTTTAGCCTCCCTTTTCTCCCAAACCAACATGGTGTCAAGCCAAACCTTCATAATAAAATTTGTTCATTGATATGTGGTCTCCAACGTTACTACAAACTTCTTGGTCCAATCACACAAGAATCACAAGTTATGATACTCCGGAGGCAGTCACAATTTACTGAAATTCGTTTTTAGCTTTTGAATCACATGCAGTTCACAGCACCGGTTGGCAGTGAATGTTTGAAGGCATTTAACTCAGGTTTCTATACAATACCTGACCCAAACCTTCTCAAGAGAGTTGTTCACCTTTCTATGGTTTACCAATTCACTATAGACACCATGGTCCAACACTTTATGGATTAGCCACAAAAGAGCTCTGAAGTTCAGCAAATTGCACTGAAATTCAGTTTTCATTGGACTGAATGAAATTCAGTTTGTGTGACTGACAGTCCCACTTTGGGCAGGATTTACAACACTTTTTGTTTTGGGTCACGCCCAACACACTTTAAGGAACTTATTCACTAAAATATGGTCTTCAAACTTTCCACAATAACTTCAGTCCAAAACCATATAGATCAAGTACCACAAAGCTCTAAAGTTTAATCAGACACACATATTTCAGAATTAGGCTACTGCACAACAGTCAATACTCTTTTATCTGACAGCACAACTTTGTGTAGTGTTTTCTCTCATTTCTAAGCAGTTTCAAGGGTATGTCTCTCACTAGAGATTACTCTCCCAACATTGGTCTCTAAGTTTGCTACAGAAACTACAGCCTAAAAACAAAGGGATTGACCACCAAGGAGCTCCAAACTTGACACTTTTATCTGAAATTCAGGTCTCAATCAGCCATAGACTAAGTCTGAAATAAAACCTGTCAGTCCCACTTTGAACCACTTTTTCTCCTAATTTCATGCAGATTTAGGGCTAGTACACTTAATACCAATTGTTCTCCTACAGTTACTCTACAAGTTTGTTATAGCATCTTTTTACCAAAAGTCTACAGATTAAAAGATACAGGGGTCCAAAAACAGCTAAATGAAACTGTTTTCAGCCAAATCCAAACTGAAACCAATCTGAACTTTTACAAATTACTCCAAATTTCTCTACACAACATGTAAATCTATAAATATGAAAGTCGTTCAACTTTCCAAAATATACAACTTTGATATATGGACCTCTAGCAAATTCTCTCTAGATTCAAAACTCCCCTTTTGGGCTAGTTCAAGGTTTCAATTGGGATTGCATTTCTCCAACAATCTCACAACTTTGGGTTCATCACTTAAGAGTAGAGTTACTCCTTAACCTAAGATCCAACTTTGGTATATAGAGCTCATGTCCAAAATGACACTGGTTTAAAAGTGGTGCACTTAAACTTGATTTCAAATAGGGTTTTTAATCTTCTCTGGCTCCCAACAACACACCACACCACATTTGAGTTGAATTTTTGACCTAGTAAAATGCATTCTAGGGATATCAAGCAAGATGATGCAGATGCATATGTTGTCATGCCAAAGTTTTAGCTCTCGTAACACCACGGGTGTTACAGCTGAGCTCCAAAAGAAGATTGATGAAGGAGCCGAGGAGATGCGACATATTGCACAAGATACTGAGCAAGGGCACAAGCCACAACAAAGAGACCATTGCCAAGAGGGCCCCAGCCATGAGGATATGTGGTATGATGATTTTCACCATGATAACATTGTTTTTGATGGTGCTTCTCTCCTAGTCACAGAATTGCAGGTTGTCCCGTGGCCACATTTATACAAGCCACCTCAGCTACCCATGTATGATGGTCACTTAGACCAGAAGAAATTTCTGATGAGCTACAAAGCAACTATATCATCCTATGGTGGCAACACGGCTGTCATGGCCAAATCCTTCGTCATTGCAGTCAAGAGTGTTGCCCAAACCTAGTATTCTTCTCTCAGACCAGAAACAATCACATCATGGCAGAAATTGAAGGACATGTTAGTCACTAGCTTTCAAGGATTTCAGACAAACTAGTGACCTCTCAAGCTTTGTTCTAGTGCACACAAGATCACGAAGAATATCTACAGGCATATGTCTGAAGGTTCTTGTGCCTTAGAGCCCAGGCACCAATGGTGCCAAATGAAATCGTCATTGAGGCCATGATAAAGGGACTTCACCCAGGTCCAACGTCACAATATTTTGCCAGGAAACCCCCTCAAACCCTGGAGAAGCTTCTCCAAAAAATGGATGAGTATATTAGAGCCGACAATGATTTCCTACAAAGAAGGGAGGAAGCCTACATGTACTTTGAGATAACCAGGGGCTTCAGGGGAAGGCTTCATATAAGACATGTCAAAACAATTCATAATCCTAGTCAAAGTGAAGACAGAAACAATCATAATCAAGGGTAGCACCATAGCTCCCAGTCAACAGGGGCACAGAAGAGCTCCTTCAGACTGCCAGCCCCAAGAGGTAGAGGAGGACAAAGCTTCGGTGGAAGATATAACTCTCAACCAAGAAGACTGTATTGTCTATTCTGCGGAGAGGACAAAGGGCATACAACAAGAACCTACTAAGTTACGATACAAAACAGAAGGAACTAGCTGAGGCCGAAGCACACTAGAGCCAACCAAAGCAGGTTCTTCATAATGCTTCGTGCTACTCCCCATATATCCCAGAGTATGTGGCTAACCAACAGCCTTTCTCACAACCTACAACTTCGGTTGCTTTGGCAAGTCACTCTCCAGCTGGGTGGGTCTTACCGCAACCACCTGCATTGGCTCCAACTTCATCTCATATTAGCAGCCTCAGGGGCAGTGTCAAGTTTAGCATCAGCATGGTACAAGGGAGGAGTCTAAAGCTTGAACAGTTAACAGTACTGTTCCAGAATCCAGACATATTTACTGAAGCAACAAAGTGACTAGATCAAAATTTGTTACACATCTATTGTAATTTTTGTTTATTTTGCTTTATATTCTTGCTCTAAAAACAATTTGAGAAGGTGCAACCTTCATCACTATGTAATAAACCTATGGTTACACCATCGAGTGTGACAACAAAAGTCAAAAAAGCTCCAAAGTCGTTCCTACGGGAATGCAGAGCTAAAATACCACCTAGTAAAGGTGAAGAAGCTCCAAAGTCGTTCCTTAGGGAATGCAGAGCTAAGCTCCAAAGTCATTCCTAAGGGGATGCAGAGCTAGAAAGCCACCTAGTAAAGGTGAAGAAGCTCCAAAGTCATTCCTAAGGGGATGTAGAGCTAAAATGCCACCTAGTAAAGGTGAAGAGACTTGAAAGTCGTTCCTAAGGGGATGTAGAGTCTTATTATGATATCTTTTCTGTCATCATTTTTTCTCAAAACATCTCATATCATCGCATCATTTCGCATCATAACATCATGCATCATTTCGCATCATCCATAAAGAGAGAAGGGAAATTGCTCCTTCATTCACAAATGCGGCTGAGTTGCGAAGCCAAATACGTGTTTGCTAAGAAATTATGGACTAAAGCAGGACAAAGGAAAAATGCTATATCTTCAACAGTTGTTATCCTCAAGCAGGACAAAGGAGGGGCTAATGCTTTTCCTTTGGCAACGATATTCTTTATGAATTTACAAGACCTTTAGCGGAAAAGAGATTTTCTTTATGAAGCGTGAAAAGAAGGGAAGGTGTTTTTTTGCCTTCACCTCAAAAATGGTATGTACATTAATTTCACGCTACACAAATAAATATAGTACACGATGTAATTACACATGGCATACAATTGTTTTTACATAAAAGCAACACATAGACTTTACAATGTTTTTACACACAATTTAATCATCTACTTTTAGAACTTTTTCTGTAGCTTCGTTTAACAGTTTATCAACAGCTTCGTCTATCGCTGCGTTGATCACCTTGAATTCATCAAGGACTCCCCTTAGAGCTAGATCCGCTTCAGGATCATACGGTTCTATGGGGAGAAAGTTCCGCTACATAAAAATGTAGTTTTGTTAAATACGAATCTAGAACATTTATGAAGCTAGAGCGCAATACAAACATACATATATGCCTTTCCCGCTCTACAGCTTCTGCAACTCTCCTTGCTTCTTCTGAAGCTCAATGGGTCTCTTCTTCATTTTGTCTGATAGCTTCGTCTGCTATCTCCCTTCCGCCGTTCATCCACACTTTAGAGTAAAATTTCCAGCCAATGGCAGTAGCTTCAGTTGAAGGTTCCTTAATACCATTCACTGAAACTGAAAATTCTAGCTGAATTACAGCCTTAGCATGTTCACAGCCAGCTTTTTCAAGTATTGACGCGGCCCCTCGGACACCAACACAGGCGCAAAATTCTCCTCTGCTGGTAAGGATTTCATCAAAGGTGTCGACTTAACCTTTGATCCATGTAATTACACCTTCGGGATCACCGCGAATTAAATTTTGGTCAGTTGAGAACGCGCCAAATTTAGTGAAAGTGCTCTTCAACTTGTTAGAACAGTGCATGGCAACAGAAAAACATTCTTCCTACGCTTGGCAAAGCTCTTCAATATTCTTTTGCACTCTGGATCATTCCATATAAGATATTTCACGCTTCGCCTGTTCAACATTAAAATTCTCAGTAACTTAGTCAATTTTCTTCTCCAGCTTTATCACTTCAGATTTGTGTAGCTCTACTTGAGCAGATAAGGCATATTCCAAATCTGCTATGTGTTTTGCGTCAGCTTTTTTCTCTTTCTCAAGTCTTGAAATTTTTTGGTCTGCTTCAGAGAATTAGCCAAATCAGTCTAGTTTTTCTATTAAAGAAAGAAGAATTTTGTCTTTCTCAACGGCCTGGTGCTAAAGGTCAATGACCTCGGACCGCAAATTGCTAAAGGCTATTCGAGTGCTTTCGTATTCTGCATCTTTTTGGGCTTTCAAAGCCTTGCTAAGAATAAGACCCTAATAATAAAAACCATAAAAATAAATAATAATAATAATAATACAGTAAAGCATTCTACAAAATTTATAAGTCTAAAAGAAAAAAAATTACAAAAGTTAAATATACAAACCTTCAAGCTGTTGTAGGCTAGGCAATCCACAAGATGATCCTTTGACATTGCAGATAGACCAAGTTCAAGCTTCAGATAGCCCATCTTATCCATCATCTCTAGAGAAATGTCAATCTCCTTGTTGTCTGGCAGGCAATATAGGTAATCATCTTCGTCATTGCCTCCATAAACTAGAGAGCCCTGAGGGTACTTCAAGTCTTTCGCGTAATATTGCACTTTGACAATTTGTTCTTCCATCAATTGTTTCCCCGAAGCATGGCAAACAATGTATCCAAGATCACCAAGAGATGCTGCTTTGGGTATTGGCAATGATATTTTCTCTGCTAGGCTTTCGTTTACTTGTTCTATTGCCATGCATTCCGAAGGTCCAGCCTTAGCATAATCAGGAGCAATACTTTCATCAATAGCCTTTTTCAATTCTTCACCCTTGTCTTTGGAAATCTTTGTAGCAGCAGGTCTCGCCACTTTCGAGGACCTCAGCATCTAGCATGTTTGCCATTCTTTTCCCCTTTTAGGAGTTCCTGCCGGGGCAGGCGTTGTTTTTGTTTGTTCTTGTATCTTCAGCGGGTCTGGCATCTTCGGCGGATTTGCCATCTTCGGCTCTGTAACAGGCAGATCAGTAGAGGCCTTCTTGATTTCCTCCTACTACTATTTAAAAAATTCAAAGGATTCAAAAAGAGTGCTGATAGAATAGTTTAAAGAGAAAGCTAAAAAATTATTACCTTCGAAGGTAAGTCACTCGCCGTCTCAATAACTGGCAAGGCAGGTAACTCTACCGCTCTCCCTGAATAATATGTTTTCAACCGGTGTGTAAGAACCTTCACTTTCTTTTGCTTCGGCATAGTAGAAGAAGCTTTCAGTGCACTTTTTGTTTTTAGTCCTCTCCTCTGAGTGGGGAATCAGTAATCAGGGTAAATAAATCCAATAGCATCAAAAACCCTGTTCAATCTCTTCTTTCCTTGGGCACCAAAGGCAGAATGCATAGCTTCGTCTTCAGCTTTGGTATACGCCCCTAATAATTCATCATTTGTTGCTTCGATGGCGTCAAGCCAGTCATCATCAGGCTCGCCAAATTGATTCATGTACTATTAAGAGTACTTCAAATGAACCAAACTTCTTTTTTCACCATTCTGACTTGTTTCAGCCCTAGCATTCTTCGGCATTTTCCACTCGGTAGCTAGGGGCCATATCTTGAAAGCTATGTGCTCTTGCACTAAGTCTCTAGTACTGATGTAGCTGCAAACAGCGTTGAACACTACTAGGCAGGTTTAAGATTTTTCTGTATTCATAATAGTCGGTCTCTTCAACCCAAAGCTAGATCGAATGGGCCACTGGATCACATCTTTCACATCATTCCTCTCATTCTAGTCATTTTTCACGTGAAACCATTGCTTCATCCATGAACCTGGCCATTTCTTTCTGAAAGTTGGCACGGGGTACCGGATATCTGATCGGTACACGAAGGTGTAGCATCCAAAGTTGTTGTGATATTGCTCTTTTCTAGTGGTCTTCGTCTGATAGGACAATTCATGAATATTACAAAAGCAATCAGCATCTGGTTCCGGTCCTTGACTTTTTATATCCCAAATGAAAATTCCAACTTTTATCAAAACTTCAGGTGTAAGCTAATGAAGGAAGATTTCAAACATCTTCAAGACTTCAATCAGCATATTATGCAGAGGAAACTGTAGCCCAGCTTTCATGAAGCTTCGAAATACCACCACTTCATTTTCTCAGGGAGAGGAACGGTGTTTTCACCTCCGATCCTCACTATAGACACATCATCAAAATACTTGCCCTTCATGGCCTCAACATGCCCCTTCTTCACAGTTGATTTCCCGAAAACCACATGACCTGGCCTCCATGGTCACTCTATGGCATCATCTGCGCCGCTATCAACATCAAAATCCTCGCTGTCCTCTGAATCTTTAGACAACCCAGCCAAGATCTCATCAGTTATCTTTTCAACATTAGTCTTCTCCACGGCTTCATAGAATCCAGCCAGTGCGGGGTCTTCCCTTCTTTTATCTTCGGCCATCTCAACTTCGATTAGAGCAAAAAAAGCCGAAGCTCAAAATAGTTGCGCTTACAATGGCATTAAACTAAGAACAAGCCAGCAAAAAGTTGATAGCATGGAAAATATTTTATCACAACCTGCATATCTATACACACACAAAACACCACTACAAAGTGGCTCAAACGGTTTAGAAGGTTTCGCTATTCTAACGAAGGGAAGGTGTTTTTTCAGACCTTCGGTAAAAGACCTTCATTCGTTTCACAGTCTGAATTTGTTACAAAGAAACAAACTAATATTGCGAGGGGCTACTATTGGGGGCCTTCGTCTTCCGAAGGTCCTCAAAAACACGGCTAATCATTTGTTATTAGCATGTTGCCAAGTATTATAGGAGCTTCGGAACCAGAAAAGCTTCGATGCAGAACGGTGGAAAGGTAACGAAGGTAGCTTCATCATAACAACAGGGGAAGAAGATACAAGGAGAAGGTGTATCCAAGTCGCTGAGGGCAAAAGACAATGTTGTCCCTGTGCTATTTATAAACTTTGTGAGTAATCTTTGAGGGCATAAATGTAATATCATAAGAAGTTGTATGACTCCCTATAAATAGATGACAGTGTACTGCATAAAGTACCTTTTGGGAGGGGCCTAACAACTGTTGCATGTAATCTTCTCTTCACCTTCACTCTGAATCGCTTTCTAGAGCCGAAAGTATGTTTGTAAATTTAATATACAAAGGAGAAGAAATATATTGTTGATATGTAAGATAAATTGTCATGTTCAAGCTTCTTAATACCTTTTACATTCATTTATTTATAGATAATGATAAACCACATGTCATTTGATAAAACCTCAACCTTTGTCTACGAAGAAGTCTTCTCAAAGGGATGACTACTCGAAGACGAAGGTTGATTATCTCTCTTAATATTGTGTTGCCTTGATTTCTATTGTGTATAGTAATCGAGAACGAGTGACCAACAGGTATCAGTTATAATATTTAATTCGATATAATCATATTAATTGATATCTATTAAATGCAAATTATAAAACTACTTAGTTTTGACTAACTAACAATTTTAATAGCAGACGACTAAACAAATAGTTAATTAACTAGCATGAGTGATTATAAGAGAATGACTTAATATCTCGTGCAGACAGCACGCGATACATGCGAACGACACATGGCAATGCACGCGACACGTGAAAACGACGTGTGTGACACACGCGAATGACGTGCGACAACGAGCGAAACAACGCGCGGACGACACGCGAAACAGCGTGCGTAACAATGTGTGAACGACACGTGCGAACAGCACGACAACTAGCACAACATGCAAGAATAGCGTACAGACAACACCACGTCAAGCGCGAATAGCGCGCGCGACACGCGAGGATCACTAACAGATATTGCGTTTATACTAAACAAGTATTAATTCAAAACATTTGAGTTGACATTAATCACATTAACATATTTATAAAGCATGACTAAAACTATAAATTAGTTTAAGTAGATTTCTACTTTAATAATTGTTAGATAAATAAATAATCAATTAATTAATTAAAACGTGTATCGCAACGAAATAATGTTACTACCATGTAGACGACGGAGCTACAAAGTTAATGCGACTAAAACAGGTCAAAACATATTTGTGATGCGTAATATACTTAATAAATAACAATTCATGGATTATAAACGATGCGGCATATGAGAACTGCTAAACATACGTCGTGATTACACTAAGAAAATATTGAATCAAAATATTTGAGTTGGTATTAATCGTGTTAACGTGTATTCATAAAAGGGCAAATTAAAACTATAAACTAGTTTAATTAGAATGATAATGATATTTTATTAATCATCGGACAAACAAATAATTAACTAAAACATGCGTTACTACAGAGCTAACACAATTGAACAGATCAAAACGAAATTTTAACGTAAAACATATGAATTTTTTTGGCGAATTGGGCGATATGGCGCAACGTGATCGGCCGGATCGAAGCCACGTAGAGGGCTTCAAGGATCACAGTCGCATAGGATCTCCAGGATCTGATATAACGGTGACGGAATCCGGTGCGGGATCGTAGAACACGAAACGCGATCACACGGGCCAACTATGCAACGAAACGTGGAGGGGGAAGACAGATCGTGCATGGAGGCTGGATGGTGGGTGTCGCATGCGGAAGGGCCTTGCATGTTGCATGCGGGACGGTTTTTATTCGGGCATCGAGCGTGTGTGCAGTGGGGAGGAAGACGTCGGCCAGGAGCGGCACCGATGGCTCGTCGGCCGGGAAGCAGTGGGCTAAGCGAAGCCGGGCACGTGCCCACAGCAGTGTGGCTAGACACGGCATAGGCGCGACACTACAGGCCGTTGTCGACACGGCTGTAGCACAAGGAGGGGGCGTGACCAGGGGAACGCAGAGATAGGCATGGGAGAGAGGAAGGAGAGGGGTTCTCACCAGAAATGCTCGCTGGGGAAGAAGGACTTGCCGACATCGTGGAGTAACGTGGTGACACAGTCACACGGTAGTAGGGGCACGATGGTGGCATCGAACACATTGCAGCAGCAAAGGGGAGGGGACGATTATGTGCTGCGTGAATTGGGATGGGGTTTCACTGCAGCAGGGTGTGTGTATATATAGAAAGGAAAGGGCGTGGGAAGAAGATGTGCGATGAGTCGGACGCGTGCGAAATAGTCTGAGGGAGAACATGGGTGAGGTGGATGAGGTTATTCGAGCACGTTGGCAAGGTAAGCGTGGCTGCGTTCAAGTTAGACAGGCGTGCATGAAATGAGTGATGATTTGAGAAGATGAAGCTGACGCTTGGGCACGAGATGTCAGTGAGAGGAATGGGTTAGGGGAAAGGCAGCTGCACACATAACATGTGAGGCATTGCGTGACGGAAGTGAGGCAAGTTAGTTGATCGGGGTAGACGGGGTTGACACTAGGAGTAGATGGGGGTAGATGCGAGCGACACGTCGTTCGCGAGGAGAGTCAGTCTAGTGATCCCGTGAAAATGACACGAGATCTGGAACAGGCTTAACGAGAGGAAGATTTGTATATATTATCGGGTTTTCTAAATATTTCAGTTTCCGCAAATACTTGATTTTAGGGATTAAAATAATATCAGAAAAAGCTAAAATTCATATTTAGTACTCAAAAAATGTTCCGAAGGTTCTTTCCCAAGACATCCTCCAGATAATTTTACATATTTCGAAAACTTTTTGCACTTATAAACACTATGCAATGTCATGAATGCAACAATCGAAGCTTCTCTTGGATTTTATTTTACTACACTATAAACTTATATATATATATAATAAAATAACTCTCCATTATTTAGAAGAAAAGCAAGTAAAATAGAGGGTAACACCTGAATTTGGTATATCAGAAAAGAAATGTTATACCCCCAAATTTAGGTTGTTACAGATCTAACCCCCTTAACACCCTCGAGATTCAAGAAGAGGCTAGCCAGAACGACAAGGTTGGTTCATAGGTTGTTCACAACTTCTTCGATTTAACTTTGACTCTACCAACTTAACTTTCGAGCTGGTTGCTTTGACCTTCAGATGTTCACGGCCAACTGATCCTCATTATTGGAGTCACGAGATGATATGAATGTTGGGTTGACTTCTTGATGACCCTAGGACCTGTGGGTTACGACCTACTACACTTCTGCTGCACCACTCTGATCTTGTTAGTTGATGTTGATCGAATTGCCATCATCGGGGTTAGCAGCTAAGCCCCTTAACAGGAGCATTGATATGCACTTGATGACATTGTCGATTATGATCTTGGCTGATTTGGAGAAGTTGGAGGTTGCTGACTGGACAAGTCCAAACAGATAGAATATAGATAGAAAAGGTAAGCATAGATGGATTAGAGAGAGGAGAGAGAACCCAACTACCTAATTCTATAACACTCAGGTAGTAATTGATGTCATTGCGAACCCAGGGGCCACAACACATCAACGCTCATCACAAAGAAGCAAATCAGCAATAACACAAGGACAAACAGCACGAGAACACATTAACAAGCATCTCATTGCTACACATTATTGTTAACTAGATAGTGGTCTTTCTTGAAAAGGGAATAACTACTCTTTAAGGCTATTGAAAGACGAGGAGAAGAACAAGACGTATGAGACAGGAGCATGAGCATAGCAAAAGATAGAGCTGAGGCAAGATTTACAAAGTGGCAAGGAGGGAAACAACCAAGGACGAGAAAGGTAAAACCACACCCTTGAACTAAAATGGGATAAAGAATGCTTTAAAATGTAGGTACAAGATAAGCATTAAGGTAAATATCGAGAGCTGACAAGAGTTAAAGGTAATAACGGATAGAAGCACGACAAGGGATGGGTTGAGACAAAACTTGCAAGGCGACAAAAGGGGAAAGCAATCTGATAGGTAACTCACCACTCTCAAACTAGGTTGGAAAAGAGGAGGCTTTTAAAGGGCAAGTTCAAAGTAAGCATTTAGGTAAAGACATAAATACCGCAAGGGTCAAAGGCGATAATGGACAAGGGTGTAAGAGAAAAGATAAAGGCACAGAAAAGCTAGTGGTACAAATACAACAAAGAATGGAGTTAAGTCAAGGCCTGCACGTGGTAAAGAAGAGGATATAGCCAAGGGTGAGATAAGTAAAACACTGCTCTCAAATTGAGATAGGAACGAGGGGTTTTCAACAAGCAGACCTAAGATAAGCATCAAGGCAAGATCTATAGATTATGAAGGTAAGGATGACATCAAACAAAAGCTCAACAAAGGATGGAGTTAAGGTAAGACAATACTTGCAACGCGACAACGGAAAAGGAAACGACCAAGAGCGAGATAGTAAAAACAACACTCTCGAACTGAAATGGAGGAGGTGAGGCGTTAAAATATGGGTGAGTGTCATGGTAAATACCAAGGATGTCAAGGGTTAAAGGTGACAACAGACAAGGATGTAAGGGAAGAGGTAAATGTGCATAAGAACCAAGGATATAAGTACAACCAAGAATGGAATTAAGGCGAGGCAAGAAAGTGGTAGAAAATAGGATATAACCAAGGGTGGAATAAGTAAGACACCACTCTTAAACTGAGATGGGAGATTGGGGATTTTAGATAGCAAACATAGTGTAATCACCAAGGTAAGATCGATAGATGATAAAGGTGAAGGTAATATCTAACTGGAGCACAACAAGGATGGAGTTAAAAACTTGCAAGCGGCAAGGAAGAGGATACGACCAAGGGAAAATAGGTAAAATACAACTCTAAAATTGAGATGGAAGAGAGTAGGTTTTAGAGGGCAAGTATAATATAAGCATCAAGATAAGATATAGAGGTGACAAGGGTGAAGATGATAATCGTGAAAAGCATGACCAAGGATAGATTTAACGCAAGACTTGCAAAGTGGCGAAGTGGCAGAGTGGAGAAAACAATCAAGGGTAAAATAGGTAAGGATCTAGTAGGATGGTTGAAGTAAAAAATCATTACCGAGGGATGTTATAAGGGAACAACAAGATCACCAAGGAGGTGCGAAATAAAATGAATGCTCAGGGATCATCGAGAAACAAGGGTGGTCAAGGGCATGTAAGATGAAATGTTTTAAATAGATATCAGGATATAAAGGTAAGCATATATAAATATATATATATATAAGTTGTGAGTATGCATGATTCCAAGGATATAAGCATACAAAGACCAAGAGATTAGAAATTACCGAAAGATAGTGACCTAACAACATAATAGGAATAGGTCACAAAAGACAGGGAGATCATGGACATATATATTGAAATGTTTAAGTAGGTAGTGGAAATTCAGATGTAAGTATTTGAAACAAGAGTATTGGAGAATCCAGGGATACGAGCATGTCAATACCAAGGGAATAGAGATTGCTAAGTGGTAGAAATTTAACGATGGAAGAGGAAAGAATCCCAGAAGACCAAAAGGTTATGGTCAAGGGGCATCTACAAAGATGTCACAAGCACAAGAGTGAGATCAGATCTAATAGAATGAATAAGTAAAGTCTAGACAATACTAGAATAAAATACCTTTGGCAAGGTGATATATAGGAACACAACATAGAATTAGTTGAGGTGACTAATATTTTGAAGCAGCATCAAGAATGAGGTGAAGTAATAGTCAATAAGTCCTTAAATGGCCAATGCTACTCTAGGCTAGCGGTCCTATAGTCAGCAAGGCTTTGATACCACTTATGTCACACTCGATTTTGGAAGGCAAACCAAATATGAACCATGTATGTGCCAGGATCAGAAATTCCAACGTACATAGCGATTACATGAATGACTCATCATAGCACAATGCTTCGGATAACAATAAAGAGTATGTAATAATGCTATAGACTAGAGTCATCTACATAATATAAATCAAAGTGCACATAATAGAAACGTAGCCAACGTAAACAAACCCACCACAGGCAGCTGACTAGGGGAGGTCGCTAGCGTAATCCTCGAACTCGTCCAAGTCTTGGAACTCCTGGAGATCCGCCTAGACACCTTCTTCTTCTTTACCTGAGCATAGATTGCACCAAACACAACTTGGTGTTTTGTGAAAGCAAGGGTGAGTACACATCAACATACTCAGTAAATGTCTCGTTTGGATGAGGTGGACTAGCTTTATGTGGAGTTAGGATCAAAGCAGTTGCTTTTAGTTCGTCAGATATTTATTATTAGTAGAAGCCAAGTTTTAGCAATAACCAACCCGTGAATCATGTCCTCATCGAGGAACATCATTATCATCAACGTAACCAAATATATAAATAGAACCATAGTATCTCGAATGTATCTCTAATCAAAGGAGCTCCCAAGGCCGCTCATAACCGTGAGCACGGCTGATATATCAGTTTCACTCCTCTAGAGAGGTCGCACACTTTACCCACAAGCCGTGATCCCTTTCTAGCCTGGGTTGCAAGACCCGATCTTCATTACCGAGGTGAATGTCTAGGGATACACTACGTAGCCTTTACAAAGATTCCCCTAGTGTGTAGTCGCTCGTTAGGTTTCGTCAGTCGTACAAACATAGTACTTCTCACTAAGGTGGGTGACTAACAAAAGCAAAACAAATAAACCTCGGCACCCACCCTTAGCATAGCAAGCACTATGCCCCAGTCCCCATTGACGGCACAGCAGCGAAGCAAACTACACCCCAAAAGTCCCCTAAAGCATCACAAGTTCATCATCATATCCAGAATAACATCATCGTATCATGAATATTCTCATCGTGTTCATTGATTAAAGTAGAGCGCTAATATAAAACTAACCACAATAACCCAAAAGGTAATCAAGGACAAGGTAAATAGAAAAACTAGTCAATCCTTAGGTTTCAATTATGTAATGCGGGGGAAATGAATTATCGTGTGAATAGGGTATAAATAGTTAAGAGGACACTTGCCTTCACCAAACAAATGCTTAGGGTCTTTGACCTTGCAAATCATGATCACTTGGTCGTCGAAGCTTGACCATCGATTTCTCGAAGCTCGAAAACAGATCACGTTCTATTTGCAACGCAAAGCGAAGACGAACGAACACAAGCAAACAAACATATATATATATATGTATAAGAACATTACACCATACAAAGAAAAAACATAAATAAAACATGCAATACGAAATAGAGCTCGCTACTACGGTCTCGTGAGAAAAAGAAACGTAATAGTCGGAGCTATGGTCGTGAAAGTTATCACGTTTACACTAAACGGGTATAAGTTATAATATTTAATTTGATGTAACCATATTAATTGATATCTATTAAATACAAATTAAAAAATACTTAGTTTTGACTAACTAACAATTTTAATAGTGGACAATTAAACAAATAGTTAATTAACTAGCATGAGTGATTATAAGCGAATTGCTTAATATTACGCGCGGACAGCGCGCGATACACGTGAACGACACACGACAATGCGCGCGGCACACGAAAACGGCGTGCGCGACACATGCGAATGACGCGCGAACGCGCGAAACAACGCACGAACGGCACGCGAAACAGCATGTGCGAGAGTGTGCGAACGACGTGTGCGAACAGCACGACAACTAGCATAACATGCATGAATAGCGTACGGACAACACGATGTCAAGCACGAACAGCACGCGCGACACGCGAGGATCACTAACAGATATTGCGTTTATACTAAACAAGTATTAATTCAAAACATTTGAGTTGACATTAATCACATTAACATGTATTCATAAAGCGGGACTAAAACTATAAATTAGTTTAAGTAGATTGCTACTTTAATAATTGTTAGATAAATAAATAAATAATTAAATAATTAAAACGTGTACCACAACGAAATAATGTTACTAACATGTAGGCGATAGGGCTACAAAGTTAATGCGACTTAAACAGGTCGAAATAGATTTGCGATACATAGTATATTTAATAAATAACAATTCGCGGATTATAAACGACACGACATATGAGAACTGCTAAACACACGTCGTGATTACACTAAAAATATTGAATCAAAATATTTGAGTTGGTATTAATCGCGTTAATGTGTATTTATAAAAGGGCAAATTAAAACTATAAACTAGTTTTAATTAGAATTTTATTTTATTTACCATCGGATAAATAAATAATTAACTAAAACATATGTTATTACAAAGATAATGCAATTGGAACAGATTGAAACCAAATTTTAATGCAAAAGATATGAATTGTTTTAGCGAATTGGACGATATGGCTCAACGTGATCGGCCGGATCGAAACTACGCAGAGGGCTTTAGGGATCACGGTCATATAGGATCTCCAGGATCTGATATGGCTGTGACGGAATCCGGTGCGGGATCACAGAACATGAAACGCGATCACATGGACCAACTATGCAACGAAACATGGATGGGAGCAGTTTCCCACTGCATGGCTGCATGCGTGGAAGACATATCGTGCGTGTAGGCTGGAGGGTGGGTGTCGCATGCGGAAGGGCCTTGCACGTTGCATGAGGGACGGTTTTTTCAGGCATCGAGCGTGTGTGCAGTGGGGAGGAAGACGTCGGCCAGGAGCAGCACCGACGGCTCGTCGTCCGAGAAGCAGCGGGCAAAGCGACGCCGGGCGTGTGCCCGCAGCGGCGTGGCTGGACGCGACATGAGCGCGACGCTGTAGGTCGTTGCCGACACGGCTGCAGCACAAGGAGGGGAACGCAGAGACAGGCGTGGGAGAGAGCAAGAACGAGATGGGTTCTCACCAGAAATGCTTAGGGCTTGTTCGGTTAGCTCTCAATCTATGTGGATTGACTGGGATTGGATGGGATTGAATCCCAAACAAGTCAATCTTCTTCTTAATTTTTTCAATCTCATCCAATCCATGTGTGTTGGGAATAACCGAACAAGGCATTACTGGGAAGGACTCGTCATTAGTAGAAAAGAGTTCTAAAGTGACGACATGTAGAAATTAATACTAATAGTTTCAGTTACAACACGCCAGTGAAAAAACAGGTGAGCCTATCTTAAAAACCCAACGTCGTGGAGTAACGTGACGACACAGTCACATGGCAGCAGGGGCACGACGGTGGCATTGGACACATTGCAGCAGCAAAGGGGAGGGGACGATTATGTGCTGCGTGAATTGGGATGGGGTTTCGCTGCAGCAGGGGTGCATATATATATATATATATATATATATATATATATATATATATATATATACTAGGTTAGTGCCCGTGCGTTGCAACGGGAACATATAATATCATGATAACTTATATATAAATGTGTTATATTGTTATGAGAAAAGATTTTGTAATCTATTGGTGATCCTGGCTATATATAAAATTTTTGTTATTTTAATTTACCTGTTTCATCACTACATTGCAATCATCAATATCATGCAGACCTATATATATGATAGTTAGGTGTCTGTGCGTTGCGACGACTTACAAATTATTAATAAAACGCGAGTGCACAACAATTACATGAAAACAAACAATATATCGACAATCGTACACTAATCTATTCCTTTGTAGAGATATTGATAAGTCTCTGTTGTATGTTTGCAGGGATGGCATAGCGGCATGAATTCTCCTCGTAACTTAATAGATCAATCACAAAGTTCCTTCGAAGAATTCTTGCATCCTACACACAAAGACATAAGAGAATAGAACATCAAATCAAATTTGTATTATGTAACTGGAATGCATGTTTGAACATGAAACAAACGTACTCCACTCACCCTAACAAATTCCATTCGTCTACCATTTCCCCATGACCATAGCTTGTAGAACGAGGTAGATGGTATTAACCCCATAGAATAATGTTTGGCCAACTATGTTATGTACAATGGTTATCATACAAAAATTCTATATTGTTGAGAACGTACGTGGTATGGAGAAAATACCCTTTTAAGTCAATTGGAAGACCAGTCCGAATTGTATGTTCCCACTTCAAAATATCCACTACCCATTCAGAACGTTTCTTGCTGTAGGCAATCTTATATTTCTTTGAGGCCATGATAACCGATATTTCTTTGAGGCCATGAGAAGGTACGTGCCACCTAAAGTATAACATGAATCAAATTTCTATAAATGGCCCATATTTCACCTTCCTGTGGATACACTTCAAGATCTTGATTCATGTTGTTGTTGGAAATTTGGTGACAGAACATAGCTGGAGTTAACGAGATTCGGTGTTCATCTGCAACGAAAGTTCCACAAACCAATGGCAACCCCACAAGGGTCCATTTCTTCTCTTCAAGAGTTTGCGGACAGGGCATGAACCATGAGACATACAACTGCATTTTATCCGTCGGTACTTTAACAATCAGTGCATATCTACGAGGAAACCTCCCCTAGTCATATGCTACCCAAACCTGGCCAGGAGCAAAATTCTCGACCGCTCAATCTTCAAAATTATGGTATTCATACGACTTGCTACTGCATAGCTCATCTTCTTTGGCACCAGATGGATCATCAAAGCAGGCATCCAAATCTTCTTCCTTAGCATGTGATGGATCATCAAAGCAGGTATCCCAGTCTTTCGGTGAAGGAGACATGCAATAAACATCTTTTTCACTGACACTCTTTTGCCCCTTGTTAACATGAGTGCCATCAGGTGACTACAACTCACCGTCATCAGCAAGAAAGCAAGGATCCATCCTCTTAGTCCCGGATGAACTCGCCACATTTGAAAGACGGGAATCCCTTCCATCAAAGCATGGTCTGTCAGCGCGGTTGGTACACGAGACTGCATTGCTCATACCATTTAACGCCATAATCTTGTTTGTGTGAAGGTTGTTCACCCTGTCAGGACAGACGAGTGTACCATAAGGCGGTGGAGCATCGACGACATCGGACCGAACGAGCCGGGTGAAAACGTTGCTCGAATCATACCCCTCTCGCTTCTCTGGATCAGACAGCACCGTGTAAGCTTCGTCGATGAGCTTGAGGGCCAATTCGGCGTCGGGGCAGAGCCCCCATGGCCATGGCTGACTCCACTTGGGCCACGATGCTCTTATAGCGCGCCTCAATCCTAGTGGTGTCATCCACAGGCAGCACCTGGAGGACACTGTACCAGTCCATGCGCCCATGGCCGGTGGCGGCGCAGTAGAGGACCTCGAGCACCGGGAGCATCTCTAGGGTGGCGTCCAACCTGGGGTTCGTTTGAAGCGTCTGCAGCAGCAGCGCCCTCGCGCTCGCGTAGTCCTGAGCTTGCATCCTCATTGTGATCGCATCCCGATGCGCCTCCTCCGTCTCCCCATCCTCCATCCCGCGCCGGAAGAACCATGGTCAGAGGCAAGCATTGCGATTGCACTGCGGATTCCAATTGGGATTTAAGTGAACTCAGCGTGGTAGAGCCTAGCCTAGGCGTTCCATCAGACGTGGATGAGGAATGGGAAAGAAACGAAGATCTGTGTCCTTACCGAACTGATCGATCCTGCTCCGCGAGCCCGCGGCGCCCAGGGGTCGGTGCGAATGGAGGAAGCCATAAACCCTAGCACCTAGCTATGGATTATCTCGTGGGATGTGAATCGATCGAATCAATGTCGGACGTGGCTTCTGGACGTGGAGGCTTGCGGGAAGAGGAGTGAGGTGGAGGTTGAGGTGAGGGAGGCCATGGCGGGCGGCGGAGGTAGGTGAGGCTAGGGTTGCCAGGTGGGCGAGCGAGCGTGGCTTGAGCGGGGGCGGGTGACAGTGAGGCAGGGGTCGAGGCGCACGAACGGACATGGGATGTTGGTGGATCAGGCGGGGGGACGAGGCGCACGGACGGATAGTGTAGATTTGATGATATAGATGGACGGTGTAGATTCATGGAAGGCAGAACCAGGGGAGGGAGGCTACCCCCTTGTAGCCTTAATATAGTAGTATAGATATTATAAATTGATTAGTATACATCATATGAGAGCATATTCTACAAATAATTAACTCAACTCGATCATATTTTAGTCAGTATATGGATGATCCGAATTAAACTACTATATTATCTTAGATTAAATGAGTCAGTTAATAAGCATGGGTTAAACAATTAGTTATTTATTTTTAACAACATGTTTCATGCTAACATAATGTTACTAAAGCGTAGGCAATGATATTACGAAGCTAATGCAACATGAATGGGTTGATTTGGAGTTGAAACAAAGAAGTTATGGATTTCACAAGATTTAGTAGACTTATTTCTATACCCATATTCATTTTCTTTTATTTGTTTCGAATACCCTGTTCAGTCTAGACTGCGGACAATATTTTGAAGACTCTTAGGGTGCACTCTGAAATTTTTAGGACCCAAACATGTTAATCTTTACACAGCGCGGGACAATGGGTTTATTTTGAAGTTACCGAGGGGCTCATACTCTAAAATGTCTGGGCGAAGGGGTACGGAATGACATCAGCCGTCCGATCGCCACCGGACGCGCCAGATTAGACAGACCCATTATCAAACCGGTACGCGCCTGTGGCCAGAGGATCAGAGATCCACGGCCAACATACGCCACACCCAGAACATGTCCGATCAGATATCGACGATCTGGATTTAATGAGCCAAAGGGCTTGAAAGTGCATTCATCCCTTTTGTGAGTTTTGGTGATTTGGATAACAACACATTTAAAGGTCTAACGAGTTTGCTAAGTGTTGAACAGGAAATTCAGTATGATGAACATACTTGAATAGTGTATAATGATCAGTGAACAAAGGTCCAACATGAGGTTAAATAACCAATGAGACAATGCAAATGGATATAATATGATCTCTATATTGGTTTGAATATATGGACAAGACCTGAGAAATCACTACATACATATGATCAGAATAGAGGATGAAGTGATTAAGAGGATTGGTCAAGCCAAAGTGAATAAGATATGAGGAATCGTGAATTGGCTTGACCATATTACTATCAGTCCATATATGCTTCTATGAGAATCAAACTAGAGCTTGATTAATCTTAACAGTTATATCTAGAAGACATTCAAGCAAGGTTCACAATATTGAAGAAATGATTCTCTCAAAGGATGTTCAATATGATGTGACTCAAGAATGGCTTGATAGGGTGAAGATAGCAAGGAAAGGGCTTCGAGGAACTAAGCGAAGGTGAAGGCCAAGCGACGGCTTGTGGACCGAGGTACCATGGCTAAGGTGAAGAAGAGAGTACTTGCACTAAGTCGATGAACTAATCAGCTATGAAGAGTTATAACATGTTGATGCATCAGTAAGGTGACTTGAAGCCATGATTTGAACTCATATATGGTGATATGGTACAAGTCACAGGGTTTGATTTGTGTTTGCTTCAAAAGCTTATACAAAGATGTTTGTGATCCTTATGAAGCAACGCCATGGAGAAATCACACATGAGACACCAATGACTCAAGGAGTTTACTTAATTAATTTTATTTAATTTGAGTATAGGAATCGTCGTACTATAAAGGGGGATCCAAAAAGAAGGTTGGTGTTTGCCAAAGCTCAAACCTCTATATTCAAAAGCTATTTTTGAAAAACAAAAATCTCTTTAACATTCTATGGTAGACCATGGTTAGGTTTGAGAAACCTAGAGTGTTCTTGTTGAAAAGCAGCTGAACTTCTTCAACTGCAGCTGAGCTTTTCAGCTGAGCTGAACTTCAGTTGAGTTGAGCTTCTTTAGCTGCAGCTGAGCTGAACTTCAGCTGAGTTGAGCTTCTTCAGCTGCAGCTGAGCTGAACTTCAGTTGAGTTGAGCTTCTTCAGCTGCAGCTAAGCTTTTCAGCTGAGCTGAACTTCAGTTGTGTTGAACTTTCTCAACTCCAGCTGAACTTCAACTTCAACTGGGGTCCAGGCAGGTTCAACCGGGGTCCAGGGCAAGTTCAATCGGGGTCCAGAGAGGTTCAACCGGGGTCCAAGAAAAGTTCAGCCGAGGTTTTTTTTCAGACCTCACTGGTCAATACCGGTTGAACCGGTCCTAGGGGAGGTTCAACCGGTGTCAGGGTCACCTGACCGGTCTGACCTCCTGACTGGCAGACTGACTGCCAGTCTGACCCCTAGGCGGTTGAACTGGTCTTAGGGGCGGTTCAACCAGTCTTGGTCAACTTGACCAGTCTGCAGGTCAGTCTGCGCGTCAGTCTGCCAGTCAGACTGTCAGACAGGCCGCTAGGCCTGCCAGGGGCGGTTCAACCAGTCTCAGGCAGAAAAATCTGCCCAACTGCTAGTTTTGAGCTCCACCTATATATACTCCCTCCTACCTCTCTCCCCACAGCGAAGAGCACGACCCAAACTCCATTTCTAACTTGAAGAACACCTCCCACTCTCTCACACACATCTCTTGCCTCTCCCTTTTCAAATCTTTGGAGAGAAATCTTTAAGTGAGTTTGAGAGCTGCGGTTTTTTTGCTTCATCTCCAAATCTCTCTTGCTCTTCTTCATTCGAGCTTTGGTACTACATCGAGTTCTTTGTGGATTCATTACTCTTGGAGCTTCTAGCTCCTAGACGACTAGGTGTCTCTTGTGAGTCTCCAAATCTTGTGGAAGACCACAAGAAAGTTTGTATTACCCGCTCGTTTGAGCAAAGATTATTGTGTGGGCTTGACCTTTGTGGTCGGCGAAGGGAGGATTAGGGTTGAAAGAGACCCGGCTTTTTGTGGGCGCCTCAACGAGGAAGTAGGGCACCTTTGTGGTGTGACCGAACCTCAGGATAAATCTTGTGTCTCTTGTGTTCTTGTTCATTGTGCTTATTCATGTTCTTCGTTCTCTCACCCTTCCGTGGAAGATTTGTTCATATCTTTTTGGTGTGTGGATTTTGAGAAGTGCCCTTCTCAGATCTACTACTTTGAACCCTGTGGATCATTTAGAACATCTCATTTCCAAAGTTAACTGGGTGAATTTCGAGACCAATTCAGTTTTACCCAGTTTGCTTCTAGTTTTTGTTGAAAAAGTTTTAACTTGCCTATTCACCCCCCCCCTCTAGGCAACTTTCAATTGGTATCAGAGCCTAATCCTCGTTCTAACGCTTAACCGTGTGAGGATAAGATCATGTCGGGGGGACTAAGAAACGAAAGTGGTTCTAAGCTTGAAAAGTTGAGGTTGCCTCGACTTTATCTTTTGGTGCAGATGTTGATCCTAGGGCAATAGATCTTGCCATGAGAATCGCCGAAAGGATGTTCCTCAAAATGAAGGAAGATGAGGCGAAGAACAAGAGTGAAGAAGAAAATGATCGATGGAGACCAAACGACGAATCCACCTCTTCACAAGGTTCGTCTTTCAAATCCACTTCTCATATGTGCTTTATCGCTAATGGGAGTGACAGTGAAAGCGAAAGTGAGGATGAGGAGGAGCAAGAAAGTGATAGTGAAGATGAGGATGATCTTCAACAATTCTTCACTCAGCTAAGCAAGAAAAATCGGATGAGCTTGCTCAAACTCATGGAAAGAGCGGAAGAACAAAAAGAAATGCTTCATAAGCAAGAAGACTTCCTCATCAGAAAAATCGAAGACTTAGAGAAGTTGACCAAAGAGCATGAGAAGCTAAAGTGCTCTCATGATGATTTGGTCCAAAGGTATGAACACATTTCAATTGAGCAAACTAAAGTTGTTAACCATTCATCATATATTGCTCAACTGGAAAATAAAAATGCTATGCTCAAGAACACAATAGAAAAGCTAAATATTGAAAATCTAGATTTGCAAGAAAAACATGATATGCTTGTGTGCTCTCATAATAAATTTATGGATTCACATATCATGTTAGAAATGGCTCATGAGGTTGTGTTAACTAATTTGAAATCATACCAACCTCACATATGCACATGTACTCAAATAGAAACTATATTATCATGTGCTAACAAATGTTGCTCTCAAGAAAGCCAATCTTCCATTGAGCTAGAATTTTCAGGAACAAGTAATGTTTCCCACGGAAAAGAAAACAATGAGCTCAAGGAAGAAAATGAGAGGCTAAGAAGGAGCTTGACTCAATTGAAGGGAAAGTGTCATGCTCAACCTTCTCAAGATAATCGTGATAATATGGTGAAAAAGCTTGAGAAGGGGACAACTGTAGCATGCACAAAACCTCTTCAAAGAATACCAAGCTTTCCAAGAAGGGCATGAGCAAAATTCATGGTAAGAAAATTAATGCTCATACTATGTGCTCTAACAATGTACCTATGTGCTTCAACAAAGAAAGATCAAAGAGAAGCGATAGAAGGTGCTATGGATGCAAGGAGAAGGGTCATGAAATTGATACATGCCCCCACATGAAGAATCAAGACCTTGCACGATCAAGAAAGATGACCATCAAGAAAGATGAAAGCAAAAGGCAAATGCATTGCAAGGACAAGCATCGCATTTGCTACAATTGCCGTGAGAAAGGTCATCTATTCAAGGTTTGTCCAAAGGGTAGAATTCCTAAGCCTAACTTATCAATACATTTAGATATGCTTAGGAGACCCAAATTTGACTCTTGTGCTAGAAAGGTGATGAGTTCACCACATTCTAGGACTAAGGCTATTTGGGTGCCTAAGTCCTTATTGGCTAACCTTGATGGACCCATCCAAAAATGGGTACCAAAATGTACTTAATAAGTTTTGCAGGTACCCAGAGATGATATGAAGCTTTGGGGTGCTTGAGCGATTTAACTCAATTCTTATCTCAAGCTATCAATCTTACATTATCTATCCTTTAAGATTGACCCAAAGATGAATTGAGTTGTTATATCACTAACTTCATATTCATCTCTAGCAAAAACTTGTGTTGTAGTGAATAAGGATTAACCTTTGTGGGAATCAAGCAAAAGGCCTACAACCAAGTGATATCCAAAGGATGGTAACATTTAATTCTTAAGTGCACATTGCTTTTAATTGGTATATTCCTTTGTGTCTTTTGTAGCCACATAGGAAAAATGAAGCACTTGAGAATGAACTTAAAATATTTTACCTTGCTTTGGAAAGGATCTAATTATATGGTAGATTGCAAGTTCATATTTTTATATTGTGACAATCTACATGCTTTAAATTGATTGTATGTATCTTGTGGCATATTTCAAGTTAATCATCATATTATTGCCATGACCTAGACATAAAGAGTATTATCCCATGTTCTTAAATGAATAGAGTGCTAAGTAAGAAATTCAAATTCTTAAAGCACTTACCAAAAGGGAATTCTCTATATGACTAGAGTTGTGAGACTAATGTTTTTATCTAAATGATTTATGTAGTTTTACAACATAAGAATGTGTTTCCCAAATGGAGTGTGCCATGAAACATTCAAAGAAGATCGAACCAATACTATGTGATGTATTCATTCTTGTTTAAATTGGTTTTGAGTCTTCTACATTAATCACTCACCATGCTATGAATTAAACTTGCCATGTAAACTTAATTAAATAATCATGCTACTTTCATCTTTTTTACAATTGATGTTATGCATGATGCTTGTAAGGGTAATTTAGTTCATATCATGAGGTTTCCTTGTTTTAGTAACCTTCTTGTCATTCATATACTAGAGGTTGCTAAATAGGAAACTATTGCTTGTGTTACTAATACAATCTCTTTTAAGATATTTCATGGAAATTCATAAGTAGAGATTGTGCTCTTTCAATTGGTAAAATCACAAGCTTTAAAGGTTAATCTTCACCTAAAAGAAAGATTAGGAATGCTCAAGGCAAAGGTATGGAACAAATTGCTTCAATTGGTAGTTGATCAATAGTAGTTTCTTCCAAGTGGCATTCTTTCAATTGGTAATAATATATTCTATGGAAAGGAATATCAGTATGAAGGTTAAATTCCTTTTGGCTTAAATTTGTAATTAGTGCATATTGTGTATTCACTGCTCCATGTGCATTAACTTAAAAAGAATTTAATTTATGCCTTTATGCCTCATAAATGATGATTTGTTTGCCATTCATATATAGATATCATCATTCATTAAATACTTCCTTGTACTACTAATTCCTCTTTTCAAAGTGTTTTATCGACTAGTTTTAAAAGGAAAAGAGATAACAAAGAAGGAAGTCTCCACAAATGATGAAAAGAAGAATACTAAGGTGACACCACCACAGATAGTAAGATCTGTCAAATTGGTATAACAAATGGTACATTCTATATGATGGTAAGTATTCTTAGGCATAAGTTAATTCATTGCAAATTGGTCATGCCTTGACCGTGATATGTAATATACTCCTCATGAGACTCTTAACTGAATTGAAAGTGCATGTGGCAAGTCATTCAAATACTTGATGCACATATCTAGTGGGAGAACATTATATATCGTGTGTCATAGAGAATAAGTTTCACTTGAGTAAGCTATACTAAGACAATCCAAAATGGTAAATTTGTATCTCATTCATATGGATTGTAATCTTTGTTTTCTAAATAGCTACTCTTGATGCAGTTTAAAATTCCCTTATCGTTAATTCTAAAAGTGCATAAGAATCTTTTTGTTAATATTCATCACATACATATGCACTAACAAGGATATGATTTTTAAACTGTAAAAGGTACAATTAGTGATCCATACTCTCTAAATTTTGGAAACCCATATTTTGATATCTTAGAAATCTACTTCAATCGATATCCATATGCTTCACATTGAATTGGATCACTAAGTTGTAAATTCCATGCATAACTTGTCTTTATGATATGAATGCTTGTGCGACTAACCTTGATAAGCTAGGTGCACCCAAAGTCAAGTTAGGTCCATCATCAAGAAGGCAACACAACGATGTATTAATAAAAGGAGAAAAGGCTCCTATTCTTAACTCTAGTTTTTATCTATGTGATTAAATATTGACTTGAAACCATGTAAGATGGTTGTCAAGTATATGTTGGTGCCTACACAAAGAGAAAGGCCACAATAAGGATTGTGTGGGTACTCAAGGCTCTTACTAGTAATCTCAAAGGACCCAATTCAAATTGGGTACCAAGATATGAAGCTTAAACTTGTTTTGCAGGATCACTCCTTCAATGGATCAAGTTGGGTGCTCGATAATGAATGTATAAATCATCTTTGGAGATAGTAGCTAGAGTGGTAATAACTGAATCTCAAGTGCATATTATTTTCAAATCTTATCTTTTTGTGACTTGTGTAGCCACTAAGGAAAAAGAAGCACATAAGGATATACATCAGTTGTTGATTATGAAATAAAGGTCTAATTGGAAGTTGAATGAATATTATCATATGGTGAACAATCCAAAATTATATGACGTATTCTCTATCTAGTTAATTTGGATTTGATTCTTCTATATTAGACACTCACCATAATATGGATTAAGTCATCCCTTTAGACTTCATTGAATAACCATGCATATTATCCATGTCATTCAAAATATATTGTGCATGAGGGTTCAAGGAAATTTAGTCCATATTATGATGTTTCTCTATTTTAGCAACATGCTTGTCTTCCACATATAAAAGGGTTGCTAAATAAGAAACTAGTGCTTGTGCTACTAATTCCATCTCTTGTGTTGAGTTTATCCATAGAAAATCTATGTTAAGAGATGGTGCTTGTTTTAAATTGGATAAATCACAAGCTTAAAGGATATTATTCAACTAAAGTAAGATGAAGTTGATAAGAGGCCAAGGTATGAAAACTTCCTCTCCTTCAGTTGTTTTAGTATTCTATCCTTAGTGGGATGTACCATAGTATAGGTCAATTTCCTTGCAATATAAAATGTTCAATAGTGCATATAACTTTGAGATCAACTATATGTGTGCACTAATTTAAAGGAATTTAATCTATCCTTTTGGGTTTCAAGAATGATGATTCATTCTCCATCCACATATAAGGATTATCATTTGTGAAACCCTCCCTTGTGTTTCTAATGCTCTCTTTTCTAAGTGTTTCAAAAAGGTCCTTCCAAGTGTTTTCAAGATGGATTTAAAATCTACGGATATAAGAGTCTTGGTTGTTTCAATCATTGAGTTTCAATTGATCTCATATCAAGTATGATCGAATCAAGAAAAGATGAAAGAAGTTCAAGATCACTTGGTTGGATGAAATCGTAAAGAGAAAAGAGATCACAGTGATTCAAGAAGGGAGTTATATTTTTTTTGTCAACCAAATAATGAAGATGTAGTGACATATTTATATGATATCCTTCATTATGAGGTTTGAGGTTTATATCAGCATGCTTTACCTTTTAGGAATTCAATTGATATACTTTCAGTCCTTAAACCTTCAATTGGTATAATTTTCATCATCTATGTAAAGCATGTTATGTTAAACCAAGATATAGTGCAAACATCTCCTTTAACCTCGTATTGTTGATATGCATAAGTGTACTTTGTGTACTCTTGTATGCACAAATTTAGGGAGAGTTTAGCCTATATATTGTGAGACTAATGATTTCTTTCAAGTTCATGTTGTGTAGTCCACATCTTGGAGAACATCAAATGAGGATGAGTGGTTCCATAGAAATGAAAATGAGTTTCTCTTGAACCTATCAAGAAAATGAGTTTCTCTTGATCGTTTGAAGAGGATAAGTTTCTCTTTGAAATGTCAAGCCTATCAAAAGCTAAGATGGAAATTCATGATTATAATGGAGACCATGTGGCGTAGAGCAAAGGTGTGTCACTCCATGAACTATTGTATTACATTTGTGTATCTAGGCTATGCTAGTGTGTGCATGTATATGAAATATCTTAAGTCACATCATAAGGTTGCACTTGTGGTGACGATTAAAGAATCTCTAGATATTTGATTAATACCTCTTGTGGTGATATCATAAGTTAGTCTTAAGTCATCTTAGTGAGGTATGAGTCAAACATGCTAACTTCTCAAGAATCTTGGTTTAAAATATTGCATATCATGTCTATTAGTATACCTTTTGATTATGAGTAATTCCTTCAATTGGTACAATTTCACATTTTCATGCTTTATTTGTACCAAGGTTCAAATTGTAGAACTTAATCCCATGGCCTCACAAGTCCAAGTGCATAAGCTAAACATGTATTCATCACTTGTATGCACACATTTGGGGGGAGAATAGTCTATAATTTGAATCTTTGAGACTAACGCCATTTTCAAGTCTATTATGTGTGTAGTCTCAAATTAGAAAGGAATGTTCTGGCAAAGACAATCACTTCCACTGCAAATTTTGATGGGTATCAAAGATTCTTTGCTCCAATAAATGTGATGTCTAGACTCCAAGTATCAAGTTTCACCTTCGATTTAGTATGACAATCTTCATTTGATATCTTGGACTTATGTCACAACTATACCAACAAGAGCGTGCAAATGAATTCAAAATCCAACACAAGTTTGGAACACCCCCCCTAAAAAGGTAAAACACAAAGGTACATCACTTCATGTCACTTCTACATTACTTTTTTTGTCATCTAAGGATCCTTTTCATGATAGTGTGTTCACATCTTGCTTAAATCATAATTTCTACCCTTTATATTCTTTGTATCCTTTTTGGAGATTTATGACAAAGGGGGAGAAATTTTGCATTAAAGCTTATCTTTATTTTTGAAAAGGGGAGAAATAATTAACAAAAGGGGGAGAATCATAAGTAAAACATAAGATGTGGGAGTTGATAAGTGCATTCTATGTCATGAGCATCACGTTTATTTTATGACACACTGCACCCCATGAATAGTATGGAGTTGATAAGTGCATTCTATGTCATGAGCATCACGTTTATTTTATGACACACTGCACCCCATGAATAGTATGATATAAGTTGTCTCCATACTTTGACCCAAATATGTGCTTTTGGCATTTGAGTACAAAAGTGTTATTTTCTGAAATGCACATATTTAGGGGGAGGAAATTATATTATAGGATTCAAAATCTTATTTATCAAATCTTATGTAAGCTTTAAATGTGTTGTCATCAATCACCAAAAAGGGGAGATTGAAAGTGCATTCATCCCTTTTGTGAGTTTTGGTGATTTGGGTAACAACACATTTAAAGGTCTAACGAGTTTGCTAAGTGTTGAACAGGAAATTCAGTATGATAAACATACTTGAATAGTGTATAATGATCAGTGAACAAAGGTTCAACATGAGGTTAAATAACTAATGAGACAATGCAAATGGATATAATATGATCTCTATATTGGTTTGAATATATGGACAAGACCTGAGAAATCACTACATACATATGATCAGAATAGAGGATGAAGTGATTAAGAGGATTGGTCAAGCCAAAGTGAATAATATATGAGGAATCGTGAATTGGCTTGACCATATTACTATCAGTCCATATATGCTTCTATGAGAATCAAACTAGAGCTTGATTAATCTTAACAGTTATATCTAGAAGACATTCAAGCAAGGTTCACAATATTGAAGAAATGATTCTCTCAAAGGATGTTCAATATGATGTGACTCAAGAATGGCTTGATAGGGTGAAGATAGCAAGGAAAGGGCTTCGAGGAACTAAGCAAAGGTGAAGGCCAAGCGACGGCTTGTGGACCGAGGTACCATGGCTAAGGTGAAGAAGAGAGTACTTGCACTAAGTCGATGAACTAATCAGCTATGAAGAGTTATAACATGTTGATGCATCAGTAAGGTGACTTGAAGCCATGATTTGAACTCATATATGGTGATATGGTACAAGTCACAGGGTTTGATTTGTGTTTGCTTCAAAAGCTGATACAAAGATGTTTGTGATCCTTATGAAGCAACGCCATGGAGAAATCACACATGAGACACCAATGACTCAAGGAGTTTACTTAATTAATTTTATTTAATTTGAGTATAGGAATCGTCGTACTATAAAGGGGGATCCAAAAAGAAGGTTGGTATTTGCCAAAGCTCAAACCTCTATATTTAAAAGCTATTTTTGAAAAACAAAAATCTCTTTAACATTCTATGGTAGACCATGGTTAGGTTTGAGAAACCTAGAGTGTTCTTGTTGAAAAGCAGCTGAACTTCTTCAACTGCAGCTGAGCTGAACTTCAGTTGAGTTGAGCTTCCTCAGCTGCAGCTGAGCTGAACTTTAGCTGAGTTGAGCTTCTTCAGCTTTAGCTGAGCTGAACTTCAGCTGAACTACAGATAAGCTTTTCAGCTGAGCTGAACTTCAGCTGTGTTGAACTTTCTCAACTCCAGCTGAACTTCAACTTCAACTGGGGTCCAGGCAGGTTCAACCGGGGTCTAGGGCAAGTTCAACCGGGGTCCAGAGAGGTTCAACCGGGGTCCAAGAAAAGTTCAGCCGGGGTTTTTTTCCGAACCTCACTGGTCAATACCGGTTGAACCGGTCCTAGGGGAGGTTCAACCAGTGTCAGGGTCACCTGACCGGTCTAACCTCCTGACTGGCAGACTGACTGCCAGTCTGACCCCAGGCGGTTGAACTGGTCTTAGGGGCGGTTCAACCGGTCTTGGTCAACTTGTCCAGTCTGCAGGTCAGTCTGCGCGTCAGTCTGCCAGTCAGACTGGCAGACAGGCCGCTAGGCCTGCCAGGGGCGGTTCAACCGCCCTAGGGAGCGGTTCAACCGGTCTCAGGCAGAAAAATCTGCCCAATGGCTAGTTTTGAGCTCCACCTATATATACTCCCTCCTACCTCTCTCCCCACAGCGAAGAGCACGACCCAAACTCCATTTCTAACTTGAAGAACACCTCCCACTCTCTCTCACAGATCTCTTGCCTCTCCCTTTTCAAACCTTTGGAGAGAAATCTTTGAGTGAGTTTGAGAGCTGCGGTTTTTGTGCTTCATCTCCAAATCTCTCTTGCTCTTCTTCATTCGAGCTTTGGTACTACATCGAGTTCTTTGTGGATTCATTACTCTTGGAGCTTCTAGCTCCTAGACGACTAGGTGTCTCTTGTGAGTCTCCAAATCTTGTGGAAGACCACAAGAAAGTTTGTATTACCCGCTCGTTTGAGCAAAGATTATTGTGTGGGCTTGACCTTTGTGGTCGGCGAAGGGAGGATTAGGGTTGAAAGAGACTCGGCTCTTTGTGGGCGCCTCAACGAGGAAGTAGGGCACCTTTGTGGTGTGACCGAACCTCAGGATAAATCTTGTGTCTCTTGTGTTCTTGTTCATTGTGCTTATTCATGTTCTTCGTTCTCTCACCCTTCCGTGGAAGATTTGTTCATATCTTTTTGGTGTGTGGATTTTGAGAAGTGCCCTTCTCAGATCTACTACTTTGAACCCTGTGGATCATTTAGAACATCTCATTTCCAAAGTTAACTGGGTGAATTTCGAGATCAATTCAGTTTTACCCAGTTTGCTTCTAGTTTTTGTTGAAAAAGTTTTAACTTGCCTATTCATCCCCCCCTCTAGGCAACTTTCAGGGCTGCCTCCTCTTCATGATCCAACCGTCCGATCACACGAAGACGCTCAGGATTTTATAACGTTGGGATCTAATCTCCGCCACCCAAACCCAGATCAACGATCAGGGTCACTTCTTCCCCAACGGCCACAGAGTGGCGGTGCCAAACTATCCTGCACGGCGGCACCGCCGGTGGGCAGTGCGCCCGGCGCCTAGGAGCCCTATCACCAATGTTCGCAGGTTCTATGAGATGCGGATACGATGGCAAATTCAATAGGAGTGGTGTTACCGTTGATTGGGTTGCGACGAGGCTAATCCGTAGTGGAGGAAGGCCGGTCGGCGGAGCAAGAAGTGCAGAGAGAAATTGACACCAGATATCGGCCACCAGAGCTCAACAGTAACCACAAACACGTTCCTCAAGAGAAAGCGAAGCTCTCTGACTCCAAGTTCCAACCCGAGCGGCGATGCTCCCCAACTTTACCGGTGGCGGCAAATCTTCTCGATTTCTTGCCTGCTTGGTGGCTCTCGCTGCGTGGCTCACGGAATTGGGTGAGCAGAAGGGCAATGGGCTCGGTCCTTCATATACCCGGCACTGCAGGTCAAAGGTTGGCAGATGCTCCCCGATTTCCTCGGTGAAGTCGGCGTAGATTGTTGGGCAGCGGCGGTGTTCGAGTGGAGTAAGGGGGAGGGGTAGAGTGCCGACACTCCGGGCCCACAGCCAGCGAGGCACGCACGGCAGGGCCAATGGCCGAGTCACTGACCAAGCGGCCCCACCAGTCGACGTAAAGGATCACGTGGCCCGGGAGTCTGGGCTGAGCGCGCGGAAGGGGGAAGTGGGCCGACAGAGCGCATTGGGCCCAGACACAGGTTTGACATTTCCTTTTCTTTTTCTTTCCCATTTTCTTTTCTTTTCTTTTAAAATTTCAATATTCAAACCAAATTCTAACTTCTGTTTTGAATTTTAGATGCACAAAATAAAACTTAGTCCGATATGCACTTATTTGTTTATTTATTTATTAGTGCTATTTTATTTAGGTAATGACACCACATTTTCATAAGTATGAGATGTCCACTCTTTTATGTGACTTTTTAATATCTTTAATAGGTGAGTACCCGTGCGTTGCAACGGAAACATATAATACTATAATAACGTTTGTACAAATGTGTATTATACTGTTAAGATGGAGGACGACGTCCGCGACCCATCTGAGATGATGCTAAAGTGAAACTTGTGTCGCGGTCGAGCGCATCTGCACCACGACATGAGGCCGCCTGTGTGTGAGGCGCTCGAGGAGAAGGGCAGGGTAGTCTCGCTGCATATCTCCACAAGATACTCCTTCTCAATTCCTTCGTGCCATTTGACATTCCTTTTTGTGCTTCAGACCATAGCTTCGGTTCTTGTGTGTTTTGTTTCCTTTTTTAGAGTTCTTCTTCAGTGTTTTTTGGATAGATTGTGCTCTTTAACCTATGACACTCACAACTGAACGGTTCCATATACTTTCAGCAGCGGCGGTGTGCTCTTTGCAAAGCCTTGGAGCTGCCTCTCCTGTAAAGTCTGAACTTGCAGAGATAGTCCCACAAGAGAAATCACTAAAAGGTAATGCTTCATTTTTCAGGTCATCATCCTTCTTGTCATTTCTCCCCCATTCATTTTTCAATGGATGTGGCTCAGTACGCACGTGTTCCATTGTGATTTTGCTGTTCCATAGCTTCCATTCAACCAATGTCGTCGAGTCCAAGGTCTTCTACCTCAAGATGAAGGACGACTACCACAGGTATACTGTTATCGCTAGCAGATCTAGACCATGCAAGTTGTGGTTTGTAGAGATCAAAACTTAAGATCTGTGTGTAGATATTTGTCTAGACAATGGGAGTGGCAGGATGCTGGTTTTTAGTAAGGTTGGTTGCTTATCTATGAATTTGCCTGTATGATGCATGATCCTGTGCTGTCTCCTGTAGTACATGGTTGAAATATAAATTTGTGTTCCATGTTTTTACCCTCTGTCGTTGCATTGCATTCTAGATCATTCACAATGCTTCAACATTTTTTCCGAGTTCGTATATCATCCTGGAAACTGTTGGGTGCGTCCACTCCAGCAAAGCCAAGGCAAAGTGCATGAAGGAGTGAGTGTGGTCTTTGAGCAGGATTTGCCGCTTTCATCTGAACCCTATCCTACACATGACAATGGCGTAGCTGCAGATGCAGTCACTCCGGTGAATGAATGCTCTCCCCAAAATGTGCAGTAAGCCTAGTTTCCCTGCTATATCATTCCAGAAAACAAATGATTCATGTAGCGTCTTCACCCTTGCTTCCTGCTGAAAACCACCACTAAATGTCTCGCTTGCTCTGCGAAATGCATTTAATCAGTCCATTGTTTCATTGCATGGACATTTTATTTTTTGTATGATAATTCGTAATAGTCTCGACACTAAGTTGCCCTTCTTTTTTTCGTCAGTTCCTTAGCTCAGACTTTCATTTCTCATAATTTTGAGAAACAAAAGTCATTTCATAAAGATTCGTAACCTGTGCTTATTTACAACAAGGCACTACATGACAATAGCATAGTAGCATAGCAGATAAGAAAGGCTTGGCGCCGACGAAGACCTTTGCGCCATTTCTAGATCTAAATGACTTCCTCAACTTCAATTCTTTGGATGGAACATTACTTCTCCATTCATACCATTAGCAAAAAACCGAAAAAAGAAGATCACCAGCGCTCCACAAGATTGCAGGAACCAGCTTATTGCATTGAAGGCACTGACGTACGCATACTCTCCGTGTTGCGTCATGAATTCATCCTGCGCACCCACTTGAGCGAGTTCTCGAGCTCAGAATACGTCGTCACCTCGGCGAAACTATTGGTCTGGATCGCATAATCAAACACCTCATACGCGTTCGCGACGCTGCCCGATCGGCACAGCGCCCTGACAAAGGAGGCGTACGCTGGCGACTCGAGCTTCGTCCTAGCCGCCGCCATGGACTTATACACCTCGACGGCCTTGTCTAGCTTCTTGTTCTTGTAGAGGCCCATGAGCAGCGTGTTGTAGGTGCGCTCGTTGGGCTGGCACCCCTTGCACTGCATCTCCTCAAGAGGTCTCTATTTGAGATTAGTTTTGGCAGAGGACTCGCTGTTCATGGAAATTCTAGGAGAAATTACCAAACATTGCCGGTCTTTATACAAAAAAGGTTTCGTTTATTTTAATTTTATATACAGTTCAAGTTATATAATTATAAGCTCAAACAAGGAGACCTTTGAATAGCGTTCTGCACATGAATTCCACCCAGAAGACGTGTGACGAGAATGCGCCGTCGGTCTCAGTCAGACGGAAATCTGGATTGGCCGCCAATCCAGACCCACGGCCTGGGAATCCTCCATGTGCTTGCAAATGATGGTGCGCTCCGGTTTGACAGCGGGAGCGTACGTACGGCGACAACATGGTGGAATGCGGAACAGATGGCGCACCATCGGTCGGTCGTTCTGTTCTTGTGTCTGTGGCTCCGTGCTCCTCCAGACGATCCGAAGAACGCCGCAGCCGCTGCCACCACAACCGCATTCATGGTTCAGCGCAGTACCGCCGGATCACTGATCACCTCACACCGCCATGTGTTTCATCTGTTGTGAACTCCTGTGAGCAGTAACCACTTTTGTATCTCAATTACTACTAAGTCCTGATTGATAGGGCTCACAGGACGGTAAAAAAGCCATGAAGGGAATGACCATTTTTTAAGACGGCGCAGTGCACGGAAGCGTGATTTCCTGTCAGCGCACACCCTGCCAAAACATTCGGTCCCTTTTCTGAGGCCGGCATGAAGCTCCCGCTGCTGCGTCCGCTGTAGCCGGGCCTGGGGCCGCCCGACGCGGCGCTAGAGCCGGCCAAGCCCTCGCTGCCAGTCACGTGGCTGCTGCTGCACGCGCTCTTCTGCGCCACCTCCATGGCCATTGGCTTCCGCTTCTCCTGCCTCATCATCTTCCTCCTCTTCCTGCCCACCCCGCCCATCAACCCCTCTGCGCACCTCGTCTCGCTCGTGTCCTCGCCCGCCGTCGTGCTCGCGGGGGCCAAAGCCACGGCCACGATCACCATGACCACCACTGTCACCACCACCGTGGCCTCTGAGATCGGCGCCCACCCGCACCACCACCGCCACGGCCCCGTCTTCGTCGGTCGCCACCTGATCCGCGTCTGGCCCCACCTAGACCCTAGCGAGCTCCTCAAGGCGCACCGCATCCTCGCCGATGTCCAGAACGCGCAGCGCGGGACCCACGAGGCTCGTCATCGCCATCACCTCGACCACCACCTCCGCGCTTCAGGTGTCGTCGCTCACGTCTCTGGCGCACACCCTCCGCCTCGTTGACGCCCGGCTCGTGTGGATCGTCGTCGAGCCGGGCCACCGCACAGACGTCGTCGCTACGGTGCTCTCCCGCTCCAACGGTCCAACCTCGACTTCCTACACATCACCGGTCCTGGCGACTCCACCGCGAGCTTGCGAATCCACGCCCTCAGGTGCGTACGCAAGCTCCAACCGCGAGATGGGAGGGATCTCATCTCACACACACCTCCCTCTCCGCCGGCCCATCATCTCTCTCTCATTAATAATGCAACAGGGAGATTCGAACGAAGCGGATGGACGGAATCGTGGTGTTTGCTGACGAGAACAGCATCCTCCGCACCGAGCTGTTCGACGAGGCGCAGAAGGTGACCACCGTGGGCGTCGTGCCCGTCGGCATCCTGGGCGAGGACAACGGCGCCAGCGAGTCCATCCTACAGGCGCCGTCGTGCGACACGGAAGGGAACCTGGTGGGCTACCGCGTCTCGGAGGAGGCCATGCTTCCGTCGAACCGGAGCGACATGCTGAGCTGGAGTGGTCCGGCTTCACGGTGAACGCGCGAGCGCTGTGGGAGGACGCCAAGGAGCGGCTGGTGTTGGTGCGCGATCTCAGCGCCATCGACGACGCCGACCCCCGCGCCGCCAGCCCCCTCGCGCTCGTCACCGACGCCGACCGCGTCGAGCCGCTCGCCAGCTGCGCCCAGGCAGCTCTCGCGTGGTCCTCGCTGCGTTCTGACAGTCTCCACGAGGTCAAATTCCCACACGAGTAGAATGGCAGCACGAGCTCATGTTCGGGGGAGGGAGGGGGCGCCTGGCGAGCGGGGCGGTTGCGCGACGGCTTCTCTTGCGTTCTTAATAAGTAGTATAGATATATATATAGAAAGGAAAGGGCGGCGAAGGAGATGTGCGATGAGTTGTAAGCGTGCGAAATAGTCTGAGGGAGAAAATGGGCGAGGTGGATGAGGTTTTTCGAGCACGTTGGCAAGGTAAGCGTGGTTGTGCTGTGTCCGAGTAAGACAGGCGCGCATGAAACGTGTGATGGTTTGAGAAGGTGAAGCTGACGCTTGGGCATGAGATATCAGTGAGAGGAATGAATTAGGGGAAAAGACAGTTGCACGCATAACATGTGAGGCATTGCGCGACAGAAGTGAGGCAAGGTGGTTGATCCATGTAGACGGGGTTGACACCAGGAGTAAACGGGGGTAGACGCGAGCGACACGCCGTTCGCGAGGAGAGTCGCTGTGGTGATCCCGTGAAAATGGCACGAGATCTGCAATGGACTCAACGAGAGGTAGATATGTATATATTATCGGGTTTTCGAAATATTTCAGTTTTCGCAAATACTTGATTTTAGGGATTAAAATAATATCAGAAAAAGCTGAAATTCATATTTAGTACTCGAGAAACGTTGCGAAGGTTCCAAAATTCCTAGGACATCCTCCAGATAATTTTACATGTTTTGAAAACCTTTTGCACTTATAAACACTATGCAATGGCATGAATGCAACAATCGAAGCTTCTATAAGATTTTATTTTACTACGCTAAAAACTTATATATATATATATATATATATATATATATATATAATTCTCCATTATTTAGAAGAAAAAAAAGCAAGTAAAGGAGAGGGTAACACCTGAATTTGGTAGATATCAGAAAAGAAATTTTATATTCCCCAAATTTAAGGTGTTACAGTATGACTCAGCTTTTATTAGGAAATCAAGTGTTTTAGTGCCTAGTGATCTCACTGAGGGAGTTGTTGGCTGGTCGATAGAGTTACTCCAAGTTGTTATAGGAAAGGTTTGCCACTGTTAAGAACCATATGAAACTACAAGCTGATAATGATCGGGTATGATTCAGTTCTTTTGAAACTACAACCATATGTTTAGAGCTCGGAAGTCAATCGACGCTGTCTGAAGTTGGCATTCAGATACTTTGTACCATTTACAATATTGTAGCATATCGGTTTAGTGGCCTATAAGTTGGATTTGCCAACAACTGCATTGCATTGATTCACTCGATATTCCATTTTTCCTGTTAAAACCATTCACTCCTAGTTCTACTCTGATTTCTCTGGTTTGTCTCAGATGATTGATTTATCTATAGTGGACGTGAGACCGGTTCAAATACCGGAGCGTCGCCTCATTTGTAAAGGCGGTCATCTAGTGCTGCAGGTCAAGGTTGCTTGGTCTCATTTATCTCCAACTGATTCTACTTGAGAATTCTACGAGGTATTGAGGACAATATTTTCGGATGCTCTTGATTGGGGACAATCAAGTTCTGGTGCAGGGGAGATCTTAGAGTTCATATGGCTAACTCTAACATAGCATATTCTTCATTGGGTGTTTGAGTCAAGGATGAGGTTGGCTAGAACCGATTGGGAGGGTGAAGGGGCCAAGCATTCATAGTATAGACTATAGAGTATAGATGTTTGAATCATAGGCCAAGATGGGCCGCATGTGTGGGCTAAGCCCAATTGTAACGTTCCATATAAACAAGAACCGACGTTGAGGAGAATAACAAAAAAAAACAAAATTATGAAGTCCATACCTGAGTTCTTTGGCCCGGGGGCGCGCTTACTAGCGGTTGGGTGCTCACATCAAGGGCTGAATGCGTCTCGGCCAGGGGCCATGACACAGCCTTGTGACCTCTCACCTCGCGCCGTCGCCTATCCAAGCGGACTCGCGCGTTCCGTGTCCTAGGAGGCAAAACAATTGGTGAGGTGAGCGAGGCCCTAAGTTTTATCTTAATAGCCCACGAGCCGTGATGACTCTGCTCCAACTATGGGTATCCCATGGTCTCCGGATCCTATGTTTTACAAGTTAACGAGTGACATGGCACTCTTGGGTGTCTGCTTCTGGTGTTAAGATTTATATCAGGGCTAGTTTGGGATTACGATGAAAATGAACTAATTTTCCTTTCAATCCCAAGGGTGCAGCTTCTAAACAAACCCTTATAGATCAAGGATGGTTTAACGACCTATTCAGTCAATAACTATATTTTACCAAACTTTAATAGGCTGTTTATGACAATTTTTTGTTCATGCCATAGTTTCAAAACCCGCCTAACGTACTTGTTCTTCAGTAAAATCTTATCTACAAAGTTGTAGGTCAAACCCTAGTTCTAACACTTTCAAGCTTTATCAATCGTACTATCGACCATGCTAATGACCATCCTCGGTTCTTATATATTGTGATTCTTTATCGTTAGCCTACATCCACCTCAATGTCATATTATTTTTTCAGACTTGGTTGAAACGAAACATGGTATTTTATTAAAATAAAAAAATCATCCAAGTAATTAAGTAAATAAAAAATACATAATTTATAAAAACAATAAAAATTACATAACTAAAACATAAAAATAAAAAAATACCTAATTTATAAATAAAAATACATGACTTAAACATAAAGATAAAAATGCATAAGTAAATTTATAGACTAGATTTTAGAATTTTTGGACTTCAAATAGTAAAAAGAACTAGCGACAAATACATACAACAATAAGAACATGTCATATCACTAAAGATGACAGTTACGAAGCGAGTTAGATCGATACCAACTGAACCGTCTAATGCAGCGGTCCGGCTGTCCGAACAAATCGATCCACAGACCTATCGAACCAATTAGAGTCGAATCAGCCGTTACCAACATCCCCCTCAGTTGATAACGCTTCCTACTGAAACCAGCCTAACTGCACCAGACAACTACTTCCTCTGGTCCGGTTTATAAAATAAACACAAAACAAGATTCAAGCTTCTTAACATGTGATCAATAATGGAACGCCCTGAATTTGGGGTAGATTTTTTTCTTCTTTTCACTCACTAAATTCGGGCGTTACTCTCTTTTCTCTTCCCGTTTCGCTCCTTCTTCCCAATTTCAAACCAGTATAATGACGGGTGTCCGTGTCATGTATAAACAAAACCTAAGTGTCATGAGTGTTGCATCATGCCGAAGCATATTTTCTTTGTCTGATGTCGTGTTTAATCGCGTGTTCATCTCGTCCCGGTTCGGATTTCGGTTCGCGATCGGAATTCCGATGGGTGTTCGACCCACGGAGTGACCTAGCCCGGTCCAGTCTGGCCCGGTCCGACCCAGTCCGGCCCGCGCGCCCCTGGCGCCTCTTGCCCTACCCATGCGCGCGCCCCCCCTCCCCCTAATCCCGTTGTCTCATTTGATTTTCTCCCACGCAGTAACTTCCCTCTCCCACCTCTCTCTCTCCCCCCGTGGTGCCCTAGGGTTTGGAGACGTGATCGCCGGAGTTTGGATCCTCGGAGGTGAGTTTTCCTCTCCCCTTCCCTCTCCGTCTCTCTCTCTCTCCTCCCCCTCCCCTTCTTCTTCCCCGCGCGGCCTCCCTGCCCGTGCTCCGCGCCGCCCTCGGCCCCGCGCCCCGCGTCGCCCCGTCGACCTCCCCGCGCCCGCCTCGCGCCAGCCCTCGGCGAGCCCCTCCCCGGTCGCGTCCCCTCCCCGGCGGCTCCCCTTTCCGGCCGCGCCCGCCCCCCGGCAAGCCGCGCCCCCGGCAGCCCCGTGCCCGGCGAGCCCCGCCCCGCGCCGCCTTCCCGTCCCGCGCCCCGGCGAGCTCGGCCGCGCCGCGCCCCTCCCCTCCCCCGCGCGCTCGCGCCCCCGGCGAGCCCTCCCCGCGCCGCGGCTCGGCCCCTGCACCGGCGAGCCCGTGCGCCCCAGCGCCCTAGCCGCGTGCTGGCGGCCGCGCGCCCCCGGTGGCCGCGCCCCGACGGCCGCGCCCGACCCCGGCGTCCCGCGCCGCGCCCTCAGCCGTGCTCTCGCGCGTGCGACCGTAGTCGCACTTTGTTTAACCCTCGTTTAATCTTTTTTTAATTTTTGATTAGTCGATGTGCTGCGTCGCGCTATTCGCCGCGCGATGGTTTATTCTAATTTCATCTTTATTAATGTGCTGCGATGCGCGCTTCGTCGTGCGACGATTCCTTCAAATTTATATTTATTAATGTGTTGCGTCGCGCGCTTCGTCGCGCGACAATTCGTTTAATTTATATTTATTACAGTGCTGCATCGCGCGCTTCGTCGCACGACGATTCGTTTTAAATGCAGTTCTGTTGACGTAAGTCGTCGTGCGTTTCGTCGCGCAACGCGTAACGTTTGTCTTTAATTAATGCAAGAATCCCGTTGCGCGCTCTGTCGCGCAGCGAATCAATTATTTCTTAATTCAATTTAAATGTTGTGTCGTAAGTCTCGCCGTGCGTCCACTCCCTTTCATTCATCATTATTTATTTATAACGACTAAACGTAGAACATGACCTTACTTTATGCTAAATGCAGTGTCCAAATTAATGCCCTTCTGTTAAGCGAGTAGTTTAATTTATAATTGTGTAACGTGATCGCTTCTCGACCGTAGACTCGACTGTCATTTCCTCTTTCTCTCTTAACCGTAATTGTGAGCTCCGCGTGGAACGTCTGTTTATTTATTGCATTCTATTGTATGGTGTAATGTTCCTTTGTATTAAATGTGTGGATGTATGTATGTTTGCGCTCGTATAGAGAACGATCTGGTTGAAGAGCCCGAGGAATTCACAGGAGAAGCCCCTGAGCAGCAGCTAGTTGGTGGAGGCAAGTGTCCCTTGACCTATCTATGTCCTATACAATTCTATAATTCACTTCCCGCATTTACACAATTATACCTAAGGATTGACTAGCTTTTGTTATCCATGTCCTTGTTTACCTATTTGGGTCGGATTATTATTGTTTAGCTTATTGCTATTGCTCAACACTAATCAATGAACATGATGAGAATTATCTATGATACGCTGTTTTCCCTCTTATTTATGATATTATGCTTGTGGCATTTAAGGGGGCTCGAGCGGTTTCTCGAGTGCCTCTCCGTAAGGACCTGTTCGTTGGATGACCGCCCGGGAAAACAGTGCAACCATGAGGGTGGAGTGGGACGCCGTTAGCTGAGTAATTAGAGGAACCGGGGTGTAGTTTGCTTCGTCGTCGTGTCGTTAATGGGGCTCGGTGTATGCGGCTCGCTCTGCCAAAGTTGATTTGTCCCTTGGAGAGGAGTGCGGTACATTTAGGAAACCTAACGGGCGGCTACAACTCCGGGGAATCTTTGTAAAGGCTACGTAGTGATACCCTGTTGGGTCACCTTGGTAGTGATCAATGGAGAGTCATGATCTCCGGGCAGAAAGGGAAATCACGGCTTGTGGGTAAAGTGTGCAACCTCTGCAGAGTGTATGAAAACTGATATATCAGCCGTGCTCGCGGTTATGAGCGGCCAAGGGAGCTCCATGATTAGTGATACTTGATCAGAGATGTTTGGATTACAGGTGGCAATGAGATTGATGGTTTTTGGTATTGACTCTGATGATGGTAAGTGGTATTCTTTCCATTTGGAAAGGGTACATTTGGGTTAATAACGTGGGTTAATTCTAAAACCTGGCTTTCTCTACTAGTAATAATAATCTGACCAACTAAAAGCAATTGCTTGACTTACCCCCACATAAAGCTAGTCCACTACAGCCAAACAGGACACTTGCTGAGTATGTTGATGTATACTCACCCTTGCTCTACACACCAACCCCCCCCCCCCCCAGGTTGTCCGCATTGCAACCATTGCTCAGGAGAAGATGAAGCCATGGAAGGAGACTTCTAGGAATTCCAAGATTACGACGAGTTCTAGGTGTGGGTTAGCGGCAACCCCCAGTCGGCTGCCTGTGAAGGCCGCGTGTATCTACGTTTCTTTTCCGCACTTTGATTATTGTAAAGACTATGTGGATGTCTCAGACATATGATGTAATCGATTATTATTCCCCTTTTATATTATGATTTGAGCACTGTGTGATGATGTCCAGTTATGTAACTGCTGTGTACGTGAATTACTGATCCTGGCACGTACATGGTTCGCATTCGGTTTGCCTTCTAAAACCGAGTGTGACATAGGTGGTATCAGAGCCGTGCTGACTATAGGACCGCTAACCTAGAGTAGAATGGTCGTTCTAAGGATTATAGACCCCCATTCTCACCTTGACTTTGGTACCCCTTCAAAAGTTGGTCATATCGACCAAACCTATGTTCTACTAAATATTATACCTTGCTAAAAATCTTTTTGTTTATTCTAATACCTCATTTATTCATGGTTTACTTGCTGGTCATATTAGTTCTGATCTCACTCTTATGCTTATGGTGTCTTTTGTAGATGGCTCATCGTAGACACACAACACGGAAGTCTGTCATCCCCTTCTTACCCTCTCGTCTCGCTGAGCGTCCGCTTCGCCGTCCGGTGACTGGTCAATCTAGCCATTTGGAGAGGCTGCACCACCATCTGCATGAGGAGCAGGAGCATCGACGACAGGAGCAGGAGCAGCAGGGCTCTTCTTTCTCGCTCCAGCAGGAGATAGAGTCTCTGAGGAGCTGCTCCCCTGTGCTTTCGCTGGAGGCGCCCCCTGCACCACCACTGAGCGCCCCAGCCGTTGGAGTAGCTGCTGGAGGAGACCCAAATGACGGAGGTGGTGACAGCAGCTCGAGCCACGACACCGACCTTTCCGCCGACCAGGAGCCGGAAGGATGGGTTGCTCGACCCATCACTCACGACGCTGCTCGCGGGTGTCACTTCCACGATGCGCTCGACACCCTGCTACGTCGGGCACTCGACCGGCGTACTTGGTCTATCGAGTATCGCTGTGTGGTCTTTCAGCACAGTCGCGGGGTCTACCCAGACCGCTGGGAGGCGACCTGCTTGGTGCGGCGTCCGGAGAACAGTCTGTAGGGTGCTGAGGTCTGCTCAGAGCACTATTCCATCTCTGAGCGGGACTCAGCTAAGGCGGCCATGCAAGATGCCGCACGGCGGGCGCTTTCGCACTACTACTCAGTGCTCGGTGGGGTAGCTGATGGCCTCAACCTGAAGTACTACCCCCGCCGTCCATCTGGCAGCAAAGGAGGCGTGATTATCTCACCTGTTGGCGAGGATAATCCTAGGTTGAGCAGCACAGTCAACCTAGCCGCCGTGCTAAACACGAAGCTGGACCATGCACTAGACGAGCTGAGTAGGGCTCGTGCTGAGATCGCCCAGCTGCGGGCTGAGCGCGCGGAGCGTCGTCACCTGGATGATGGCTCCCCCGCTCCCGTCGGGACTCAGCACCCGTACCGCTCACCTCGGCGTGGACACCAGTCTTATGGAAACCCCGACTGTAAGACCAAGATAAATTTAGAACCATAGATCGTCAGCGTCGGATCTTTTAATTACTACGAAGATATATACATAGAAGCTATAGTCTTAGTTAGTCTTGCTTTTAGTTAGTCTTAGTTAGACAAGGTAGTTTGCTTATCCTTTGCATTTATGTTTGTCATGGTGAACTATGCTGGATTTGGATCTTTGTAATGACTGTCACCAGAGTGTGGGTATCCCCTGCATTTTGGTTTATCTATTATATGTTATTAAAGTTAGCTGTCTAGTTGGGAAACCTTTTTATTCCACTTTCCTCGTTATCTGAGAAGATGTGTTGGTCTGTGTTGGAGATCAGTGAAGATGTTCATCTGTTCAGTGTTGTGGAGAATTCTATACTCTTTTCTTATACTGCAATATTTGCCAGATCAGTTCTGATGTGTGGTTGCATTCTGTAGATGTCAGAAAACAGGCGTAGAGAAGGAAGGCGTGCTCAGCAGGAGCAGGCAGCTCAGCAGGATGAGGCACCCCAGCAACAGCAGCTGCCACCCCCGCCCCCGATGTCCATCGAGCAGATGTTCATGATGCAGACTCAGGCAGTTCAAGCCATTGGTCAGACTCTGGCCGCCATTTAGCAGCAGCAGCAGCCACCACCCCAGCCTCAGATGCCCGAGGAATCAAAAGCTTCATTGGAATGGCCGGATATTGTCGGCGACTCATTGAAGGGTTCTCGAAGATTGCGAAACTAATGACAACTTTGCTAGGCAAAAAGTTGAGTTCAAGTGGACCCAGAAATGCCAAGAAGCCTTTGAAGCGCTGAAAGAGAAGTTGACTACAGCGCCTGTCTTAGTCTTGCCTGATGTGCACAAGCCTTTCTCAGTGTATTGCGATGCTTGTTACACTGGTTTGGGATGCGTGTTGATGCAAGAGGGAAGAGTTGTGGCTTACTCATCCTGATAGCTGAAGGTTCATGAGAAGAATTACCCAATCCATGACCTAGATTTGGCGACAGTGGTTCACGCACTGAAGACATGGAGGCACTATCTGTATGGGCAGAAATGTGATGTTCACACAGACCACAAGAGTCTGAAGTACATATTCACTCAGTCAGAGTTGAATATGAGGCAGCGAAGATGGTTAGAGTTGATCAAAGACTATGAATTGGAGATTCATTACCATCCAGGCAAAGCGAACGTAGTGGCAGACGCTTTGAGCAGGAAGAGTCAGGTCAATCTGATGGTCTCTCATCCGATGCCTTATGAGTTGGCCAAAGAGTTTGACAGGTTGAGCCTCGGATTTCTGAATAATACGCAGGGAGTAACAGTTGAGCTGGAACCCACCTTGGAGCGGGAAATCAAAGAAGCATAGAAGAATGATGAGAAGATCAGTGAGATCCGGCAACTGATTCTGGAAGGCAAAGGCAAAGATTTTCGGGAAGATGCAGAAGGTGTGATATGGTTCAAAGACCGCTTGTGTGTTCCCAATGTCCCATCTATTCGGGAGTTGATTCTCAAGGAAGCTCATGAGGCAGCTTACTCAATACACCCTGGAAGTGAGAAGATGTATCAAGATCTAAAGAAGAAATTCTGGTGGTACGGAATGAAGAGGGAAATCGCAGAGCATGTGGCGATGTGTGATAGTTGTCGATGGATCAAGGCAGAGCATCAGAGGCCAACTGGATTATTGCAACCATTGCAAATTCCTCAGTGGAAATGGGATGAAATCGGTATGGATTTCATAGTCGGATTGCCTCACACTCGAGCCGGTTACGATTCCATTTGGGTAGTGGTGGACCGCTTAACCAAGTCAGCCCACTTGATACCTGTCAAGACCAACTATAGCAGTGCAGTATTGGCAGAGCTGTACATGTCTCGGATCGTTTGTCTTCATGGTGTGCCAAAGAAGATAGTGTCAGACAGAGGAACGCAGTTCACCTCTCATTTCTGGCAGCAGTTGCATGAAGCCTTGGGTACACATATGAATTTTAGTTCAGCCTATCATCCACAGACAGACGGTCAGACCGAAAGAACCAATCAAATCCTCGAAGATATGTTAAGAGCTTGTGTATTGCAAGATCAGTCTGGATGGGACAAGAGGTTGCCTTATGCAGAGTTCTCCTATAACAACAGTTACCCGGCCAGCTTGAAGATGTCACCATTTCAGGCGCTTTATGGGAGGAGTTGTAGAACTCCCTTGCAATGGGATCAACCTGGAGAAAAGCAAGTGTTCGGGCCAGACATTCTACTTGAAGCTGAAGAGAACATCAAGATGGTTCGGGAGAATCTGAAGATAGCGCAATCAAGGTAGCGAAGTTATGCAGACACAAGAAGAAGAGAGCTGAGTTTCGAAGTTGGGGATTTTGTCTATCTGAAAGTGTCACCTATCAGAGGAGTCAGAAGATTCGGAGTCAAAGACAAGCTCGCGCCCCGCTATGTTGGTCCGTATCAGATTCTCGCAGGCGTGGAGAAGTGGCCTATCAACTCAGTTTGCCAGAAAGCTTGTCTGCAGTGCATGATGTCTTTCATGTGTCTCAGTTGAAGAAATGTCTGCGCGTGCCAGAAGAGCGGTTGCCAGTGGAAGGTCTGGAGGTCCAGGAGGACTTGACCTACATAGAGAAGCCAGCGCAGATTCTTGAGACTGCAGATAGAGTCACCCGGAGGAAAACTATCAGAATGTGCAAAGTCAGATGGAGTCACCACTCTGAGGAAGAAGCAACCTAGGAGCGTGAAGATGATCTGATGGCTAAATATCCTGAGCTCTTTGCTAGCCAACCTTGAATCTTGAGGGCGGGATTCTTTTAAGGGGGATAGGTTTGTAATGCCCTGAATTTGGGAGTAGATTTTTTTCTTCTTTTCACTCACCAAATTCGGGCGTTACTCTCTTTTCTCTTCCCGTTTCGCTCCTTCTTCCCAATTTCAAACCAGTATAATGACGGGTGTCCGTGTCATGTATAAACAAAACCTAAGTGTCATGAGTGTTGCATCATGCCGAAGCATATTTTCTTTGTCTGATGTCGTGTTTAATCGCGTGTTCGTCTCGTCCCAGTTTGGATTTCGGTTCGCGATCGGAATTCCGATGGGTGTTCGACCCGCGGAGTGACCTAGCCCGGCCCAGTCCGGCCCGGTCCTGCCCAGTCTGGCCCGCGCGCCCCTGGCGCCCCTTGCCCTACCCATGCGCGCGCCCCCCTCCCTCTAATCCCATTGTCTCATTTGATTTTCTTCCGCGCAATAACTTCCCTCTCCCACCTCTCTCTCTCTCCCCGTGGTGCCCTAGTGTTTGGAGACGTGATCGGCGGAGTTTGGATCCCTGGAGGTAAGTTTTCCTCTCCCCTTCCCTCAACCTCTCTCTCTCTCCTCCCCCTCCCCTTCTTCTTCCCCGCGTGGCCTCCCTGCCCGCGCTCCGCGTCGCCCTGGGCCCCGCGCCCGCGCCGCCCCCTCGGCCTCCCCGCGCGCGGCCTTGCGCCCGCCCTCGGCGAGCCCCTCCCCGGCCGCGCCCTCCCCGGTGGCTCCCCTTCCTGGCCGCGCCCGCCCCCCGGTGAGCCGCGCCCCCGGCAGCCCTGTGCCCGGCGAGCCCCACCCCGCGCCGCCTCCCCGTTCCGCGCCTCGGCGAGCTCCGCCCCGGCGAGCTCGGCCACGCCGCACCCCTCCCCTCCCCCGCGCCGCGGCTCGGCCCCTGCCCTGGGGAGCCCGCGCGCCCCCGCGCCATAGCCACGTGCTGGCGGCCGCGCCCTGCGCCCTGGCCCGCGCGCCGGTGGCCGCGCCCGACCCCGGCGTCCCGCGCCTCGCGCCCTGGTCCTCGCGACACACCCTCGGCCATGCCCTCAGCACGTGCAGCGTGCTCTCGCGCGTGCGACCGTAGTAGCGCTTTGTTTAACCCTCGTTTAATCTTTTTTTTAATTTTTGATTAGTCGATGTGCTGCGTCGCGCGCTTCGCCGTGCGACGGTTTATTCTAATTTCATCTTTATTAATGTGCTGCGTCGCGCGCTTCGTTGCGCGACGATTCCTTTAAATTTATATTTATTAATGTGTTGCGTCGCGCGCTCCGTCGCGCGACGATTCATTTAATTTATATTTATTACAGTGCTGCGTCGCGCGCTTCGTCGCGCGACGATTCATTTTAAATGCAGTTCTGTTGACGTAAGCCGTCGTGCGTTTCGTCGCGCAACACGTAACGTTTGTCTTTAATTAATGCAAGAATCCCGTTGCTCGCTCTGTCGCGCAGCGAGTCATTTATTTCTTAATTCAATTTAAATGTTGTGTCGTACGTCTCGCCGTGCGACCACTACCTTTCATTCATCTTTATTTATTTATAACGACTAAACGTAGAACATGACCTTACTTTATGCTAAACGCAGTGTCCAAATTAATGCCCTTCTGTTAAGCGAGTAGTTTAATTTATAATTGTGTAACGTGATCGCTTCTCGACCGTAGACTCGACTGTCATTTCCTCTTTCTCTCTTAACCGTAATTGCGAGCCCCGCGTGGAACGTCTGTTTATTTATTGCATTCTATTGTATGGTGTACTGTTCCTTTGTATTAAATGTGTGGATGTATGTATGTTTGCGCTCGTATAGAGAACGATCTGGTTGAAGAGCCTGAGGAACTCACAGGAGAAGCCCCTGAGCAGCAGCTGGTTGGTGGAGGCAAGTGTCCCTTGACCTATCTATGTCCTATACAATTCTATAATTCACTTCTCGCATTTACACAATTATACCTAAGGATTGACTAGCTTTTGTTATCCATGTCCTTGTTTACCTATTTGGGTCGGATTATTATTGTTTAGCTTATTGCTATTGCTCAACACTAATCAATGAACATGATGAGAATTATCTATGATACACTGTTTTCCCTCTTATTTATGATATTATGCTTGTGGCATTTAAGGGGGCTCGAGCGGTTTTTCGAGTGCCTCTCCGTAAGGACCTATTCGTTGGATGACCGCCCGGAAAAACAGTGCAACCATGAGGGTGAAGTGGGACGTCCTTAGCTGAGTAATTAGAGGAACCGGGGTGTAGTTCGCTTTGCCGTCGTGCCGTTAATGGGGCTCAGTGTATGCGGCTCGCTCTGCCAAGGTTGATTTGTCCCTTGGAGAGGAGTGCGGTACATTTAGGAAACCTAACGGGCGGCTACAACTCCGGGGAATCTTTATAAAGACTACATAGTGATACCCTGCTGGGTCACCTTGGTAGTGATCAATGGAGAGTCATGATCTCCGGGCAGAAAGGAAAATCATGGCTTGTGGGTAAAGTGCGCAACCTCTGTAGAGTGTATGAAAACTGATATATCAGTCGTGCTCGCGGTTATAAGCGGCCAAGGCAGCTCCATTGATTAGTGATACTTGATCAGAGATGTTTGGATTACAGGTGGCAATGAGATTGATGGTTTTTGGTATTGACTCTAATGATGGTAAGTGGTATTCTTTCCGTTTGGAAAGGGTACGTTTGGGTTAATAACGTGGGTTAATTCTAAAACCTGGCTTTCTCTACTAGTAATAATAATCTGACTAACTAAAAGCAATTGCTTGACTTACCCCCACATAAAGCTAGTCCACTACAGCCAAACAGGACACTTGTTGAATATGTTGATGTGTACTCATCCTTACTCTACACACCAACCCCCTCCCCCCAGGTTGTCCGCACTGCAACCACTGCTCGGAAGAAGATGAAGCCGTAGAAGGAGACTTCCAGGAATTCCAATATTATGACGAGTTCTAGGCGTGGGTTAGCGGCAACCCCTAGTCGGCTGCCTGTGAAGGCCGCGTGTATCTACGTTTCTTTTCCACACTTTGATTATTGTAAAGACTATGTGGATGTCTCAGACATATGATGTAATCGACTATTATTCCCCTTTTATATTATGATTTGAGCACTGTGTGATGATGTCCAGTTATGTAACTGCTGTGTACGTGAATTGCTGATCCTGGCATGTACATGATTCGCATTCGGTTTGACTTCTAAAACCGGGTGTGACAAATAATTTGGTGAACAATTTCTAACTATTGTAACACACGAGATATAGTTAAATTCATGATCAGAATATAGTATCCAATAATCATAGCTTTATAATCATAGAATTTTAATATTTAATATATGAACGAGATTTTTGCCATTATGAAACATGGCATGTTCGGCTCGTCGAAACAGAGGCGCTGGAGAGGGATTCGACGATTTAGAAATCTACAACGACGTGTAGTCGCTGATATGGACTCAAAATCAGTGTTAGACGCTAAGGATAGCCATTAAGCTGCTCGAGGTCACGCCGTCACCTAGCCGCGAGTTTTCTCTTGCCCTTACAACTACTCGTCCTCCATCCCTTCTCTCTTCTGCAGAAACTCTAGCCGCCGCCGCCTTAGAATCCCTAGTTGCCGCCCCTAGTCTCCATGAAGACCGTGTGCGTGCTGATCCTAGGCTGGATCCTGTTTAGCTTTTGGGTTTGTGAGGCGTTGGCTCCCTTCCCCACTGCTTCCTCTCCAACTGCATGGTTTTGTGAGGCGTTGGCTCCCTTCCCCACTGCTTCCTCTCCCACTGCAGGTCGTTGTGCAAGAGCTGCAATGAGACAGCAAATTCCCCATCATCCAAAGCCAGGTGAGATTCTAGCTGAAAGATCGAACGGAGGGAGTAGAATCGCGGGGGGCGTGGCGGTGGTTGCCAGTCGCCATGCCATGATGTGTGTAGGGTCCAGCCGCGGTAGACCGGAGTGGTGGTCTACAGCTGGGCCGTGGAAGCGAAGAAGAAGGCGGCAGCCCCGATCCCCGGAACAAGGGCGGCATGCTCGACGCACGAGGCCGTGAAGAACAAGGGAGGTACTCACGGTCTCCACGAGCAGGAGAACTCCACAAGCGGCCGGCTGCAGATTTATTCTGACGGAGGAGCCTCAATAGCTGTACTCAACACCTAAGACTGATTTTGAGTCTATACCGGCGGCTACACGTCATGTGGATTTTCAAATCGTCGAACCCCTTTCCAGCGTCTCTATTTCAGCGAAACCGAACATACTATGTTTCATAATAACAAAAATCTCTATATGAACGTCAACCTGTAATTTGGGTGAAACCGAACATGCTATGTTTCATAATAACAAAAATCTCTATATGAACGTCAACCTGTAATTTGGGTGACGTATTAGGATGAACTACGTCTCATGAACCGGACCGGAAGTACGTTTTAGCTTTTGAATTTTATATGTATATTTAAATGGATGAAGATGAATTTAGAAACATATATAAAACACATATATTAAGTATTATATGAGCCTATTAATTAACTAAAATAAATTTTAATTTAGGACAGAGAGGGTAATCAATGATTTCAAGTCGTCCGACTAATCGCGATTAGTCGGGCTGGTCGGTAATTAGTACACGATTTGCTGGACGACTCGACCAGACAACCTAGTCGTCCTGGTCGTCCGACTAATCGTCGACTAGGGCGACTAGTCGTCCGACTTATGTGTCCTGGTCGTCCCGGCTAGGGTTTAGTTATTGGGCCTTTTTTAGACCATCTACAGTCACTGCACGTCTCCTCTCATCTCCTATTCTAACCTACCCGCCAACAGTCTCTGGCTCTCTGCACGTCTCCTCTCCTCTCTGGCTCTCTTGCACCGCCCCTGCAGTCCTGGACTTTGATTGCCGACAGCCACACCGGCGGGCGGCGGCTACAACACCCTGCGTCCCTGCCCCTTCTCCTAGAGTCCTGCAGCTTGCTGCACTACTGCAGTCTCTAATTTATATAATGTATACATGTATATTTATATATATACCTATATAAGTATAGCTACTAGTGTAAGACGACCAGGGACCGACTAGGGGTCGACTAGTCGCCCTAGTCGTCGCCTAATCGCGACTAGTCGCCTGGTCGGTCCCAGGGTTCGACCAGGCGACTAGGCGACTTGAAATCATTGTAAACAACTCGTAACTATCTTCAGCAACTTAAAATCTCCATTCTCATATTTAAACTCTACTTTATAAACAGTTAATTTATGGTACAAAATAGTGTTTTGAATGACTATAGATAAACTGCCGGATACGATAAGTGTGCTAAAGAACCAAGTCTGCACGCGTTCGCATTTGGTTGATTATTCGTTTATTCGGTAGTTGACTGTCAATTCTCTGGAACAATTTCAGTTTGTTGAAATCAATTTGTAGCGCGGTAGTGGGTAGAGTACACCATATGTAGCCACGGGTAGAGTACACCATATGTAGCCACGTAGGTTCATGATCGACAAATCCACTCACGTGACAGTATATATTGTCTGGTGGGATGGGGTGGCATCTGTCTGGTTCAAAGCTCAAATAGTGTGAGAATCAAAAATACTAGGGACAGGCCCAAAGTAGGCTGAGATGTACACCATCACCAGTTCAGACCATAAAAATTCAAACCATGGTACAATCTAATCACGATTGCTACTCAGCTGAGTCAGACTAACTGAACAGTATGCAAGGATGTTAACTGCTAATACCAAGGAATTCGGTGAAGCTTGGATACTTTGGTTCCCAACCGATCTCAGCCCGAGTTTTTGAATTCTCCATTCTCTTCCCCAATGGACCGTCAGTACCTGGAGTTAAAACACACTTCGGGTTAATTAAGCTATATGCTATTGCCTGTGCACTCAAGAATATGAAAAAATCAAAGAACCATATCAGGTCGTACAAGACTAACCAGTAAAGCCTCCAAACTTCGTGTCAAATTTTCCACTATTCTTAACAGCATCCATTATTTCTTGCCTGTAAAGTTTTTTTTCCTTTTAAATTAGGCAAACCGAAAGAGTAACTCTGCACAGCAAAATTGACTACAAAACAAAGAAACCGATATGAACAAGGTCGGTAACTAAGTTACCTGGAAAGGGGCTTGTTGTCACAGCCCAGAAATATTCGACTCCGCAGTCCCTTTTTCATGATTGCTACTGCAAGGGAGGCAGCATCCTGGCAACAATATTATATGTATAATCACAGCTAATAATATAGTGTTGGTTGAGGAACAAGCTATACCCACACCAGTCCATGTGATTGACATGGTAAGGACCTTAAGAATATGTAAAGACATCAACAGCTCTATAGGGAACCAAAGCATTCACGGGCATGCTAGGATCACATCGAACAATACTATGGTAAAACTAAATTAAGTGAATATATAGTAACTTCTAATTAGATAGCGTTGCAGGATATAAAGTAACAAACTAACAACAATCACTTTAGTAGCTTGCTTCATAGACTACAACAATACAAGCTCCAGGATTTACAGGCCACATATATAGTTTTGAAAACCAATGCTTTTGTATTTCATAAATAAGTACAATATTAAAATTACTAACATTTCAGAGATAATAGTCACTCTGCTTAGCTTGTTTTTACCAAATGCAAGGCTATGTAAAGAAATTGTAGCATCCATTTACAGATTTTGGACATAACATAAATATTAAATATGGTCAAGTGCTCAACCATTAGATGGTAAGATGTGTAACACTGCAAAATAAATCTGTACCTCATCTTACCTCATAATGAATCTGGTTGATGATATGATCTGGTCGTGTGTCTAAAGTTCCTTTCCTCAACCAGAAAACATGTGCACCTCTGTCTATCTTGTGTGTCCAAGTCAAGGAAATGCTAACCGCTTTCACCCATAGTAATGTGTAAGAGTTTGGAGTTTGTATTCATAATAATATTAGGATAATTGTATAGCCTAGTTTTTTTATACCAGAAGTCGTACTTCACTTGTACAACACATGGCTATAATATATATATATATATATATATATATATATATATATATATATATATATATATATATATATAGGGTAGAGGTAATGGAAGCCCTGGGCTTCCGTTAGTGGGCGAAGCCCCAGCCAGGGAGACCGAACGGGTCGTCTTAGGTCCACTGGACGCCAGCCTGCGCCATTTATGCAAAGGATAACCACGTATCCCGCCTTACACGTGACATGCAATTACGCAAGCATAAATTTGTGTACAAATGTGCATAACTCATGCATAAATGGAATCTTTGCATGCCAGGAATCGCGCGCACGATCAGGTCACGTTCAGCCCACTGGACGTCAGCTTGCGTCAGCCATGCATAGGATAGCCACGTATCCCGGCTGAGACGCGACATGCGATATACGCACGCATAAATATATGTACAAATGTGCATAACTCATGCATAAATGGAATCTTTTATGCCACAAATCACGGGAACGAATATTTGCATGTGCTTGCCGGTTACGACTGCATAACGCTGTGATACATGATAGCGTAAACCATGCAAACATTTAAAATCTCCCACCGGTTTTGAGATAAGGAAAGACGTGCTCTTCGTGCGCGTAAATAAAGGCGCAGTTACGGGAGAAAACAAATACGCACACATAAATATATGTAGTAATGTGCATAAATCATGCATAGAAGGGATATTTTGTACCTTGACTCACGGAAACGAATATTACCATGTGCACACCGTTTACGACTGCATAATGATGTGTAACATAATAGCATAAACCATGCATTATATAAATCTTGACCAGTTTGATATAAGGAAATACGTGCTGCATAATCGCGTAAATAAAGGGACAGTTACGGTTCGAGGAGCATTAGTAGAAGGAAATAAATTTTAATTTACAGCCGCAGTTCGCGGGTTCTGCTCGGGCGGATTCCAGCGTAAAACGTGAGCTAAAACATCGTAAATGAATACGAAATTTAGCGTAAATCCTATATTGGCTAAAACAGCGTAGATTGATCACGTTCGATCGTGCACGGATTTTGGCTTGGTCAAATTTTAGCGTAAAACGTGAACCAAACAGCGTAAATGGGTACAAATTTTATCGTACATCATCAATACAGAGGGCACGGCGGTCAGAAGAACAAGAACTTGGACTTGGAGATGCATCTGAAGGGGAGTACGGTGCCGTTGGGCCAGAAGAAGCGGAGCTGGCACGCCAGGCGCATCCACTGGTCGACGCCGATGATCCCCGCGACCTTCCATCGCGTCCGGGCCTCCCCATCCACCCGGAACGGCACCACGCCGTCGTGGAGCGCGGCCTCCATGGCGGCGCTGCCGGCGTCGCCCAGCGGGGCGCCCTGCGCGCGCGCCACGTACGCCAGCGGGAGGACGCCCCTGGCGGGCACACGGAACGGGTAGGCGCAGAGCACCGCCAGCTCGCCTGCATCGCCACGTACGACACGCGGGGCTGCAGCAGCACCACCACCACAAGGACGGCCACGGCGCCCAGCAGCACCACGACCGCAAGCACCATGAACAGCACCACCGCCGCCCACTCCGCCGCGCCCGACCGGTGCCTCCTGAAGCTGTACCGCCGCGGACGCTGAGGCTCCTCCTCGCGCCCCCTCCACGACCGCCAATCCGCCGGCTGGAGAGCGCCGCGGCGGCCGGGGCTCTCCTGCTCACGGGCGCCTCCTCGCACGCCCGAGGGAACCGCCGCCGCCGCTAAAACCTAATCTCTGGCGGCGTGGGGGGTGTTTTTATAGTGACGGCGTGGGCCCGATTCACGTAATATGCGCAGACTATATTTGCATAAACTGATACACACATCAGCATAACTCGTATTATAATTTAGCGTAAGCACAGGTAGGTACAATAAGCCCAGGGCTCCGGTGCGGTCTGCACACCTGGTCAGGGCTTCCTGTAGTTAAATAGAGCCCAGGGCTCTAAATACTATATATATATATATATATATATATATATATATATATATATATATATAATCAAAGACTCGGACTTAGGTCTGGTTCCATCCATTCCTGGCCACGCCTGTCCCTCAGTCGCTGCCAACTCCCATCCGTGATGTGTTGCCCGCTGCAGAGGAACTCCGTCTCGCTCTCGCCAATGAGGGCAGGTCGCCTCCCAGACTGCTATACGTGGGCCCACCCTCTTGCGGCATGGTGCCTCATGGCCTCCTCTAGCCTGGGCGTCCACGGCCAGGGCGATGGCAGCCACAACACTAGCGACGGTTCTGGTCGTGGCAACTTGGCCATGGCAGTCATTGGGACGGCGGCAGTAGCGGCCAGTATCTAGTCATGGCCGCGGCACATCACCACTGGTCGGCCCCTGGGTGGCTGGGTGTGCTTCACTCCCTGGGGAAGCCAGAAGCCACAGTGGCATCCCCCGGCGCAGCCCACCTAGCATGCTGCGGGTGGCCCCTATGTGCTGGGCGCGTTCCCGCAGGTGCACACCACCTTCGTGTCCCACAATACCTTTCTACAAACAATTAAGCATTAGTTGAGGATATATAAAGTCCAGCCAGCCTGAGAACACAGCCTCCTGCCTCAAGAACAACATTTTCCACTTTTAGAAGAATATCAGTACGAGGGCCCCTGCCAATTGGCACTGACAGACAATCCTGCACGAAAAAAACATTTATTGTTAATACATCACAAAAAAAGAAGGAAAGCAGAACGACCAAAGTTCTCCAACTGATAACTAAAATATAGATATGGATGCATAACATGGTTTGTGGTTACTTTTAAAATCTTCCCAATTGTACCCACCCAAAAGAGACAGATAAAATAGTGGAGACAAATATGATCCCTGCAGAATACAAGTGTTTCTCTAGTACCTCGTTGCACATGCTGTTGTCACTGCAATCATACAGAGCTGTACTTGATGTAAACAGGAAAGATCCTTCACCAGTCCAATTTGATGCTGCCAATCTGCACGCATTTTCTGAAATGAGGATTTATCACATGTTCAAATTCCATAAGATATAATTTAATTATTGGAAGAAAGATGAATGATGAATTCATAGCAGTCTCACATGCAACAGTTGCAAAATGCAGTCAAGTACGTTATGATGTGTTGACACTAAAAAAAGCTAGCAATGCCCATCTTTATATAGTATCCACGTGATTAACCAGCAAGTACGTTATATTCTACAAATTGTGAAGAACCCTTTTTAATTCATTGTTAGCATAAATAAATATTTACGGACAACACCAAGTACCGGATAAAATGCAGCACCTAGATTCCATGATAGCCATAGCCAAACACAATATGTTACATTAGTTTCTAACAAGACGATATGTTACCTTCTTTGGTCAAGGAATCCAAAACACTTATCACCAATTGGGAAGTTGTTTCAAGCATAATATACTTGGTAAATTCAAGGATGGGTAAAGTCTTCTGTCATATCTGTAGTTTCATCTGAGTATTCTTATATTAGCCTAACTAAAGTAAAATAAATCATCAGGTCCTACCTCAAGAATTGAGAAATCACCCATGTTTTACAGCCCCGTTCTCTGTCACTATGCATGATACTGTGATGGTTGAGCTTGTCTAAACATAGCAGGTCCCAAGCCCTAGCCCTGGTAAAGGAGGGGGGTGTTAGGCTTGGCGAGCCAACCTCTACTTAGCCATTCTATGGAAATGAAACCCATGAGAAATTCGTTGGGGCATAACCCTCTTAGCGACACATCATATCGGAACCCGGGTATGTTGTTAAATGAGCAAGGGTCAGGTCGTCTCCCCTTGGGACGCACCGTGTCGTGGTCTAAACACAGTGTTAAGTGAGCAAGGACCGAGTTATCATTTCCTTAGTGGTGCGCCACATCGGCGCCCGGGTGTAGTGAAAAGTGAGCAAGGGTCTTCACATCTCTCTCGACGGGTGCGAAGAGTAAGGAAGCTAGTTGAACCAACTAGGTTTCGTGTAGGTAGTTGGAACGTAGGGTTCCTAACAGATAAGTTAAGAGAGCTAGTGGATGTAGCAATTAGGAGGCGTGTAAATATTCTATGCATCCAGGAGACTAAATGGAAAGGCCAGAAGGCGAAGGAGGTGGATGATACTGGCTTCAAGCTTTGGTACACGGGGGCAAGTTCGGGTAGGAATGGTGTCGGTATCTTGATCGATAAGAGCCTTAAGGATGGAGTCGTTGATGTTAGGAGGCAAGGTGACCGAATTATCCTAATCCGACTGGTAATTGGAGATGCGGCTTTGAATGTGATCAGTGTCTATGCCCCTCAGGTAGGTCTTAGTGAGAGTACCAAGAGGCAGTTTAGGGAAGATCTGGATAGCATGGTTAGTATCATGCCTATCAGTGAGAAACTCTTCATAGGAGGAGACCTCAACGGCCATGTGGGTGAGACTAATGTAGGTTGCGTGTGAGTGCACAGGGGGTTCAGGTATAGTAGTAGAAACTAAGAGGGGGAGGATGTTTCGAACTTAGTGTTAGCCTATGACTTGTTGATTGCAAATACCTTCTTTAGGAAGAGGGAATCGCATATAGTGACCTTTCAGCTTTCACAATGGTCAACACTCGAACCAGATCGACTTTATCCAAGCAAGGAGGGAGGATAGACGTGCTTGCTTAGATTGTAAGGTGATACCTAGGGAGTGTGTTGTCTGTTGTCCCTTTACACGAGCTTGTGGTGACAGACTTCCATTTTCGGGTATGTGTCCATCGGGACAAACGTGCCAAGATCACGAGAACAAAGTGGTGGAAGCTTAGAGGGGAAGTGGCACAAACATTTAAGGACAGGATGCTAGGAGAAGAGCCTTGGGAAGAAGGAGAAGATGCAGACAACGTGTGGCTAAAGATGGCTACATGTGTTCAGAATGTGGCTTCAGAAGTGTTTGGTGTGAGTAGGGGAGGCAAACAGGAAGCAAAAGACACCTGGTGGTGGAATGACGAGGTGCAAAGGGCCATTAAGGAAAAGGAGTGTTTCAAGCGCCTCCACCTTGACAAGAGTGCAACCAACCGCAAGGGCTATAAAATAGCAAAGAGGGTTGCAAAGCGAGCTGTGAGTGTAGCAAAGGGGCAGGCGTACGATGACCTTTACCAGCGGCTAGGCACGAAGGAGGGAGAGAAGGACATTTATAGGATGGCTAGGATCCGTGAGAGGAAGACAAGGGACATCAACCAAATCAAATGCATCAAGGATGAGGTCGATCGACTTCAGGTAAAGGAAAGGAGATCAAGGACAGATTGCGAGAATACTTTGATAAGTTGTTTAATGGGGGGAATGGAAGTTCTACCCTTGTGTTGGATGACTCCTTTGACGACACCAACAGTCGCTTTGTGAGGAGAATTCAGGAGGCGGAGATCGTTGAGGCTTCGAAGAGGATGAAGGGAGGTAAAGCGATGGGCCCTGATGGCATCCCCTTGGAGGTGTGGAGATGCCTAGGTACCAGAGCGATAGTATGGTTAACTAAGCTTTTTAACCTTATCTTTCAGTCAACCAAGATGCCTGAAGAATGGAGAAAAAGTATATTACTACCGATCTTTAAGAACAAGGGAGATGTTCAAAGTTGTACTAACTACCATGGGATTAAGCTGATGAGCCATACGATGCTCTGCTAGAGGGTTATCGAGCATCGCCTAAGAAGAGTGACAAGTGTGACCCAAAACCAGTTTGGGTTCATGCAGGAAGGTCGACTATGGAGGTGATTTTCCTCATATGGAAATTGATGGAGAGATATAGAGAGCAGAAGAACTTGCACATGGTCTTCATTGGCCTTGAGAAGGCGTATGACAAAGTACCGAGAATTGTCATGTGGTGGAGCCTTGGAGAAGCACAAAGCCCCAACTAAGTACATTACCCTCATCAAGGATATGTACAAGGATGTGATGACATTTGTCCGAACATGTGATGCCACACTAGCGACTTTCCAATTAAAATAGGACTACATCATGGATCAATATTGAGTCCTTATTTATTTCCTTTGGTGATGGATGAGGTCATAAGGGACATGCAAGAGGATATTCCTTGGTGTATGCTCTTTGCTAATGATATGGTGTTAGTTGATGAGAGTAGGGAAGGGGTTAATAGGAAGCTAGAGTTGTGGAAGCACACATTGGAGTCAAAGACTTAGAACCACCAAGACTGAGTACATGATGTGTGTTTTCAGAGGACTAGACATGAGGATGGAGATGTTACCCTTGATGGGCAATTGGTGGCTAGGAAGGAGACTTTTCAGTATTTAGGATCAATGCTACAAAAGGATGGTGATATTGATGAAGATATTAGGTATAGAATTTCAGTCGATTGGTTGAAATGGCGTCATGCTTCTGCCGTCCTCTGTGACAAGAGGCTGCCACAAAAGCTTAAAAGTAAGTTCTATATGACAGCGATTCACTCGGCGATGCTACATGGTGCAGAATGTTGGCTGACAAAAAGGCGACATGTCCAACACCTGAGTGTAATAGAGATGCACATGTTACATTGGTTTTGTGGGCACACAAGAAGGGATAGAGTCTGAAACAAAGATATTCGGGATAGGGTCGGGGTGGCACCAATTGAAGAGAAATGGGTTCAGCATTGGTTGAGATGGTTTGGATAAGTCCAAAGGAGAACACCTGAGGCGCCGATGCGTAGAGGGATTTTAGAGCGGGCCGATAATGTAAAAAGAGGTAGGGATCAACCTAAAATAACTTGGGACGAGGCGGTTAAGGGAGATCTTAAGAAGTGGAATATTTCAAGGAATTATCTAAGGATAGGTGCGCTTGGAGACTAGCAATCAATGTGCCCGAACCATTATTTTTTAACTCTACCTTCTTTCTTTTACCCTTTCGGTGTTTTTTTCTTTCTATCCTTGTTTCTTGTGGGTTTCTTTTTTTCTCGAACGCGCAGGAGAACTGCAAATCTTTATATTAAGGAGAAAAGGACAAACTCTAATACAAACCCCATTAAGGAGGCCAAAAACTAAGGAACCTAAACACACTCATTAATACAACCATAGCTACAACCGACTAACCACCCCATTCAGCACCTGAGTGGCTGCCAACAGCAGGGAGATACCCTTGGCTCCAGCAGCCACCCATAAATCACACTCCTCCCCTGCTTGCCTAAGCACCTGTGCCAAACTAGGGGCTAAACCATCAAAGACACACTTGTTTCTGTGATTCCAAATTGTCCAAGCTCCCAAAGTAATAAGAGAGTCCAATACTTTGTTAATGAGACTACCAACAGTTGCATTGTTCCCACCAGCCTCAGAAGGAGACGGTCACAAGTTGCGGTGAAAGGTCTTGCAAACCAAAACGCCCAAGCCAAGAAAACCAAAAATCTCTTGTGAAGATGTACGTAGGCAACAAGGATGTGATCTAGGATTTCCTCAACTTGATCACAAAGGGGACATTTTTTAGGATGATCAAGGTTTCTCTTAGCAAACATGTCAGTTGTCCAACATTTTTTAAGCGCTGCTAACAAGCGGAAAAAACGACATTTTGGGGGCGCCCACGTTTTCCATACTCTGTCATGATGAGGAAAGGACACCGACCCGATGAACAGCCCTTCATAAGCAGCCTTTGTCGAGTAGATCCGGTTGGCGGATACAGTGAAAATATGCCTATCCTGAGTGTCCGGCTGCAATTGAAAACCTTCCAACATCTAGCCTACCCCAACTTGCTTGGGACAAAATGTTATGTTGTTGTTTGGCACATCTGCTATCAGCTCTACCATAAACATTGTGGTATCTAGTCTTCCACCACCACGCTAGTCACCAACAATCAAGGTTTTAAAGTCGTCCGTCTAGTTGTGATTAGTCGGCCTTATCACTGGAGCAAGCTCGATCAGGGTCTTCGACTCAACTAGGGTGACTAGGAAGCGATTAGTCGTCCTAATCGCTGACTAATCATGATTAGTCATCCGACTAGTGTTATGACCAACTAATTTTGTTCGTTTTGGACTAGTATTTGGTCTCTTTTCTACGGGCCGGCCCACCATCTCTAAAGGTCTAAATACACTGTTTTGCCCTACCTGGAGTCCTAGATTCGCAACATTGTAGCCACCGCCACCTGTACGCGGCGTGCGCCTTGCTTAGCGCCACCACCCTTGCTCCATTGCCCCCCTTCTCTAGCGTTGTCACCCTCCTCTCCCTCTGCCCTTGCTGTGCGTCCGTTGCTCCATCACGTGGCTGCTGCAGCTGCAGAGGCCCTCTGCTCGAGCCTCCAGTGTGTGGCACCTTTGCTGCAGCCTCCAGCGTGTGGAGCCCTTTTGCAGTCGCGGCCATTCTTATGACTTTTAGTGAACACATGCTGCTACAGTTATATTGTCAATAGCTCTGCAATAGTACTGTTTTAATGCTACCCTGCCTTTATACTAAAATGGTATTTGCAATGTAGTGTCATGCTGTCCTGCATTTAATCTTATGACTTGCATTTGAATTTTGAACATATGATGCTGCTACAACTATATATATTAATATATATAAATAAATATGGTTCTGATATAGGTGGACGACTATAGGACGACTAAGAGTCGACTAAGCTCGACTAATCGAGCAAATCGATGACTTATCACGATTAGTCACCTTATCGGTGCTCAGGCGACTAGAGTCGACTTGTCGACTTTAAAACCTTGCCAACAATAATTATTACTAAAACATATGTTCATGTTTCTTTGTAACTTATGCCATTATTATAGTTGTCAACAAACATAAAATGCATTGACTGCTATTGAGCACCCAATTTGGCCTGGCGGACTGTCCGCCCCTGTGGCGGACGGTCCACGGTGGCGACGCGAACGCTCCGCGCGTGCGCAGAATCAGTTATGGTTTCGAATTTCTAGTAGGATTTGTTAGCAAAATCTGCGGGGTTAACTCGAGAACCAACATGTAACAGGTCTAGACCTCCCCCTTTATATAGATGAAGGGTTACGGCCAATTAAACCCCCCACAATCGATCCAATCAACTCTACTTATTGTTTTTACCTTATGCATTAGAAGTAGCCCTAGTTTAGCCTTCCTCTACCTCGAACCTTCACCTCTCTTCGACTCTACGTCGACTAGAGGCGGCTTAGGTGGTCTGCCGACACCAAGACACCCTAGGATCCCTCCTCCCCGACGGGGTCCCTCCCAAGAAGCGAGATCTAGGTCTGCTGTGAAGAAGACGACCCTTTGCGCCATCGCGGAACGTCCGAGCCTAGACGCGGACCGTCCGGACGTACAGAGAAGGAGCTGCTCCTGCGCCAGGTCGCGGACCATCCGGCCTAAAGCCGCAAACCGTCCGCGCCTCTACAGAGAGCACCACCAGGTGGTTCATCTCCCAGTGTTTAGCACCCAGATCGGCGCCAACACACTTTTTGGCAACTCTGCTGGGGATACAGGTGTCCTGATCTGCTAAAAATCAGGCCCTCAAACGGCTAATTCTAAAGAACACACCGATATCTCCCAGACAATATCCTGAAGCCGGTTGTTGAAAGCCTGATGGTCGATGAGCAACAGATACGAAGACTACATGCGCAAGCGAAAGAATAAATTCTTGTCACAATACACGGTAGATCGCCATCAGAAGGTTGTCAAACATGGAGATACCGTTGTCGCATCTCTTCTATCTTCGATTCAAATCCCCAACGTAAGTAAACCCGACGACATCCAATTTATTAAACAGTATGTAGATCAGCAGCAGAATCAAATGAAACAACGGATTGGAGGGTTAGAAAAATCAATTAGAAATTTAACATGTTCGTTGAAGAAATTTGTTGCTCCTAGTTTTCCATCATTTGAAACTAGTAAATTAGTAATAGGATGTCTATGCCTAATACATTGGCAACAAATGGGGATTCACAGTCCCAGCCATTATATGGTAATGCTGATGAACTCATATCCAGGGCAAATACCACCACCGACGTCCCTGCTTGGCAGATCGGCGCCCCTGGACACGGTCGGACCGTCTGAGCCTTTGCCCGGACAGTCCAGCCCTTACACGGACCGTCCGGCTTTCCCTGCCGGATAGTCCGAGGCCGCACCAGGACCACCACGTGGCGCCTCGGTCCGAATTTACCATCGGACAGTCCGGCACTGCGCTCGCCTAGGCTGGACAGTTCGTACACATACGCAGAACCTATTGTTGCACACTATGCACCAATTTATTGCACACCACAGTAGCAGTATGTTTCGTCCCCTATATATTTAAACCACAGCGCACCATATGATCACAGGTCGATCAACATTATCGATCGATCACAGCAAGAAGGCGGCATAGCAACGCCCGACCGAATGAGCCCCACAGCCTAGGGTCCGGTGGTCTGTCACCGGGCGCAATAAAGAAAATTAGGGAAGAGATGGCTGAACTATTTCGAGATAGGCTCGGAGTTAGTTTAGCCAAAGTAGGGCAATCGTATCAAAAGCCATATGATCACCGGTTCGACACTGTCCCGTACCCGCAAAGGGTAATGATACCGAAGTTTTCCAAATTCTCTAGTGAAAGTGGTAAAAACACACAAATATGTAGGCCAATTCCTAGCAGACCTAGGCGAATTGGCTGATGGGAAAGCCTTTTGTGTTCGTTTATTTTCTTTATCCTTACTAGTACCGCTTTTGCATGGTACGTCGCCCTACCTCCTAATTTCATTAATTCCTAGAATGATTTAGAAAGTAAGTTCTATGAGCATTTCTTTTCCGGGGAATGTGAATTAGGGTTGGCTGATTTGGCCTCGGTCCGATAAGTACGCGAAGATTCGGTTAATGACTATATCTGGAGGTTCCGGGACATTAGAAACCGATGCTTTCAAATCCATGACGCAGACAAAGAGCTAGCAGGGCTGGCTTTTAATGGGTTGCTATCCTACTTAAGAGACAAATTGGATGGCGCTCAGTTCTTTTTAGTATCTCAGCTACATCAGCAGGCTTTGGCCTGTGAAAGCTGATGTAAAGAGACATCAAAATCGGTCAACCATACTATACATCTAGTGGAGCACAATAATTCGGACGATGAATCCGCAAATATATGTACCGCTGAACTTGTTTGACCAACAAAGGCCAAACCTTCACCTTGTTCTTCTTTACAGCCGGTTCAAAAGAATCGGCAAGAAGTTAAATTTACTTTTAATGTTGCTAAGTGTGATAAAATATTTGATGAACTAGTGAAAAGTGGTAACATTAAAGTAACTCATAAACTTCCTCCTCTAGATGAATTAAAGAGACGTGCTTACTACAAGTGGCATAATTCTTTTTCCCATGCCACCAATGATTGTAACATTTTTCGTCGATAGATACAATCGGCCATAAATGAAAGTCGGTTGAGTTTTCAGGATATGCAAGTAGACACGCAACCATTTCCTGTCAATGTAATATAACTAGCAAGCAAAAATGCCTTGGTTCGGCCGGAAGTGGCCGATAAAGGCAAAGACAAAAACATCGTCATTGGTGATCCTCGTACATCGAATATATCAAAAGGAGGGATTGGTTGGAAAACTCTGGATAGGAAGACTAACAAGTCCGAAGGCGCCGGGGGGTACGCCCAATCGAGCAGTCGGGCAAAGCTCCCTGAATCAAGCATCGCGGATGGTCCGGCACCTACGCGCGGACAGTCCGGCACCTGCGCGTGGACGGTCTAGTGCTCAAACAGGCAGTCCGACTGACTCAGCCGGACAGTCCACCCATGGCCAGAGACATCGGCCTCCACATAAAGCGAAAAAGGAGACGCAGGAGCAAAGCACATATAACGTAAATGGTCAAGCACTACTTTTGATCAATTGCTCTCCAAATACGCTAGCAAGAAGGTCATTCTACGAGATCGACTAACAAAGAAACCCCGATCACCCGCTAAAACAAAATGGCCGAATAAAACGACCCGAAATGCGATGCAACAAGCATCGCCTATTCATCCTGTGATGCCAGGATAATTTCCACCTGCCTACTCATTGTCGATATATTGTCATGTTCAAATATGGAATGGTACGACGATTAATCCATGGTACATATATAGTCCCTTTGCCTATTCAAGCTAGGGGGCACCTCCATTCTATAACTTTTGATCCAGTGATCAGATGGTCATGGTCGAGAAAGGTGCAATCCGAAACGTCCTTATGCATTAGAGCTCTATTGAATTATCACCCTATCGGATTGAACAAAGTCGGTGACTTGCATCAGGCTTTGTTCTTACTTCGGGAACAAGATGACTTGTGAGGTCTATTATTTCCTGAAGGGTGCTGACAGTACATATGCTTTTGGTTCGTCGAACCCCAGGCGCCAAGGTCGCGGACCGTCCGCGCCTCCGCAGAGAGCACCGCCAGGTATAGTTGCCCAAACGGGCGGCCCGGCCCGACCCGGCACGGCACGGGCCCGTGTAGGCCCGACGGCTAATCGGGTCGTGCTCGACCGGCCCGCGTACCACAGTTGTGGCCCAGGCACGGCACGCCAGCCTGGTTGTCGGGCCGGGCCGGGCCGTTAACCTGTCTACGTTGTCCAATTAAACCAGGAAAATAGCAAAAATAGCGCAGGATTGGGTTTCAAACTCACTCCCTCGTGGTCCAATGCTGAGAAACGCTACATGAAGGAGGCTAACCAGTAGAACTCTAGTGTGTTTGTTGTAAATAACGAATATAAAACTAAATATATATACTATGTTTTGTAAAATAAAAAATATATAATCGTGCCGGGCCGGGCCGGGCCGGCACTGCGGGTCGAGGCAGCAGCCCAAGCACGACACGGCTCTCGTGTCGGGCCCGGTCCGGCACTATTAAATGGGTCGTGCTTCGGGCCAGCCCGTCAGGCATGGCCCATTTGGCCATCTATACAGCCAGGTGGTTCATCTCTTGGTGTTTCGAGCCCGGATCGGTGCCAACAACTGCCATCAGTTTAATTAGATTAACCCAACTGATATTTAAATAAGGGGGACATATCTGGTGCACATGAGCCTTTGGTACACATAGGTTGCACATGAATTAACAAAGTTCACCAAAAAAATTCTGAAAACATTCATACATATTCTTTCCACCCTAATCCAATTATATACAAAATTTAAATTCGTTATACTTTAGCTATAATAAAAAAGAGAGAACATTTTAGCTGATTTTCTAATTTAAACTTGTCAGAAATTTTATCTTTTTTATTACTCTTCATGTAATATGAATTTAAACTTGAAATTTTGTATATAATTGGAGTAAAAAATTTGTATATAATTGGAGTAGGGTGGAATAATATGTATGAAATTTTTAATAATTTTTTGTGAACGTTGTTAGTTAATGTGCACTTATGTGCACCAAAGGCTCATGTGCACCGCATATGTTCCCTTAAATAAGATATAGTGTCCAAATTCCCATCAAGTTTGATTTGGATAAGAAATCTCAACCTGAACAGACTAACACATCCCAAAACAGATTTTGGTACTGGTGGTCCTAATTTTTTTCAAGAAATGTTATCTACTGTAATGCACTAGAAGAACACAGATTTGGATAGCTTCATGATTTCAAAAAAAAATAGTAAGCCAGGTCATTTTACCATTATCATTAGAAGTGAACAAAGTGCTAAAATATGGCACTGGAAAAATTGAAATACATTGATGAAATCATCATTCCCATTGCAGTCATTTACCTGACATCCCTAGGGTAATCATCTGAACCGGACGGGGGAGCGCAGAAAATAACATGTGGAACCTTCTGATGAATAGTGGTGCCTTTCAATGAGGGGATGATGCCAAGATCTGTTAACTCATTGTGATGATTTTTGCTTGCGGTCTGGCCATAAACTTTGCAACTTGGATGCTCCTATAGGATGAAAATATATATAATTTAAGGGCTTGCAGCATTGCTTTAAAATTTGGTTTCTACCAAGAATTTTGCCTTATATTTCTCATAGAAGGAAATAAATATGGAATTATGCAAGAGTTGATATACAACACCCCCCCCCCTACAGAAATGGAAATGTTTGATTGAAAGGGATCATACCAAAAAGAATCGGTGCTTTTCATAAAGAAATTGTTGGCATTTCTTAAAGAGTGCTTGAAAACCAATGATTAATAGTTTTCCACAACATCAACAACAAAGATCTAAAACTGATTTGAAAAAATAAAATCATTGGTTGAGTAAGCTATCCGGGGTCATGATTCTCAATGTTAAGGTGATTGAGGAGCCGAGTAAATATGTCAAACTATTAATCATAGCTAGGAATACCTTTTTCCACTTCTCAGCTATGATTCGCCCAAGAACACCAGGGCCCACAATCAGTAAATCATTCTGGGCAACAACATTGGGGTCAGAAATGTCGAACCCTTTATCATGAGATATCCCTGCAAGAAGCACACACAAGAAAAAAGAAAGAAGAGTTACAGTCATCTCTGTGAACATCCAGGTTTGGAAATAAAGAACATAACACAAGAACCTTTGCAAGTTACAACTTTGAGCACGTCGCAATCAATAAAAATTGATTATAGATGGACAGATTGTGTATAATGTGTGGGATGTATTACATTGAGCCTCTGAAGTGAATATATAGAAGTACATGGCTTGGAGATAAGGAAGGTTATCCCGAGATCACAATCAATCCTATCAGGAGTTGCCTAGTACACTCTAACATCCACCTTGCAGCCGTAGCGTTAGCAATACGAACGGACAGACTAGATAACAATAGAGTTATCCCCCGCAGTTAGAAAACCAGTGTGAATGTTGCGACTGGAGTAGCCCATGCAGATGATAGCCCTTTATGCCAATAACGTTAAGGTAGCCGAGTGAAAGGGCGCGGAGCCATTGTCGAGGTGTCGTGCGTAGGGTAGTTGTGTCGATGTAGCTGTCGAGGATGCCAAAGAAGACAAACCGCACAAGTCACGGGTGCAACCGCAGCATGCGAAAAGGCCCACAACACGCCAAGAGGCGCCAGGGTGAATGGTGGCGCAGGACAAGGGCGCCATAGAAGAAGACGACGAAGCAGTCGAGGCAGTCGTAGAGGAAGAAGCTGACGCCGAGGATGATGTTGTCAAACCGTTGTGGACGATGTGTGCACCAGGTTTGCCACGCCTAGAAACGCGTCATAAACAAATGCATGTGCCGGTGTTGCCAATACCGAAAGTATTAGGTAGAAGGCCCCAACCAAGTGTCAGCGTCTGAAGGGACCAACAGAGAAGGCCTCAATGACGGTCGTAGTGTGCAAAAGAACGGCGAGGAAGAAGGTGTTGATGCAGCCCACTGTTGTTGGAGTGAACAAAGTAGGCGAGGAAAAAATGGTGACACTGGCGACGAGGTTGTGTTGGACGAAGGCAAAGAGGTAATCATGGTAACACATCAAGGTTCCTAGAGTTGCTGGGGCGACAAATCCATGGTGCATAGAAAGAAGATCCTCGACAACGCCACTGTAGCGCGGCAGCAGTGCTTAAAGGAGGCGAAGAACCCGAACATCTAGAAAAGACCATGCACGACAGACGTGCACCTAGGGCTGGAAACGAGCAGAGAGCTCGTCTCGGCTCGGTGTAGCTCGTTGGTAGACCGAGCCCGGCTCGTTCACTCAACGAGTTGAAAGAGGAGGCTTGGCTCGAAGTTGGCTCGCGAGCCGGCTCGGCTCGCGAGCTGAACCTTGATAAATAATATTGCATTATATAGTGATTTAATAGTATACAAATGTGAAAAATATAATCATCATTCAACATTATAAGTAAAATTATCCATTATCCATCATTATTGTATAGTTTGATTAATTTGGCACAGCTCGCGAGTTGGACCTTGATAAATAATATTGCATTATATAGTGATTTAATATTATATAAATGTGAAAAATATAATCATCATTCAACATTATAAGTAAAATTATCCATTATCCATCATTATTGTATAGCTTAATTAATTTGGCACATCTTGCGAGCCGGCTCGCGAGCCAGACGAGCTGGCTCGGCTCGGTGGACCAGCGAGCTCAAAAACCAGGCTTGGCTCGCTCAAGGCTCGTGAGCCTCTCTGAACCGAGCCGAGCCACCCCGAGCTTGAGCTAGCTCGCGAGCCTCGAGCTTTTTTTCCAACCCTACACCATGCACCGATAGAGTCGACAGCGTGTAGATGCAACAGTGAGGACGACAACAGGCGACGACGTTGCGGCCCTCGAAGGCAACTCAGTGACAACCATCTTGCTTGGCGAAGCATCACACAATGGATGACAGACGACTCAGGAGGGTGGTTCACCCGCAATCGATTGATCAGGCCGGATGGCGTGCGAGGCGGATACGGTGATGGCGATGGCGATGGTGGAACCTCCTGATCGATGGTGGCGACGATGAGCTGACGTAGATGGACGTGCAGACGAAGAGGCGTGGCATAGGCAGTCATTCCGGTTACGTCGTAGGCCATGCCAGTTGCACCGTCGAAGAAGATGAAGCTGGTGTTGTCGAAACTTATGTCGATGACGTGCGAGTCAATAGGCGGTGGGCAATGGGGAGGCAAACCAAATGACAGGTCGGGTAAAAAAATACGGAGCAACAACAGATCTGGGTACACATCGGATACCTTAGCCACTCTACTTTCTCTCCTCATGCCTGTTAGCGTAAAGAATAAGTCACAGAGAGACCAGAGTTGGTGACCTCGCTCCTCTCCTCTCATCGTTCTTCACACAAAACAGAAAGGATAGAGAAAGCAAATCGGGTATGAGGATGGCGAGTGCAGCCGGCCGAGCATGGGACGATAGAAAATCAAGCACATAGAGAGCGACGAGGTGTGGCACGTGTGGTTCTCCAAGTGACGCACATGGTTGTTCATCCTCTGCGGCGCCGACATGGCCCCGCTAGCAAGGCCTTCTCCTTCGACAACCCCTCTGTGGAGTCCGTCGTCAAGCGCTTCCTCGCCTCGTCCGCCCCCTCGCCTGCAGGTGTCCGTGCCACCCGCTCCTCTACCGGCAACAAGGATTGCGTGGTAGGAAGGGCCAGCGCGTGGCTAGATCGTCGAAGGCGGAGCCGCGGAGGGTCCAGCGCGCGACACAGCCAGTGGTGTGGCGTAGGGGCGCGCGGTGGGGCCTAGTGTGCAAAGGGGACACCCTCCAAAGCTGTCTAAATGATGGCGAGAGGAGGGGAACCTTGAACGCGGCAGCCTGGTCGCAGCCGTCACCATGATGACGTCTGGATAGAATGGAGCGAGGCATACACAACCAACGATGGAGGCGATAGACACCACACCAGGGAAGCAGTGAGAACTCCGATTTGCTATGCCTGACGACTAGCGCGATGGATGAGATGAACTCGCGACGCATCCTATGAGGGCGATGCCCTTGGTGGAGATGGACGTCCTTGAGGCTTTGTTTGGGTATTCTAGTATTGATCTCAATCCACATGTGTTGAGGTGGATTGGGGTGTAAATTAGTTTAAATTACACCTCAATCCACCTCAATACATGTAGATTGGGGTCAATACTAGAGTACCCAAACTAGGCCTAAGGGCTATGCGAGTGAAGTGGAAGCTAGAGGCCTAGGGTTTGAACTTGGACTCGTGATACCATAAAGGAAGGACAGATTGTGTATAATATATGGGATGTATTGTATTGAGCATCTGACGAGATAAGGAAGGTTAGGATTACAATCAATCTTAAACCAACCCTATCAGGAGCTAACTAATATACTCTAACAATAACTAGCGCCCATCCAAACCAGCGCCACTTATACTCTTCTGTCGGCATGAATCCCAACCTACTCCTTCATTTCCATTGGAAACAGAGGGTGTGGTCATCAACGAACATGTAGCTTGAGAGGATTGGATACGTCCTCCAAATTGTTTTGATGTCAAGCTCTATTAGCAGCGGTTGCGAACATAACCGAGAAATGATGTGTCCTTCAATCCAATTGGTCAATTCAAGCGAAGCCAGGACAAGCATCGCATTTGAGAGAGAGAATGTGCATATGAGAAGGGCAGGGAAGCGGTGACACGGTTACCGAGAGAGGCGCAGACGAGAGGCGCCCGGCCGGCGAGCGAGCGGAGGCGAGGTGGCCGAGCAGTCGGCGCAGGCTTCAGGGAACAGGACTCTGTGGTGCAGCCGCGGCGATGGGCCGGTTTCATGGCGGGTGCCAGATGGAAGGAGGCCGCAGCGGCGGCTCTCATCTCGTCGGCCCGCGGGTCGCGGCAGCGGCGATGTGATGGTGAGGAAAGAGTAAACGGGGAGGACGGATAGTGGATGAAGTTCGAGTATATAGATGGCATTGGTACCAGTTTAGAGATGGCAATGGGTAAATACCTACTAGGTGTTACTACCTTATACTTATAACCACGACACAAAAATAATTTCACCGGATCACCTATATATACTGATGGGTATGGATTTACCATCATACTCATACCCATGTGAGTATGGGTCACCCATTGGATCACTCGTACCCACAAAAATTAAATATCTATCAAAATATTATACTATACAAATGTAAGTATATCCATATAAATACCATTACAAAATTTTTTAGCATCATTTAACCATCCATTGAACACACCAAAGATAATTGGATAAAGTAGTAACACTAGGATAGTACTACATAGCACATTACATGTTCCATTACATGGTCATTAAATTGTCGTTAAGCCTTCTATGACATTATGGTCTAAAAGGTTGATAATAGTAAAAAATATGGATGACTAAAGTCCAAGTTCATGCTTAGGCTGAGTTTATATTGGGTATTTTATACCCACGGGTTAATGAGTATGGGTAAAGGCGGAACGTTCTAATACCCGTTTACCTATTGGGTGAAGATTTTTGCCCAATAACAGACCCACGGGTAGAATATTTAGCCCGCATACATATCCTAATGGAGTAAATACCCATCGGGTATCGGGTCACGGGTACCCATTGCCATCTCTGTACAAATGTGTTCATCTATACTACTCTATTAAGATAGTACCGTCAGCGTCCACACCCTGGTTGCCCCCGCCTGCCCCCGCACCCTCCCACGCGCGCAAGGAAGCAGCCTGGTAGCCCCCGCCGTGCCCCTCCCCCCACGACCGCATAGGCACCGTCCCCCCGCCGCCTCCGCCCCAGATCTCGCCCCCGTCGCGGATCCCGCGCTGGCCACGACCGCCAATCTCGGCCAGCCCCCGTCGTACCCTCGCCTATGTCTCGCCCCGTGATCCTCTCCCCCTCGTCGTCGTCGCCCGCCCTTCCATCCACGCGTCGTGCCCCCATCCACGCTCTGCATCGACCCCCTTCCATCGGCGCATCCAATGAGGATCCACATCTGCCACGCTCGTTCGTCGTCAGCGCCCCACATCGATCCCCGCGCATCGTCGGTGCCCCCCCCTTCATAGTTGTCGCGACTGCTACCACGCGCCCCCGCCAGGAGGAGACTGACGCGGCGGCGCCGTGCGCCCCCACATGTCGCCCGTCAAGTTCACCATCCCCGCCCCGCTCGCCCCTACCGCGAACGCCGCTGCCGCCCATCCTCGCGTCCTCCCCGTACTCAACGCCTCACCCGCCCCCGTCATCGCCTCCGCAACCCCCCCCCCCCCCCGGCCTCCCCGGCCCCGGCGTGATGCTCGGGAGTCATGACCGGGCGGCTCCAGATCCGCACCCGCCACCGCCCCAGATCCCCCCGCGCGATGTGAGGGAACGGCAACCGTGCGGCTTCGCACCTGCCACAACCCCCCCCCCCCGATCCACGACCAGAAGACCTCGAGTCGCGCGTCGGCACAGGTGAGTCGTCCTGCTCCTCTCCCCATTCAGCCCTCAACAACATCGGGATGGCCGATGGGGAGGACACCGGCCACGCGAGACCTCAACACCCCATGAAGCAGTCACGCTTTGACTTCACCAAGGTGGATGCCGCATTTCTCCCCACCATCACTGGCCGTTCGTGGGCCTCTCCTCCCCCACACCGTCACTTGTTGTGCCCTCCCCCTCCAACCCTGGTGCTATCTTTTGGATTCGACCATCGGCGCTGGTTATTATCCCCGATAGTTCGGCCCTCTCCTCTCCCTCGCCCTAACCTCCCATCAATTCGGTCCCCTGTTAGGTTTGCACTCATCAGTCTCCTCTCATGTATTAAGCTGTGAAATGAGTCTCCTTAATTGATGAGGAATTTGGTTCTATACTCATGCCCTATGATGCAATCCCTAATGACTGCATATGTGTTGAGGGTTACTACACACTGAGGGACGTGTGATATATGAGGGAGTTGTGTTTGTGAAAGAGCTGAACTGCACATTTGACAGAAAGAGCTCAACCGCATATGTGGTGTGTGTGCACTGATGGTTGCCCTGACATGTAATTGTGCCCTGATAACTGATTTGCTATGTTCCTTTTGATCAAAAGAGGTGATGTACCTAATTTGCCCTGTGATGCTATAATGAAAATTATTGAGCTAGATACTATACTTGATCACTTGATGAAAATAAATTAGCTGAGGGCCCTTTCCTCCGCCTGCGACACTCACCCACCAGGTATGCATACCCTCCTCTGTTCCTGCTGTTTGAAACCATAGCATGTGCCATTTGTCTCCATAGCCTGTAGTAATGTTATTCTATCCCTTATACAAGGCATGCTTAGGTGTTTATGCCATTACCCTATATTGAGTGCTCTATGCCTTTTTTATCTTTTGATGTTGATAATTGTTCATATTATTATGGTTCAACAACTCCTAGCACCAAGTCACTTTGTATGATCTGTTAACTTGATAGAAGTTAACATCATTTGATTTTAAGAAATGTAATCATATTTCCTGATTGCTCGGAATTGACTTGTTCATCATTTTTCAATGTCCCTAATTGGTATTAGATTTTTGTGATCTTGTGTCATATTCTGTGATCAACAATGTACAATTTAATTTTAATTTAACTTAACGATTGTTTTGGTTCCTCCACAGGCCTCTTCCACCTCTACCTAATCTTGAGGTTTCAAATGCAGTTGTTGAAAAAGCTGTAGATTATGCTCTTGTATGGATCAATAGGCTGTTGGCTGTCGGTCATGACATCGCCATCAAGACAGATAGGAAAGTTATATTTTTTCCTAACTATATATGCTCTTACCTATTCCTGTTCTCCATAGTACAAAAGATGATATTGATTTTGTGGCTGGTTTCATTTGTTGGAATGCTCTTCAACTTTCTTACGCTCGTTTACATTGGTGAGTTCTGTAAAGTATTTATGGATAAATGTTTGGATGTACTGTTCTTTTATGATAGCTCAATATGCATAGTCCATACTAAACTTACCATGTTTTTCTAGGTGTAATGTTTTCTCTATTGGTTAAACCACTCTACGAACATTATCAGGATCAAGTTGATGAAAAGGTTGTCATTTGTTCTTGAGCTGGACTTCGAGCTATCCAATGCCTCCTTCCCCTTCTCTGTCAAAGTCCATTGGCAATGGTGTGCAGTTCCTCAACGGGCACCTGTCATCAAAGCCTCTTACATGACAAGGAGATCATGTACCACTAAGACCAACCTATACAAGGTGATCCAATCCCCCAAGCCCTATTCTTTGTCTTATTAGTCCATTTTGTTTTGGTATCCTTGTTCTTGGGAGTGGCAACAGATTATCTGACGTGTTAGATTATGCAGTTCCTATTCAGCGACGTTATTGCTTCTCTGACTTTGTTTAACTTTCAGAAATCAGAAATGGTACATGTGCTTATTCCTTTAGAGGATGTGACCTATGGTGTTATTTTCTACTCTCTTTTTTAAGTGCTAAAGTAGTTGCCATCTGTTGAACATTGTATATACAAGCTTACTAAATGTGATGTATGTTTGTACCTTACTAAATTACTGAATGCATCTTTATTTATTTTTTAATTACTTGGAGCTGTGAATCAACAAGAAATTTTTACCACTAAATTACTAAGGGCTTGCAGGGTGATGATGTCTGTCTTTGTTATAGCTGCTAAGGGCAGCCGATAGGTGAGCTCATTAAGCTTTCACTAAGATCTGTTTACATGTACATTCAATATATTTTTGTGTCCTATTTTATTTCGTAATAGATGGAGGCATTTAAATACATTCATGGACTTAGATTCTATGGTCTGGAAATTGGTGTGAATCTAGAGTAGTTCAGAGGTTGTGGGAAATTGGTGTGAATCTAGAGTAGGTTATAATACCACGGAACAAATCTTGCAAGAGGCACCATCCTTCGGAAGGGCATGTTGGTTGCTGTAGCATTGGATATTAGTTCTCAACTATTATGTTTTTCTTAACAAACCATGGTTGGGTTGCCTGTGCTTGTTGATCCTACAGTTAACGTGAGCGAGGTCGTGTACAATTTGTTCAAGAAGATCAGCAGTGCCATTATCGATGATGGGCTGATTAACAAGGTTAGCAAACTTGGCTCAGGAGGTACAAATTGCATGTCGTGGGATAATAAACTGAAAAGGGTGACTTTGTGGATGAGAACTCAGCAACAACTGAATCAGACATCAAGGAGACACTGAAGAGGCTTATGCATCAGCTTAAGAAATCCTCTCTCGAGGTATTTAATGCTCTCAAGAATCAAAGTGCTGCCCTCATCCTAACTTCTATATATGCACCAGAGCAATGCGGTTTGTTCACACTGAATTTTGCATACCACTTTCATAGAAAACCTGATGTCTATTTGTCCACTTTTTTCTTTTGTAATGTGTAAGTCTTCCTTGCGTACTTTTGTTGTAGTTTATCTTTTAAGAAACAACATCAATAGAAAAACAATATATTTCTCGAGCCACGTTGAACCATATGTTATATGTGCCTTTTCGATGCCTTATATACTTTACAATTCAATTTGCAGGTGTTTAACTCAACTTTTTGCAAAGGACATCACTCCAGATGAGAAACAGGAACTTGATGAAGCACGTCAAAGAGAGGTAATTTGCTTAAACATTTTGTTCATTACTTTGAAAGATCCTAAAGAGAATGTTTTAATCTAGGCAAGGATGCTTCACCACTAATTTCTACCATTGAAATTTGAGTGAGTATTTATTTCCTCAACCATCATCTCTAACTCATCATGTCTGATTTTAATGTAAATAGGTGGACCGAGTACTAGCTCTGTATTTCATTGTATTGCTGGTGACTCCTTCAATACACTCCCTCGAGGGAATACTATTGGTAAGATGATAATATTTTTTATTTCATTTCTCTGACCCACACCGATCTTCTGTAAATTACACTGGTTGAATAAATTTGTTTAGTTTGTACGCAAACCAGCCCTGCTAAATTTAGCTATAATTTTAGTCAAGGTTTTGATTCGACGTTGCATTTGGCCAAGAATTTGCAATAAAAATGCATGGCATATGAACCATAAGCCATGGATTTTTGCTAAATTTTGGCAATCATCCAAACTCATAGGGCTTCCTAAATTTTCCAGTGGCTGGTTTGGGCACATAGACCAAATATGCCATGTCACATTAATCTGCATGCACCAGACCTTGACGACAGGTCTAATGCTCTAGCTGTTGAATTTAAGTAGATCATGTAAATAGGTTTGGAACTCTCAAGTGAGATATGTATATTAGTTACACTGGTTTTTCTGCATGACGGCTAAAGTGGGCTTAATGCATTTGCAACGATGAGAAGGCCACTTGCAGTGATATGTGATAGAATGGTATTGAAAGGATATCATGTAGACTATGATCTTTTTCATATACAGAACTTTGTTTTTCAAAATATTTTTTCAATACCTCAAATTAGTTATATATATCAGATATGGAAATACTCTCCTCAAGTTGGTTTGCTAGAAATACTCTCCTCCACTATGTAGGCCACTGAGTTGTTTTGTCGATTATCCTTTGCTTTGCCAATCAATTATGCGAAGACATATTAGATTGGCCACATGAATTTGGTTTGGTAGAATCACCATAAACAATATGGTGTTTGTCTATGCCTATTAGGCAGTAAGCATTTTATTACACTATACTCTTCTCATTCAGATCTGAACATTTTGCAGTTGCAAAGGGAATCTCAATTAAAAGGATTGATGAGCTTAAGTTTCTTTGTGGACCAGGTATTTTCTTAACAATTTCATTTGACCCATATGTCATCCCTGACTACACTCATCCTAGAGTGTTTATTGAAAGTGGGCTACTATTGAAAAGGGAGTGTCTGATGCCTCTCGGGATGTAGATTCTAAGGAAACTCATGACTGTGTGCAAGAAGGTGAAAACAAGGTTGGCATGTCATTTATGTTTTATTTTTGTCTTCCTATTCACCTTTTCTTTTGTTGATTACTCTTACATCTAAATCCTTGAAATTTCTTTTTGTGTGAATTTTCTGTGGTTAAACACCAAGCATGCTTTATGTGTTATGCTTACTGCTATTTTTTTCATTGTGTGAGATTCCAGTAATAGTAGTGGTATGGTAGATGTTCAAAAGCTCCTCATTTTTATTCTCTGTCCATGTTAATTTTAAGTGAGTATGTAACTATATTACATCATTAATGAGTCATGAAAATTTGTGGTTGAGTTCCCCTTATCACTATTCGGTGATTGTAGTCTCTTGATATAACAACTTTCGATAGCTGTTAGAGTGCCATGGAATGAAAAAAGAGAGACCAACCTAGGAGTTAATAGTTGGCTACTTGGCTTTATATTAAGGCACTCATTTTTATGCATTTTTCTTGGCTTAATTGACATGAATGAAAACAATCATAGTGTACTGAGTAAATACATCTAAACTTGATGGAATAAATACATATGAATGATTATACCAAGCTAAAAGGACTATTGTAACTGCCAGTACACAAATTATAGAAGGAGCATACCCAACAGAAGGGTGTACTAATAAAGTTGTGCGAGGTGATCAATGTGACAATTGCAGACACATGTTGAATCCAACTGAACTAATTGATCCAAAGTGTAAGGTAAGCATATCCAGTACTTACTGTACACTGTCATTTTTCGTCTAGATTAATTGTTAGTTATGATAGGCAAGGATACAATTTCTCGGGTATAATGCTAAAACCAAGGAAACAATATTTTTAGTTTGTGTCATGGCTCAGGGACTCCTAAGCTGAACTTATTTTTTTATTCCTTTTTAGGTTCGAAATGAGAAAGCAAGAAGGTACTTCAACAGCATGAGGAAGAAGGACCCTGTTCCATTTTCCCAGAAGTTTCCCAGTGCAGATCCTTTGGCACTTAAACTGTTAGAAAAACTATTAGCATTTGATCCAATGGACCGTCTGACAGCAGAAGAGGTAGTCCTTTGCTGCTGTCTCATCTTAAAACTTCTTTGTGTCTAATTTTTCTCTATGGATCTAGATCTATGATGTTGCTTTCAACTTTACTTTGTGATCCTAAGTATTTATAACATCTCTTTCAATTGTTTCAGGCATTGCGTGATCCATACTTCAAAGGTCTTGCCAGGGTTGAAAGAGAACCATCCTGTCAGCCAATCAGAAAAGTGGAATTTGACTTTGAGCACAAAAGAATGTCAAAGGAAGAGATAAGAGAGTTGATATTCCGGGAGATACTGGAATATCACCCACAATTGCTGAGTAGCTACATTAATGGCACAGAGAGGACAACCTTTCTCTACCCAAAGTTTTAGCTTTTCTGTGTTTGCACATGTATGTTGCTTTGCGCATGCATGTAATTGCTCATGTATCCATTCGTTTGAACACTTGATGGAATAGTTGCTGGCTATTTTTATGCAGTCTGTTGATCAATTTAAGAAGCAGTTTTCTCATCTTGAAGAGAGTGGTGGTAACGGCCCATCAGTTCCAACAGACAGGAAACATGCATCCCTTCCTAGGTAAATAGGGCATCATAGTCTTGATTTCATTCTCACACTGCTTTGAGGTGCAATTTCAAGTACATTTACATCTTAGTTTCTCTCCATATTAAGGTTCTCCCTTGTGGCCTGAGTGCCCAATGGTAAGGAGTAGCCGGGAAAGTTGCTCCCACTTGTCTGGGCTTCTGTCCTTTTGTCACTGTAATTTAGTTGAGTGAAAGCTTTTGCCTTTTGGTTTTGCTAATCTGCAGCTTCATTTTGTAGGACCACTGTGGTTCACTCGAATCCAATTCCTGCCAAGGAACAACCTCTTGCTGTGTCATCAAGGGTTAGACCAGTCTCTGATGATTCGTGTAAGAATCCTTGGGAGAAAGCAAGTGGTCCTGGAAATGTTACTAGGACATCTCTGACTCCACAAGGGCTGCAAGCACAAGCAGGTATTTTCGTGTTCACTTACTACCAACTCCCTCTATTCCAAATTGCAAGCCAGTCGTTTGGGCTTAGATACAGAGCAAAAACTATGTTATCTACAAAAACCAAAACGACTTATAATTTGGTACGGAGAGAGTACTACAAATGATCTGTTGATATTTTCTGACTTACGATGTTCCTCCCTGTTCTGAGATTGTTTTCCATTTGCCACAACAGGATCAGTAAGAGTTAATGGCCCAGTGACGGATTCAAGGTATCCTGCTCACCAACAGATCCCACAAGCATACGATTACCGCCAAATGCCTGCAAGGTTGGATAGTACCAACCCATCGCAGGCCATGGGAGGTTACACGCTGCAGTCACAGAAGGAAACATTATTTGAAGAGTTGCCATTTTGAAGAGTTACTCGAATCCAATATTTTGCTCTTTTGAATTCCTTGGTGTACACTGGCAAATATTAGCATATTTGAAGAGTTGCCATTTTGATCATCATCTTCATTTGTACTTTTTGGGTCATATCTAATAAAGCATCAGCATTAAATTTACAATGATCACCTAAATCCATGGTTTTTATTGCCTAGAGCTGGTAATGTTTCTCTGGTTTTGCATTAGTTGCTTGAAAACTGAAAGTATCTGCATGCTTCTCTATTGCATTTTACTGCACATGATGGATTTGTTTGATGTGTAGGGATTTTAAGGTATGTAAAATATCTTAACTTTTAAAAGATGTTAATAAGAACATAAAATAGTAATTAGTATTTTGAATTTTAATGTATCTTATCGTAACATGTTCGCTCTGTAGCAACGCACGGGCATTCACCTAGTTTTGATATATGTATAATGATTTCTTACATCTGACAATGTGTATAAGTGACAATGTTTTACATCAATAACAAAGAGCATATCTCCTAATTATAATTTAAACGGGGATGGGGATCTCCGTTGGGAATTTATCCCTACGGGGAACGAGGATGAGGAAGAAATGTTCTCCACAAACGTTTAGGGCCTGTTCGGTTCTACCCTAATCCATATGGATTGAGGGGGTTTCGATCTCTATTAAGTCAAAATCTCTCTCAATCCGTATCAATCCCTTTCGATCCATATGGATTGAAAATAACCGAACAAGGCCTTATGAGGATCACCGCGGGAAAAAATTTGTCATAGGAACGAGAATAGGGAGCTATTCCCCGACAGGGAATTACTCGTTGTCATCTCTATTCAAGTACCAGAATCACAGATAGGTCCCCAACGATACCCTATACGCTGTAGCCTGTAGGGCCTATTGGTTATTTTCCAAACCAACAAAAAACCTTATATTTTATTTCTAAAAGATAAAATAGGATATGGTTTAAAGTGTTTACGATCATAAAATATTTACAGCTACACAACTAAGTCATATATCATGTTATTCAAAAATATATTATGTTATTTACGAACTAAAATTATTGGCGCCGATCTGGTGCCAAATACTAAGGATGCAAATACTAGGGATGTATCGTCTCGCGGTGCCCTCTGCGGCGGCGCGGACTGTTCGCAACCTCGCTGCAGAAGCGGTCCTTCTCTATGTCGTGCCCGGACGATCCACGCTCTAGATTGGTCCGCAATGCCACACGGTCATCTTCCTTCTCGCGAGAACCTAGATCTCGCCCCTTAGAGAGATCTTATGGTGCTCCAGGTTGACAGGCCACCTGGAACATCCCCAGGCGACGTAGAGTCACCTAGAGATTAGAAATCCAGTCGAAGAAGAGTATCTTGAATGAAGTGGATCTTGCTTCCTGAGAGGATAAAATCCTAGGGTTGACTTAGGACGGCAGGCCATCCAAGACGGATCTAGACAACATAAAGTCTGATAGGGGTGGAGGTGGGTATGCGGAAAGCTACAACTAGAACTACGCTACATCTACTCTTAGGGCAGGAATGATAAAGGACTGATAAAAAAAGTAATGCATTGGTTCGATTGGAATAATGTTGGTGTCGAATTAGAGCCAAACACTAGGATGAACCACATGGCGGTGCTCTCTGCGTTAGCGTGGACGGTCCACGGCTCTAGGCCAGACGGTTCGCGACCTTGCTGTAGGAGCGACTTCTCCTTGTGCGCTTGATGGACAGTCCGTGTTATGGGTCGGACGATCCATGCGCGTAGAGGCTATTTTTCTTCATGAAGAACCTGAATTTCGCCTCCCAGGAGGAACCCCATCAAGGAGAGAGATCCTAGAGTTTTCTTGGGGTTGGTAGGACACCCAAGACGACTCTAGTAGACGTAGATGCAAAGAGAGGTGAAGATTTGAGGTAGAGGAAGGCTAAACTAGGTTAAACTAAGGCTAGATTACTTCGACTCCTAAGGAATAGAAAGACCAATACAATAAGGTAAATTGGATAAATAGGTTTGATTAGATCGATTGTGTGTGTTCTCAATCGGTCGTACCCTTTATATTTATAGGGGAGGAGGTCTGAACCTATTCCTAGGCGAGATCCAACAGATGCCCATGGATAGGTTAGGATAACCATGCATGGAATAAGTAATCTCGCCCGTGTTAATCCGGTGCGGGGGTGTGGACCGTCCAGGCCATAGGGCCGGACTGTCCGGCCGTGCCAGGTGCCAAATATGGTGCTCCACACATGCCCGCTACCTTTTGGTGGAGCTTGGTGAATCAAAAGCACCTGGTACTACCAAACATTTTCAGGAAACAATAGATTTGCAACTTGCCTTGTTCCCGAAATATGAATTCTAGCCAAATGTAAGGGGTGTTTGGGATGGCTCCAAGGTCCAGCTCTAGTGTGGAGCTGTAGATTATAATATCAATTTAAATAGTTTTAAAAAATATTTTTAATCAAAATTATAAACAAAATAACTTATCTAAATATCTTATAAAGACTTACATCTCTAACTTCACGATTTTCTGGAGTACTTAATGACCTGCTCCACCAACTCCACTAAATTTCTTAGAGCTGGAGATATCCCAAATGGGGTCTAAGTCACCGGTTCTTGTGATAAGATAATATAACTATTTTATAGAACTCTAATGCATAGAGGCTGTTTCGGATTACATCTCCTTCGGTCATATCTACCTGATCAACATGTCAATATGCAAAAACTTGTGGTGCCCCCCAGCCTAGATAAGCAAACGGATTAGGCTAGTAATACGGATTCAACGACATACCACCCCACACTTGAGTAGGACAACACATCGACGATGAATAGACTGGAAAGCAGCATAACATCCCTAGAGGAGGATGACCAGGCGATCTTGGTTGCACCACTTCCTAGGCCAGTTTAGTTGGCCTCTTCTTTTGCACATATCGCCTTTTTGACTTTGTTTGTTTTATTAGCCGGTCATGTGGAACAACCTTCTTCTTTATATGTTTAGAAAGCAACTGATCAAAAGTAGGGTCGACTCTGCTGAGCCGGGCAAACGTCTTGGAAGTATTTTTCTTCCTAGTACATGTTTTAGGACGCTATGGTTTGACAATCTGAGGTCGTTACTGCTTCTGGTTATGTGTGGACCATCGGACCTGCATAGTCGAATTGTCCACGTCTGTCCCGGACTGTCCAGCCTTAGTGACCGGACCGTTCGGCATACACAGGATAGGTGACCGTGATCAGGTGTTCAATCGTGCTTGCCCCTCGGTGGCTCCGGTCTTTCTTTTGTCTGGAGCCTTTCGAGTAACCACTCTGCGTGATATATTTGGCATGTGAGGGTCACCAATGATAATATTTTTACCTTTGCCTTTATCGGCCGCACATGGTCGAACTAAGACTTTTTTGCTCGTCGGCTCTAATGTGCTGATAGGGATAGGTAGTCTATCAATATTCATTTCTTGAAATCTCAACTTGCCTTCTTTTATAGCTAATTGTATTTATCGACAGAAGACATTACAATCATTAGTGTTATGAAGAAAGGAGCCATGCTATTTACAATACACATGCCTTATCAATTCTTCTAACGGGAGAATTATATGTGACAATTTAATGGTACCATTCTTATGTAACTCATCAAATATTTTACCACACTTAGCAACATTAAATGTAAAGTTAAGTTTCCCCTTCTTCATGTAGTCTTCTAATTCCTCATGCTCAAGGTCCGATAAATTAGTCAACCTTGTGTCGTTGTCTGGGGAAACATCGTTGCGATCTTTGGGATCGACCATCGTGGTCGATCTAATAGATCTTACCTAGTAGATTTGATTTGATGGATCTGATCTAATAAATCTAATCTTTGTCTTCCCTAGTGGAGTCATCAAAAAGTGTGTTGTCGCTAAATTGGGGCCCAAGACTAGGATGAACCACCTGGCGGTGCTCTATGTGGGAGTGCAGACGGTCCACGGCTCTAGGTCGGACGGTCTGCTACTTCACTGCAGGAGCGGTGTCTCCCTGTGCGCTTGTTGGACGGTCCACACATGTGTAGAGGGGCTTCTTCCTCACGAAGAACCTAAATCTCGCAACCCAAGAGGGACCCAGTATGGGTGGAGAGATCCTAGGGTTGTCTTGGGGTCGGTAGGCCACCCAAGACGCCTCTAGTCGACGTAGAGTCGAAGACCCGAAGTGAGGTGAAGATTTGAGATAGAGGAAGGCTAAACTAGGTCTAGACTAAGGCTAGATTACTCCTACTCCTAAGGAATGGAAAGAACAATGCAAATAAGGTAAATTTAATAAATAGATTTGATTAGATCAATTGTGGGGGTTCTCAATCGACTGTACCCCTTTATATTTATAGGGGAGGAGGTCTGGACCTATTTCTAGGCGAGATCCAACAGATTCCCACGGATAGGTTAGGATAACCACGCATGGGATAAGTACTCTCGCCCGTGTTCATCTAGTTGCGGGGGCGTGGACCGTTGAAAGGGAAATATAGCCTTGTGCCATTTCTAATTGTTTTGTTGATTAAATGCTCAACCCACCACATTGGACTAGCCACTTTGATATGATCATGAGCACATGGTCTAGCAAAATCAAGTTGAAGGCAACAAGTCCATATGAGCTGAATTGAAGGGTCAAAAGTGTAACTTTGAGCAAACCAACATAAACATGAGGTTAACGTGTTTTGATAAGTTACACACACCCTACTCTATCTGATGGATTATGGGGAGGCTACACTAGCGCAACACAAAATTTCTGACCTCATAAACCTAGAAACTATTGCGGTTATAGATCATGGAATTACCACTAGACACACAGGGCAGTGGAAGATGTCTCGATGTAGACAAACGCGTCGAGCAGTGCTGTGCAGTTGTTGGTGACCTCACGTCCTCGCGCGGTTCGTCCTAGTGCTCCAGATGCAGCACCTCTGAGGTATCCACACCTACATGGAGGAAGCGCCGCATTCCGAACTGCTGGGTTCACGACGGCGGCTAGGCGAGGGGGGTGGCTGCTCGCTTACTGGTGGCGAGTTAGGGTTCGCTAAAACGCGCCCCTACCCCTCATTATATAGGTGTTCTGGTGGGCTTCTAACTCCGAGGCCCATCAGTAACCCTAAAGCCCTATCTATTTTCGGATCTAATCCAAGTTAGGCTTGCTTCCCCTTAAGTGTGTTACCCTATAGGTTCACGTACATATAGACATGGCCCAAGTACTTTTACTTGGCCCAATAATTGACGACAGCTACTAACAAGACATGTCAACTCCTATCCACACGCAAAGATCATATCAGACGAACCATTGCAACATTACGTACATGTTGTTCCCTTTGTCTCACGATATTTGGTCTGGCTCTAAGCTGACCTCTCTTTCTTGATACTGTGAATTGGAATCCTTTCATTGGTTAACACTTATCCCTAGCACAACCATGCATTTCTTGATCCAATCACTTGAGAGGCCCAGAGATATATCTCAAGAAGAGAGGGACAAATTCCACCTTGATTGACCATGCCTCACAGCATGCTTCCTGACAAGCCCAAAACTACATTTATAACTACCCATTTACGGAGTAGCGTTTGATAGTTCCTAAGTAAGTCAATTCACATCTTGAGAACATGCGACAATCTTAGGTCTAAGGATACATTATACATGTTAGGGGCATGCTTCGTCGCCGAAGGTCCTCTAAGCAAAAACACATTCGGCAAATTGACACAAGCAGACAGAGCACGAAGATACAAGCCGGAGCCATGATCCAGGGAGCTTCGACATAGTGACATGCCTTGAGACGAAGGGCTGCACCGACTTAAAGAGGAAAAGACCGATCAGTCCATGATAGTTTGTGTCATGTTTATAGTTATTTACTGAGGGTATGAATGTAATTTTGACCGGGCTGCGTACCGTGCCTATAAATAGATGAACAGTAACCCCTTACTGTTCACGTGGTCCTGTATTCACACGCACGTCACACTTGGATTCTTACCTTCTGTCAAGCCGAAAGTATAAATGTAATTTAATATTGTTTATATTCATTCTCGACGTCAGTTAAAAGAAATATTAATGATATCATATGATTATTCATGATACTTTTCGTGTTTCATATGCCTCTACTTCTATTATAATACCTTGTGATTATGAAGGTAAGACCTTCATAACCTTCGTCTAGAGATCATATTATCCTAAGGGGGATAATGTTTCAAAGGATGAAGGGCTTTAACCATTAATATTTTGTGTTGCCTTATTATTGATTTATAGCAGTTGAGAACAAGTCTCCAACATTGGCGCCCACCTCCGGTGAACTCACTTCCACAATTGAGCTGATGGCTTCGTTCAGCAATCAAGTTGTAGCATCTTCAGCTACGAAGCTGGTGCTTTCAATCACGGGTGGTTCAGGTTTAGAGCCAGCCAACAAGAAGCAAAAGAAGGAAGTGCAAAGAAGTGTGCAACATGTTGGGGTGCAAGGACCCTTCATCAAGTCCAAGTGGTACCACATCCCAATCACTTTCTCCCAGGATGATCTTCAGCTAAAAGATTATCCTCACAATGATGCTATGGTCATATCTTGTGTCATCAAGGGTTTTCTGGTCCATAATGTTCTGGTTGACATAGGCAGTGCAGCGGACATTATATTTGCAAAAGCCTTCAAGCAGATGCAAGAGCCAGAGGATAAGATTCACGATGCTACACACCCTCTTTGTGGCTTCGGAGGACGACAGATTGTGGCACTTGGCAAAATCACAATGCCAGTCACCTTCGGCTATGTCCACAACACAAGAACTGAGCAAGTTGTTTTTGACATTGTCGACATGGAATACCCATACAATGCAATCATTGGTCAAGGAACACTTAATGCCTTCGAAGCAATACTTCACCCAGCATACTTATGCATGAAGATACCTTCGGAACAAGGGCCCATTGCTGTCCATGGAAGTCAAGAAGCTGCCAGAAGGGCTGAAGGGAATTGGATAGATTCAAAGGCAATCCACAACATAGATGAAGCCGGAGATTGCCAGCAACATAAGCACAAAAGAGAGAAGGCTGCTTCGGCAGATCAGCTGAAGCCTATGCTTTTATGTGAAGACATAGCAGATCAAAGAGTATTGCTGGGATCTCAGCTATCTGATGAGCAGGAAAAAACTTTGATAAGATTTTTGTTCAACAACAAAGATATCTTTGCTTGGTCAGCCAATGATCTCTGTGGTGTCAAAAGAAATGTCATCGAGCATTCACTTAATGTAGATCCATCTTTCAGGCCAAAAAAGCAAAGACTTCGGAAGATGTCTGATGATAAAGCTGAAGGTGCTCGGAACAAAGTCAAGAGACTTCTCAGTGCCGGTGTCATCAGAGAAGTAACATATCTAGAATAGTTAGCCAACACTGTTATGGTGAAGAAGGCTAATGGTAAATGGAAAATGTGCATGGATTTCACAGACCTCAACAAGGCATGCCTAAAAGAAGAATTCCCATTGCCAAGAATAGACTCCCTTGTAGATGCAACAGCTTCTTCAGAGCTCATGAGTCTACTGGACTGTTACTCAGGCTATCATCAAATTTGGATGAAGAAGGAAGATGAGCCAAAGACCAGCTTCATAACCCCTAGTGGCACTTATTGCTACCTTCGGATGCCTGAGGGGCATAAGAATGCCGGAGGAAGCTTCAGCAGAATGACAGCCAAGGTTCTTCATTCTCAAATAGGCAGGAATGTGTTGACTTATGTTGATGATATCATAGTAAAAAGCATAAAGCAAGAAAATCACATTGCTGACCTACAAGAAACATTTGCCAACTTCAGGCAAGCTGGTTTGAAATTAAATCCAGAGAAGTGTGTTTTTGGAGTGAAGAAGGGCAAGTTTCTTGGCTGTCTGGTGTCAACGAAGGGGATCAAAGCTAATCCCAATAAGATCGAAGCTATCCTTCGGATGGAGCCACCAAATACAAAAAAGGGGCCCAACGGTTGGCAGGAAGATTGGCATCATTAAATAGATTCATATCCAGATCAGCAGAAAGAAATCTGCTGTTCTTTGAAATACTGAAGTCAGCCGAAGTGTTTCAATGGGGTCCAGCTCAGCAAAAAGCTTTTGAAGAGTTAAAGCAATATTTAATAGACTTGACAACTCTAACTCCACCTTCGCCAGGGGTTCCATTGCTCCTATATGTAGCAGCTTCCCATTCTACAGTTGATGCAGTGCTTGTACAGGAAAAGCAAGATGACCAAATCAAAAAGTAGGCCCCAGTATACTTCGTCTCTGAAGTTCTAAGTTTATCAAAGAAAAACTATACAGAATTGGAGAAGGTGTTGTATGCTGTGTTAATGGCCTCCAGGAAGCTTCTGTTGGAGAGAAAATCCTCCGGCCGGGTGGTGGAATGCACCCGCCCTAATCCTAAGATGAGGAGGGGGCCTAAGCGTTTGCCTGATTGGTGAATTGTCGATGAACGCAAGAACACGCGAGGGTTTATAGTGGTTCAGGCCGCAGGAGCGTAATACCCTACCTCCACTGTCTGTAAGTTGTCTTGAGCGTGTCCTTGTAACGCTGTGTCGCCTCCCTTTTATAGTTTAAGGGAGGTACATACAAGGATGCTGAGCTCCGACATGCGGGCCCAGGAGCATAATGGAAGGAATACATTATGTGAATAATTAATGCTGACTAAACCCTAAATAAGGGAGCCGTTTCAGATTCCCTCCGCCTTAGTAATTGTTGGGGGCTTGTTCTCAAATGCTAAGAGTTAAGAACAAGGCAACACAGAAAATGTTAAATGTTAAAGTCCTTCGTCCTCCACCACCTTATATCCTTTCGGGATATAAAGAATTTCGGACGAAGGTTACAAAGGGCGTAGCTTCGTAAACATAATAACGAGGGACGAAGTACTCATATAAATCATGATATATAAAATAAACATTTAAATGTTATCATAAAATCATTTCCATCTTTACTAACACGAACGAATATAAATGATTTCAAATTATAAATGTACCTTCGGTCCTGAGGAAGGCGAAAATACAAGTGTGATGCGAAGGCAAATGACAGGTTCGCGTGAACAGTACAGAGGTACTGTTCATCTATTTATAGGCACATGTCGCAGCCTGTGACAAATTACAATTATGCCCCTTACAAAAGTTTACAACATTGACTCAGACCTCTATGGATAAAAAGGTCATTCTATCTCTATGTCGGTTTGTAACGCCGAAGCTTCATGAAAAGGAACCTTCGGCCATCTCTTGGAGACGACTTCAGCCGAAGCTGCTTCTTCGTGTGAGACCTTCGGCGCACCGAAGCACGACCCCAACAGTAGCCCCTTTCGCGGTGCTAGATCGTTTTTCGTAACGAGCTTGACCCGTGAAAAAAGCCTCTTCAGCTTCGGGAAGCCGAAGGTCCAAAAAACACCTTCCCTGAGCTCGTTGCGGAGAAACGATCCGGCTTCCGAGCGCGTGCCAGGCCCACCTTGCAGAGTTACTGTTTGATCTTTGCGGTCCACTGCACAGCGAGTTCGAGTGACTGCCCGCTTGGTGTAAAAAATCCTGCCGCTTCGCCTTCTTACCTGCAGCACTATATAAACAGACGGGTAGGTGTGAAGTTACCACAGCATTCATTGCTATTTGCACTGTTGTGCTGCCAAAATTTTTAACTATAGCCGAAGCTTGATTCTCAGAATCGAACGAAGGTCCATCTCGACGCCTGCTTCGTCAGAAAGAAGAGCTTCGGGAGAAAAGAAAGAAGAAAAAAGTATCTGACTTCCCCAAACTCAGAATCAAATGGCGAGAGTACGATCTACTGCCAAAGTTGTACGTGAGGGAGACGAAGCCGAAGGTTCGAACACTGTGCCCATCTCCGAAGCGATGCAGCGTTCCGGTCTATTGACTGCGGAAGAAATGCCCAGTGCTGCAGCAAACCCAACAACCGCCGAAGGAGAAGAAGAAAACATTGAAGGGACTGATCCCGAAGATGACTACCGTATTGCCATGCCCAGCAAGCCCAGTCACCTGGATTTTGGGAAATCAACTGTTTCAAAGGCTGACCTTTCGAAGATGGTGAAAGCAGGTTTTTTTAATGAAGATCAGAAGAAGCTGCTTCGCTTCGGGGGGGAAGAAACCACCCCGAAGCCAGAGAAGGACGAGATTGTCATCTTCAAGAGCTTTTTAAAGGCTGGGCTGAGATTCCCTTTTCACAAGATTATTGCGGAGATACTGAAGAGGTTTGGTATCTACTTTCATCAATTGACTCCTAACGCCATCGTTAGGCTCAATGTTTATATCTGGGCCCTCCGAAGCCAAGCTGTGGAACCGTTTGCCGACAGCTTCTGCCGAGTTCACGAATTACATTACCAAACAAAGGCTAGAAAAGATGGGCTACATGATAATTTCGGTTGCTATAATTTTGCCTACCGGAAGACAACAAAGTGTCCTGTCATCAGCTACCGAAGCAAATGGCCAGCAGGCTGGAAATCTGAGTGGTTTTATGTAAAAGTTGACGAAGACAAAGAAAAATTGGTACAAAGCCCTCTGGATTTAATCTTTGGAGAGACAAGGCCACGATGCCACATCGGCAGGCTAGAAGGTCCCACCTGGGCTGCTCTGGGTGAATTTGAAATTATTTCAGAACATATTGGCACCAGGGATCTAGTTCAGGAATTCTTGGCATTCAGAGTTTTCCCTACTCTAAAAGAGTGGGAAATGCCGAAGCTGGAGGGAGAGAAGAAGAAGGGGGAGCTTGTCCGGCTTCCTTATTACTTCAAGTTTAAGAAGTACTTTAAAAAACCCTGCAAAGAGTGGTTAGACACAGTTGAGGTGATGTGCAATGAAATCCTGGGGAATTACTCCAAAAAAGAGGATCAACTAATGACAGCGGCCTTCGGCGCCCGACCGAAGCGAAGGCTGAACCGAGTGCTTGATGCCCTGGGCTTCGAGTACCCAGACTATGAGCAGTTGAACAAGGGTGCCGAGGGCCACAAAAGAAAAAGAGTGGCCGAAACTCTGACCAAGGATGAAGAACGACCAGCAACAGAGAAGAAAATTCCCAAGAAAAGAAAAATATCAACTCCGAAGCGAAAAATATCCGAAGAAGAGGGGACCCCCACACCACCTTCTACCAGCGACGTGGAGGAAATTTTAAAGGTAATGACTGAACCCATGCCCACGAAGCTAAGTCCATTAGGGCTCCAACTGACGAAGCTTTTTCAAAAGGTGGACGAGCCGGATCAAACGAAGATAAGCAAACCCAAGCGGCAAAGAATTATTGCGGTAACTGAAGTTATCGACAAGACGCCGCCTAGGGCGTCAATTCAGAAAATACCAGCTGTCGAAGGCACCACAAACGTCGAAGTCGCACCTTCGGAGGTCGCGGCTGCCGAAGCCGCTACAGCCGAAGATGTAAACTTAGAAACTACCATTGAGGACATTGACAAAATCTTGCAAGACATGGCTGCAGAAGAAGCTGGCACTGCTGCCGAAAAAACCATGGCCACAGTGCCTGGGAAGGGGAAAGAAATAGCCGAGGACACTTCGGACGACGAAGCCTACACATTCCAAAATTTAATTGGGCAAAAACTATCGAAGGCCGAAATGGAAGAACTTAAGGACTATGCCAAATCTTGCGGCTACAAACCAGGAGCTCTCCTATTTGGAGGTGTGGACGATGAAAAATTAGGCTGCATTCGAGACCAAACTGGAGCTAAGGTAATCGGTACTCTATCAAAGAGTATCGGTTTTCCGAAGCTAGAGACAGACATCAGCCGCTACCGACGACAACATATCGTCGGCAGCTTATTTTACTCCAACTTCAAGGTAAACAACCTTTTCTCTGGTTTTTATTGCTGTTAATAATGAAAATATTACCAACGTAAGTTGTTTCTGTGCAGAGCATGCTACTGAGCAAAGCTCTGAAGATGCAGCAAGATTTGGAGGACAAAAAACACAAAGCTATAATTGAAAACTTAGAAAGCAAGATAAAAGAACAATCTGCCATCATTGAAAAGAAAGACTTCGAGCTCCAATCGACCGAAGGCTTGCTGGCTGAGACTGAGGCTAAAGTATTAGAGTTGAATTCGAAGCTTATCAGTCAATCAAAACAATTCGATCAGGAGAAACTAGAGCTTAATTCGAAGCTTGAAGCCGAAGTCCAGACCAGCTCAGAGTTGAAGAAATCGTTAACAAGCCTTCAAGACAAATGCTTGAAATTTGGCAATAATTGTATTGGACGATTAAAAAAGATATTTTACTCTGTTGGAGCCAGCAGCGGGAAATTTAACCCTTCAGCGGAAAATTTACCACAGGCCTTCGATCATATTGAAGCTGAAATCGAAGAACTTGACGAAGTTATAGCCGGGCACGGCGACTTCTGTGCCTGGGTAGCTTCTCGGGGTACCGCTGCTGCATTCCTGAAGGCCGGCTGCGAGCATGGAAAAATTGTCAACAGGCCCAACTTCACCCTATCTCCATCAATCCTGGATGATATACCTGACCTCGCCCGAAGCATCTCAAATAGATTTATAAAAATGATATGGACAAAAGGCGGGCGGGAGAAGGCTGGAGACGAAGCCCGAAGTCATCTTGAACCAGTAAGAAATGATACTTCGTACTTACCTTTTCCTTTGCACTTGATTTTTACTCACGATTCCTTGATTTATGTAGGATGACGAAGGTGAAGATGATGCTTAAGTTATGTCGCCGAAGCTGTCGCCGAAGCTGAAGCTTAATGAAGATCAGTAGAAATGTACTATAGGAAAAAAACTCAGGATACTTTTGTAACAAGTTTTGTAAATACAATTGAACTGTTCTCAAGGAACTTTGTACATACCTTGTAGTATATTCTTACCCTTCTACTAGGGTGCTTTGATGTGAACGAAATCAGTATTTTGAGCCGAAAGCGAAAAAACACCTTCCCTTCTTTTCGTACACAACGAAGCATAGAATACCACTTCTCCCTTCTGCCGAAGCTTTTCTTTTACACAACGATTCATAAAAAGCCAATTCTCCCTTCTGCCGAAGCTTTTCTTTTACACAACGATTCATAAAAAGCCAATTCTCCCTTCTGCCGAAGCTTTTCTTTTACACAACGATTCATAAAAAGCCAATTCTCCCTTCTGCCGAAGCTTTTCTTTTACACAACGATTCATAAAAAGCCAATTCTCCCTTCTGCCGAAGCTTTTCTTTTACACAACGATTCATAAAAAGCCACTTCTCTTTTTTGCCGAAGCAACCACTTTGGTACATAAATGCTATGAATGAATGCTTATGTATGCAAATGCCATGATGTAATGTAATGTGCGAATGAATGTCCGAAGCGTATGTCCGAAGCCACACTCATCCATTATTTCCTTAGGAACAACCACACATCAGCTCTGCATTCCCTTAGGAACGACTTTGGAGCTTCTTCGCCTTTTACTTAGGCAGTATAAGCTCTGCATTCCCTTAGGAACGTCTTTGGAGCTTCTTCGCCTTTTACTTAGGCGGTATCAGCGTTGACTTTTCGCTGTAAGCTCTGCATCCCCTTAGGGACGTCTTTGGAGCTTCTTCGCCTTTTACTTTCGGCGGAATCAGAGCTCTGCATCCCCTTAGGGACGTCTTTGGAGCTTCTTCGCTCTTTTTTTTCAGTTTCGGCACTCGATGGTGCGTTCTCAGCTTTTACATTTACATTCTTTGGGGGATTTTGCTCTTATAAAACTAAAAAGGAAATTACATATGATGGCCCCATTAAAAACCTTTCTCCCCCTTTAGAAAGGAAAAGGGTGCCATGAAAAAAGAAAAAGAAAAACATAAAAAGTTACATCAAGTTATACATAATATCTCCGAAGCTCATCTGCATTCCAAGATCTTGGAATTTCGTTGCCATCCATGTCCTTTAATCTGTACGAACCAGGCCTCGACGAGGTTGCTACTAAGAAAGGCCCTTCCCATTTCAATTGTAGCTTGCCCACTGTATCTGGGTTGGCCACTCTCCGAAGCACCAAGTGTCCCGGCTCAATATTTTTTAGCCGGACCTTTCTATCTCGCCATTTGACTGTTTCAGCCTGGTATTTATTGATATTCTCCACGGCTTGAAGCCTGATCCCTTCTAAGGCATCTTTCTCCACGAGGCAAGTATCTTCGGGACCTGATTCTGCCGAAGCTACCACTCTTATTGATCCAGCTTTGGCTTCTTCCGGGGTTATTGCTTCGTCACCAAATAACAACTTGAATGGGGTAAAGCCTGTAGACCTTGATGTTGTTGTATTGTGGCTCCACACCACTTTGGTCAACTGATCTGGCCACTTTCCCCTGGGTTGATTGAAGATTAACTTCATTATTCCTGTCATTATGGTGCCGTTGGCCCTTTCAACAAGCCCATTCGACTCCGGATGCCTGACTGATGCAAAATGGATCTTCGTGCCAATTTGATCGCAGAAATTTCTGAAATCTTCGGAGTCGAACTGCGTTCCATTATCTACAGTGATGGCCTTCGGTACTCCGAAACGACAGACAATGTTCTGCCAGAAAAATTTTTGGACAGTGGCCGAAGTTATTGTGGCTAATGGCTTCGCCTCAATCCACTTGGAAAAATACTCCACAACTACTATAACATATTTTAGATTCCCTTGAGCCGGTGGTAATGGACCCAGCAAGTCGAGGCCCCACCTTTGCAATGGCCAGACGGGCTGTATCAACTGTGTCAAAGACGAAGGTTGCTTCTGATCTCTCGCACATTTCTGACAACCTTCGCACTTTTGAACCAACTCCGCTGCATCCGAAGCTGCCTTCGGCCAATAAAACCCTTGGCGGAAAACTTTTCCAAGTAACGGCCTAGATCCGATGTGGGATCCACACAGGCCTGCATGTATTTCTTTCATTAACTCTATACCTTCGGTTCTAGACAAGCACTTGAGCAGCGGGGCACAAACTCCATGCTTGTATAACTCCCCTTCTATCATGACATACGGACGAGCTCTTGCCTCTATCCTTTTATTATAAGCTTCGTCATCTGATAGGAAGTTACCCTGAAGGTAAGAGATTATTTCAGTTCTCCAATCTTCACTGTAAACAGGAGAAATGTTAAGGACTGCTCTTTCAAGTAGCTCCACTGAAGGTGCCTTTATTGTTTCGAAGAACACATCCGAAGGTAGCGGCAGCCCCTGTGCTGCAGACTTGGCTAACAAATCAGCATGCTCATTTTGTCCTCGAGGGATATTCTTAACAGAAAATCCTTCGAAGGAAGCTTCGATCCTTCGGACCGTGTCTAGGTATTTTTCAAGCTTCGGGTCTTTAGCCTTGCAACTTTTGTCAATATGACCCGAAACAACCTGGGAATCAGTTTTAAGAATCGCCCTTCTGATTCCCATTGCCTTTAGTTTCCGAAGACCCAGGAGCAGGGCTTCGTACTCAGTTATATTATTTGTGCAGCTGAAGTCAAGTCTTGCTGCATAGCAAGTTTTAACCTTGGACGGTGAGACCAACACAGCAGCTGCACCTGCTCCGAAGGTTCCCCAAGAGCCATCACAAAACACTATCCATACTTCGGCATCTTTATTTGCTTCTTCGTCCTGAGCCCCTGGCGTCCAGTCGGCAATGAAATCTGCCAATGCTTGAGACTGGATTGAGGATCTATGCACATAATCAATGTAAAATTCATTGAGCTCCGCAGCCCATTTTCCAATCCGGCCAGTAGCTTCTCTATTTCTCATGATATCCTTCAACGGCTGCGAAGAAGGAACAATAATATTGTATGCCTGAAAATAATGCCGAAGCTTCCTGGATGCCATTAAAACGGCATACAACACCTTCTCCAGCTCTGTATAATTTTTCTTTGAGACACTGAGGACCTCAGATACAAAATATACTGGGACCTGCTTCTTGACCTGTCCATCAAACTTCTCCTGGACAAGTGCCGCACTTACTGCTGAGTGCGAAGCCGCCACATATAACAACAGGGGAGCCCCTGGCGTTGGTGGAGTTAATGTTGTTAGATCTATTAAGTATTGCTTCAGCTCTTCGAAGGCTTTTTGTTGACTTGGGCCCCATTGAAAGACTTCAGCTGACTTCAGCACCTCGAAGAATGGTAAGTTTCTTTCTGCTGATCTGGATATAAATCTGTTGAGAGATGCCAGCCTTCCTGTCAATCTTTGGGCCCCCTTTCTTGTGGTTGGTGGCTCCATTCGAAGTATAGCTTCGATTTTATTTGGATTAGCTTCGATTCCCTTTGTTGAAACCAAGCATCCAAGAAATTTGCCCTTCTTCACTCCGAAGACACATTTTTCTGGATTCAGCTTCAGACCAGCTTGTCTGAAGCTGGCGAAGGTCTCCTGCAGATCAGCAATATGATTTTCCTGCTTCGTGCTTTTTACAATAATGTCATCGACATAAGTCAACACATTTCTGCCTATCTGAGACTGCAGAACCTTCGCTGTCATTCGGCTGAAACTTCCTCCGGCATTTTTGAGCCCCTCAGGCATCCGAAGATAGCAATATGTACCACTTGGGGTTATGAAGCTAGTTTTTGGCTCATCTTCCTTCTTCATCCAAATTTGATGATAGCCTGAGTAGCAGTCTAGGAGACTCATGAGCTCTGAAGAAGCTGCTGCATCGACTAAAGAGTCTATCCTTGGCAACGGGAATTCATCCTTCGGACAAGCCTTGTTGAGATCTGTGAAATCAATACACATTCTCCATTTGCCATTGGCCTTCTTCACCATAACAGTGTTAGCTAGCCACTCTGGATACTTCACTTCTCTGATAACTCCTGCACTGAGAAGTCTTTTTACTTCATTGTGAGCCCCTTCGGCCTTGTCATCAGACATTTTCCGAAGCCTCTGCTTTCGGGGTCTGAAGGATGGGTCAACATTGAGCGAATGTTCAATAACATCCCGATTCACTCCACAGAGATCATTGGCTGACCATGCAAAAACATCTTTGTTGTTGAATAAAAACCTTATCAAGGTTTTCTCCTGGTCTTCAGATAATTGCGAGCCCAATAGCACCTTCTGCTCTGCTATGTCTTCACACAATAACATGGGCTTCGGCTGATCCGCTGAAGCTACCTTCTCCCTCCTGAATTTGTACTGTTCACAAGCTTCAGCTCCATCTATGTTATGGATTGCTTTGGAGTCAGTCCAGCTTCCTTCGGCCCTTCTAGCAGCTTCCTGGCTTCCATGAATAGCAATAGGTCCTTGGTCCGAAGGTATCTTCATGCAGAGATAAGCTGGGTGAAGAATTGCTTCGAAAGCATTAAGAGTTCCGCGACCAATGATAGCATTGTAAGGATACTCCATGTCAACAATATCAAACACAATTTGCTCAGTCCTTGTGTTGTTAACAAATCCAAAGGTTACCGGCATGGTAATCTTCCCAAGTGCTACAATCTGCCGCCCTCCGAAGCCACAAAGAGGGTGCGTAGCATCATGAATCTTGTCTTCGGGCTCTTGCATTTGTCTGAAGGCTTTAGCAAATATAATGTCAGCTGCACTGCCTGTATCAACTAGGACATTGTGGACCAGAAATCCTTTGATCACGCAAGAGATGACCATGGCATCATTGTGAGGATAATCCTTAAGCTGAAGGTCTTCCTGAGAGAAAGTAATTGGAACGTGGGACCATTTTGACTTGATGAAGGGTCCCTGTACTCCAACATGCTGCACCCTTCTCTGAGCCTCCTTCTTCTGCTTCTTGTTAGCCGGCTCTGAGCAAGAACCGCCTGTTATCGGGAGCACCAGCTTCGAAGCCGAAGCAGCTCCAGCTTGATTGTTGAACGAAGCCATCAGCTCAGAAAAGTGGAAGTGAGTTCACCGGAGGTGGGCGCCAATGTTGGGGGCTTGTTCTCAAATGCTAAGAGTTAAGAACAAGGCAACACAGAAAATGTTAAATGTTAAAGTCCTTCGTCCTCCACCACCTTATATCCTTTCGGGATATAAAGAATTTCGGACGAAGGTTACAAAGGGCGTAGCTTCGTAAACATAATAACGAGGGACGAAGTACTCATATAAATCATGATATATAAAATAAACATTTAAATGTTATCATAAAATCATTTCCATCTTTACTAACACGAACGAATATAAATGATTTCAAATTATAAATGTACCTTCGGTCCTGAGGAAGGCGAAAATACAAGTGTGATGCGAAGGCAAATGACAGGTTCGCGTGAACAGTACAGAGGTACTGTTCATCTATTTATAGGCACATGTCGCAGCCTGTGACAAATTACAATTATGCCCCTTACAAAAGTTTACAACATTGACTCAGACCTCTATGGATAAAAAGGTCATTCTATCTCTATGTCGGTTTGTAACGCCGAAGCTTCATGAAAAGGAACCTTCGGCCATCTCTTGGAGACGACTTCAGCCGAAGCTGCTTCTTCGTGTGAGACCTTCGGCGCACCGAAGCACGACCCCAACAGTAATGCATGAGCAATCAGCGAAAGTCATGATGACTGTAATCCATGCAACATTGATAGGCAGTAACCCTTTTCTTGGAAACGCGCGGGTAATGGTGAGTCATTATCCTTGATATGGTAACATGTGAGTAACTGCATGGCTCGCACAGCGTGGACTGGGCACGCCGTCTGTCACTGGAATGGACAGGCGCACGTCTTATCCGTAATGAATGCAAAGACGCGTGTAGCCCAGAGGATTCATGCCAGGTTCTGCCCGTTGGCTTACGCCGCGCGCAGTAGGCCACGTGGCAGCATCGGGTCTCCGCTTGGGCGGGGAGCAGGAGTGTATGTGATAAGGTCCGGATCCTACCAAACCAAGTCTGGACACATGTCGGCACCGGACCCCCGCCTAGGCCTTGATTAAGGCCCGAGTATGTTCTATCCTGGAACCCTGGGACCCCATCGTGGACGGCCCGGACCCCATATAGAAGGTCTGGATCCATTCCAGGGGTCCGGTTCGCACACATGGAGGTCCTAGACCAAACTTGGAGGCACAGACCGTATATATAGGGGCTTAGCACTTTCCCATGGGGATCCGGACTCACTGGTGATGCCTCAGAGTATGTCAATTTCTCTGGACACGTGGCGGCACCGGACCTGCCCATGTGGTGGGGTCAGGTGTTGTTGCTAGCCCAGAGTAGTCGCCCGAGGCTAGGGCGAGTCATGGCCTGGTCCCACATACAGCTCTTTTACCACGCAACTAAAAATAGCCGCGTGGGTACTGCATCTTTATACAGCAGTAAGGGGTACCCTAGTTTTAGGGTACCGATAGTGGCCCCCAGGCCCACCTTAGGGGAGGATGCGAGCCTGCAGGTGGGGCCAAAGCTTGTACTTTGCCTCAATATGGCCTGATCGGTGATTGGCGCGCTGTTTTAGCAAGTCTGCTGACGCACCCACTGTCAATCCACCTTCGGTCACGTCAACTGCCATATCTGTCCCCACGACTGACTGACCCACGGTCCCCACGCCTGGTGGTTTCGTCGGGCCACACGCGGGATGCCTCGTTGCCGCTACATTGGTTTAAAAATAACCTTTTGTCTTCTGCAGCAGCCCCAAGGAGGCGCGCTATCGCGTGCGGCGGTTCACACCCAGCCCTTTTTGCACCCGAAATCCGGCACACAAACTGTATGACCTGTGGACCCAGGGCCCCCGTCTCACAGACTGGGCTGCCTGTGTCCTAGGTGCCCATCGAACGGGATTTCCTGCGGTGATTTAGGGGCGCGCGGGAGAGTTTCCCTGAAAAGGATTCAGGTTTCCCTGAAAAAGGATTCACCCCGCGTGCAGCAGTTACCTTTTCGCGTTCTCTCCTAATCGGCTGTGCCCCTTTGCCTTCGTGCTCCTCTGTTCCACACCTGCGCCGCCGCACACGCCATGGCTTCGCTTGATCATCCTGATCGCTTCCAGGCTGAGGAGGAGCTCAATATGGTGCATGGCCTGCTTGGGTGGAGCGCGCCAGGGCTCACCGGAAGGATCCGTGCCGGCGCTGTCCCCCTTAGCGATCTTGCGCTGGGGAGTTTGTGCTGTTCACCTCATACATCTCTTACGGGTTGGCGCTGCCGATATCGCCCTTCTTCCTGCTACTGCTGGAGGAGTTCGGGCTTCAGCTTCAACACCTCACGCCCCACTCCATCCTCTAGGCAGCGATCTTCGTCCACCTCTACAAGATGTTTGTAGGTGTGGCCCCTGCACTTCCCTCTTCCGCTATTTCTTCATGCTGGTCAGGTCTAGGAAGACTAGGGACCATATCGGTGCCTACTACTTTCAGACGATGCCAGATCCGGCCATAGTCTACATCCCCACCTTTGGTGGTGCGAGGTGGGAAAACTGGTGCAGCGACTGGGTGATCGCCAGCACCGAGGCCAACGACCGCCTCAGTCTGCCGACCAATGGGCCAGCACTCGACCGCAAGCAATGGAGGATCAAGCCATCCCTCTCGCCAGAGTTCCTGCCCGTTTTGGACAGGATCAAGGTCTTGGCCACGGGCGGCCTGACATTAATGCACGTGGTCGGCGATCTCCTAAAGCGCCGGATCATGTCGTTGCAGAGGAGGCCACGCCTGTGCTGCTGGTTCACTGACCTGAACGATATCTACAGGATCCAGCGCGGGCCGGGTACCGATCTGTCCTGGGACAAGCTGGAACTCCTGGTGGGGGGGGGGTACTGGAGAGACTTTTGTCCCTGAATCCCGGATACTCCCCTAGGACATCCTGGTGCTCTGTGATGACCTAGGGCTGAGGACAGCGATCTTGGCCACGTTGCCGACCCTCGATGACAGTGGCGTGGCGGTTCGCCAGACCAGCGGCCGGGACCTCCTCCATGAGATCCGGATCTCTGATGCACCGGCTGGGGGTCCCCAGCCCGTCGATGTGGCTCCCAGCGCCAATCCCACCATGGCCCCCAGCCCCTTGGACAAGGGCAAAGGGGCTGCAAGCAGTGCCTCCACCCCAGGTAGCTCTAGAGGGTCGGAGGAGGAGAGGCGACGCAGGCTGCGTCGCGCAGACGGGTCGTTCGTTTCGGAGCCCCCAGAAGCGCCAGAGGACTGTAGGTGGGACCAAGGAGGCCAACTCCTAGGCTCGTGACACGCAGGGGCGTGTTAGTCCCCCAATCCAGCTGCCACCACCACCATTTGGGGGTGATCACCCGAGGAGCACCACCAGCAGCAACAGCAGCAAGAGGGGCAGCAGCAGCCACAACAGCAGAAGGAGCGGCGATCGCCTCACTTCCAGGGTCACTAGAAAGTCTAGGGACCCAAGTAAGTGTAGTCCCTTTTTCCACGTGCCTAATCATCATGCCGACAAGTCTTAACCCATTATCTATTTGTCAAGGCTTCTTCCTCTGCTCCTCCCAAGGGCACGCCTCCTCCGCCAGATACTTGGCCCACCGATGGGTCTGGCTCTCAGCAGCAGGCATCCACTAAGGGTGGTGCCGGTGGTCCGCTCCTAGCTGCTGTTGGGACAGTGCCACCGGCCTCCCATGCCCCAGCTGGGGATCCGGCAGCAGTGGCGCCAGCGTCAGGCGGCGTCGCAGCGACGGAGAAGGTCCCACTAGGGGATCTGCGCCCACTCCCGACACTAGGGGTGACACAGGGGGTGCGTCCAGCTCCATCCCCCGCCTGCTCCGGAGGAGATGGAGGTGGTATTTGGGCGGTGACTCCGGTCGGGTGCCGAGCGAGAAGCGGCGCCAGTCCCCCTCCCCCGCGTGCTGTCCCGCGCCCACCAGGTTCTTAGTGAAACTGAGGCAGCAATCTTGCGGGAGTGGGAGGCACTTGAAGCTGAGCACTAGCACCTCAGTGACTGGCGCACCCAACTGGAGGAGCGCACCAAGACGACGTCCCGACAGTTCACCTCCGAGCGGTCCCAACTCGAGCGTGACCGCAAGGAGTACAAGAAAGACCTCTAGAAGGTGTGCGCCAGGGAGCTGGAGGTGACCCGGAGGGAGAAGAAAGTGGCTAGGAGGGAGGAAGCCGTGACCTAGAGGGAGGCCCTCATGACAGAGTACTAGGCCAAACTGAGTGCTCTGGACAAGACTCTGGAAGCCCAACGGGCCCAGCAGGTAAAGGTCGTGGAAAGGCTGCAGAAATGGCAGCAAGAGCTCGAGGACAAGGCCAGCGACGTCGCCCTCGCCGAGGAAAACCTTAAGGAGAAGGAGTTGTCCTTGGACAGGCGGGAGACAGGTCTTGCCAGGCGAGAGACAGATCTCGCCTCAGGGAAGAAATGCTCACCCGGTGAGGTGAGTTGCTGGCCGAGCACGAGCTCGAAGTAGAGGAAAAGGAGAGGAAGCTGGAGGAGCAGATTCGCCAGTTCAATGTGACGCAGGTGGCGCCGGGTCCCTAGGCAATGGAGGCCACCAGAAAGGCCCTCGAAGATCTTCAAGCAGAACACCACGCCAGGGTCCAGCGCATCGCCGAGTGGGCCGGCGAGGCAAGCACGACACTGGTGCCACTAGAGATGCGCCCCATCCCAGTGTCGGTGCCGCCAATGTCGATCTCCGATGCTCTCCCGGTGCTGGACTCTACCGCCGATTGCCTCCGACGCCTGGATCAGATCCTCGGTGCCCGCCTGGAGGCAGAGGGCAGCAAGCTCTATCGGGCGGTGGTAGACTATGTCCTGACGTGCTTCCGGAGTCACAACCCTGCCATATCCTTGGCGCCGGTGATCGATGGTCTGGTAGCCGCCATAGAAGATGCCGCCCGTGAAAGTGTACAAGATGTAGTGGAGATGGTGGTCGCGTGCTTTCAGCGTGATCCTGCCGACGCCGAGTAGCTGAACCTACAGAGACAAGGCGAGGGTTCCGCTGGGGGGCGGCTGTAATAACTTTTGGCCATATAACATATTTTAAGAATCGTCAATCAAGTAGTACTGGAACTTATCTGTATGATATTTGCCCTTGTTATGTGTAGCATTATCAACTTTCACCTGGTACTTGGCCCCCCTGGGAGGTAGGCTCGACGTGTCGAGGCTGGGTACCAGTATACCAAGGAAAAAATTGGTGGCCCAGTCCCTAGGAGGTAGTCTCTACAGTTTGAGACTACCTACCTCTAGACTGGGACCTGGACCTGCACACAGCTTCGGCTTTGAAGTTTTAGGAGCACACCCATAGTACCCACCATCTGGTATCTTTCATCCTTTGATTCATGCAACAGGACCTGCAGGATTTAGCCTGGGAAGCCAAGCCGTATGCCCGGACCCACAGGATCACAGTTCCAAATACTAGGGTACCCGTTGCAGAGTGGTGGAGCATGCAGGCTTAGCGTTCGGAACCATGCTAAGCAGCTACACAGCTCCGACCACTCCAGGGGATGAGCACCCATTCTCTAGAACTAGACCTCAGGTTACCGAACCCCGTGCAGCAATAGAGGGGTCCTGAAATGCAAGCCAGGCTACTCAATTCGGATGTCATCATACCAGCAAGGGTGGGAAACTGTATGGGTGGGTTAGATAAAAAATAATGCTTGTAAACTAAGTAGAATAAAACCATCACAAAAGCACATCTAGGGGGTAAATCTTTTCCTTATAACTTGATATACATGAGTGCAGACTGACATACCGAGCTTACGAGGGCGGGCCTCACCAGATTGACGTACACATATGCGCAACCTAGTTACAAAGGAAGAAAACTCAACCTCCTAGTTTTGCTTTTATGGATAAAACTTACAGAGATGCTCTATATTCCAGGGATTGGGAAGAGGTACTCCTTCTGTTGTGGTAAGGCGAACACACCCGGGTCGGCATATTTCCTTCACCTTGAAGGGTCCTTCCCAACTGGGGAGAGTTTGTGGAGCCCTTCTCGGTTCAGTACTCACCTTAGGACTAGGTCCTTGACCCTGAGCTCCCTACTATGCACAAACCATTAGTGGTAGCGCCTAAGCGCCTGGTTGTACCGTGCATTTCGGATCGCCGCTCCCCATCTACATTCGTCGATGAAGTCCACGTCCTCACGCCGTAGTTGTTCCTGCATAGATTCATCGAAAGATTGGACCCATGGCGAGCCCATAATGATTTCCAGGGGAAGACAGGCTTCAGCCCCGTAGACCAGGAAGAACGTGGTCTCCCCGGTAGCTCGGTTGGGTGTGGTCCGGTTCCCCCATAGTACGCTCAGAAGCTCGTTGACCCAATTTGCACCATGCTTTTTTAAGCAGTCATAGGTGCGTGTCTTGAGTCCCCTGAGGATTTCTGCGTTTGCCCTCTCATCCTGGCCGTTGCTCATGGGATGAGCCATAGACGCAAAGCAGAGCTAGGTGCTGATGCCCTCGCAATACTCTTGGAAGAGCCAACTTTTGAACTGGGTCCCGTTGTCCATAATGATACGGCTTGGGACCCCAAATCTATAGACAATCGACTTGAGGAAGGCAACAGCAGCACCCTGGGTGATACTGACCATAGGGGTGGCCTCTGGCCACTTTGTGAATTTGTCGATAGCGACGACGAGGAAACGGTACTCGCCGACAGCCCTGGGGAATGGTCCCAGGATATCCACCCCCCATACAGCGAATGGCCAGGAGGGTGGAATCATTTGTAGAGCCTGAGCGGGTGTGTGTATCTGCTTTGCATGGAACTAACATGCTTTGCAGGACTTTACCAACTCAGCTGCATCTTGGAGAGCGGTTGGCCAATAGAAGTCGTGCCGGAAGGCCTTACCAACCAGTGTGCGGGATGACGAATGACTTCCGCACTCACCTCCATGTATCTCCGTGAGTAGCTCACGACCCTCCTCCTGGGTGATGCACCGCATGAGAATGCCATTGGCGCCACGGCGGTATAGATCCCCTTCTACCACCGTGTATCATTTAGCCAACCCACTATACGCTCTACGGACACATGATCTTCAGGAAGGATATTTTCTTTCAAGTAGTCCCGGATCTCAGAGATCCATGCATCGGGACCACTCTGAGCTGCTGGCTATGGCGCTAAGAGGTTAGCAGGACCCTCTGTAGCACACACAATCCTTGGTGGGTTCTGCAGATGGAACACCATCGAGACCACTAGCTTCGAGGTGCTAGTCTCGCCCCCTTCGCCCGGTTCGGCAGGCTGGGCGGTAGGTCTCAGCAGCCGTCTTTCGAAGACGCCCTCGGCCACGGGTGCCCAAGTTGATGTCCTCATGGAGAGTTCATCTGCTGCTGAGTTGTTAGCCCGAGGAACATGTTGCAGTTCTAGGCAATGAAATCCTTTTTCCAGCTTCCTTACGTGGAGGAGGTAAGCTGCGAGCCTGGGCTCGTTGCAGCTACATTCTCTGCGGACCTGCTTGATAATCAGCTAGGAGTCCCCCTTCACAAGGAGTTGGTGGATCCCTAGGGATAGGGCCACATACAAGCCAAAAATTAGTGCTTCATACTCTGCCATGTTGTTGGTGGCCTTGAACTCAAGGTGCACCATGTACTTCACTTGATCTCCGCTTGGGTCGACGAGGACCACTCAAGCACCACCACCCTGCTGGCGGGCGGATCCGTCGAAGAAGAGTGTCTAGTGGGGCTCGGTGAAGACCAGAGCCCCGGGCTCCACAGGTGTGGGGTCCGAATCGGGATCCGGACCCCCAGGAGCGCTCAGGGAAGGGGTCCATTCCAAGATAAAGTCAGCCAGAACCTGGCTCTTGACAGCGTGGCGAGGCTAGAAGTCTAGTTGGAACTCAGCAAGCTCTGCGGCCCACTTGGCGATGTTGCCTGTGGCGTTAGAGTTGTGGAGAATAACGGGAAGGAGGTCACCACCATGACCCTGTGTGCCTGAAAATAGTGGCGCAACTTCCTGGATGCAACAAGTATGGCATAGATAAGCTTGTGCGTCTCAAGGTACCTAGCCTTTGCCTCATGGAGGACTTTGCTGACGTAGTAGACTGGCTTCTGGATGGTTAGGACCCCTACGGTTGGTCCTGAGCCCTCAAACTCTTGACCTTCCATCACCATCATGGTGGTCGGACCACCACCTTCTCCTAGGGGAATTTTTTGACTCCCCTGGGGATGTTGTGCCGTCCTTTCGACGACCAGCACCATGCTCACCACCTTTGTAGCTGCTGCAATGTATAAGTACAATGGCTCCCCTGGCTCTGGAGCTACCGGTATTAGTAGGGATACAAGGTGCTGCTTTAACTCTCGAAAGGCTCGTTCTGCCTCCTCGGTCCAAGAGAATGGGTCGGACTTTCGTAATAGCTTGAAGAAGGGTAGTGCCCTCTCGGCCAGTCTTGAGATGAAGCGACTAAGGGCGGCCAGTGACCCCGTAAGCTTCTGGACGTCCTTGATTCGGGCCAGAGGCCTCATCGTCTCAATTGCTTTGATCTTCTCAGGGTTTGCTTCAATGCCCCGGTGCAAAACCAGGAATCCCAGCAACTTCCTTGCGGAGACACCAAGGACGCACTTCTCCGGGTTCAGCCTCGTGCGTGTTGCTCGTAGCTTGTCAAAGACCAGGGTTAAGTCTTCCACTAGGGTTGACCCTCTCTTAGTCTTGACCATGGTGTCATCAACATATACCTCTATCATGTCCCTAATCAGGTCACCAAAGGTCTTACTCATTGCCCGTACAAATGTTAGCAAGGCGTTTTTCAGACCATAAGGCATTAAAACATAACAGTAAAGCCCATCCATAGTTACAAAAGCGGTATGCTTCCTATCTTGCCTAGACATCTAGATCTAATGGAAACCAGAGTAAGCACCTAAGAAGGACAGGAGGTCGCACCCAGAGGTAGAATCCACGATTTGATCTATTCGTGGAAGTGAATATGGGTCCTTGGGACAAGCCTTATTGAGGTTGGTGTAGTCGATGCACATCCGAAGCTTCTCGTTGGCCTTGGGAACGATGACTAGATTGGCCAGTCATACTAGGTGATGGACCTCTTCGATGAAGCCAACATGCAGCAGCTTCCGGACCTCCTCACAGATGAAATCCTGCCGCTCAATGGACTATCTCCGAGGCTTTTGACTCACTGGTTTGGCGTCAGGGTGGATCTTCAGATGGTGCTCGATCACCTCCCTAGGGATCCTAGGCATCTGTGACGGTTCCCATGCAAATACGTCAGCATTTGCCTGGAGGAAGGCAACGAGCGCGATTTCCTATTTCTCCTCCAGATTGCCCGCAATGCGAGTCGTCTAGGAGGAATCCATGCCGACCTGGATGGTCTTGAGGGGGTCGCCGTCTGCTCCAGATGGTTGCACCTTAGGCACCTTGGTAGGCGCCTTGGTACATGCAGTTGAGGGGTCCCTCCCCCCTGTCATTCGGGCGAGCGGTTTCTGCCGCCAGGGCGTGCAACTTCTCGACAGCTGCAAGCGTAGCAGCGTGGTCACCCTGCACGGTGGGGACCCCAGCAGGGGACGACATCTTGAGGACCAAGTACCCGTAATGGGCAATGTCCATGAATCGGTACAGGGCCGGCCTGCCATTGATGACATTGAAAGGGAGGTTAACCTCCGCAACGTCGAACTGGACGTTCTCAGTGCGGAAGTTCTCCTCAGTCCTGAATGTAACCGGGAGTGTGATTCTCTCAAGGAGATACACCGATTGAGGGCCCACTCCGGAGAATGGGTGAGAGGGTCCCAGTAGGGATCCTAGGATCTACAGCTGCTTGAATGCAACATGACTGATGACGTTGAGCCTAGCCCCACCATCAATTAGGACATGATGTAGCTTCATGTTGGCGATGACAGGGGTGGTGATGAGTGGTAGTATGCCGGCCCCTGCCATGTTTTCAGGGCAGTCGGATGCCTTGGAGGAGATAGTGGTGCTCCGCCACCGCTGATGTGGAGCAGTCTTCGGGACCCCAGGGATCGCCAAAAGGACCACGTGGCACAGGGACTTCACGTTCCTACAGGAGGTGAGCTCCTAGCTTCCGCCATACATCACGTACAACTTCTTGCAGCGGTCGTTGTCATCACCAGAGTCAGAGTCTCCAGTGAGGATGTCCTTGAGGACTCGCTCATGGGACTGATACCCGAGGTTCCATTCTCCTACGGCCACGTCACCTTTGTCGACCTTCTCCTTGCCAGGCCGGCGACGAGGCGGCGAGCCATCCTTGGAGGCCTGCTCGCGCTGCTCGCTGATGCGCTTCACGAGCTTGAGGATCTCTCGGCATTCCGAGGCAATGTGGTGACTGTTGGGATGTACAGGGCATGACCCACTGTTACTTCCCTGTTGCCGTGGGCGCTTGCCGCACTCGTTCCGGCCCCCAGCCACAGCTGCGGTGACCGGAGCACCAGACTATAGCCTATCGTGACCGTGGTTCTTCTTCTTTTTCTTGCCACCGCCCTGGGTGGCAGCACCTGAGCCACCCATCTGGGTAACTCCGGTCTGCAGTATTGAGTGCCATGCACGGCCCTCGGCAGCTCTGGCACATTTGTCGGCCAGAGCAAAGAGCGTAGTGATGGTTTCCACGTCATGCGGCGCTAATTTCTCCAACATCTTCTCACCATGCACCCCTATTGAAAAGTAGTGATAATGGAGGCATCGGAGACACGAGGTATAGTTCCTCATACCTTAGTGAAGCGGGAGATGAAAGCTCGGAGAGTCTCCCCGGGTTCTTGCCTTACGGCATGGAGATGAGCCTCCTCACCATGCTGCTGATAAGCACTGGCAAAGTTTGCTATGAACCGTGCATAGAGCTCCTCCTAGGAGTAGTCAAGGCTACATGGAAGTAGCTTGCCATTACAGCAGTGTTTCCACCAGTTGCCGTAATGGCGGTGACGTAGACCTGCAAGAATTCTGACCTGTTTGACGTACTGTCGTATTTCTCCGGCAGGTGTGGCTGGAACTTGGGTGGCCAAGTTGCCGCGCGGAGATGATCCGCTAGTGTGGCACAGCCCACGCCGACCAATGGGACACCCACCTGGATTCAGGCACCCCTTAGAGTTTGTGGTGCAACTGGAGCGAAGTCTTGGTCAAGGTTGCAACCCTCGAAGTTTTGCCGGCGCTCACGCGCCCTCTCCAGAGAGACTCGAGCATCCTCGCCCGCACACCTACGATTTAGCTCTGCCCGCTGGTCGTCAGCCCTCTCCAGAGAGATTCGAGCATCCTCGCCCGCACGTCTGCGGTTGAGCTCTGCCCGCAGGTCGTCAGTCCGTGCACCCCTCATTGAGGGTGAGCGCACAGATGCCGACGCCTCGCGTTAACGCCGGAATGATCGAGGCCTGGACCTAGCCGAGCCAGGATGGGCCATGCCGAGGAGACGGTCAACATCTTCGTGCCACTGCCTCATGGCCCCCAGTGAGGCCGTGGAACTTGGAGGGTTACGTAGCAACTCCCTGGCTGTAGACAATGCCCCACCAGGAGCAGCCCTCGACGGGACCCTGGATGTCTGCGCGGGCGTGTGCTGCTGTGCACCGTGCATAGCAGCAGCACCAGGCACAGGGCATTTTGAGCCTCGTGGCGTGGAAGATGCTGCCCCTTCCTCCATCGGGAAGTCCTTGGGAAACAAGTCGCGGTGCTCGACGATCTGAACCATCATGTAGGCAAAAAACCCAAGGCCAGGACCCCCTACCTAGCGTGCCAAATGTCGGAGAGAAAATCCTCCAGCGGGTGGTGGAATGCACCCGCCCTAATCCTAAGATGAGGAGGGGGCCTAAGCATTTGCCTGATTGGTGAATTGTCGATGAAAACAAGAACACGCGAGGGTTTATAGTGGTTCAGGCCGCAGGAGCGTAATACCCTACCTCCACTGTGTGTAAGTTGTCTTGAGCGTGTCCCTTGTAACGCTGTGTCCCCTCCCTTTTATAGTTTAAGGGAGGTACATACAAGGATGCTGAGCTCTAACATGCGGGCCTAGGAGCATAATGGAAGGAATACATTATGTGAATAATTAATGCTGACTAAACCCTAAACAAGGGAGCCGTTTCAGATTCCCTCCGCCTTAGTAACGTATGAGCAATCAGCAGAAGTCATGATGACTGCAATCCATGCAGCATTGATAGGCAGTAACCATTTTCTTGGAAACATGTGGGTAATGGTGAGTCATTATCCTTGATATGGTAACGTGTGAGTAACTGCACGACTCACGCAACGTGGACTGGGCACGCCGTCTGTTACTGGAATGGACAGGCGCACGTCTTATTCGTAATGAATTCAAAGACACGTGTAGCCCAGAGGCTTCATGCCAGGTTTCGCCCGTTGGCTTATGCCATGTGCAGTAGGCCATGTGGCAGCATTGGGTCTCCGCCTGGGCGGGGAGCAGGAGTGTATGTGATAAGGTCCAGATCCTACCAGACCAATTTTGGACACGTGTCGGCACCAGACCCCCGCCTGGGCCCTGATTAAGGCCCGGGTATGTTCTGTCTTGGAACCCTGGGACCCCACCGTGGGCAGCCTGGACCCCATACAGGGAGGTCCGGATCCATTCTAGCGGTTCGGTTCACACATGTGGAGGTCTTGGACCAAACTTGGAGGCCCGGACCGTATATACAGGGGTCTGGCACTTTCCCTTGGGGGTCCGGACTCACTGGTGATGCCTTGGAGTATGTCACTTTCTCTGGACACGTGGCGGCACCGGACCCACCCATGTGGTGGGGTCAGGTGTTGTTGCTGGCCTAGAGTAGTCACCCGAGGATGGGGCGAGTCATGGCCTGGTCCCACATACAACTCTTTTACCACGCGACTAAAAATAGCCGCGTGGGTACTGCGTCTTTATACAGCAGTAAGGGGTACCCTAGTTTCAGGGTACCGATGGCTTCGACATTATTTCCATGCATATCACATAATTGTTCCTTCATCACAGCCTTTGAAGGATACAATGAGGAACAAAGAAGCCACTAGAAGGATTGGAAAATGGGTTGCGGAACTCAATGAATTCACTATTGATTATGTACATAGATCTTCAATTCAATCCTAGGCATTAACAGATTTCATTGTTGATTGGACGCCAGGGGCTCACGAAGAAGAAACAAGTAAGCACGTCGAAGGCTAGATAGTCTTTTGTGATGGTTCTTGAGGAACCTTCGGCGCAGGAGCCACCGTTGTCCTAATAGCGCCTTCTAAAGTTAGAACATATTATGCAGCAGACTAGACTTTAGTTGTACAAATAACATTGTTGAATATGAAGCCCTTCTATTGGGGCTTTGGAAGCTAAAGGCTATGGGAATAAGAAGGGCAATCCTTAAAACTGACTCCCAAGTCATCTCTGGCCATGTGGATAAAAGCAGCAGGGCAAGGGACCCAAAGCTTGAAAAATATTTGGACATAGTTCGAAGGCTGGAGGCTTCTTTCGAAGGTTTCTTTGTAAAAAATATTCCAAGAGGGGAAAATGAGCATGCCGACTTATTGGCCAAGTCAGCAGCATAGGGGCTACCACTACCTTCAGAAGTATTCTTTGAGACAATAAAAGCACCTTTGGTTGAACTTATGGAGAGAGTAGTACTCACAATATCACCTGTACAGAGTGAAGATTGGAGGACTAAAATCATATCCTTTCTCCAAGGCAATTGTCTTTTGGATGACGAAGTCTATAATAAAAGAATGGAAGCAAGGACAAGATCATACATCATAATAGAAGGGGAGCTATACAAACATGGAGTTTGCTCCCCACTTCTCAAGTGTTTATCTAGAACCGAAGGTATAGAGTTAATGAAAGAAATACATGCAGGTTTGTGTGGATCTCACATCGGGTCCAGGCCTTTGTTGGGAAAGGTTTTTAGACAAGGGTTTTATTAGCTGAAGGAAGCTTTGGATGCAGCAGATCTGGTTCAGAAGTGCGAAAGCTGTCAAAAATGTGCAAGAGGTTAGAAGCAACCTTCGTCGTTAACTTAGTTGATACAGCCAACCTGGCCATTGCAAAGATGGGGCCTAGATTTGTTGGGTCCACTCCCACCAGCACAAGGCAACTTGAAGTATGTTGTAGTGGCAGTGGAATATTTTTCCAAGTGGATTGAGGCGAAGCCTTTGGCCACGATAACTTCAGCTACCGTCCAAAAATTCTTCTGGCAGAATATTGTTTGTCGCTTTGGCATCCCGAAGGCAATAACCGTGGACAATGGTACACAATTTGAGGCTGAAGCATTCAAAACTTTTTGTGATCAAATTTGTCGGTACCCTGAAACTAGGGTACCCCTTACTACTGTATAAAGACACAGTGCCCACGCGGCTATCTCTTAGTCGCGTGGTAAAGGTGCTGTGTGTGGGACCAGGCCATGACTCGCACTAGTCTCGGGCGACTACTCTGGGTCCACAGCAGCGCCCGACTCCACCACATGAGCGGGTCCGGAGCCGCCACGTGTCCATAGAAGGTGATATACTCCAAGGCATCAACAGTAAGTCTGGACCCCCATGGGAGAGCGCTGGACCCCTGGATATACAGTCCGGACCTCCAAGGTTGGTCCAGTACCTCCACATGTGCAAGCCGGACCCTTGGAATGGGATCCGAACCCCCCATATGGGGTCCGAGACGCCCACAATGGGGTCACTCGGGCCTAGAACAAGACCCAGGCAGGGGTCCGGTGCTGACAAGTGTCCAGACCCGGACCTGTCTGCATACACTCCTGCTCCCCGCTCAGGCGGAGACCCGTTGCTGCCACATGGCATACTGCGCGCGACTTAGACGCCTCTGGGCTACGCGCACCTCCGCATTCATTGCGGATAAGACGTGCGCATGTCTATCCCACTGATAGGCGGCGTGCTTAGTCCATGATACGTGGGCCGAGCAGTTATTCACCATTACTCACACGTTTCGGCTATCAATGCTGCATGGACTGCAGTCATCAAGACTCCCGGTGATTGCTCAGGCTTTACTAGCTGTAATTACTCACATAATGTACTCCTTCCATTATGCTCCTGGGCCCGCATGTTGGGGCTCAGCATCCTTGTATGTGCCTTCCTTAAACTATAAAAGGGAAGGCACGCAACGTTACAGGGACAAGGTTTTACACAGGCTCACATGCTCAGGCTTACACACTCAATACAACATACACACATTGGAGGTAGGGTATTATGCTTCGGCAGCCTGAACCACTCTAATCCCTCGTGTCCTTGTGTGTTTATCGACAATCCACATAACAGGCAAACCGCTAAGGCCCCCTCCTCATCTTAGGATTAGGGCGGGTGCATTCCGCCACCCGGCCGGAGGATTTTCTCTCCGACATTTGGCACGCCAGGTAGGGGGTTTTGGCATTAGGTTTTCGCCTGTTTTTGTGCTCAACATGATGGTCCAGATCGTCGAGTACCGCGGCCTATCTCCTGAGGATTTCCTGATGGAGGAAGAGGCTGCGTCATCCATGCCACGGGCCTCCAACCGCCCTGCGCCTGGTGCTGCTGCTGTGCATGCTGCGCGGCAGCACGCTCTCGCACAGTCATCCAGGGCTCCGTCGAGGGCTGCTTCTAGGGCGCTGTCTGCAGCCAGGGAGTTGTTGCGCCACCCTCCGAGCTCCATGGCCTCGCCGGGGGCCATGAAGCTGTGGTGTGACGATGTCGATCGTCTCCTCGGCATTGCGCATTCTGGCTCGGCCAGACCCAGGCCTTGGTCATTTCGGCGTCAACATGAGGCATCAGCGTTAGTGCGCTCACCTCGGTGAAGGCTGCACCGACTGAGGACCTGCGGGCAGAGCTCAACCGTCGGCGTTTGAGCGAGGATGCCCTAATTTTTCTGGAGAGACCTAATGACCTGCGGGCAGAACTCAATGGCAGGCGTGCGGGCGAGGACGCATGAGTCTCTCTAGAGAGGGCGCGTGAGCACCGGCTGAACTTCGAGGGTCACAACCTCGACCAGGACTTCGCTCCGCTTGCGCCACAAACTCTAAGGGGTGCACGAACCCACATGGGTGTCCCATTGGTCGGCGTCGGCTGTGCCACGCTAGCGGACCACCTTCGCACGTTGACTTGGCCACCTAAGTTTTGGCCACACCTGTGAGAGAAGTACGACGGTATGTCGAACCTGTCGGAATTTTTGCAGGTTTACGTCACCGCTATTACGGCAGCTGGTGGAAACACCGCTGTGATGGCGAGCTACTTCCATGTAGCCTTGACCGGGCCGGCCCAGACCTGGCTCATGAACCTGACCCCAGGATCCGTCTACTCCTGGGAGGAGCTCTGTGCAAGGTTCACAACGAAGTTTGCCAGTGCTTCTCAGCAGCATGGCGTGGAGGCTCATCTCCATGCCGTAAGGCAAGAACCCGGGGAGACTCTCTTGGCTTTCATTGCTCGCTTCACCAAGGTATGCAGGACCATACCTTGCGTCTCCGATGCCTCTATCTTCACTGCTTTCTGACAGGGGGTGCGTGATGAGAAGATGCTGGAGGAGCTGGTGACGCATGACCTGGAAACCGTCACCACGCTTTTCGCTCTGGCTGACAAATGTGCCAGAGCTGCCGAGGGCCGTGCATAGCACTCGGCACCACAGACCGGAGTTACCCAGATGGGTGGCTCGGGTCCCGCTACCCAGGGCAGTAGCAAGAAGAAGAAGAACCGCGGCCACGAGAGGCCGCAGTCTGCTGCTCTGGTTGTCGCAGCTGTGACTGGGGGCCGGAACAAACGCAACAAGCGCCCACGGCCACAGGGAGGCAACAGTGGGTCATGCCCTGTGCACCCCAACAGTCGCCACAGCGCCTCGGAGTGCCTCGAGATCATCAAGCTCGCGAAGCGCGTTAGTGAGTAGCGCGAGCAGGCTTCTAGGGATGGCTCACCACCTCGTCGCCGACCTGGCAAGGAGAAGGTCGACAAAGGTGACGCGGCCATGGGAGAACGGGACCTCGGGTATCAATCACATGAGGGGGTCCTCTAGGATGTCTTCACTGGAGACTCTGACTCCGGTGGTGAGAGCGACCACCGCAAGAAGCTGTACGTTATGTACGGCGGGAGCTGGGAGCTTACCTCCCGTAGGAACGTAAAGTCCCTGCGCCGAGAGGTCCTTTCGGTGGTCCCGGGGCCCCGAGGGCTGCTCCACATTAGCGATGGAGGAGCACCACTATCTCCTTCGGGGCATCCAACTGCCCCGACAACATGGCAGGGGCCGGTATACTATTGCTCATCACCGCCCCTATCATTGCCAACATGCGGCTGCACCATGTTCTGATTGACGGTGGGGCTAGGCTCAACGTCATTAGCCGTGCTGCATTCAAGCAGCTGCAGATCCTGGGGTCTCGACTGGGACCCTCTCGTCCATTTTCCAGAGTGGGCCCACAACCGGTGTATCCCCTAGGGAGCATCGCACTCCCAGTTACATTCGGGACCGAGGAAAACTTCCGTACAGAGAACGTCCAGTTCGACATTGCGGAGGTTAACCTCCCCTTCAATGCCATCATTGGCAGGCCAGCCCTATACTGATTCATGGCCATTGCCCATTATGGGTATTTGGTCCTCAAGATGCTGTCCCCAGCTGGGGTCCTCACCGTGCGGGGTGATCGCGCCGCTGCGCTTGCGGCTGTGGAGAAGCTGCACGCCCTGGCGGTAGAAACCGCTCGCCTGGACGACGGAGGGAGGGACCCCTCAACCTCCGGTACCAAGGCGCCTACCAAGGTGCCAAAGGTGCAGCCATCCGGAGTAGACGGTGGTCCCGTCAAGACCATCCAGGTCGGCACGGATTCTTCCTAGACCACCCGCATCGCTGGCAATGTGGGGGAGAAATAGGAATTCACGCTCGTCGCCTTCCTCCGGGCAAATGTCGATGTTTTCGCATGGGAACCATCGCAGATGCTTGGGATCCCCAGGGAGGTGATTGAGCACCATCTAAAGATCCACCCTAACGCCAAGCCGGTGAGTCAGAAGCCTCGGAGATAGTCCGTTGAGTGGCAGGACTTCATCCGTAAGGAGGTCCGGAAGCTGCTAGACGCTGGCTTCATCGAAGAGGTTCATCACCCAGTGTGGCTGGCCAACCCAGTCATCGTTCCAAAGGCAAACAGGAAGCTTCGGATGTGCATCGACTACACCATCCTTAATAAGGCTTGTCCCAAGGACCCGTATCCACTTCCATGCATAGATCAAATCATGGATTCTACCTCCGGGTGCCACCTCTTGTCCTTTCTAGATGCTTACTCTAGTTTCCATCAGATCTAGATGGCTAGTGAAGATAGGAAGCATACCGCTTTTGTAACAGTGGATGGGCTTTACTGTTATGTTGTAATGCCCTACGGTCTGAGAAACGCCTTATCGAAATTTGTACGGGCGATGAGTAAGACCTTCGGGGACCTGATTAGGGATAGGATAGAGATATATGTCGATGACATCATGGTCAAGACTAAGAGGGGGTCGACTCCGGTGGAAGACCTGACCCTGGTCTTTGACAAGCTGCGGGTGACGCACACGAAGCTGAACCCGGACAAGTGCGCCTTTGGTGTCTCCGCTGGGAAGTTGCTGGGATTCCTGGTTTCGCATCGGGGCATTGAAGCAAACCCGGAGAAGATCAGGGCAATTGAGGCAATGAGGCCTCTAGCCCGATCAAGGACGTCCAGAAGCTTACGGGGTCCCTGGCTACCCTTAGCCGCTTCATTTCACGACTGGCTGAGAGGGCGCTACCCTTCTTCAAGCTCCTACGGAAGTCTAGTCCATTCTCTTGGACCGAGGAGGCAGAACGTGCCTTCCAAGAGTTGAAGCAGCACCTTATGTCCCTACTAATTCTGGTAGCTCTGGAGATAGGGGAACCGTTGTACTTGTACATTGCAGCGGCTGTAGAGGAAGTGAGAATGGTGCTGGTCATCGAAAGGACGGCGCAACATTCCCAGGGGAGTCAGGAGGTTCCCCTAGGGGAAGGTGGTGGTCTGACCACCACGAACCTTGAGGACCTGGAGCCAACCGTAGGGGTCCGGACCATACAGAGGCCGGTCTACTACGTCAACGAGGTCCTCCACGAAGCAAAAGCCAGGTACCTTGAGATGCACAAGCTTCTCTATGGTGTGCTTGTTGCGTCCAGGAAGCTGCGCCACTATTTCTAGGCACACAGGGCCGTGGTGGTGACCTCCTTTTCGTTAAAGGCCATCCTCCACAACTCTAACGCCACAGGCAACATCGCCAAGTGGGCAGCAGAGCTTGCAGAGTTCCAACTGGACTTCCAGCCTTGCCATGCTGTCAAGAGCCAAGTCTTGGCTGACTTCATCGTGGAGTGGACCCCTCCCCCGAGTGCTCCTGGGGGTCCGGATCCCGATTCGGACCCCACACCTGTGGAGCCCAGGGTCCCGGTCTTCACCGAGCCCCACTGGACGCTCTTCTTCGATGGGTCCGCCCGCCAGCAAGGTGGTGGTGTTGGGGTGGTCCTCGTCGACCCAAGCGGAGATCAAGTCAAGTACATGGTGCACCTTGAGTTCAAGGCCACCAACAACATGGCGGAGTACGAGGCGCTGATCTTTGGCTTGTCTGCAGCCCTATCCCTAGGGATCCGCCAGCTCCTTGTCAAGGGGGACTCCTAGCTGATCATCAAACAGGTCCGCGGGGAATGTAGCTGCAACGAGCCCAGGCTCACAGCTTACCTCCTCCACATGAGGAAGCTGGAAAAGGACTTCACGGCCCTGGAACTGCAACATGTTCCTCAGGCTAACAACTCAGCGGCTTAGAACTCTCCACGAGGGCATCAACTTGGGCACCCGTGCCCGAGGGCGTCTTCGAGAGACGACTGCTGAGGCCTACCGCCCAGCCTGTCGAGCCGGGCGAAGGGGGTGAGACTAGCACCTCGAAGCTAGCGGTCCCAATGGCGTATCATTAGCAGAACCCGCCAACCTCTTAGCACCACAGCCAGTATCTCAGAGTGGTCCCGATGCATGGATCTCCGAGATCTGGGACTACCTGAAGGAAAATATCCTTCCTGAAGATCATGTGTCCGCAGAGCGCATAGTGTGGTTGGCTAAGCGATACGCGGTGGTGGAAGGGGATCTCTACCGCCATGGCGCCAACGACATTCTCATGCGGTGCATTACCCAGGAGGAGGGCCATGAGTTACTCACAGAGATCCATGGAGGTGAGTGCGGAAGTCATTCCTCATCCTGCACGCTGGTCAGTAAGGCCTTCCGACATGGCTTCTACTGGCCAACCATCCTCCAGGATGCAGCTGAGATGGTAAAGTCCTGCAAGGCGTGTCAGTTCCATGCAAAGCAGATACACACACCAGCTCAGGCTCCACAGGTGATTCTGCCCTCCTAGCCATTCGCTGTATGGGGGGTGGATATCCTAGGACCATTTCCCAGGGCCGTCGGTGGGTACCGTTTCCTCTTCGTTGCCATCGACAAGTTCACAAAGTGGCCAAAGGCCACCCCTGTGGTCAATATCATCCAGGGTGCTACTGTTGCTTTCCTCAGGTCGATTGTCTGTAGATTTGGGGTCCCAAGCCATATCATTACGGACAACGAGACCCAGTTTACAAGTCGACTCTTCTAGGAGTATTGTGAGTGCATCGGCACCTAGCTCTGCTTTGCGTCCGTGGCTCATCCCAAGAGCAACGGCCAGGCGGAGAGGGCAAACACAGAAATCCTCAGGGGACTCAAGACACGCACCTATGACTGCTTGAAAAAGCATGGTGCAAATTGGGTCAACGAGCTTCCGTCCGTACTATGGGGAAACGGACCACACCCAGCCGAGCTACCGGGGAGACCCCGTTCTTCCTGGTCTACGGGGCCGAAGCCTGCCTTCCCCCAGAACTCATTATGGGCTCCCCACAGGTCCAGTCTTTCAATGAGTCTATGTAGGAACAGCTATGGCGTGAGGACGTGGACTTCATCGACGAGCGCAGATGGCGAGCGGCGATCCGAAATGCACGGTACAACCAAGCGCTCAGGTGCTACCACCAACGGTTCGTGCATAGTAGGGAGCTCAGGGTCGGGGACCTGGTCCTAAGGCGAGTACTGAACCGAGAAGGGCTCCACAAACTCTCCCCCAGCTGGGAGGGACCCTTCAAGGTGACAGAAATATGCCGACCCGGGTGTGTTTGCCTTGCTACAACTGAAGGAGTGCCTCTTCCCAATCCCTGGAACATAGAGCATCGCCGTAAGTTTTACCCATAAAAACAAAACTGGGGAATTCAGTTTTCTTCCTTTGTAACTAGGTTGCGCATATATGTACGTCAACCCGGTGAGGTCCGCCCTCATAAACCCGGTATGTTGACCTACACTCATGTATATCAAGTTATAAGGAAAAGATTCACCCCCCAGATTTGCTTTTGTGATGGTTTTATTTTGCTTCAATTTACGAGCATTATTTTTTATCTAACCCACCTATACAGTTTCCCACCCTTGCTGGTATGATGATATTCAAATTCAGTAGCCAGGCTTGTAGTTTAGGATCCCTCTACAAAGGTAGGGGGTCCGACAGCCTGGGGGCCAGTTCTAGAGAATGGGCGCTCGTACCCTGGGGTGGTCTGGAGTTGTGTAGCCACTTAGCTTGGTTCCGTACCCTAAGCCTGCACGCTCCACCACTCTGCGACGGGTATCCTAGTATTTGGAACAATAGTCCTGTGGGTCCGGCAACCTGGGGTCCGGTTCTAGAGAATGGACACTCGTCTCCTAGGGTGGTCCGAAGCTATGTAGCTGCTTAGCCTGGTTCCGTACCCTAAGCCTGCACGCTCCACTACTCTGCGATGGGTGTCCTAGTATTTGGAGCTGTGATCCAGGGGATCCGGGCATATGGCTTGGCTTCCCAGGCTAAATCCTGCAGGTCCTGTTGCATGAATCAAAGGATAGAAGATACCAGTTGGTGGGTCCTATGGGTGTGCTACTAAAACTTCCTAGCCAAAGTTGTGTACAGGTCCAGGTCTCAATCGAGACTACCTCTTGGGGGTTGGGTCACCAATTCTTTCTTTGGTATGCTGCTATCCAGCCTCGACACGTTGAGCCTACATCCTAGGGGGGCCAGGTACTAGGTACTAGGGAGAAGTTGGTAACGCTACACACAGCGAGGACAAATGGCATACAGATAAGTGTTGTTTGATTAATGGTTCTTAAAAGTATCTTACAAAACCAAAGATTATTACATCTGCCTTCAAGCAGAATCCTAGCTTTATCTCTGCAGGTACGAGCTATTCGGCATCGGTAGGGTCGCGCTGGAAGCACACGGCCACTGTCTCCACGATGTCTTGGACGCTCTCCCGGGCGGCGTCTTCTGTGGTGGCCACCGGACCATCGAGCACCGGCGCTAAGGACATGGCTGGGTCGTGGCTCCAAAAGCACGTCAACACGTAATCCACCACCGCCCGGTAGAGCCTGCTGCCCTCTACCTCCAGACGGGCGCCGAGGATCTAGTCTAGGCGACGAAGGCGTTCGGCGGTGGAGTCCAGCACCGGGAGGGCGTCGGAGATCAACGCTGGTAGCTTCGACACTGGGATGAGACTTATCTCCAGTGGCACCAGCGCCGTGCTCGCCTCACTAGCCCACTCAGCTATCCGCTGGACCCCAACGCTGTGTCCTGCCTGGAGATCTTCCAGAGCCTTCTTGGTGGCCTCCGTCGCCTGGGGACTCGGCGCCGCCTACGCCGCTTCGAACCGGCGGATCCGCTCCTCCAACTTCCGCTCCTTCTCCTTCACCTCGAGCTCGTGCTCAACCAGCAACATGCCCCGCCTTTCAAGCATTTCCTCTTTGAAGGCGAGATCCTTCTCCCGCCTGGCGAGGTCCGTCTCCCGCCTGTCCAGGGACGTACCCTTCTCCTTGAGGTTCTCCTCGACGAGGGCAATGTCGCTAGCCTTGTCCTCCAGCTCTTGTTGCCATTTCTTCATCCTTTCTATGGCCTCCACTTGCTGGACCCGCTGGGCCTCCAAGGTCTGGTCTAGGGCATTCAGCTTGGCCCGGAGCTCTGTTGTGAGGGCCTCCCTCTGGCTCAGGGCCTCCTCCCTCTTAGCCAGCTTCTTCTCCTGTCGGGACGCCTCCAGCTCCCTGGCGAATACCTTCTGGAGGTCCCTTTTGTACTCTTTGCGATCCCGCGCGAGTTCGGACCGCTCAGAGGCGAACTGGCAAGACGCCGCCTTGGTGCGCTCCTCTAGCTGGGTGCGCCAGTCGCTGAGGCGCTGGTGCTCAGATTCCAGCGTCTCCCATTCCCGCTGGACGGCTGCCTCGGTTTCATTGAGGACTTGGTGGGCGCGAGACAGCACCCGGAGAAGGGGGATTGGCGCTGTGTTTGGCTCGGCAACTGACCGGAGCTGCCGCCCAAAAATCACATCCATCTCCTCTAGAGCAAGCGGAGGGACGGAGCTGGACGCGCCTCCTAGGTCATCCCCGGTGTCGGGAGCGGGCACAGGTCCCCTAGCTGGGACCTCCTCCACCGCGACGCCGCCGCAGCCAGACCCCCAGTTGGAACGTGGGAGGCCGGTGGCGCTGTCTCGGCGGCAGCTGGGTGCGCTCCGCCGACACCACTCTTAGCAGATTCCTGTTGCTGAGAGCCAGACCCGCCGACGGACCTAGTATCTGGCGGAGGGGGCGCGACCTTGGGAGCAGAGGGGGAGGAAGCCCTGGCAAACAAAGGATGGGTTAAGACCCGTCGGCATGATAACTAGACTCGTGGAAAAAAGAGGGCTACACTTACTTGGGGCCCTGGACTTTCCAGCGACCCTGGAAGTGAGACGACCGCCGCCCTTGCTGCTGTTGCTGCGATGGTGGCGGTTGTTGTTGTTGCTGCTGTTGCTGGTGCCCCTAGGGGTGATCATCCCTAGAGGGTGGCGGTGGCAGCGGCATCGGAGGACTGACGCGCCTCTACGCGACCTGAGCCTGGGAGCCGGCTTCCTCGGCCCCACCAGTAGTTCTCTGGCGCTTCTGGGGGGGTCTGAGACAAGCGACCCGTCGGCGTGACACAGCCTCTGTTGCCTCTCCTCCTCTGACCCTCCAGAACCAACTGGGGCAGAGGTGCTGCTTGCAGCCCCTTTACCCTTGTCCAAGGGGCTGGGGGCCACGACGGGGGTGCTGGGGTCGCACCGGCGGGCTGGGGACCCCCAGCCGGTACAGCGGGGATCTGGATCCCGCGTAGGGGGTCCCAACCGCCGGTCTGACGAACCGCCATGCCGCTATCGTCGAGGATCGGTAGCGTGGCCAGGACCGCCGTTCGCAGCCCTGGATCATCACAGAGCGCCGGGATATCCTGGGGGAGTATCAAGGATTCACGGACAAAGGACTCACCAGTAATCCCCTTCACCAGGTGTTCCAGCTCCTCCCAGGACAGATCAGTACCCGGCCCACGCTAGATCCTGCTGATATCATTCAGGCCAGTGAACCAGCAGCACAGGCGCGACCTCCTCTGCAGCGGCATGACCCGGCGCTTCAGGAAGTCGTCGACCACATGCATGGAGGTTAGACCACTGGTTGCCAAGGTCTTGATCCTATCCAGTACGGGCAGGAGCTCTGGCAATAGCGATGGCTTGGTCCTGTAATGCTTGCGGTCGAGGAATGGCCCGTTGCTTGGCATGACGAGGCGGTCGTTGGCCTCGGTGCTGGCGATCACCCAGTCGTCGCGCCAGTTTTCCCACCTTGCGCCGCTGAAGGTGGAGATGTAGGCTACGACCGAATCCGGCCTCATCTAAAAGTAGTAGGCACCAAGATGGTCCCTAGCCTTCCTAGACTTGACCAACACGAAGAAGTGGCGGAAGAGGGAAGTACAGGGGCCACCCCTATGAACTTCTCGTAGAGGTGGACGAAGATGGCCGCTTGGAGGATGGAGTGGGGCGTAAGGTGCTGAAGCTGGAGCCCGAACTCCTCCAACAACAGCAGGAAGAAAGGTGAGATCGGCAGCGCCAACTCGCAGGAGATGTAGGAGACGAATAGCACGAACTCCCCGACGGCAAGGTCACTGAGGGGAGCCGCGCCAGCACGAATTCTTCTGGCGAGCCCCGGCGCACTCCACCCGAGCAGGCCACGCACCAGGTTGAGCGTCGCCTTAGACTGGAAGCGGTCGGGGTGACCGAGCGAAGCCATGGCGTGCGCGGCGGCGTGGGCGTGGAACTGAGGAGCGTGAAGGCAAAAGGGCACAGCCAGCGGCGCAGGCGTGGAATGAAGAAGCACGAAGGCAAAGTGGGGCGCAAGCGATTGGGAGAGAATGCGAAAGGGTAACTGCTGCACGCGGAGGTGAACCCTTTTTCAAGGGAACCAGAGTCCTCACTCAAGGAAACCCTTCCACGCGCCCCTCAATCACCGTAGGAGATCTTGCCCGACAAGCACCAAGGACCAAGACAACCCAGTCTATGACACGGGGGCCCGGGCCCACAAGTCATACGGATTGCGTGCCAGACTTCGAGTGTGAAAAGAGCAAACCGCAGCGCGGGGAGCGAACCGCCGCACACGATTGCTCGCCGCCTCGGGGCCGCTGCGGAAGGATATTTTTAACCAAGGTGGCAGCAACGAGGCACCCCGCGCATGGCCCGACGAAACCACCAGATGTGGGGGCCGTGGGTCAGTCAGCCGCAGGGACAGATATGGTAGTTGACGTGACCGAAGGCAGATTGACAGCGCGTGCGTCTACAGATGCGCTGAATTAATGCGGCGCGTCAGCAGGCGTGCTAAAATGGCGCCCCAATCACCGGTCATGCCATGTTGAGGCGAAGTACAAGCTTTGGCCCCACCTGCAGGCTCGCATCCTCCCCTGAGGCGGGTCCGGGGGCCACTATCAGTACCCTAAAACTAGGGTACCCCTTACTACTGTATAAAGACATAGTGCCCACGCGGCTATCTCTTAGTCGCGTGGTAAAGGTGCTGTGTGTGGGACCAGGCCACTACTCGCCCCAGTCTCGGGCGACTACTCTAGGTCCACAGCAGCGCCCGACTCCACCACATGGGTGGGTCCGGAGCCGCCATGTGTCCAGAGAAGGTGATATATGCCAAGGCATCAACAGTAAGTCCGGACCCCCATGGGAGAGCGCTGGATCCCTGGATATACAGTCCGGACCTCCAAGGTTGGTCCAGGACCTCCACGTGTGCAAGCCGGACCCCTGGAATGGGATCCGGACCCCCCCCGTATGGGGTCCGGGCCGCCCACAATGGGGTCACTCGGGCCTAGAACAAGACCCAGGCGAGGGTCCGATCCTGACACGTGTCCAGACCCGGAGCTGTCTGCATACACTCCTGCTCCCCGCTCAGGCGGAGACCCGTTGCTGCCACGTGGTATACTGCGCGCGACTTAGATGCCTCTAGGCTACATGCACCTCCGCATTCATTGCGGATAAGATGTGCGCCTGTCTATCCCACTGACAGGCGGCATGCTCAGTCCATGATACGTGGGCCGAGCAGTTATTCACCATTACTCCCACGTTTCGGCTATCAATGCTGCATGGACTGTGGTCATCAAGACTCTCGGTGATTGCTCAGGCGTTAATAGCAGTAATTACTCACATAATGTACTCCTTCCATTATGCTCCTGGGCCCACATGTCAGGGCTCAGCATCCTTGTATGTGCCTCCCTTAAACTATAAAAGGGAAGGCACACAACGTTACAGGGACAAGGTTTTACACAGGCTCACACGCTTAGGCTTACACACTCAATACAACATACACACAGTGGAGGTAGGGTATTACGCTCCGGCGGCCTGAACCACTCTAATCCCTCGTGTCCTCGTGTGTTTATCGATAGTCCACATAACAGGCAAACCGCTAAGGCCCCCTCCTCATCTTAGTCTTAGGGCAGGTGCATTCCGCCACCCGGCCGGAGAATTTTCTCTGTGACAAAATTGGTACGAAGATCCATTTTGCATCCGTTAGGCATCCAGAATCAAATGGGCTGGTAGAATGAGCGAATGGCATTATAATGACAGGAATAATGAAGCTAATCTTCAACTAGCCCAGAGGAAAATGGCCAGATGAGCTGATTAAAGTGGTGTGGAGCCACAACAAAACTACATCAAGGTCAACAGGATTTACACCCTTCAAACTTCTATTTGGTGACGAAGCAATAACTCTAGAAGAAGCAAAAACAGGGTCAATAAGAACAATAGCTTCGGCAGAAGACGAAGCTGATTATAAAGTAACAAAAGACACCATAGAAGGGACCAGACTTCAGGCAATAGAGCACATCAATAAATATCAGGCCAAAACAATAAAATGGTGTGACAGAAAAGTTCGGTTGAAAAATATCAAGCCAGGGCATCTGGTGCTTCGGAGAGTAGCTAACCTGGACACAGTGGGCAAGTTGCAACAGAAATGGGAAGGTCCTTTTCTAGTGGTATCTTCGTCGAGGCCAGGCTCTTATAGATTGAAGGATATGGATGGCAACGACATACCCAGATCTGGGAACGCGGATGAACTTCGGCGATATTATGTGTAAATTGATGTAATCTTTTTTCTTTTTTCTCATCTTTTCTATGGCACCCTTTTCCTTTCAAGAGGGGAGAAAGGTTTTTAATGGGGCCATAGCTTGTAATTTTTCATTCTTATTTAGCCCTACAAGGGTAGAATCCCCCAAAAAAGATGTAACATGTAAATCTGAGCACGCACCATCGAGTGCAAAAAGAAAAATAGGGAGAAGCTCAAAAGTCGTTCCCAAGGGGACGCAGGGCATGATGAAACTACCAAAAGTGGTTCCTGATGGAGCGCAGCGTAAGTTTTTTGCTCAAAAATCGTTCGAGAGGGAATGCAGAGCCAAATACCGCCGAAATATAAGACGAAGAAGTTCAAAAGTCGTTCCTAAGGGGATGCAGAACTGATACCACCAAAATAGAAGGTGAAGAAGCTCAAAAGTCATTCCTAAGGGGATGCAGAGCTTAAGACTCAAAAGACGTTCCTTAGGGGATGCAGAGTCTGGGTGTGGCTTCGTGTGTGTATTTGGACATTCATTTGCACATTACATTACATCATTCATTGCATTCATACACATTCATGTAGACATTCGTAGGTTCATCATTAGCATAACATAAAGCACAAACAGATGCTTCAACCTTAATAATAATGCTTCGATGAGCATAAAGAAGCAAGAATATGCTTCGTTGTGAATGAAAAAAAGGGAAGGTGTTTTTCGCCTTCGGCTCAAAAGATACAAGTTTCGTCCACAGCAAAGCAATGCATACACGGATGGAAATGTAAAAATATATACAAGGTATGGACAAATTTACAAAGTAATGTTCAATTCCTAAATTACAATATCTTTTACAAAGATACTTCAAATGTTTCTAAGCTTTGTTCAGCAGCTTCAGCAACCTTCGGAATGAGCTTCGGACTATTGACCTTCGACATCGTCATCCTGTACACAACAAAGCAATGTAAGGTAAAGCTTACAAGAGAGCAAGCAACATGTATAAGTATCATATCGGCTTTAGCAGGCTTCGGGCCTCGTCGCTAGCCAACTCTCGACCACCCTTCGCCCAAATTTACGTTATAAATCTGCTCCCTATGCTCTAGGTTATATTGGGGATGTCAACCAAATCCGATGCAGATAGGCTGAAGTTTGGTCTATTTAAAATTTTTGCGTGTGTACAGCCAGCCTTCAAAAATGCTGCGGCTGTACCACGAGAAGCTAGCAGGGCACAGAAGTCGCCGTGCCCGGCTATTACTTCGTCGAGTGCCTCTACTTCGCCTTCAATATGTTCGAAGGTGCTGGATATGTTCTCGGCCGAAGGTGTAAACTTTTTAGCACTGGACCCAACCGAGTTAAAAACCTTTTTTAGTCGCTGTACGCAGCGGATGCCAAAATCTAGACACATGTTCCAAAGCTCTTCCAAGGATTGCTTCAGCTTCGAATTTTCAGCAGCTTCAACTTCGTATCTTGTTTGCAAATCTTCTCTTTCTTGTTTGAAGCTCTCTACTTTTTGGAGAAGCTCCCTGCTTAATCTAGCATTCTCGGTCTGTGCTTCTGCAAGGGAACCCTCCGCTGCTTGGAGTATGAAATCTTTCCTTTCAAGAGAAGCTTCATATTCTTTGATTTTGCTCTCTAGACCCTCGATTATAATTTCATTCTTTTTGTCCTCGAGGTCCTGTTGCATTTGCAACGCCTTGCTCAACAGCATGCTCTGTACAAGATGGACCTTCATCAGCAAACTTCGTCGTAAAAATAAAACGAATAATAAAATTTTGTTCTATTATAGGAATCTTACCTTAAAGTTGGAATAAAATAAACTGCCGACGATATGTTGTCGTCGGTAGCTGCTAATATTGGCTTCAAGCTTCGGAAAACCGACACTCTTCGATAGAGTGCCGATTACCTTCGCCCCGATACGGTCACAAACACATCCCAAGGCATCGTCATTAATTCCACCAAAGAGCATGGCTCCTGGCTGGTAGCCATAGGAAATGCCGAACTCCTGTAGCTCCTTTGTCTCAGCCTCAGATAGTTCCTGTCCGATCAGGTCCCGAAGCTCAAAATCTTCTTTAGCCGAAGTAGCTTCGGAAATTTTCTTTCCTTTGTCAGGCACTGGGGCCATGACTTGTTCTGCAGCTGCATCTGTTTCTTCTGTGGCCATATCCAATAATAATTTATCAATCCCAGATAAGGTACTCTCTAGGTTGGCAGTTTCGTTGGCAGCTGCAGCTTCCACAGATGTCTTTGCTTCGGGAGTGGCCTCGGTACTTGCAATAGGTGGCATCTTTTCAATAGCTTGCATCACGCTACCAATCTTACACTTCTTCAGCCCATCTGCCTTTTTTTGTAGCCGAAGGTTCTTGTTTCTTCTGAAAAAGCTTCATCAGATGCGGTCCCAGAGGACTTAGCAGCTTGATAGGTAAAGATTCGGTCATTACCTTTAAAATCTCTTCTACTTTGGCAGCAGGAGGAGTTGAAGGAGTTTCCTCTTCCATCTCAGCTACCTTCGGCTCTGGAGTAGAGGCTTTCCTCTTCTTCAAAGCCGTCACCTTTGGCTCGGGACTAGATTTTCTCTTCTTTAAAGCTTTTTCATCTTCTTTTACCATCCTGGCAGCTTGCTTGCTCATAACGCTAACAACCCTTTTCCTTTTTGGCCCTTTGGCACCTTTGTTCAGTCGCTCATAATCAGGGTATTCGAAATTTAGAGCGTCCATTACTCGGTTCAACCTTCGTTTTGGTCGGGTGTCGAAGGCTGCAGTCATTAATTGATCTTCTTTTTTGGTATAATTTCCCAAAATCTCATTGCACATTGTCTCAATCATCTCCAGCCACTCTTCGCAGGGCTCTTTGAATTGTTTCTCAAACTTAAAGCGATAAGGCAACCGGACTAGCCCAAGCTTTTTCTTTGTCTCCTTTAGCTTCGGCATGCTCCATCCACTTGACGTTGGAGATGTCCTATTAGCCAAGTATTCTTGAACTAGATCTCTAGTGCTGACTTGTTCAGCCACCACCCTGAATTCTGATACAGACAGTTGGCATGCTGACCCTATCTTCATGTTGCATAAAGGTCTGGTCATTCCGAAGCTTAAGGCCAACGGGGACATAATCATCGTCATCAGTTCCCCCTTTTCTTTTCATCGGCCTTAATATAAAACCATTTGCTCTTCCAGCCGGTTGGCCACTTGGTGCGATAGCTAAGGACCGGAGCCTTCATATCTTTGCGATACGCGAAGTTATAACAACCAAAATTCTCATGTAAACCATCTGCCCTAACCTTCGTTTGGTAATGCAGCTCGTGCACTCGGCAGAATGCTTCGGCATCTGGGTCCATCCCTTGGCTTCGGAGGGCCCAAATGAAGATACTGAGCCTAATGATCGCGTTAGGGGTCAACTGATGAAGGTAAATTTCAAAATTCTTCAAAACTTCTCCTATCATCTCATTCAAAGGAAACTGTAATCCTGCACTGAAAAAACTTCTGAAAACCACTACTTCATCATCTTTCGGCATAGGAGTGGTTTCATCCCCAGCAAAATGAACAAGCTTCCTCTCAGCTTCTCCAAAGTAGCCCAGTTTCGTCATCATGGGCATGTCGGCTTCAGAAACAGTAGATTTCCCAAAATCTAAGTGGCTAGGTTTTGAAGGGATCAAAATACCATAATCCTCCTCTTCTTCTTCAGAATTTTCTTCTTCAATATCAGCTTGTTCAACTTCGGCAGCAGATGTACCTTCGTCAATGGTTCCCTCTGTCACAACTAAGCCCGACTGTCTCATGACTTCAGAAATTGGAGCTATCTCGGCGGCCTCGGTCTCCTCTCCTTCACGAGTCACTTTTGCAGTCGAGCGTACTCTGGCCATCTGATGGATATTTTGCGGTTTTTATGAAGTTGATGTCATTTACAGTTTTGACGAAGCTCTCTTTTTTGATGAAGCTAACTCAAAATGTCGGTCCGCTCGAGAGTGCAATGCAAAAGCTTCGGCTATCGTTAAATTTTTTTAACAGCACAACAGTGCAATGACAATGAATGCTGTGATAACTCCACACCTACCTGTCTGTTTATATAGTGCTGCAGGTGGAAAGGTGAATCGTCAAGTCACCTGCACCTGCTGAACAGTCGCCCGCACTCGCTGAACGGTGGACCACTCGACGCCTGGAAGGTGAATCGCCAAATTGCCCGTACCCGCTGAGTGGTGGGTCACCTAGGGCTTGACATATTTTAATTGTTTCTCGGCAATGAGCTCAGGGAAGGTGTTTTTTGGACCTTCGGCATTCCGAAGCCTTTGAGATTTTTTCACGGATCGAGCTCGTTACAAAAAATGATCTAGCGCCGCGAATGGGCTACTGTTGGGGGCGTGCTTCGTCGCCGAAGGTCCTCTAAGCAAAAACACCTTCGGTAAATTGACACAAGCAGACAGAGCACGAAGATACAAGACGAAGCCATGATCCAGGGAGCTTCGGCATAGTGACATGCCTTTAGACGAAGGGCTACATCGAATTAAAGAGGAAAAGACCGATCAGTCCACGATAGTTTGTGTCATGTTTATAGTTATTTACTGAGGGCATGAATGTAATTTCGACCGGGCTGCGTCCCGTGCCTATAAATAGATGAACAGTAACCCCTTACTGTTCACGCGGTCCTGTATTCACACGCACGTCACACTTGGATTCTTACCTTCTATCAAGCCGAAGGTATAAATGTAATTTAATATTGTTTATATTCATTCTCGACGCTAGCTAAAAGAAATATTAATGATATCATATGATTATTCATGATACTTTTCATGTTTCATATGCCTCTACTTCTATTATGATACCTTGTGATTATGAAGGTAAGACCTTCATAACCTTCGTCTGGAGATCATATTGTCCTAAGGGGGACAATGTTTCGAAGGACGAATGGCTTTAACCATTAATATTTTGTGTTGCCTTGTTCTTGATTCATAGCAGTTGAGAACAAGTCCCCAACAATACATGTTGCAAAAAGAAAACTACATTACAATATCTCACGTTGGGTCGGTCCAGCCTCATGTCATACATGTGCCCACATTATTAGTTTTACATCTCCATGTCCATGACTTGTGAAATGTAGTCATCAACTAATACATGTGCTAGTCATCGACTCTGACTAGTGACATCATTTAGAATAACCATACAAGTAAAGAATCTCACAAATAAGTCACATAATTGTTAATCAATATAAGGTGCCTTTCATGGATATTCAATTAAGCAATATATAGATCATGGATACAAAGAAATATGCTCATCTCTATGATTATCTCTAGGGCATATTTCTAACACTATCTTCGTGGCACCTTGTTTTGGCTACTAACTCAATTTTGAAAGGAAGTGCTTTTTGGACTTAGTTTTAGGCATACTACAAATCTTGGTGAAACCAAGGAGAAAAGGAATGTTTCCTACACTTAGTCCATTGGATTAAGTGCTAATTATGTTTGTCTAAGTCGTAGAGAAGCTACCAAGAAGTGCCAAAAGAAGTTTGAGGAGTTTGGCTCAAAAGAGCCAAACTTGTGCTGAACTAGGCAACATGAGACGATTCAGTGCCCCCAGAAAAGTGTAACGCCTCAAAACCATCAATTAAAAAAATATATTGCATTTAAAATATAGTAGAGAGTAAAGTAAAGAAATTTTTAAATCAAGTGTTTGATCTTATTTATCTTCGGAATGATTTTTGTTTGCTCATAATTGATTGATGATTTGTATTCATAAAATTTATTTTATAAGAAACCCCAATTAATTAATATAGGAACTTTGGTCCAAAAATAAATATTTTATTTATAAAAAATTTTAGTATAATTATTAGGATTTTTTTGAAATAATTAAAAATACATTTATCTACATTCTTATTGGATATATATAAAAACGAAACCCTAATCTAACCAGTCGAACCGGCCCAGCCGCCGCACCCTCTCCCTCACTTCCCCTCTCTCTCTCTTACATGCGGGCCCCACCCTGTAGGCCCCTTCCTCTTCCTCCTCTAGTCGCACCGCCGCGTCCTGCGCGCGCGTGCGCTCGGCCCAGCCGCGCCGCCCACCAGCCGAACCGCCCCAGCGCATCCTCATCTCCCCTGCGCCTGTAACCACCACCCCTTCCTATTCCCCCGGCGCCCTCTCCTCTCCCCCACTCCCTCTCCCCTCATGAAACCGCCACCGCCATTAAGGGCTAATGGAGCTGCCTGCCTCTCTCTCCCTCTCCCCGCCGACCCTCCATCCCCCTCTCCTCTCCCTATAAAAACCAGTCGGCACCTACCGAGCTCTTCCCTCCCCTCAACCGTGCTCTCTCCTCTCTCCCTCTCCTCTCGCCATGCTACCTCCGCGCATCGTCGTTCGCCGTCCGGTCGCGCCCTTGTCGTCCGTGACCGAGCCCATCCCAGCCGCGCCGCGCCATGCCATGCTCATCTTGGTTGCACCACCTTCGCCCGTCCGTCCCGTGCCCCACCATCGATCGTTCCCTACTCGAACGCAAGAACTAGAGGTTGAAGACAACCTAGATTTTTATTAATTTTCAAAATCACGTTTGAATTAGTTCATGAATTTTGTAATTATTTTGTTGTAATTTGGGAATATTGTGATTTGGAATGCATGTGTATGTGAACTGTTGATTTTGGGTATATATACGATGAATTAGTAAATTGTTATTAGTCATGATATTGGTTTTAGAGTTTGGGATTAGAAAGAATGATGACAAAATTTGGTAGACCACGTGTTGGTAATAAAAACACTAGGTAAGTAGTTTCATAGTTAATTTTGTTTATGATGAATTTTAGAATTAATCTAGAAGTTTATAATCATAGGTTCATTTAGACCCACTAAATAAATAATAGAAACTTTCTTAACACGGAATTAGTAAGTGGTATAGAATTCATAATAATACAAATATTATAGTCTCATCAGTGGTTTAATTTATTATTAAATGTTTTGACCTCTGATTATTATAATGACATTTTCTTTTAGAAAGAAAAGATAAAACTAAAAGGAAATCATTATTCATAATCAAAATAATTAATTGATAATTAATTTATTTCTATAGAATTGGTTAAGTTATTACATCTAAGCTATGTTATGTGAAATACTTTCGTAGTTAAATGTCCATATAACTTTCCCTAGTGACAATCCAAAATAGAGTTATTGTGGATTAATAAAATGAATATGAATTAGGTTTTATTCTAAGCATTATCTTAAGTATGGTTTGTATGGTATATGCTTGTTCATGTAATGGTGAATGTTATTCATGTAATGGTGCATGATTATTTATTTGGTGAATGTTTTCTTTTGTATGTATGATATATGAATCTATATTAGAAGCTGACTGTGTGGTAGAAGAACCGAATACGTTCGAAGACGACCCGTAGGACACGTTTGAGCAAGGCAAGTGGATTCTCCCTCTGCATTACCAATCCTATTCCTAGAATTAATACATATAATAATATTTATTTTTTTTGAATATTTGCATAATTTGATGGGATTTGCCTAAATAGGATTTTCTAGAATTACCAATCCTATTCCTTGATTACCCTAGGATAAATACTATGCTTAGCAATTTGCGCTACTTCTCAACTTGATAATTATGATGTCACTCTTTAATGATACTATTGTTCCGAAAATGAAATTTGTATTATGATGTTAACCTGATGGTTAAACAAGATCATTTTGTATTAAATGGAACATGGAGTGACCATCCAAGATAACAGTGCAACCATGAGTGCTATCATGGCTCTGGCTTTGGTAAATAGCTTTATAGACTTAGTGCTTAGCAACCCTACCTGAAAGATGGGCAAGAGGGGGTGGTAGTGGTTTGGTGGCAGCTCATTTTAACATGGGGTGGTAGTCTTGTCTAAGTTACCTCGCCTAGAGGGCCATCAATACTGACGTCGAAACCTTAGCGGGTGGCTTTGTACTAAGGATATTTTGTGAAAGCCTCATAATGGATCCCTAGCCTTTCACCTTGGGAGTGTTTACGGGTCCGTACAACCCAGGCTAGATGGGATACTTGGCTTGTGGGTAAAGTTGTACCACCTCTGCATAGTGTAAAACTGATATGTCAGTCGTGCTCACGGTTAAGAGCAACCTGGACCCTCACATGATAACTGAACTTAAAGATGGAGAATAAATCGTGATCTGATGATTTATAAATGGTTTGCTTAAGTGGTTTCGCTTAAGTGCTTTTGATACAATCATATGCTTATGATTAATTGGGATACTTTGGGACACACTTATAGTTAGTAAGTTAGGCGTAGATAATAAAATATTAACCAACTAAAATGCTTACCGCTTAACCATAGCCTACCTTGTTAACCTTGCATAACTCATCCCACTTGCTGAGCCCCCACCATAAGTGAGCTCACCCCTTGCTAATATTTTGATCCGAAGTTGATGAGGAATACTTTGATGAAGATGTTGATGATTACTGAGTCTAGCGATGCGCCGGTCATCTTCCAGTGGAAGATCACCCACGTTATATCTGTTGTACTTTGATGATGATACTATTTAAGACACTTATGTCTGGATGATGTAATAAAGTTATTATACTCTCTTTACGCCTTTATTGCATTATCTTTTGATATATTACACTTGTGACGTCAACATATGTGTGGAAAATGGATCCTGGCACATATATGCTATGCATTCGATTTTGCCCCCAAAACCGGGTGTGACAAAAAGAAATCACCAGACAACCCGACAGTTGTATGACTGAAGTCCCTAGCCTCAGGAGTTTTTGCTAAAAATTACTAAACGGTCTGGGCATCCTCACTAGACATTCCGGTGACTCCATCCAACGGATACTTTGCTTCTTCGCCCGGTGCCAAATGGTCTAATTGCAGCACCTAATGGTCCGGTGCCACCTAGAAAAGGAAATCAAGCTAATAATGTGATTTGGTGACCATTACTGTGTACTATTCGGTGGCGCACTGAACAATCTAATGCACACACAGACTGGGCAAGTTTTGGACTTCCAAATGAAGACTCCAATGGCTCTTAGGCCCCTTGGGGCTATAAAAGGGACCCCTAGGCACCTTCTACCTATACCCAAGCATACCAAGAGAACACCAACACTCCAATTCTTCGCATCCACACATTTATGTGATTCTAATGAGATCTGAGCGCCTATTTCGAGTTGTAATAGCAACATTGTGTTCTTGTGCTCGTTTCTTTGGCTTTCTTTCATGTGTTGCTGCGTTGCACTTTTGTGTGTGTATTCTTTCTCCCTCCTTACTCTAAGTTTGATTGTGATCACTCTATAAGGTTGTGAGAGACTCCCAAGTTGTGGAGATTCTTCACGAATGGGAAACTGATATAAGAAACCATGGCACTCAAGTTTGATCTTTGGATCACCTGAGAGGGGTTGATTGCAACCCTTGTCCAAAGGAGGGCGCCACAACGTGGAGGTAGGCCATGCGAACCATGGGATAAAAAAGTTGTGTCTCTTGTGCCATTTACTTTATTGCAATTTTCCTCTTCCTGAGTTCTCTATTCTCACTTGTGATATTGCTCTAAGTTTAATTTATATCTTGATAGAGCAATCAAGTGAAGGGAACCTCTCTCTCTCTTTCTCTCCTCTCAAACTTGGTTTAATTTGCACTAACTCTAACTTTTAGACCAAGTTTGTGCATTTTAAGTCATATATTGTAGGATCACTTTTCACCCCCCCCTCTAGGTGCTCTCAATTGGTATTAGAGGAGGTCTCTTCCGTTGGGTCTAACAACCCGAAGAGATGGTCAGTGACGACGCTAAAGGGAAGGGAAAGGTGACCATTGAGAAGGAGACAGTCAACAACAAGCCCAAGGGAGAAAAGCATGTCAACTTGGGTTCGAACAACAAGAAGAAAGATGGGAATAAGAAGAAGCGCATTAAGAAGATCGTCTATTACGACAGCGATACTTCTTCATATTCACCAAAGGACGACGACTCCTCTTCTTCAAAGAAAAGTATGGTCAAACAAAACTACTCTAAGATGTCTTTTAGTTATTCGTTATTCCTTGCAATGACAATGCTCATTTATTGTCTATTCCTCCTGGCAAGCCTCCTCACCTTGATTGGTTATTTTCTCTCCATACTAGTATTTGGGACGTAGTAGAAAAAGGAATGCATATTTTAGATAGTGATGATGAGAACTACAATGCTATTTACATGCAAGAAATGATTCATAAAATTGCCCAAGCCACTACTGTGCTTCTAGTGTCTCTATGCAAGGATGGATACACCAAAGTCAGTGGCGTGGACAACACCAAGGAGATTTGGGACACCCTCAAGATTGCTCAAGGGAAACGACATTACCATGATCACCAAGATGGAGCTGGTCGAGGGTGAACTTGGGAGGTTCGCTATGAATAGGGGTGAAGAGCCAACTAACACGTACAACAAGCACAAGACGCTAGTGAACAAGATACGAAGCTATGGGAGCACAAGATGGATAGATCATAACATAGTTTGACTAATGCTAAGGTCATTTACCGTTATTGATGTTAATCTTGTGAACCTTGTTTGTGAGAACCCTAGGTACACAAAGATGTCACCTGAGGAAATTCTTGGCAAATTTGTGAGCGGGTGAATGATGGCCAAAGAGGCTAGGTATGTTGATGACATCGCCAATAGGTTTCTTTTTCGACACCACGAACTGCAACCCATTGCTCTCAAAGTGACGGCTAACAAGGAGGTGCTCCATGACAAGGTTGCGCAAATTGAGGCTATCGGCCTCAATGAGGATAAAATGGCTCTTATGATCAAGTGCTTCAATACCACCTTGAAGGGATGCAAGGACTACCCCAACAAAAACAAATCAAGGGAAAGTGTACATGCTTGAAGTGCGATAAGTCCGGTCATTTTATTGCATAGTATCCCAATAATGAAAATGACCAAGACTAAGACAAGAAAGGGAAGCAAGAAAAGAAGAAGTTTTACAAGAAGAAGAAGGGTGAGGCGCACATCAGCAAGGAATGGGACTCAGATTGCTCATAATCCAACTCCGACGATGAGGAACTCGCCGCCTCCACCTTCAACACGTCTTCCTTCTTCCCCAACGAGCACCACCCATGCCTCATGGCTATGGAGAACAAAGTACGTGCATGTGACACTCCCAAGTACACTTCTTCTAATGATGAGAATTCCAATGATGATATAGATTACAGTGACCTTGTTAAGGGCTTAGATAGATCTAAAGTAGATAAAATTAATGAATTAATTGATGCTTTAAAATGAGAAGGATAGATTGTTAGAAAAGCAAGAGGAATTGTTTTATGAAGAACATGATAAATTTGTAGAAGTAGAAAAATCCCTTGCTTTAGCTATGAAGAAAAATGAATTGCTATCTTTTGAGTTATCTTCATGCCATGCTTCTATTTCTAGCCTTGAGAGTACAAATGTTGATTTAAATGCTAGAATAGAAAAGTTGAGTTTTGCTAGTTCATTCTTGGAGCATATATCTATTTGCAATAGATGTAAGGATGTTGATATTGATGTTTGCATAGACCATTCCTCTACAATTTTAAAGTTGAATGATGATATTGTTAAACTTCATGCTCAACTAAAAAATTTCAAAGATGAATGTAACAAGATAAATTTCGCTAGAGATGCCTACAACATTGGTAGACATCACTCTATTAAGGATGGACTTGGTTTTCAGGGGGAGCCAAGGACTCAAAGAGCCATAAGGCCCCCAACTTCAATAAGGAGAAGGGAAGGCGCCTATGGCTAGTAGTTCACATTTGTTACATGATAGAAAGAACCATGCTTATTTATAAGCTAATGTTAAGAATGTTTTCATAATGTTCATAATATTCATCATGATGCTTGTTTTGATCGTGCTATGCCTGCCATGCGTCATGATGTTATTTGTCCTTCACATGTCATGATTGCTTTGTCTAGTTCTTCACATGTTCATGGAAGTCCTCGGTGCCATACTCATGTTGTTTCTTATGCGCATAAGGCTAGGAATGCATCTCATGGTCCCTCTATGCTATTTCGTACATTTGATGCTTCCTATGTGTTGTATTGTAAGAATGATAAAGTTGTTGCTTCAAATGTGGGGCCTAAATGCAAGAAAAGTAAGACTTGCATTTGGGTTCCAAAATCTTATGTAACTAACCTGACAGGAGCCAACACTAGTTGGGGACCTAAACCCCAAGCCTAAATTCCTTGCAGGTTTATGCATCTAGGGGCTCGAGCTAGATTATTGATAGCGGATACACAAACTACATGACGAGGGAGAAGAAGATGTTCACTTCCTACGTCAAGAATAAGGATTCCCATGACACTGTCATCTTTGGAGATGAGAACCAAGGCAAGGTAAAGGGGTTAGGTAAGATAGAGATTGCTACCGAGCATTCGATCTATAATGTTTTTGGTAGAATTGCTTGGTTACAATTTGCTTCGTGTCAGCTAGTTATGTCACATGGTTTATAATTGTTTATTTAAAAATGTTGATGTAACTGTATTTAGAAGAAGTGATGGTTCATTAGCTTTTAAAGGTGTATTATACGACAAGCTTTGTTTGGTTGAATTTACTAAGAGAATTGTAACGCCCTGAATTTGGGGGTGCAAAATTTCTTCATTAACATCCACCAAATTCGGGCGTTACCTTCCCTTTTCCATTCCTTTTCGCTTTGCCTTGTCCCTTTCAAAGTTCTAGAGAGAGTTAACTCGATGTCGTGTATTGATAAACCCTAGAAATGATTTTTGGTTGTTGCACCATGCCGGAACATACATCTATTTTTGTTTGTTAAGTGAATTTGTGAAGCATACATTTAATAAGAAATTAGAGCTAAAACAGAAAAATAGGGAAAATGAAAAAAACCAAACCCCTTGCGTCTTAGGCTCGCTCGGCGCCCTGCTCCGCGGCCCAACCGCCCTGCGCGTCCCAGCTCCCGCGTCTGGCTCGCACGCACGCTCACTCCCTGCGCACGGGGCTCGTCTAGCAGCCGTGGCCTAGCTCCCCCAGTGCACCGCACGCTGGTCGTGCTCCAGTCGCCGTCGTGGAGCGCGCGCAACCGCTCCCTCGGTGTGCGTGCAACTGCCGCTACGAGCCTCGCCCATGACGCCACAAAGAGCCAGAGCTAGCATTTTCCCTAGTCCTCACCCAACTCTTGCACAAAACCACCCCCTCGTGTGACTCCTGCCCGAGCGCTGCCGCGGAGCCCCGTCTCGGCGCACCTATAGTTTTCGCCGGCACCCGAGCTCGCTCACCATACTCGACTAGTGAGCCCTTTCTCCTTCTCTTCCCCACCTCCATGCGTTTTTTCCTCCATTCCCAGTGGTCGACCGTCCCCTGGCCAACGCTCGGCGCTTCCTCCTTACGTCCGGCCATGGCACGGCCAACGACCTGTGGCCGGTGTGGCACGAGCAAGTAGCGGCTCCAGCGTGCCATGGCACGAGCGCATAGCGGTCCGGTGTGTGATAGCGTGGGAGCGTGGCTAGCCCAGCGCGTGGCATGCCCCAGCGCGCGCGATAGCCTCAGCGCAGCGGCTTGACGTGGCCAGCGCGCATCACGGGTGCGCGAGCCCGGCGCGGCATGAACCCCTAGCCACGAGCACCGCTGTCGCCACGCATTCTCTGTGCACGTCGGCGCTCGACTGCGTGTGGCGTCATTTGCATTGTGGCATGCACACTATTTCTTTTTGTGCGTCGTGTCGCGCGGCGACACCCCGTGCTACTTAGAATCACCCGTACTAATTAATTTACACCAGGAGGCGACAAGTTAATCAAGTATCGAATCGATCGAGATTAGGTAATAACTTTATTTACGCCTACAATAAATGTCCATTAGTATAACTATGTTGAATTTAATGTTTGTGTTCATATTCACTTAACGTAAATACGAGAAGTCATCGATCGTAGTAACAGTTATCCTTGTTCATTTCTCACATGGTCGTAAACGCTAGCTCTATGTCGTGCGTGTTTAATTGATTTGCTTTCTTGTATGGCATACTGTTTTTTTCTAATTCAAGGATGTGAATGTATGTTTGCACTCGCATAGATAACGGTCTATTTGCGGAGTTTGAGGAAGTTGCAGGCGAAGACCCTGAGCAGCAGCGGGTTGGTGAAGGCAAGTGTCCTTTGACCCATCTATGTCCTATTCATTTTATAATTCACTCCCCACATTTACATAATTTATACCTAAGTATCTACTAGCTTTGTTTACCATGTCCTTGTTTAGCTATGTGGGTTGGATCATTTTGGTTTAGCTCTATGCTAGTGCTTCACCCTAATCAATGAACATTATGGGATTATTTATGATACACTGTTTTCCCCTTTTGATTATGATGATGGCTTTGTGAAATTTAAGGGGACTCGAGCGGTTTCTCAAGTGCCTCTCTGTAAGGACTGGTTCGTTAGATGACCACTCGGGAAAACAGTACAACCATGAGGGTGGTATTGGACGCCCTTAGCTGAATAATTTGAGGAACTGAGGTGTAGTTTGTTTCGCCGTCGTGCCGATAATGGGGCTCGGTATATGCGACTCTCTCTGCCAAGGGTGGTTTGCCCCTTGGGGAGGAGTGTGGTACATTTAGGAAACCTAAAGGGTGACTATAGCCTCAGGGAATCTTTGTAAAGGCTACACAATGAAACCTTGAATATTCACCTTGGTAGTGTTTAAGGGTTCGATCGGCCCGAGGCAAAAGGGAATCACGATTCATGGTTAAAGTGTGCAACGTCTGCAGAGTGTTATAAAACTGATATATCAGCCGTGCTCGCGGTTATGAGCGGCCTTGGGAGCTCCACTGATTAGAGACACATTGATCAGAGGTACTTTGTTTACAGGTGATGATGAGGATAATGATGGTTTTGATTATGATTATGATTATGATTATGGTTTCTGGTATTCTTTCCGTTTGGAAAGAGTACTTTTGGGTTAACAACTTGGGTTAGTACTAAAACTTGGCTCTCTACTAGAAATAATTACCTAACCAACTAAAAGCAACTACTTGACCTTAACCCCCACATAAAGCTAGTCCACTACAACCAAACGGGACAATTGCTGAGTATGTTGATGTGTACTCACCCTTGCTCTACACACCAAATGTAACACCCCTGGTGTTACTGCTACTAAAACCTAAGCATAACATCATGAGCATCAGCATTTCATATGTTTGACAGACCTAGGATGCATTCACTAGGTAAAAATTTCAAGCAAGTTGTATTGCTATAGCATTTTGCAAATAAGACCATAGTATAGGGTACTTAACCTTAAATAGGGTTAGAAGGGTAAAATAGGACCCAAATAGAGAAAACCCCAAATATTAAGAGAAATAATCATAAAATGTTATCAAGGATGGACCTACATTGCATTTACACCCCTAAGATACCAAAAACCCTAATTGGAACCCTGGAAAACTCTAAACCTAAACCCTAGGGGGTTAAGTGCAAAATTGGTCCACTTTTGGACTAAAGTGCAAAAACCATGATAATAAAGTGTCCTAAGTCATATGGATCACAAATATGTGGATTTGCAAGTTGAACCCTAAGTTTTGGGTCTAATTGCAAAAAGCACCACTTAAACCCTATACACTTAAGTCTAAAAATCAATATTTTGGCTCAACTTTGGAGCTTTATAACTTTCAAAATAGTGAGAATTCATCTTAAGGCACCACATCAACTTTGTAGCTCTATGAAAGGGGAACAACTTTGCTTAAGAGTGTAAGCATAGTTGTTATGAAGAAATGGAAGAAAAACACACTCAAAGTCGAGCTGTGAGGCTATTGGAGTCTGAAATTCAGACTAACAATGGTACTGGGTCATCTTTGGAGCTCTACATATCATGATCTTCAAGGATTTTGCCCTAGGTCAATATAGCAAAGTTGTATATCCTTTGTAGTAGAACAACTTTGCTATAGATGTTTGGGCCTGGTACCATAGAAAATTTGGAGAAAACTGAACTTGAACTTGCTCTGTCAGGTCGTCTGATGGTGACTTTGATGGTACAATAAACTGAAATGGATCAGAACACCAGCTCAGCTCGCCGTCGATGATCGCCGTGCGTGATTCGTACCGACGACGCTGTGGTTCGTGTTCGGATCATGTGGTTAGCGTTTGGGATCGAATAAAGATCCTCGCCGTGGATAACTCCGACCAGTAAATAAATCCGGCCGCCGTACCAGGCTTGCTCTTGGGGAATCCGATAGGCACACCGGTGACCGCTGCCTTTTGGCTTTACGCAGCGTGTCCAAGCACTTCCACCACATCGCCGTAACCTGCTCTCGCTCCCCGTTGATCGCCGGAGTGACTGCCACGGCGTAGGACACGAATTCATTGCGTCAGTATTCTTTCTCCCCTCCGGCCGCCAGCACTGCTCGGCCAAATTGAGCACCACCGCTTAACCTCCCTATAAATTGAAGGCCTGGTCAGCTGCGCTATGTTATCATGAAGCCGAAGCACCCGCTCCCACCCTTAATCGATCACCAGAGCTCACGAATTTCTGATTTCCCCCAAACCGAGTTTCTGCCACCGTGAAAACAACCACGCCGTGGCCAGTGTAATTTCGGTTAGTTCATACCGTCTGCTTCCTCGTTTAAGTACACTCATGTGCCTGTGATGCTCGTCGACCCACCCGATTGCACTAGGCCGCCATCTATCACCGGGAACACGTTGATCTTTGAATTGTCCGCACGTTCACCGTGGCCAGAGATATTTGGGTGCTTATTCATGGAATTGACTTAGGGCAAATGCGCGAGCAGGGTCCGATTCGGTGTCTACCACTCGGAAGCACCGGTCGTAGCTCCCTCCAGCTGGTCTAGCTCGCCGGAGCTTGGCTTCCAGTGCGGTGCACCGTCGGGGACCTCGACTTGGAAGGGAATAGAACCTGGGGGGGCCTTTTTAGAAACCGTCAATGACTTAGAGTAACAGTAAAAGAACCCACCTTGAGTTAACCAGAACGCCAGGGGCCTTCGTGCAAAGTCTGCAGCGTGGGCGCGGGCGCGGGCGCTTGCCTGTGCAGACTGGGCCGCTCGGGCTGCTTTCGGCCCAGTTCTGTAGCACCTTTTCTCTTTTCTTTTTCTTCTGGACTTTAGAAATTTATAGTAAATTATAGAAAAATCCTAAAAATACTAGACTAATTTTGTTAGGTTCCTAATTTTCCATAGTATTTAATAAAAATAGTTCCATGATTTTTAGATCAAATAAAGTGTTGGGGACTTGTTCTCAAGTACTATGAATTAAGAACAAGGCAACACAAAAAGGTTAATTATTAATGCCCTTCGTCCTTCAGAGCATTATCTCCCCTAGGATATAATGATCCTCAGACGAAGGTCATGAAGGACGTACCTTCGACATTACAGTATATTTCAATGGAAGGAGAAGCATATGAGACATGAGAAATAACATAAATAATCATATGTCATCATTAATATCATTTAATCATATAGTCATGAATGTACTTGAACAATATTGAATTACATTTTTACCTTCGGCTTGACAGAAGGCAAAAGTCCAAGCGTGACGCGCGAGTGAATACAAGTCAGCGTGAACAGTACGGGGGTACTGTTCATCTATTTATAGACAGAGGACACAGCCTGTGACGAATTACAATTATGCCCCTCATAAAAGTTTACAACATTGACTCGGACCTTTATGGATTAAAAGGTCATTCTATCTCTATGTCGGTTTGTAATGCCGAAGCTTCATGAAAAGGAACCTTCGGTCATCTCCTGGGGACAACTTCAGCCGAAGCTGCTTCTTCCCGTAAGACCTTCGGCGCAACGAAGCATGGCCCCAACAGTAGCCCCTTTCGCGGCGCTAGATCGTTTTTCGTAACGAGCTTGATCCGTGAAAAAAGCCTCTTAAGCTTCGGGAAGCCGAAGGTCCAAAAAACACCTTCCCTGAGCTCGTTGTCGAGAAACGATCCAGTTTCCGAGCGCGTGCCAGGCCCACCTTGCAGAGTTACTGTTTAGTCTCTGCGGTCCACCGCGCAGCGAGGGCTAGTGACTGTCCGCCTGGTGTAAAAATCCTGGCGCTTCGCCTTCTTACCTGCAGCACTATATAAACAGACGAGTAGGTGTGAAGTTACCACAGCATTCATTGCTATTTGCACTGTTTTGCTGCCAAAATTTTTAACCATAGCCGAAGCTTGACTCTCGAAATTGAACGAAGGTCCAACTCGAAGTCTGCTTCGTCAGAAGGAAAAAACTTCGGGAGAAAAAAGTATTCAATTTCCACAAACTCAGAATCAAATGGCCAGGGTGCGATCTACCGCCAGGGTTGAGCGTGAAGGAGACGAAGCTGAAGGTTCGGAGACTGTTCCCATATCCGAAGCAATGCAACGATCCGGACTGGTAACTGCGGAAGAAATCCCCGCTGCTGAAGCAGACCCGACAACTGCCGAAGGAGAAGAAGAGAACATTGAAGAAACTGATCCCGAAGATGATTATCGCATTGCCATGCCCAGTAAGCCCAGCCACTTGGACTTCGGAAAGTCGACCGTTTCGAAGGCTGATCTCTCCAAGATGGTAAAATCAGGTTATTTCAGTGAAAATCAGAAGAACGAGATAGTCATTTTCAAGAGCTTTTTAAAGGCTGGGCTGAGATTCCCCCTTCATGGAATTATTGCAGATGTATTGAAGAAGTTTGGTATTTACTTTCATCAATTGACTCCTAACGCTATCGTTAGGCTTAATGTTTATATCTGGGCCCTCCGAAGCCAGGCGGTAGAGCCGTTTGCCGACAGCTTTTGTCGAGTCCATGAGCTGCATTACCAGACAAAGGCCAGAAAAGATGGATTACATGATAACTTTGGTTGCTACAATTTTGCCTACCGGAAAACCACAAAGTTTCCTATTATTAGCTACCGAAGCAAATGGCCGGCAGGCTGGAAGTCTGAGTGGTTTTATGTGAAAGTTGACAAAGACAAAGAGAAATTGGTACAAAGCCCACTTGAATTAATCTTCAGAGAAACAAGACCGCGATGCCACATGACATTAGAAGGTCCCACCTGGGCTGCACTGGGTGAGTTTAAAATTATTTCAGAGCATATCAGTACCAGGGATCTGGTTCAATAGTTCTTGGCGTTCAGGGTTTTCCCTACTCTAAAAGAATGGGAAATGCCAAAGCTAGAGGGGGAGAAGAAGAAGGGGGAACTTGTCCGGCTTCCTTACCATTTCAAGTTCAAGAAATACTTTAAAAAACCTTGCCAAGAGTGGCTGGACACAGTTGAGGTAATGTGTAATGAAATTCTTGGGAATTATTCGAAAAAAGAAGATCAACTGATGACTGCGGCCTTCGGCACCCGTCCGAAGCGAAGGCTGAACCGAGTGTTTGATGCCCTGGGTTTCGAGTACCCTGACTATGAACGGTTGAATAAGGGTGCTGAGGGCCAAAAAAGGAAAAGAGTGGCCGAGACTTTGAACAAAGATGAGGAAGAACCACCAAAAGAGAAGAAAATTCCAAAGAAGAGAAAAATATCATCTCCAAAGCGAAAATTATCCGATGAAGAGGGGACTCCTGCACCACCCTCTACCAGCGACGTGGAGGAAATCTTAAAGGTAATGACTGAACCCCTGCCCGCGAAGCTAAGTCCATTAGGGCCTCAACTGACGAAGCTTTTTCGAAAGGTGGAGAAGCCGGAAAAAACGAAGACAACCAAAACAAAGAGGCAAAGAATTATTGCAGTGACCGAAGTTATTGACAAGACGCCACCGAGGGCTTCAACTCGGAAAACGCCAGCGGTTGAGGGCACAACAAATGTCGAAGTCGCACCTTCGGAGGTCGCGGCTACCGAAGCCGCTTCAGCCGAAGATTTGAACTTGGAAACTACAATTGAAGACATCGACAAAATTTTGCTAGACATGGCCGCAGAAGAAGCTGCCACTGCTGCTGAAGAAACCATGGCCACAGTTCCTGGAAAGGGAAAAGAAATAGCCGAAGATACTTCGGAAGACGAAGCCTACATATTTCAAAATTTAGTTGGGCAAGAACTGTCGAAGGCCGAAATAGAAGAACTTAAAGACTATGCCAAATCTTGCGGATATAAGCCAGGAGCTCTTCTTTTCGGAGGTGTCGACGATGAAAAATTAGGCTGCATCCGAGATCAAACTGGAGCTAAGGTCATCGGTACTCTATCAAAGAGTATCGGTTTTCCAAAGCTAGAAACAGATATCAGCCGCTACCGACGACAACATATCGTTGGTAGCTTATTTTATTCCAATTTCAAGGTAAACAACTTTTCTCTGACTTTTATTGTTTTTAATAATGAAAATGTTCCTAACGAAGGTTGTTTATGTGCAGAGCATGCTACTGAGCAAAGCTTTGAAGATGCAGCAAGATCTAGAGGATAAAAAACACGAAGCTATAATTGAAAATTTAGAGAGCAAAATAAAAGAGCAATCAGCTATTATTGAAAAGAAAGACTTCGAACTCCAATCAACTGAAGGCTTGCTGGCAGAAACTGAAGCTAAAGTAGCAGAATTGAATTCGAAGCTTCTCTGCCAATCAAAACAATTTGAACAAGAAAAGCTAGAGCTTAATTCGAAACTTGAGGCCGAAGTCCAAACCAACTCAGACTTGAAGAAATCATTAACAAGCCTTCAAGACAAATGCTTGAAATTTAGCAACAACTGTATTCAACAATTAAAAAAGATCTTTTATTCAGTTGGAGCCAGCAGTGGAAAGTTCGCCCCTTCAGCTGAAAATTTGCCAAGAACCTTCGAACATATTGAAGCTGAAATTGATGAGCTTGACGAAGTTATAGCCGGGCACGGTGACTTCTGTGCCTGGGTAGCTTCTCGGGGCACTGCTGCAGCGTTCCTGAAGGCCGGCTGTGATCATGGAAAAATCGTCAACATGCCCAATTTCACTCTATCTTCGTCAATGCTAGACGATATTCTTGACCTCGCCCGAAGCATTTCAAACAGATTTATAAAAATGATATGGACAAAAGGCGGGCGAGAGAAGGCTGGAGACGAAGCTCGAAGTCATCTTGAACCAGTAAGAAATGATACCTTGTGCTTACCTTCTCCTTCACACTTGATTTTTACTCGCAATACCTTGATTCATGTAGGATGACGAAGCTGAAACTGATACTTAAAGAATATGCCGCCGAAGCTGAAGCCTGACGAAGATTAGTAGGAGTAGACTAGAAAAACTCAAGAGACTTTTGTAACAACTTTTGTAAATACAGCTAAACTGCTCTTAATGAACTTTGTTCATACCTTGTAATATATCCTTACCCTTCCATTGAGGTGCTTTGATGTGGACGAAATTAATATTTTGAGCCGAAGGCGAAAAAACACCTTCCCTTCTTTTCGTACACAACGAAGCATAAAAGACCGCCTCTTCTTTTTTGCCGAAACCGTTCTTTTTTATACACAACGAAGCATAAAAGACCACTTCTTCTTTTTTGCCGAAACAACCACTTATGCCATGAATGAATGTTTATGAATGCAAATGCTATGATGTAATGTGATGTGCAAATGAATGTCCAAACACATATCCGAAGCCATAACCTCAGCCATTATTTCCTTAGAAACAATCACACATTAGCTCTGCATTCCCTTAGGAACGACTTTGGAGCTTCTTCGCCTTTTACTTTCGGCGGTATCAGCGTTGACTTTTCGCTGTAAGCTCTGCATCCCCTTAGGAACGACTTTGGAGCTTCTTCGCCTTTTACTTTCGGCGGTATCAGCGTTGACTTTTCGCTGTAAGCTCTGCATTCCCTTAGGAACGTCTTTGGAGCTTCTTCGCTTTTTCAGTTTCGGCACTCGATGGTGCGTTCTCAGCTTTTACATTTACATTCTTTGGGGGATTTTGCTCTTATAAAACTAAAAAGGAAATTACATATGATGGCCCCATTAAAAACCTTTCTCCCCCTTTAGAAAGGAAAAGGGTGCCATGAAAAAGAAAAGAAAAAACATAAAAAGTTACATCAAGTTATACATAATATCGCCGAAGCTCATCCGCATTCCAAGATCTTGGAATTTCGTTGCCGTCCATGTCCTTCAATCTGTACGAACCAGGCCTTGACGAAGATACTACTAAGAAAGGTCCTTCCCATTTCAACTGTAACTTGCCCACTGTGTCTGGGTTGGCCACTCTCCGAAGCACCAAGTGTCCCGGCTCAATATTTTTTAGCCGGACCTTTCTATCTCGCCATTTGACTGTTTCAGCTTGGTATTTATTGATATTCTCCACAGCTTGAAGCCTGATCCCTTCTAAAGCATCTTTTTCCACAAAACAGGCATCTTCAGGACCTGATTCTGCCGAAGCTACTACTCTTATTGATCCAGCTTTAGCTTCTTCCGGAGTTATTGCTTCGTCACCGAACAATAACTTGAATGGAGTAAAGCCTGTAGACCTTGATGTTGTTGTATTGTGGCTCCACACCACTTTGGTTAACTGATCTGGCCACTTTCCCCTGGGTTGATTGAAGATTAACTTCATTATTCCTGTCATTATAATGCCGTTGGCCCTTTCAACGAGCCCATTTGACTCCGGATGCCTGACTGATGCAAAATGGATCTTCGTACCAATTTGATCACAGAAATTTCTGAAAGCTTCGGAGTCGAACTGCGTTCCATTATCCACAGTGATGGCCTTCGGTACCCTGAAACGACAAACAATATTCTACCAGAAAAACTTTTGGACAGTGGCCGAAGTTATTGTGGCTAATGGCTTCGCCTCAATCCATTTAGAAAAATACTCCACAGCCACTATAACATATTTTAGATTCCCTTGAGCCGGTGGTAATGGACCTAACAAGTCAAGGCCCCACCTTTGCAATGGCCAGGTGGGTTGTATCAGCTGTGTCAAAGACGAAGGTTGCTTTTGATCTCTTGCACATTTCTGACAACCTTCGCACTTTTGAACTAACTCCGCTGCATCCGAAGCTGCCTTCGGCCAATAAAACCCTTGGCGGAAAACTTTTCCAAGTAACGGCCTAGATCCAATGTGGGATGCACACAGGCCTGCATGTATTTCTTTCATCAACTCTATACCTTCGGTTCTAGATAAACACTTGAGCAGCGGAGCGCAAACTCCATGTTTGTATAACTCCCCTTCTATCATGACATATGGACGAGCTCTTGCCTCTATCCTTTTATTATAGGCTTCGTCATCTGAAAGGAACTTACCCTGAAGGTAAGAGATGATCTCAGTTCTCCAATCTTCGCTATAAACAGGAGATATGTTGAGGACTGCTCTTTCAAGAAGCTCCACTGAAGGTGCCTTTATTGTTTCGAAGAACACATCCGAAGGTAACGGCAGCCCCTGTGCTGCTGACTTGGCTAGCAAATCAGCATGCTCATTTTGTCCTCGAGGGATATTCTTGACAGAAAATCCTTCGAAGGAGGCTTCGATCCTTCGGACCGTGTCTAGATATTTTTCAAGCTTCGGATCTTTAGCCTTGCAACTTTTGTCGATATGACCCGAAACAACCTGGGAATCAGTTTTAAGAATCGCCCTTCTGATTCCCATTGCCTTTAATTTCCGAAGGCCCAGGAGCAGAGCTTCGTCTTCAGTAATATTGTTTGTACAGCTGAAATCAAGTCTTGCCGCATAACAAGTTTTAACCTTGGATGGTGAGATCAACACAGCTGCTGCTCCTGCTCCGAAGGTTCCCCAAGAGCCATCACAAAACACTGTCCACACTTCGGCATCTTTATTTGCTTCTTCGTCCTGAGCCCCTGGCGTCCAATCGGCAATGAAATCTGCCAACGCTTGAGACTGGATCGAGGATCTATGCACATAATCAATGCAAAATTCATTGAGCTCTGCAGCCCATTTTCCAATCCGTCCAGTAGCTTCTCTATTTCTCATGATATCCTTCAACGGCTGCGAAGAAGGAACAACAATATTGTATGCTTGAAAATAATGCCGAAGCTTCCTGGATGCCATTAAGACGGCATATAATACCTTCTCCAGTTCCGTATAATTTTTCTTTGATACACTAAGGACTTCAGATACAAAATATACTGGAACCTGCTTCTTAACTTGGCCATCAAACTTCTCCTGGACAAGTGCTGCACTTACTGCCGAGTGCGAAGCTGCCACATATAACAACAAAGGAGCCCCTGGCGTTGGTGGAGTTAATGTTGTTAGATCTATCAAATATTGCTTCAGCTCTTCGAAGGCTTTTTGTTGGCTTGGTCCCCATTGAAAGACTTCAGCTGACTTCAGCACCTCGAAGAATGGTAAATTTCTTTCTGCTGATCTGGATATGAATCTATTGAGAGATGCCAGCCTTCCTGTCAATCTTTGGGCCCCCTTTCTTGTAGTTGGTGGCTCCATTCGAAGTATAGCTTCAATTTTATTTGGATTAGCTTCAATTCCCTTTGTTGAAACCAAGCATCCAAGAAATTTCCCCTTCTTTACTCCGAAGACACATTTTTCTGGATTCAGCTTCAAACCAGTTTGTCTGAAACTGGCGAAGGTCTCCTGCAAATCAGCAATATGATTTTCTTGCTTCGTGCTTTTTACAATGATGTCATCAACATAAGTTAGCACATTTCTGCCTATCTGAGACTGGAGGACCTTCGCAGTCATTCTGCTGAAACTTCCTCCAGCGTTTTTGAGCCCCTCAGGCATCCGAAGATAGCAATATGTGCCACTTGGGGTTATGAAGCTAGTCTTCGGCTCATCTTCCTTCTTCATCCAGATTTGGTGATAGCCTGAGTAACAATCTAACAGACTCATGAGCTCTGAAGAAGCTGCTGCATCAACTAAAGAGTCTATCCTTGGCAATGGGAATTCGTCCTTCGGACAAGCCTTGTTGAGATCTGTGAAATCGATACACATTCTCCACTTGCCATTGGCCTTCTTTACCATAACAGTGTTAGCTAGCCATTCTGGGTACTTTACTTCTCTGATAACTCCTGCACTGAGGAGTCTTTTTACTTCATTGCGAGCCCCTTCGGCCTTGTCATCAGACATTTTCCGAAGCCTCTGCTTTCGGGGTCTGAAGGATGGGTCAACATTGAGCAAATGTTCAATAACATCCCGATTTACTCCACAGAGATCATTAGCTGACCATGCAAAAACATCTTTGTTGTTGAACAAAAACCTTATCAAGGTTTTCTCCTGGTCTTCGGATAATTGCGAGCCCAACAACACCTTCTGCTCTGCTATGTCCTCACACAATAGCATGGGCTTCGGCTGATCTGCTGAAGCTGTTTTCTCCCTTCTGAATTTGTACTGTTCACAAGCTTCAGCTCCATCTATGTTATGGATTGCTTTGGAGTCAGTCCAGCTTCCTTCGGCCCTTCTAGCAGCTTCCTGGCTTCCATGAATAGCAATAGGCCCTTGGTCCGAAGGTATCTTCATGCAGAGGTAAGCTGGGTGAAGAATTGCTTCGAAGGCATTGAGAGTACTGCGACCAATGATAGCATTGTAAGGATACTCCATGTCAACAATATCAAACACAATTTGCTCAGTCCTTGTGTTGTTAACAAATCCGAAGGTTACTGGCATGGTAATCTTCCCAAGTGCTGCAATCTGCCGTCCTCCGAAGCCACAAAGAGGGTGCGTAGCATCATGGACCTTGTCTTCGGGCTCTTGCATTTGTCTGAAGGCCTTAGCAAATATGATATCAGCTGCACTGCCTGTATCAACTAAGACATTGTGGACCAGAAATCCTTTGATCACACAAGAGATAACCATGGCATCATTGTGAGGATAATCCTTAAGCTGAAGGTCTTCCTGGGAGAAAGTGATTGGAATGTGGGACCATTTTGACTTGATGAAGGGTCCCTGTACTCCAACATGCTGCACCCTTCTCTGAGCCTCCTTCTTTTGCTTCTTGTTAGCCGGCTCTGAGCAAGAACCGCCTGTTATCGGGAGCACCAGCTTCGAAGCCGAAGCAGCTTCAGCTTGATTGTTGAACGAAGCCATCAGCTCAGAAAAGTGGAAGTGAGTTCACCGGAGGTGGGCGCCAATGTTGGGGACTTGTTCTCAAGTACTATGAATTGAGAACAAGGCAACACAAAAAGGTTAATGATTAATGCCCTTCGTCCTTCAGAGCATTATCTCCCCTAGGATATAATGATCCTCAGACGAAGGTCATGAAGGACGTACCTTCGACATTACAGTATATTTCAATGGAAGGAGAAGCATATGAGACATGAGAAATAACATAAATAATCATATGTCATCATTAATATCATTTAATCATATAGTCATGAATGTACTTGAACAATATTGAATTACATTTTTACCTTCTGCTTGACAGAAGGCAAAAGTCCAAGCGTGACGCGCGAGTGAATACAAGTCAGCGTGAACAGTACGGGGGTACTGTTCATCTATTTATAGACACAGGACACAGCCTGTGACGAATTACAATTATGCCCCTCATAAAAGTTTACAACATTGACTCGGACCTTTATGGATTAAAAGGTCATTCTATCTCTATGTCGGTTTGTAATGCCGAAGCTTCATGAAAAGGAACCTTCGGTCATCTCCTGGGGACAACTTCAGCCGAAGCTGCTTCTTCCCGTAAGACCTTCGGCGCAACGAAGCATGGCCCCAACTTAAAGAATTTTGGAGCATTTAAAATAGCTCAAAACATTGGTTCTGGATTTTTAGAAAATAGATAATAATTCCAAAAATGCCCAAACTTTTTATATGAGCTTAAAACATTATTTAGAAGCCTTAGGTAGAATTTGATTTAATTTGGACCTTGTTTGATAACTAGAACCCAAAACCCTACCCCTGCCCTTTGAAATCCTTTACTGACTCCGAAAACCCTAGTTTCTCGGAGAACCGTGAAGGAAAATTGTATTCAAGACCTTAGATAATAAACTCTTATTATCTTTGCATTCTCATGAACATTACATGTGCATTCATTATTATGTATGGTTATCTTTAGAAAACGAAGAAGAAGTTGAAGTAGAAGGAGAGAAGACTTCACCACCACCTCAGGAACATCAAGCCGACAGCTGTTTTTATTTTGACATCTGTGGAACTGAGCCTGAATCACCTGTAAACCAAGGCAAGCCCCGGTGCATTTACCACCTCCTTGACTCTTTTAAAATCTTTCTCACTTGATTGATGCATTAGGTGATAGGAGTTGATTGATAAAACAATTCCTGCATTACCTTCCTTGAATTTGATTACCTTCCTTTGAATCCCTGTTTTATAAAAAGTTTTTACTATGCTTAGTCTTGCTTTAGCAAAGAAAAAGATTTTGTTTTTTACAAAAGATGATGTGGCAAAGTGGGAGGGATGTTTTTGAAAATAAAATTTGATGGTGGATCCATCATGGCCATGATGGGTTCAACATCGGAAAAGATGTACCTCTGCCAGGTACCAAACTTTGGGATTGAAACTGATTAAGCTGAGACCAGGCGGATGACTTGCACGAGAAGGAGAGTCTCGGTGTAGTGTCTCCGTCTGAGTCGATTTAGGACCGTCTCGATGTAGGCTTGATGACCGAGGACCCTTTAACTGGTCACATGCCTCGTCATGGGTAAGCTTTGCCTCGGGCAGACTAAGGCCAGAATAAGATACCACACAATGGGAGTGGAGAGATGGCAAGAGTAGCGTGTACCCTCCGTGGCAAGAGGCTGGACGGTGGTGTATCTGTGCTCTCGGTTGGCGTGAACCTGATCTGGTCTTAAGAACTCCGGTGGCGGGTTGACATATGCAAGGGTTAAGTGCTACATATGTCGTGTGATTGGAGATCCTCAGCTGAGTATAATCAATTCAGATCGCCGTACCTTCGCGGTTATGAAGACTTGGTCACTGCCCTATACGTAGAACTCCAGTAAAGATAAAGGGTTGTTAAGAAATTGGCTAGTGCAGGTCAAGTGATTGAACTAGGGTAGAAAGAACTCTAGAGACAGGTAATCTTACTTAACCTGACAAGTAAAATTGGATTTTTAAGGATCCACTTTAGTAAGCATTTCTGCAAACAGTCTTTGATTATTGAGAAACCTTACCTTGACTCCCTGATAACCAGCATACCCTTGAGAGTCTTTTCTTTAGTCGGGTAAGTCTTGCTGAGTAATTCCATACTCAGGGTTTTATTCCCTATTGTTTTTAGGTGATGAAGATACAAACTTTTGTTGTTTCTGTTCCAAGGTGGTCTCAAAAGAAGAAAACCAAGAATAGAGCTGCGGGAGGAAGGGTTCCTCCATAAAAACTTTTGTTTGATACTTATCGGGAGGGGTTTTTGCCTCCCTTGGTTCTGTAATAATAATACTCTGCACTCAGTTAAGTATATCCTGGTCTGTAATATATAACTTTGTCTTACTTTTAAATAAAGGTAAGTTTATGTAATCACTTCCGCATTTTCGTATCTCCGATGATCTGTAATGTCTGCGTGACGGGTGAAACGCTCTTAGGAAAGGTAAGAAAGCAGATACTGAACTTGTCAAGTGATTCAGGAGCACCTATAGGGTTGTCTGAGGTCTGTTGGACAAGGACCACTGTAGGTGGGCCTAATGACTTGGGAGGTTCCGTCACAGCTGGTATCGGAGCGAAGCCCATCTCTGCAGATATTATGAGTCATCTTCAAAAGAATTTTCTAAGGCTCATCTAGAAAATTTCTTCCCTTCTTATCTACTATTTCTAAAGAGTTTATATGAAAGACCAGATAGGAAGAGTGCAATGTATAGAAGGTTGAATCAACTAAGGTTGGTTCTGTAATTACACATGCATCATGCTAAGAACTATGCTAATAAGATTTCCCCCTTAGTAATAATGCCACCGCGTACAAGAAAGACTGCCCGCAAGTCAACCGGGCCGATCGGTGTACCTCGTCACCAACTTGCCCCGAGACATGACGACAGCAGTAGCGGCAGTAACGATCCAATTGGGGACTTAGAAGCTCAAGTTAATCAGCTTCAAACAGAACTCCGTCGCAGGAATAACATATGGGTTGCGGATGGCGAGAGGATCAATGAATTGAGAAGCGACATCCGCCGACTGCAAGATCAGCTCGCAGATCGAGATCTAGCGCTCGACTGGGCGGTTCACTCTCGTTCGCTTGCCTGGGCTAAGGAGGCGAAAGCTCGAGCCTGGGTAGAAGAGCTTAGCTCAGCTATCGATACCTTGCAGGCCTATTGTAATACTCTACATGAAGAAGTTCATGTATTGTACTCACAACTATACCCAGTGTACCTGCGGATCCTGTCGGGACAGAAGCTGGACCTTCTCAAGTAGCGGGAGAAGCTTTTGGTGGCGAATCGGACCTTTTCAGGCCCCTCCCTCTATGAAGTTGGTCGATGAGTGGTCTCCTACGCCCGACAGTGAGGCTACCAAGAGTGACAGGAAGCAGGAATAGTATAGTATAGAAGTAGTACTATTGTGTAATAGGGGGTGTAATCCTATTGTAAAGTACGAGTCTGTAACATTACCTTTTAGAGTAATGTGAAATGGATGGTTTGTATGGCATATCATATTGCTCCCAATGTTTTTTTTGCCTCAGATGCCTTCCAGGACTCGCGCTCAGGATGGGGCTGGTACCTCCCGTGGGAGGGAGGCGACCCCGAATCCACCTCCAGTACCCCCGACACTTGCCGAGGCCATCGCTGCCTTGGTAAACGCTACAGCAGAAAATACCCGCTTTCTGCGGGAGATGGCAGGCCAACCACTCCAACAACAAGGCGGACGGGCCTATCCGCAAGGCCTTCGGGAGACATCTTATTTGGACTTCTCCGAGACGCGCCCTCCGTTGTTCGTCAAGGCAAAAGATCCTTTAGAGGCGGATGAATGGATCCACGTCATTGAGCAAAAATTTGGACTTCTTCGATGTTCCGAAACTCAGAAGCCCCTGTTCGCAGCTCAGCAATTGTGTGGCCCTGCCAGCACATGGTGGGGAAACTTTGTGGCCGTTCAGCCGGCCGATCATCAGATTACATGGGAGGAATTCAAGCTGGCCTTCAGAGAGCATTACATACCTGAAGGAGTCCTCCACATGAAACAGGAGGAATTCATGAAGTTGAAGCAAGGCGGAGATACTGTCACCCAGTATCTCAATAAATTTAATCACTTATCTCAGTATGCGATTGACCAAGTCAACATCGACATAAAGAAGAAGAACTGTTTCATGAGGGGTTTAAATGATCGGATGCAAAGGAAAATGGCAACCTGCATCGACCTCACATATGGAAGGGCTGTCAGCACAACGTTGGCAGTTGAATCTAAATGTACAAGTTCTGGAAAGTCCAAGGGGAATGGAGGCAACAGGCCTAATCAGGGCCCCGAGAAAAGGCAACGGTTAGTCATCCGGCCTTTTAATCAGGGTCATTCTTCATCATGCCCACCCTCCTTCCCATTCAAACAACCAGTGTTTATCCGTCCTACCCCTGCCCCCACTACTACAAATCAGCCGGGTGCCCCTAGCACTCATTTCCCCGCTCTTCCAAGCTCATCTACTGGCTGCTTCAACTGCGGGAAGTCCGGACATTTCATTAAGGATTGTCCGTACCCAAGGCAAAATCAAGCAAATAATCAACAGGGTTCTGGAAGCTCCAAGGGAAATGCTGGCAACAATACTTTGGGCAAGAACACAAAGAAAACTGGACGGGTTTACTACACTCAAGTGGCTACCACACCGGAGGGTGAACCGGTGATGATGGGTATGTTCCTCGTAGCCCACCACCCTGCACTTATTCTCTTTGATTCGGGTGCATCACATACTTTCATAAGCAAAAAGTTCATGGAGAAACACTGCATTCCATATACTGAATCAAGGGAAGGGTTTATAATACATTCGCCTGGGGGACAAATCTTTACTAAAGAAGTGGCTTACCAAGTGCCCGTAACTTTGGCTGGACGGGACTTTCCTACTAAGATGATTGTTCTAAAAGGCCAAGACATAGATGTAATCTTGGGCATGAATTGGTTGGCCCAACATAAGGCAGTTCTCAACACTGATCTGAGAACAATCAGGTTGAATTATGGCCAGGAAGAAATTCTTTTGTCTATCCCCATAGCTATTCCAGCTAGACCAACTGGCAGAATTAATGAAGCCATTAAACCGGAGATCAAGGATATTCCAGTAATATGTGAGTTCCCAGATGTCTTTCCAGAAGATTTGCCTAGATTGCCGCCCAAAACAGATGTAGAGTTTGTAATTGAGTTGAAGCCCGGTATGGCTCCCATTTCTAGAAGATCGTACCGGATGCCTCCAAATGAATTGGTAGAACTCAAGATTCAATTGCAAGATCTACTTGAAAAAGGATTCATCCAGCCAAGCTCATCACCATGGGGTTGTCCCACCATATTCGTCAAAAAGAAGGATCAAACATTGCGGATGTGCGTGGATTATCGACCCCTTAATGAGGTCACTATCAAGAATAAGTATCCTCTCCCTTGGATTGATATTCTGTTTGATCAACTGACTGGAGCAAGGGTATTTTCTAAAATTGATCTCAGGTCGGGCTATCATCAGATCCGTATTAGGACCGAGGATATACCCAAAACCGCATTCACTACGCGGTATGGTTTATTTGAATACTTGGTGATGTCTTTCGGACTGACGAATGCTCCTGCCCACTTCACTTATCTGATGAACTCAGTATTCATGCCTGAGTTGGACAAATTTGTGGTGGTCTTCATAGATGATATTTTAATATATTCAAAGAATGAAGAGGAGCATGCTCAACACTTACGGATCGTATTGACGTGCTTAAGGGAACATCAATTATATGCTAAGTTCAGTAAATGCGCGTTCTGGCTGGAAGAAATCCAATCCTTGGGACATGTGTTATCTGCCAAGGGGATTGCGGTAGATCCCAGCAAAGTCAAGGATATTTTAGAGTGGAAACCCCCAACCACTATTCTTCAAGTCCGAAGCTTCCTTGGACTAGCTGGCTATTAGCGCCGATTTATACTAGATTTTCTAAGCTTGTGAAACCAATCACAAGTCCATTGAAGAATGAAACTAAATTCAATTGGTCTTCAATGTGTAATGAAGCTTTTGAGCAATTGAAGATATTATTAACCACTGCTCCGGTATTGGCTCAACCGGACATTAATAAGCCCTTTGATGTGTATTTTGACGCATCAGGCAGTGGTCTCAGCTGCATTATAATGCAAGAGGGCCGAGTAATCGCGTATGCTTCAAGGCAGTTGCGCCGACATGAGGAGCATTATCCTACTCATGATCTGGAGCTAGCTGCAGTGGTTCATGCCCTAAAGATATGGTGTCATTATCTACTGGGAAATGTCTGTCATATTTATACAGACCACAAAAGTTTGAAATACATCTTTACCCAGTCAGAGCTCAATATGAGACAAAGGAGATGACTCGAGCTTATTAAAGATTACGAACTGGAGATCCATTATCACCCAGGCAAAGCAAATGTAGTGGCAGATGCACTCAGTCGCAAGGCCTCCTGCCATTGTTTAACCATGAGGACCTCTGACATTACATTGTGCCAGGAGATGGAAAACCTGAACCTGGGAATGATTCAGCAAGGGACTTCAAATCACTTGAAGCTGGAGTCAGTCATCCTACAAAGGATAATTGACGCACAAAAGAATGATGAGGGTATGAAACATGTACGTGAGAAGATAAGGGCTGGAAAGGCCAATTGTTTCAGAGAAGACGACCAAGGTGTTGTATGGTTCAACAACCGCATAGTTGTGCCAAAGAATGAAGAAGTCCACCAGCAAATCCTGGATGAAGCACATCTTAGTCGCTATTCTATTCATCCCGGAAGCACTAAGATGTATCAAGATCTGAAACAGCATTATTGGTGGACGAAGATGAAGATTGAAATCGCACGCTATGTGGCTAGATGTGACACTTGTAAGCGTGTCAAGGCCATACACATGAAGGCTGCTGGGCCATTGCAATCATTACCAATCCCAACATAAAAATGGGAGGATATCAGTATGGACTTCATTGTGGGATTGCCTAGAACGGCAAAAGGCTTTGACTCCATTTGGGTTATCATTGATCGACTTACCAAGATTGCCCATTTTCTTCCAGTCAAAGTAAAATATCCAGCCATCGGATATGTGGAGCTGTATATTGCTCGCATTCTCAGTCTGCACGGTGTTCCAAAGACGATAGTGTCAGATCATGTATCGCAATTCGTGTCCAAATTTTGGGAAGAACTTCACAAGGCCTTGGATACTAAGTTGCTCCATAGTTCGGCCTATCATCCTCAAACCAGTGGGCAGACTGAAAGGGTGAATCAAATACTTGAAGACATGTTACGGGCTTGTGCTATGGAATTCCCACAAAAATGGGATGAATGCTTACCATTAGCAGAGTTCTCATATAATAATAGCTATCAAGAAAGCATTAAGATGGCACCCTTTGAAGCTTTATATGGACGACGATGTCGTACTCCGTTAAATTGGTCTGAACCAGGTGAAAGGAGTTTCTTCAGGCTAGATATGGTAAAAGAAACCGAAGAAAAAGTTCAAAGGATAATTCATAATTTGAAGAAAGCTCAAGCTCGCTAGAAGAGTTATGCAGACACACATCGGATACCCTTATACTTTCCAGTTGGAGATTATGTCTATCTGAAGGTCTCCCCAATGAAGGGTATAACACGTTTCGGGGTAAAAGGGAGCTTTCACCTCGATACATTGGTCCTTTTCTTATCCTTGAAAGATATGGACCGGTGGCATACCGGCTTCAACTACCCGAAACCTTGTCTGCTGTACATAATGTGTTCCACGTGTCTCAATTGAAGAAATGTCTTCGGGTTCCAGATCGAACCATTGAAGTAACAGATGTTGTCTTGGAGCCGAGCTTGACATATTCTGAGCACCCTATTCGAGTCTTGGATCAAAAGGACAGGGTTACCCGAAGAAAAACTCTCAAGTTTTATAAGATACAGTGGAACTAGCATTCCGAAGATGAGGCTACTTGGGAAACTCAAGACTTCTTACACAAGAATTTCCCAGGCTTTTTAGCCTCTTGTAAATTGTAAAGTGTATAAAATTGTTGTAATAAAGGAGTGAGCTCCGAACCACCCCTGCCTTGTACCAAAACTCAGGAAATAAAAACGTGAAGCATTTCCTTTTCCACTACTTACCCTAGGACTTTTAATCTCGGGACGAGATTCTTTTATGGGGGGAAGGATGTGACACCCCTGGTGTTACTATTACTAAAACCTAAGCATAACATCATGAGCATCAACATTTCATATGTTTGACACACCTAGGATGCATTCACTAGGTAGAAATTTCAAGCAAGTTGTATTGCTATAGCATTTTGCAAATAAGACCCTAGTATAGGGTACTTAACCTTAAATAGGGTTAGAAGGGTAAAACATGACCCAAATAGAGAAAACACCAAAGATTAAGTGAAATAATCATAAAATTTTATCAAGGATGGACCTACATTGCATTTACACCCCTGAGATACCAAAAACCCTAATTGGAACCCTGAAAAACCCTAAACCTAAGCCCTAGGGGGTTAAGTGCAAAATTGGTCCACTTTTGGACTAAAGTGCAAAAACCATGATAATAAAGTGTCATAAGTCATATGGATCACAAATATGTGGATTTTCAAGTTAAACCCTAAGTTTTGGGTCTAATTGCAAAAAGCACCACTTAAACCCTATACACTTAAGTCTGAAAATCAGTATTTTGGCTCAACTTTGGAGCTTTATAACTTTCAAAATATTGAGAATTCATCTTAAGGCACCACATCAACTTTGTAGCTCTATGAAAGGGGAACAACTTTGATTAAGAGTGTAAGCATAGTTGTTATGAAGAAATGGAAGAAAAACACACTCAAATTCGAGCTGTCAGGCTATTGGAGTCTGAAATTCAGACTAACAGTGGTACTGGGTCATTTTGAAGCTCTACAGATCATGATCTTCAAGGAATTTGCCCCAGGTCAATATAGCAAAGTTGTAGATCCTTTGTAGTAGAACAACTTTGCTATAGATGTTTGGGCTTGGTACCATAGAAAATATGGAGAAAACTGAACTTGAACTTGCTCTGTCAGGTCGTCTGATGGTGACTCTGATGGTACAATAAACTGAAATGGATCAGAACACTAGCTCAGCTCGCCGTCGATGATCGCCGTGCGTGATTCGTACCGACGACGCTGCGATTCGTGTTCGGATCATGTGGTTAGCGTTTGGGATCGAATAAAGATCCTCGCCGTTGATAACTCCTGCCAGTAAATAAATCCGGCCGCCGTACCAGGCTTGATCTTGGGGAATCCGATAGGCACGCCGGTGACCGCCGCCTTCCGGCTTTACGCCGCATGTCCAAGCACTTCCACCACATCGCCATAACCTGCTCTCGCTCCTCGTTGATCGTTGGAGTGACTGCCACGGCGTAGGACACGAATTCATTGCGCCAGTATTGTTTCTCCCCTCCGGCCGCCAGCACTGCTCGGCCAAATTGAGCACCACCGCTTAACCTCCCTATAAATTGAAGGCCTGGTCAGCTGCGCTATGTTATCATGAAGCCGAAGCACCCGCTCCCACCCTTAATCGATCACCAGAGCTCACGAATTTCTGATTTCCCCCAAACCGAGTTTCCGCCACCGTGAAAACAACCTCACCGTGGCCAGTGTAATTCCGGTTAGTTCATACCGTCTGCTTCCTCATTTAAGTACACTCATGTGCCTGTGATGCTCGTCGACCCACCCGATTGCACTAGGCCGCCATCTATCACCGGGAACATGTTGATCTTTGAATTGTCCGCACGTTCACCGTGGCCAGAGATATTTGGGTGCTTATTCATGGAATTGACTTAGGGGAAATGCGTGGGCAGGGTCCGATTCGGTGTCTGCCACTCGGGAGCACCGGTCGTAGCTCCCTCCGGCCGGTCTAGCTCGCCGGAGCTTGGCTCCCGGTGCGATGCACCGTCGGGGACCTCGACTTGGAAGGGAATAGAACCTAGGGGGCCTTTTTAGAAACCGTCAGTGACTCAGAGTAACAGTAAAAGAACCCACCTTGAGTTAACCAGAACGCTAGGGGCCTTCGTGCAAAGTCTGCAGCGTGGGCGCGGGCGCGCGCGCTTTCCTGTGCAGACTGGGCCGCTCGGGCTGCTTTCGGCCCAGTTCTGTAGCACCTTTTCTCTTTTCTTTTTCTTCTGGACTTTAGAAATTTATAGGAAATTATAGAAAAATCCTAAAAATACTATACTAATTTTGTTAGGTTCCTAATTTTCCATAGTATTTAATAAAAATAGTTCCATGATTTTTAGATCAAATAAAGAATTTTGGAGCATTTAAAATAGCTCAAAACATTGGTTCTGGATTTTTAGAAAATAGATAATGATTCCAAAAATGCCCAAACTTTTTATATGAGCTTAAAACATTATTTAGAAGCCTTGGGTAGAATTTGATTTGATTTGGACCTTGTTTGATAACTAGAACCCAAAACCCTACCCCTGCCCTTTGAAATCCTTTACTGACTCCGGAAACCCTAGTTTCTCGGAGAACCGTGAAGGAAAATTGTATTCAAGACCTTAGATAATAAACTCTTATTATCTTTGCATTCTCATGAACATTACATGTGCATTCATTATTATGTATGGTTATCTTTAGAAAACAAAGAAGAAGTTGAAGTAGAAGGAGAGAAGACTTCACCACCACCTCAGGAACATCAGGCCGACAACTGTTTTTATTTTGACATCTGTGGAACTGAGCTTGAATCACCTATAAACCAAGGCAAGCCCCGGTGCATTTACCACCTCCTTGACTCTTTTAAAATCTTTCTCACTTGATTGATGCATTAGGTGATAGGAGTTGATTGATAAAACAATTCCTGCATTACCTTCCTTTGAATCCCTGTTTTATAAAAAGTTTTTACTATGCTTAGTCTTGCTTTAGCAAAGAAAAAGATTTTGTTTTTACAAAAGATTATGTGGCAAAGTGGGAGGATGTTTTTGAAAATAAAATTTGATGGTGGATCCATCATGGCCATGATGGGTTCAACATCGGAAAAGATGTACCTCTGCTAGGTACCAAACTTTGGGATTGAAATTGATTAAGCTGAGACTGGGCAGGTGACTTGCACGAGAAGGAGAGTCTCGGTGTAGTATCTCCGTCTGAGTCAATTAAGGACTGTCTCAATGTAGGCTTGATGACCGAGGACCCTTTAACTGGTCACATGCCTCGTCATGGGTAAGCTTTGCCTCGGGCAGACTAAGGCCAGAATAAGACTTGGTCACTGCCCTATACGTAGAACTCCAGTAAAGATAAAGGGTTGTTAAGAAATTGGCTAGTGTAGGTCAAGTGATTGAACTAGAGTAGAAAGAACTCTAGAGACAGGTAATCTTACTTAACCTGACAAGTAAAATTGGATTTTTAAGGATCCACTTTAGTAAGCATTTCTGCAAACAGAGTCTTTGATTATTGAGAAACCTTACCTTGACTCCCTGATAACCAGCATACCCTTGAGAGTCTTTTCTTTAGTCGGGTAAGTCTTGCTGAGTAATTCCATACTCAGGGTTTTATTCCCTATTGTTTCTGGGTGATGAAGCAACAAACTTTTGTTGTTTCTGTTCCAAGGTGGTCTCAAAAGAAGAAAACCAAGAATAGAGCTACGGGAGGAAGGGTTCGTCCATAAAAACTTTTGTTTGATACTTATCGGGAGGGGTTTTTGCCTCCCTTGGTTCTGTAATAATAATACTCTGCACTCAGTTAAGTATATCCTGGTCTGTAATATATAACTTTGTCTTACTTTTAAATAAAGGTAAGTTTATGTAATCACTTCCGCATTTTCGTATCTCCAATGATCTGTAATGTCTGCGTGATGGGTGAAACGCTCTTGGGAAAGGTAAGAAAGCAGATACCGAACTTGTCAAGTGATTCAGAAGCACCTACAGGGTTGTCTGAGGTCCGTTGGACAAGGACCACTGTAGGTGGGCCTAATGACTTGGGAGGTTCCGTCACACCAAACCCCTAGGTTGTCCACATTGCAACCACTGCTCATGATAAGATGAAGTCGTGGTGGAGGAGTATGATGAGTTCTAGGCATGGGTTAGCGGCAAGCCCCCAGTCGGCTGCCTGTGAAGGCTGTGTTTAGCTACGTTTCGTTTTCACACTTTGATATATGTTTGATGACTATGTGGATGTTTCAGACATCATGATGTAATAACCTATTACCTTCTTTATGTTATTATTTGAGCACTGTGTGATGATGTCCATTTATGTAACTAATGTGTACGTGAATTGCTAATCCTGGCATGTACATGGTTTGCATTCGGTTTGCCTTCTAAAACCAGGTGTGACAAGAATGCCGATCTCGATGCATGTTTACTTGCTAAGACTAACATGGGCTGGCCTTGGCATCTCCGTCTAGCACATGTTGGGATAAAGAATCTTCATAAGCTTCTAACGGGAGAACATGTGTTAGGACTAACCGATGTCTATTTTGGACTTTGTACAGAGTGTCAAGCAGGTAAATAGGTGGGAACAAGTCATCCAAGCAAGAATGTAATGACAACGTCAAGACCACTGGAGTTACTACGCATGGATCTCTTTGGACTCGTTGCTTATCTTAGCATCAGGGGAAGTAAGTATGGTCTCGTTATAGTTGATGACTATTCCTGTTTCACTTGGGTATTCTTTTTGCAAGATAAATCTGAAACCCAATTAACCCTCAATCTCTTCTTAAGGTAGGCTCAAAATGAATTCGAATTAAAGGTGAAGAAGATAAGAAGCGATAACAGTTTTGAGTTCAAGAACCTTCAGGTGTAGGAGTACCTTGAGGAGGAATGCATCAGGCATGAGTTCTCCGCCCCCTACACCCCATAGAAAAATAGTGTTGCGGAGAGGAAGAACATGTGGCAGAACCGCCAAGATTATTCTAGCTTAAGTGCCTTAGTCTTGCCTCAAGGGCAACAACACACACTTAAATCGGAATAAACTATCAATTCCTCGGATCTAGTCTGATTGAAGCCACTTACCAAGGATCGAGTATCATTTGCTCACACAAAGGTGAAGCATAGAGAAATATAATAAAGCATAATACCACAAATTTAAATAAGTACTTGAAGTTATTACATCATCAGAGTTTTAAAAGTAGTAAACATTGTTCTTGATGCAACAGAAATTAACTAACGGTAAATAAAGAGTGAGGCGAAGCCTGGCCCATCACTCCTCCTGATCATCTCTTGCTGAGGCGAGCTTTCACTCAACTGTCCAACCCAGTGGCAAGGTGGATGGTGTAGGAAATGAGTGACACCTAAGAGGGGGGGGGGTGAACTAGGACTTCTAAAACTTTTACTGAACTAGGCCACAAATAAATCCCTAGAGCAAAACCTATGCAAATAATCAAATTAGAAAGTGCAAACTAGGTTTTGTCTAAGTGTTACTATCTCTACCGCAATGGCTAAGTTTCAATCTACACTAAATAAGTACGCATACAAGATTGAAACATAAATGCTTAATATAAATGCAGAAACTTAAAGAGCAAAGTAGAGAAGCAAACTCTCGTGGATGACGCTAGTATTTTTACCGAGGTATCCGGAACCACGCAAGGTCCTGACAAATCTTCGTTGGTGCCCCTACGCAAAGGGAAGCCCACACGAGGGCCAAGCACCACGGTCGAGTAACTCCGTAGAGAGCCGCGGGCCTTCTCCACGCGCAAGTGGTGCTCCGCTTCCGGCTCCTCTCGGACGCTCCCCGCCGTCTCCACTATCAAGCTTCCAGCCGAAACACCGCGGGCCTCGTTCCCTCCGGTACACGGTGGCGACCATGACACAAACGCGGTTGTCACGGTCTCGCAAGACTCTCACCCCACTCAGTACAATTACAACGGCCCACGCAAGAGCCGAGGGGTTGTGTGGTTTGTCTAAACTCACTCAACTAACTAGGATTCACCTAGAGCAAGCGCTAATGCGGTCTAACTAACCTAAGCACTTCGCAAAGCACCTACGCTAATCACCGAGTGATTCTATTAAGCACTTGGGTGTTTGAGCACTCGGAAATGTCTACAATATGCCTTGGTATGTTGCTTAGGCTCCCACACCTCCAAATGGCCGGTTGGGTGAAGTATATATAGGCCCCAACTCAAATATAGCCGTTGGAAAGCAGTTCTGCAGCTTTCTGCGGCGCACGGACAGGTGCACCGGACTGTCTGGTGGTGCACCGGACATGCCACGTGAACTAGCCATTAAAAGTAGCCGTTGGAGCTTCCGAAGATGGCGCACCGGACATGGTGTACCGGACGGTCCGGTGTGCACCGGACAGCCCATGTCTGCTTGTCGTAATTTGGCCATAACTTTTAGCTTCGAACTCCGATTTCGATGATCTTGTACTTTCTGGAAATCTTATGAAATTCTCTACATCCCAGAGTTGAAGCCATATCAGTTTGAGCAAATTTGGCACACCGGACAGTCCGGTGTGCACTGGACATCCCATATGCTGGTGCAGTTTTTTCAGCAATTCTGACTTCGTATTGTGGGCATAACTTTTATCTCCGAACTCTGATTTTGATGATCTTGGACTTTTTGGAAAGCTTATAAAATTATCTACATCTCAGAGTTGAAGCCATGTCAGTTTGAGTATATTTGATTTTGTGAAACACTTCCAATTCAGTCAGCCCTTCCTCTCAACTTTGTCAACTTCACTTTTGTTTTGCATCTTTGTATCTCACTTCTACTTCTTGATGTGTTGGACTCTTAGCATGTATAAAGTGTCTTCAATATGACTTTGTAATGTATTATATGGGTCTTATAATGTCTTCATTGAGGTGTTGCATCCTTAGAGCCTCAGTCCAATCCACTTCGCATCCTGTGAACTACAACACACAAACACTTGGGAAATACATTAGTCCACAGGTTATGTTGATCATCAAACACCAAAATCTATTAAGCTAAATGGTTCGGGGTCCATTTTCCTTACAATCTCCCCCTTTTTGGTGATTGATGAAAACACAACCAAAGCAAGCAAATATAACAAACATTTGAGTGAAAATATGCAATCTACTTGCTAGGATGCATGTTTGTCCCCCATAGTGTGATATTGTGGACTTAACCTCCCCCTAACTCTATAATTCACTTACTTCCTATTTTAGACCAAAGTGCCAAAACCACTTGAAGGATCAAAATTTTAATTTGGTGGTGTTTGGTGTTTGATAGCATTTTCATTGCTTTGGTTTGGTGTTTGATAGCATTTTCATTGCTTTGGTCCCTACAACTTCTCCCCCTTTGGCATCAACCACTGAAAAGGAAGACATTAAAACATGTAGGAAGCAAATAATACTTGCCCTCAAAAAGGATTTGTAAAATAATACCAATTGAAACACCAAATTGATACTCCCCCTAAATGAGTGTTCTCCTTTAGAAAGATTTTTCTCCCCTGTAGAGACAAAGAAGTACTCCCCCTCACAGAGATCTTCTACTTAGGAAAAAGCATGTGAGAAATGGAGGTGCAAGTCATGATTTGAATAGACTAACTTCCATTATGCATAGGTAACAAAATATGAGTTAACAATATATGCATTTATAGCAACATGGGAAGTATAAGATATGAAATATAGTCTAATCAAATAATGGAGAAGACATGTAAATGTTACTAAGTGTAGTCTCAAAGATACCAATTGAAAGTCAATTGTGGACCAATTGAAGACCAATGACAGATTTGCAGACATAAGAATTCTTGTAGATTTGCAGTGGAAGCTTGTTGTCTTTCTTCGGGGACTTCATTTTCCTTACAATGAGACTACTACATGAAGTAGACTTGAAAATAGGTATTAGTCTCAAAGACTTAGATTATAGAGTAATCTCCCCCTGAAAGTGTGCATACAAGTTTTGAATACTTGTAGGAGACATGCACTTTGATTTGATATCAAGTGGGGCAGATTATCCATAATCCGAGCTTTGACACATATAAGTTAAATGATACCAATTGAAGGATATAAGTTTTTGAAGCATTAGTGTCATTTACTTAGGAATGTTAAATAAGCTATGTGCCGTGCTTAATTAAAACTTTTTAAACCATGTAGGTTTGCTTAAGAATATGAAATGAGAACGAGCAATCGTACCATGTGATTTACCTAGTATGCATGCATTGTTAATCTAAAGCAAGTACCAAATGAAATACTAGGCATGAAAGGTAAAACTAGATACAAGAAAATAGATACACATATCTAGAAATAAGGAATACAATAAATCTAGTTACCTTAGTCATGGGTGGGAAATTTGGGTCCAAAATATACACTAACCCACTTGGCAATGAACTTGATCCAATATGATGTATCCCATGATATACATCCCAACTTTGTCAAGTCTCCAAATTCCCGTAGACCTTCGGTCCACTCACTTCCCTTTCGGGATCCAAACCTTCTTGGTGCTTTTCATGGTTGAAATTATTTCCTTTGGCACCTAGATGCGTTTGGCCCCCTTTCCTTTATTGACTTGCTTGTTTGCCTTGATTGCTATCACCTTTCATTCTTTTTCTTTTTGATCAAATATGGTGTAGCATCCTTTTTGTTCACCTTTTTGATGTAGGTGTTGGAGATTTTGTTTGTTGGCTTTTGCTTGAGCTTTTGCCTTTGTTTATCCCCGGTCATCGCCTTGCATTGGAAAGACTTGTGGCCTTCCATGTGGCATAGCCTACAAATCACAGTTTCTCCTCTACAGGCTTGTTCACTCCCGCAGTGGTGTTATCCTGTGGAGGTCGGATTTGTTTGGCTTTGCCTTTCTTGTCATACAAAGCCTTGCCAAGGCGAGCCACTTCTTGATTTAATTGTTCATTTTCCTTTGCAACCTCATCCAAACATGTCTCTACAGCAATATTCTTAACAACGACTTGGTTGCAGGGGTTAGAATCATTAATTAAATCAAAGCAGGAAGTAGAAGCATCTTTCTTAATAATTTCAGGTATTTCAACTAAAGATGCTGCTGGGGTGCTACCAATATTTTCTAGCTTAGTAGTTAGCTCGTTATTGTGTATGCTAAGAATTTCCATTTTCTCTAGCAAATTTTCAATAGCTTCTTGGGAGCTAGGTAACTTAGCCTTAAGTTTTTCATTCTTTTTAATGAGACCATCATCGGTAGCAGTGGATGGAGCACTAGATTCTAATAGCTCAATTTTAGTTGATAGCTCACTATTTAAGTTTGCAAAAGTTTCAAATTTTTCTAGCAAACCTTTATAATCATTTTGGGAGCTAATCAACTTGTTTTTCAAAGTTTTAAGTTGAGCTTTTTGCTTAGTGCAAACATCCTGGAAAAATTCTACGGCTTCCGCAAGCTCATCTACAGAGGGCTTTCCCTCACCTTCATCATCACTACTACTTTCATCACTAGAGGATGGAATGCTTTTGTTACCTCTTGCCATAAGGCATTTGTGTGATGACCGTGATGAGCGTGATGAGGACCAGTGGTTGCGCGTCCTTGGAGGTTCATCTTCACTTGAAGAATCATCCCAAGTTCTAACACTTGTTAGCGCCTTGCCTTTGCCCCTCTCCTTTTTGGGTTTGGCCATATTTGGACAGTTGTCCCTGAAGTGGCCCTTCTCCCCACATGCGAAGCATCCTCTCTTTCTTTGCTTTTTCCTGTCAATGTTAAAGAGAAGATCCTCTACTTGCAGGGGCACACCCATTAGATTAATCTTGCGGATCATCCCCATTACCTTTCCGACGTGTCGGATTGTTTCTTCGTCCTCGGAGGATGATGTGCATGGTTGATTATCTTCATCATCAACACTTTCTTCTTCTTCTTCCTCTTCTTGACTTGAGGAACTTGGAGTGGGAGCCTTCTTTTTGCCCTTCCTTTCATCACATGCAAAAGCATATGGTCTTGAGGAAGTTGGCTCCTCTCCCTGACACATTTTTCGCGATATCTCAAAAGCCGCGATTTTCCCAATCACAATGGTCGGGGTCATGTTGCTCAAGTCCTCCATGTTGTGAAGGATGGTGATGATGCTCCCATATCTTTGTTGTGGTAGCAGGGAGATAATCTTCCTCACAATGTCCGCATCACCTAGCTTATTAACGCCAATAGAATTGAGCTCATTGATAATTAGATTCAAACGAGAATACATGTCTCTAACAAGCTCATCATCTTTCATAGCAAAAGAATTATACTCATTTAAGACTAGGCAATGTTTTGCTGACAGACATTGGATGTGCCGTCATGGAGCTCATGCAATTTTAGCCAAATCTCATTAGCAGTTTTCAAGGTAAATACTTGATTAAAAATATCCATGCTAAGAGATTCATATAAGCAATTTTTGGCTCTAGCATTTAAATGAATTTCTTTTTCCTCACTCATGGTGGGTTTCTCGGGATTCTTGAGGGGTTTCATCCCGTCACGAGTGACTCTCCAAACACCTAGATCAACGACCTCTAGGTAACAAACCATTCTAGCACTATAATATGGGAAGTTAGTGCCGTCGAAGTGTGGTGGCCTATGGGTATCCATCCCTTTCCTCTAAAAAGCGTCGGCTCTTTTAGCGGTGAAGCTAAAGCGTTTCAAATGAGCCAAACCAGGCTCTGATACCACTTGTAGGAAATGGGTGACACCTAAGAGGGGGGGGGTGAATTAGAACTTCTAAAACTTTTACTAAACTAGGCCACAAATAAATCCCTAGAGCAAAACCTATGCAAATAATCAAACTAGAAAGTGCAAACTAGGTTTTGTCTAAGTGTTACTATCTCTACCGCAATGGCAAAGTTTCAATCTACACTAAATAAGTATGCATACAAGATTGAAACTTAAATGCTTAATATAAATGCGGAAACTTAAAGAGCAAAGTAGAGAAGCAAACTCTCGTGGATGACGCCGGTATTTTTACCGAGGTATCCGGAACCACGCAAGGTCCCGACTAATCCTCGTTGGTGCCCCTACGCAAAGGGAAGCCCACGCGAGGGCCAAGCACCACGGTCGAGTAACTCCGTAGAGAGCCGCGAGCCTTCTCCACGCGAATGTGGTGCTCCGCTTCCGGCTCCTCTCGGACGCTCCCCGCCGTCTCCACTATCGAGCTTCCGGCCGAAACGCCGCGGGCCTCGTTCCCTCCGGTACACGGTGGCGGCCGTGACACAAACGCGGTTGTCACGGTCTCGCAAGACTCTCGCCCCACTCGGTACAATTACAACGGCCCACGCAAGAGCCGAGGGGTTGTGTGGTTTGTCTAAACTCATTCAACTTACTAGGATTCACCTAGAGCAAGCGCTAATGCGGTCTAACTAACCTAAGCACCTCGCAAAGCACCTACGCTAATCACCAAGTGATTCTATTAAGAACTTGGGTGTTTGAGCACTTGGAAATGTCTACAATGTGCCTTAGTATGTTGCTTGGGCTCCCACACCTCCAAATGGCCGGTTGGGTGAAGTATATATAGGCCCCAACTCAAATATAGCCGTTGGAAAGCAGTTCTGCATCTTTCTGCGGCGCACCGGATAGGTGCACCGGACTGTCCGGTGGTGCACCGGACATGCCACGTGAACTAGCCGTTAAAAGTAGCCGTTGGAGCTTCCGAAGATGGCGCACCGGACGGTCTGGTGTGCACCGGACAGCCCATGTCCGCTTGTCGTAATTTGGCCATAACTTTTAGCTCTGAACTCCGATTTCGATGATCTTGTACTTTTTGGAAAGCTTATGAAATTCTCTACATCACAGAGTTGAAGCCATATCAGTTTGAGCAAATTTGGCACACCGGACAGTCTAGTGTGCACTGGACATCCCATATGCTGGTGCAGTTTTTTCAGCAATTCTGACTTCGTATTGTGGGCATAACTTTTAGCTCCAAACTCTGATTTTAATGATCTTGGACTTTTTGGAAAGCTTATAAAATTATCTACATCTCAGAGTTGAAGCCATGTCAGTTTGAGTAGATTTGATTTTGTGAAACACTTCCAATTCAGTCAGCCCTTCCTCTCAACTTCGTCAACTTCACTTTTGTTTTGCATCTTTGTATCTCACTTCTACTTCTTGATGTGTTGGACTCTTAGCATGTATAAAGTGTCTTCAATATGACTTTGTAATGTATTATATGGGTCTTATAATGTCTTCTTTGAGGTGTTGCATCCTTAGAGCCTCAGTCCAATCCACTTCGCATCCTGTGAACTACAACACACAAACACTTGGCAAATACATTAGTCCACAGGTTATGTTGATCATCAAACACCAAAATCTATTAAGCTAAATGGTCCAGGTCCATTTTCCTTCCAGATGGCCATGTCAACCCAGAAACCATATCCTCTTGGAAGGTACCTGTAAAAATTATGCCACAAATAAGGCTGAGTATACTAATACTTAGCTAGACTTACCCGGTGTGAGGAGTCTACTCCAGTATATCTAGCCATGAAGCTGTTTGGCTGCGGGGTTTGGTTTGCCAAAAGCACTATCTGAGTCTAAAATCAAGTTTTAGTTTATCCAAGTTTTATAACATTCGTTAGGCTAAGTGATCATCCTTCTAAATATACATGGTAACAATCATTTAGTGCAAGCAACACTTTATCTCATGGAAACTCATTTCACTTCTTACTCGATGTATCAGCACGTATCAAGCAGTCTCATTAGCTACGAGAAGCAGACAATTTGAATCGGGTTTTAAACCTTGCAAGGGAAACCTAAACACACGACATGTAGGAGCACTCCGTCCCCACACACGTCAAATTGTCTCCATCGATTCCCTGGCAACAGACATGCCCACAGCCATAGGCATACAATGCTCCATTGACCCCGACCGCCGCCGTGCAGTGACCGCACTTGTACCTACCATAACTGGAATATGAGACATTGTCTCATGAACACATGGGGAGGTATGTCTGAGGGCAGGTTCACTTAGGTACTAGGCTTACCGATTTACCATATTTCTCGTCATGTGCTTAGTACTTTCAAATGCTTGACACATGGTACCACACATTAATCCTTATTCCTATTTCATCTTGTAGACAAGGCATCCCCATGGATCCTTGTCCACAGACCATCATAATTCCAGTATCAAAAGTGGATACAACCAATTCTAGACCTCGCGCGAGTGCTAGAAAAAACACTCGACTTCTAACGAGATCCTGAATTAGCATAACAACTACTCGACCTAGCATACTAGTATCCATCTCAAAAGGAACATGAGATTATGCAACTATGGTTTCAAACTACTCCTACACTTAAGTGCACAGTACAAGCCTACAAACATTAAGTGCAGTAAAATAGCATATATAAATGGTTATGCATAAAATCATGGCTTGCCTTCAATTGCTAGGGCAGCAGGGAAATCCTCAGTTGCAGGTTCGGGAGCTGGCTCCTGAACTTCCTCTTGGTCAACTCATTGCTCGGGGATAAGCACGTACTCTTCGTCAGCGAGATTGCAATCTATTGAATGTGATGCATAAGATGCATGTACATTTATAATATGCAGATGATAAACATGATGCGAGGTTGAGCAACACTTTGTCATTTAGTAATGTTAGGGCTTCCCTTTTCTAACCCAATTCTTAATAGTGTTCTTATTGATTTTTAAGTTAAATTGGTACCTAGTGGAAATAAGAGTGGGTTGAGACTGAATCATTTCTTTCAAGAATTCAGTAAAAGTTCAGCTAAGTCTTTGTACTTTAATTACTTTAATGAACATGGGTAATTCTTACTTCTTTATTCTATTTTCCTTTAAGCTTTTAAAGGTGGTTTGAACTATGACTGTTATTTAGGATTTTCCAAAAATTCTGTAAAACTTACAGTAGCTTATTACTGGTTGAACTAGGCCATCCTAGGAATTAGAGGTCAAAACTAATTAGAATCTGTTTTAGACAGAAATAACAAAAACTAGGGTAGAGAGGTTACTTTGCACTAGACTTTCTCTCTAGAAGTGACTTCTGCTCCAAAAGTTATTTTTACTGGTATTTAGATGCAATATTATGGCGTTGTGTCAAAAATTACGTAATGATACTAAGTGAATATATTTCTATGATTTTCTGAAGTTATGGGGCTAAAAAGTGCTTATAACTAACTTTCCTTTTGAAAAATGTCAAACAACATATTTGGTATTTTTCCTAATCTTTTCTTTGCACAAGAGCAATCATTCCTAAGTTTGGTTATTTTTCCTTATAGGGAATGGGTTGTATGATTTTCTAAAGTTTCCTATAATTCTCTCATGGGGCAGAGGAAACATATTTCCTTATTAAACTTATGTCATTTTTACTTCTATTTTTGCATATTACTTGATATCCTAATAAAAATCCAAACTTCTAGAATAGTACTGGACTAATAGGTTTTCTATTTTTCTTCTAAAGTACCTTGTCCAGAACCTAACAAAATTGGTTTGACTAAATTTGGACATATTTTGTTCAAGTTATGCATTTCTAAAGTTTTATGGCGATTAAATGAAGTAGATTTTTAAAATAAAAAGGAAAACATACTTCTAAATGGGTCCATGGTTTTCTTTTCACTTTTCCCTTATGGATTAGTCCCTGGTTTACTATTCATCTAAGTCTAGACCTTTACACTTAACCGGCCCCCTGGACTTTTCTAACCTCTAACCCGCGGTCCTAGGCTAGGGTAAACAATAACCGTGGTGGAAAAAACGACGGAGTAGCTTACCGACGATGGTAGAACTCCAGCGAAGGGTCGGGTGAGATTGGGGAGCCTCTGGCGGTCATGTCGATGTGCGGGTTGGCGTCGGTGGTGACTGGAGTTGGTCTGGCCATGGACTCAGGTGGTGGAGCTCATCGGCGACGTCTATACTAACCAAACCACGACGGTAGAGTTCAATTAGACTGCACGAGGAGCTTCACTAGGTGGTAGGGAGTGTGTGCGCAAGGAATCAAAGAATGGTTGGCCAGAATACCTGGACCACAAAAACCGGCAGGAGAAGAAGTCCGGCAAAGTGATCTGGCGCCTCCAGCGAAGTGGTGCTCGGTTTGAGTGTTTGGGGAGCTTCACTAGCCTCTAGGGAAGCTGGCAATGAAGCTAGACTGGGTGGAGAGAGGCTGGGATGGTTGGGCTATGGTGGCCAAGGCTTCGACGAGTTCATGGCCGGCGCCGCGCTCGGGTTCTAGCAATCACCAGCGTACAGGCGTTGGCAAGGGTGTGAGGCGTGCAGAAGGGCAAGGACAAGGGGCCGAGGCTTCTTATAGGCGAAGGAGTGGGCATGGGCGTGGGGCTGGGCACACGGTCGTGCCGACCGAAGCTCGTGGCATGCGCAGGTGCGGTCAGGGCATGTTCTCGAGTGCCAGCTGAGGTCGAACATGTGGAGGTTTGCTTCTGCCCTTGTCCAAGCGCCTGTTTAGCTGCTCTAACATGTGTATCTTGGCAAAGATCCCGTGTAGGGTCTCTTCCTTGCTCCAAATCCTATCTTTTCTATGTGAGTCATGAGTGTAGATATGCTTAGGGTGAGGAGAAAAGCTTGTGTCAAGTCGGGTGTGTAGCTCAGCTCGGGTCACGACAAAAGATAGGCCAAAGCCTGTCAAACGGTTTTGGTTTGGTTTCAAACTTCACCACGGTGTGTCTGAGGTATTTTGGCGCTACTTTGTCTATTGGACCATTTGGTTTTGAGTTTTGGAGCTAGGTGAACACAGTTGATCTTTGAAAAGGGCTAAAAAAGACTTAGAGAAAAGGCTGATTTCTCCCTTTAAGTTCTCTAGTTGAGTATTCAATTTGGGGTTGTTTTAGACTCTTTTTGGTGAAAATTTCTTACTATCTTTGGTAGATATTTTGGTGATCTACAACTTGTATAATCAGCCCAACTCATGATAACATTATCCTTATTGTCTTTTTACCTAATCTCTGCATTGTTTCATATGTTCCATGTGAATGAACTTAAGGTTTTAGAAGTGTCAGGGACCATAATTAGGGGTACCCTCAAGACGCCTAATTCTCAGCTGGTAACCCCCATCAGCATAAAGCTGTAGAGGCCTGATGGGTTTGATTAAGTCAGGGATCAGTCCATACGAGCGACTCGATCACGCCACGCCCGAGCCTAGCCTCGGGCAAGGGCAGCCGACCCTGAGGTGTTTCCGTCTCGCCCGAGGCCCCCATTTTTACGGCAGACGCATCTCCGGCTCGCCCGAGGCCTTGCCTTCGTTGAGAAGCAACCCTGACTAAATCACCGCGCCGACCGACCAAGTCACTGGGGCATTTGACGTAAAGAGTGAGACTGCCGGGCGGCCAGGCTTGGCCAAAAGCGCCATAGGAAGCTCCGCCCGACCCAGGGCTCGGACTCGGGCTAAGGCCCCGGAAGACGGCGAACTCCGCTCCGCTCGACCCAGGGCTCGGACTCGGGCTAAGGCCCCGGAAGACGGCGAACTCCGCTCCGCCCGACCCAGGGCTCGGACTCGGGCTAAGGCCCCGGAAGACGGCGAACTCCGCTCCGCCCGACCCAGGGCTCGGACTCGGGCTAAGGCCCCGGAAGACGGCGAACTCCGCTCTGCCCGACCCAGGGCTCGGATTCGGGCTAAGGCCCCGGAAGACGGCGAACTCCGCTTCGCCCGACCCAGGGCTCGGACTCCGCCCTGGCCTCTGCCGAACGACCTCCGCCTCGCCCGACCCAGGAGCTCGGGCTCGGCCTCGGCCATGCAGGACAGACTCGACCTCGGCTTCGGAGGAGCCTCCACGTCGCCCGACCTAGGGCACGAGTCCGCCACGTTGACAGGAGGCGCCATCATCACCCTACCCCAAGCCGACTCGGGCCGCAGAAAACAGGACCGACGTCCCATCTGGCTAGCTCCGCCAGATAGGCAATGATGGCGCCCCGCTGGACCCATGACGACGGCGGTTCTCAGCTCCCTTACGGAAGCAGGGGGACGTCAGCAAGGGCCCAGCCACTCCGACAGCTGTCCCCCCGCCAGGCTCCATTGCTTCTTCGACGGCCACGACGCTACACCAGCTGGGTGCCAAGATCTCTCCGGCTGCCACCTTGGCATGTACTTAGGGCACTAGCTCTCCCCCGCTAGACACGTAGCACCTTGCTACACCCCCATTTGTACACCTGGATCCTCTCCTTGCGCCTATAAAAGGAAGGACCAGGGCCTTCTTAGAGAAGGTTGGCCTCGCGGGAACGAGGGCAGGGGCAGGCGCTCTCTTGGGGCCGCTCGCTCCCCTCACCCGCGCGGACGCTTGTAACCCCCTACTGCAAGCGCACCCGACCTGGGCGCGGGACGAACATGAAGGCCGCGGGATCTCCGCCTCCCTCACGACCCGGCTCCGGCCACCTCGCTCTCTCCCCCCTTCGCGCTCGCCCACGCGCTCGACCCATCTGGGCTGGGGCACGCGGCACACTCACTCGTCGGCTCGGGGACCCCCCGGTCTCGGAACGCCGACAGTTGGCGCGCCAGGTAGGGGGCTGCTGCGTGTTGATACTCCTTCCACCGCCGCGCGACAGCGACAATGGTGGCGGATAGCCCGCCCGCCGGCGGCGGAATCGACGACGTCTTTCCCGCGTGGGGGAAGGACAACTTTCGAGCTCGCCCCATCCTCTCCCTCGCCATCGGAGGAGGAGGCGGGGCAACCAGGGCCGAGCGGGAGGCTGCGCTCAGTCGGCTGTCGAGCAAATCGACATCCCCAGCGCCCCAACGGAGGACGCATCGGGCATCACCCTCGCGTTTGAGGCGAAGGCGAGCGCCGTCCCCCCGTGACACGCCGACCCCGAGCAAGTGGACGACGCCAGCGCGCTCACGGAGGGCCTGCAGGACGTCGCCCTCGCACCCAGGACGACGGCGCGATCAGCCCCCGATGTGACTTCGTCGCTCCTCGTCGACCAAAAGGTACCGGCTAATTCCCATCCTTCGTCATTTCGACTCGGCCTCAACCCGCCTAGCGACCTCGCTTTGGCGGGCGCTCACATTGAGGCGAGTGCAACCCCTCTGGGGTTTCGTGTGCGGTCGCCTTGGGACCGCTTGACGGACGTCTCGACCTACGGGCCCTCTGGGTCCGAGGAAGATGACGATCCCAGCATCTGCTGGGATTTCTCTGGATCTGGCAACCCCAGTGCCATGCGGGATTTCATGACCGCATGCAACTACTGCCTCTCCGACTGTTCCGACGGCAGCCGCAGCCTTGACGACAAGGACTGCGGCCCGAGCCGCGAATGTTTCCACGTCGAGCTAGTGGATCCCTCCGGAGGCAGCTGTCTCGGCATGCGGGAGGATGGTGATCCCCCTAGGCCAGCGCCTCGCGCCGACATCCCGCGGGAGCTAGCTGTGGTCCCCGTTCCGGCGGGGGGTCACGACCCACAGCTCGAGCAAGTCCGCGGGGCGCAGGCCGAGCTCGATGAGGGAGCAGGAGCGCTCGAGGCAATCCGCCGGGACGTCGGGCAGGTATGGGCGGGCCAGCCCCCAGCCGGAGAAATACGTCACTTGCCCCAAGGTCTCCAGCACCGCATCGCCAACGATGCCAGGGACAGACCGCCACCCGCATCCGGCGGAACCGGTCAGGACCTGGCAGCCGCAGCGATGCTCCTCCGTGCGATGCCGGAGTCATCAACCACCGAGGGTCGGCGAATCCAGGGAGAGCTCAAGCATCTCCTGGAAGGCGCTGCGACCCGGCGGGCCGAGAGCTCTGCCTCCCGAAGGCAGGGGTACCCCTCGGAACCTCGTGCCGCGACTTCCCGACTCATGCGGGAAGCCTCGGTCTACACCGGGCGCACGCGCAACACCGCGCCTGCGGCCCCGGGCCACCTCGGCGACGAGCACCCTCATCGCGACCGTCGGGCCCGCCTCGACGAAAGGGTGCGCCGAGGTTATCACCCCAGGCGTGGGGGACGCTACGACAGCGGGGAGGATCGGAGTCCCTCGCCCGAACCACCCGGTCCGCAGGTCTTCAGCCGGGCCATTCGGCGGGCGCCGTTTCCGCCCCGATTCCGACCCCCGACTACTATCACAAAGTACTCGGGGGAAACGAGACCGGAATTGTGGCTCGCGGACTACCGCCTGGCCTGTCAACTGGGTGGAACGGACGACGACAACCTTATCATCCGCAACCTCCCCCTGTTCCTCTCCGACACTGCTCGCGCTTGGTTGGAGCACCTGCCTCCGGGGCAGATTTCCAACTGGGAGGATCTGGTCCAAGCTTTCGCCGGCAACTTCCAGGGCACGTACGTGCGCCCCGGAAATTCCTAGGACCCCCGAAGCTGCCGGCAACAGCCGGGAGAGTCTCTTCGGGACTACATCCGGCGATTCTCGAAGCAGCGCACCGAGCTGCCCAACATAACCGACTCCGATGTCATCGGCGCGTTCCTTGCCGGCACCACCTGCCGTGACCTGGTGAGCAAGTTGGGTCGCAAGACCCCCACCAGGGCGAGCGAGCTGATGGACATCGCCACCAAGTTCGCCTCTGGTCAGGAGGCGGTCGAGGCCATCTTCCGAACGGACAAGCAGCCCCAGGGCCGCCCGTCAGAAGATGCCCCCGAGGCGTCTACTCCGCTCGACGCCAAGAAGAGAGGCAGGAGGAAGTCGCAAGCAAAACACGACGTCGCCAGCACGGACCTTGTCGCCGCCGCCGAACACAAGAACCCTCGGAAGCCCCCCGGAGGCGCCAACCTCTTCGACAAGGCACTCAAGGAGACGTGCCCCTACCATCAGGGGCCCGTCAAGCACACCCTCGAGGAGTGCGTCATGCTTCGACGCCACTTCCACCAGGCCGGGCCACCCGCAGAGGGTGGCAGGGCCCGCGACGACGACAAAAAGGAAGATCACCAAGCAGGAGAGTTCCCCGAGGTTCACGACTGCTTCATGATCTACGGAGGGCATGCGGCGAATGCCTCGGCTCGGCATCGTAAGCAAGAGCGTCGAGAGGTCTGCTCGGTGAAGGTGGCGGCGCCAGTCTACCTAGACTGGTCCGACAAGCCCATCACCTTCGACCAGGATGACCACTCCGACCACGTGCCGAGCCCGGGGAAGTACCCGCTCGTCGTCGATCCCATCATCGGCGACGTCAGGCTCACCAAGGTCCTGATGGATGGGGGCAGCTGCCTCAATATCATCTACGCCGAGACCCTCAGGCTCCTGCGCGTCGATCTGTCATCCGTCCGAGCAGGCGCTGCGCCCTTCCACGGGATCGTTCCTGGGAAGCGCGTCCAGCCCCTCGGACAGCTCGACCTTCCTGTCTGCTTTGGAACACCCTCCAACTTCCGAAGGGAGACTTTGACGTTCGAGGTGGTCGGGTTCCGAGGAACCTACCACGCAGTGTTGGGAAGGCCATGCTACGCGAAGTTCATGGCCATCCCCAACTACACCTACCTGAAGCTCAAGATGCCGGGCCCCAACGGGGTCATCACCGTCGGCCCCACGTACAAACACGCATTCGAATGCGATGTGGAGTGCGTGGAGTACGCCGAGGCCCTCGCCGAGTCCGAGGCCCTCATCGCCGACCTGGAAAGCCTCTCCCGAGAGGTGCCGGACGTGAAGCGACACGCCGGCAACTTCGAGCCAGCGAAGACGGTTAAGGCCGTCCCTCTCGACCCCAGTGGCGACACCTCCAAGCAGATCCGGATCAGTTCCGGGCTCGACCCCAAATAGGAAGCAGTGCTCGTCGACTTTCTCCGCGCAAACGCCGACGTCTTTGCGTGGAGTCCCTCGGACATGCCCGGCATACCGAGGGATGTCGCCGAGCACTCGCTGGATATTCGGGCCGGAGCCCGACCGGTCAGACAGCCTCTGCGCCGATTCGACGAGGAAAGGCGCAGGGTGATAGGCGAGGAGATCCACAAGCTGATGGCAGCAGGGTTCATCAAAGAGGTATTCCATCCCGAATGGCTTGCCAACCCTGTACTTGTGAGGAAGAAAGGGGGGAAATGGCGGATGTGTGTAGACTACACTGGTCTCAACAAAGCATGTCCGAAGGTCCCCTACCCTCTACCTCGCATCGATCAAATCGTGGACTCCACTGCAGGGTGCGAAACCCTGTCTTTCCTCGATGCCTACTCAGGGTATCATCAAATCAAGATGAAAGAGTCCGACCAGCTCGCGACTTCTTTCATCATGCCCTTCGGCATGTACTGTTATGTCACCATGCCGTTCGGTTTGAGGAACGCGGGTGCAACGTACCAGCGGTGCATGAACCATGTGTTCGGCGAACACATCGGTCGCACGGTCGAGGCCTACGTCGATGACATCGTAGTCAAGACGAGGAAAGCCTCCGACCTTCTCTCCGACCTTGAAGTGACATTCCGGTGTCTCAAGGCGAAGGGCGTCAAGCTCAATCCCGAGAAGTGCGTCTTCGGGGTGCCCCGAGGCATGCTCTTGGGATTCATCGTCTCCGAGCGGGGCATCGAAGCCAACCCGGAGAAGATCGCAGCCATCACAAGCATGGGGCCCATCAAGGACTTAAAAGGCGTACAGAGGGTCATGGGATGTCTCGCGGCCTTGAGCCGTTTCATCTCGCGCCTCGGCGAAAGAGGCCTGCCCCTGTACCGTCTCTTAAGGAAGGCCGAGTGCTTCACTTGGACTCCCGAGGCCGAGGAAGCTCTCGGGAACCTGAAGGCGCTCCTCACCCAGGCGCCCGTCTTGGTACCCCCAGCTGATGGAGAAGCCCTCTTGGTCTACGTCGCCGCTACCACTCAGGTGGTCAGCGCCGCGATCGTGGTCGAAAGGCAGGAAGAGGGGCATGCTTTGCCCATTCAGAGGCCAGTTTACTTCGTCAGCGAGGTGCTGTCCGAGACCAAGATCCGCTACCCACAAGTCCAGAAGCTACTATATGCAGTGATCCTGACGAGGCGAAAGCTGCGACATTACTTCGAGTCTCATCCGGTGACTGTGGTGTCATCCTTCCCCCTGGGGGAGATCATCCAGTGCCGAGAAGCCTCGGGACGGATCGCAAAGTGGGCGGTGGAAATCATGGGCGAAACAATCTCGTTCGCCCTTCGGAAGGCCATCAAGTCCCAGGTACTGGCGGACTTCGTAGCCGAATGGGTCGACACCCAGTTGCCGACGGCTCCGATCCAACCGGAGCTCTTGACCATGTTTTTCGACGGGTCGCTGATGAAGACGGGAGCCGGCCCGGGCCTGCTCTTCGTCTCGCCCCTCGGGAAACACCTGCGCTACGTGCTCCGCCTCCATTTCCCGGCGTCCAACAATGTGGCTGAGTACGAGGCTCTGATCAACGGATTGCGAATCGCCATCGAGCTAGGGGTCCGACGCCTCGATGCTCGCGGCGACTCGCAGCTCGTCATCGACCAAGTCATGAAGAACTCCCACTGCCGCGACCCGAAGATGGAGGCCTATTGTGATGAGGTTCGACGCCTAGAAGACAAGTTCTACGGGCTCGAGCTTAACCACATCGCCCGGCGCTACAACGAGACTGCGGACGAGCTGGCAAAGATAGCCTCGGGGCGAACAACGGTTCCCCCGGACGTCTTCTCCCGGGATCTGCACCAACCCTCCGTCAAGATCAGCGACACGCCCGAGCCTGAGGCGCCCTCGGCCCCGTCCGAGGTGACCTCGGCCCAGCCCGAGCCATCCTCGGTTCAGCCCGAGGAACCCTCGGCCCCCGAGGGCGAAGCACTGCGCATCGAGGAGGAGCGGAGCGGGGTCACGCCAGATCAAGATTGGCAGACCCCTTACCTGCAATATCTCCGCCAAGGAGAACTGCCCCTCGACCGAGCCGAGGCTCGGCGGGTAGCGCGACGCGCCAAGTCGTTCGTCTTGCTGGGCGATGAGAAGGAGCTCTACCACCGTAGCCCCTCGGGCATCCTCCAGCGATGCATCTCCATCGCCGAAGGTCAGGAACTCCTGCAGGAAATACACTCGGGGGCTTGCGACCATCACGCAGCACCTCGAACCCTCGTCGGGAACGCTTTCCGCCAAGGCTTCTACTGGCCGACGGCGGTGGCTGATGCCACTAGAATTGTCCGCGCCTGCGAAGGGTGCCAATTCTATGCGAAGCAGACCCACCTGCCCGCTCAGGCTCTGCAGACGATACCCATCACCTGGCCCTTCGCTGTGTGGGGTCTGGACCTCGTCGGCCCTCTGCAGAAGGCGCCCGGGGGCTACACGCACCTGCTGGTCGCCATCGACAAATTCTCCAAGTGGCTCGAGGTCCGACCCCTGAACAGCATCAGATCCGAGCAGGCGGTGGCGTTCTTCACCAACATCATCCATCGCTTCGGGGTCCCGAACTCCATCATCACCGACAACGGCACCCAGTTCACCGGCAAAAAATTCTTGGATTTTTGCGAGGATCACAACATCCGGGTAGACTGGGCCACCGTAGCTCATCCCATGTCGAATGGGCAAGTGGAACGTGCCAACGGCATGATTCTACAAGGGCTCAAGCCTCGGATTTACAATGATCTCAACAAGTTCGGCAAGCGATGGATGAAGGAACTCCCCTCGGTGGTCTGGAGCCTGAGGATGACGCCGAGCCGAGCCACAGGTTTCACGCCGTTCTTCCTGGTCTACGGGGCCGAGGCCGTCTTGCCCACTGACCTGGAATACGGCTCCCCGAGGACGAGGGCCTACGACGATGAAAGCAACCAAGCTAGCCGAGAAGACTCGCTGGACCAGCTGGACGAGGCTCGGGACAGGGCCTTACTACACTCGGCGCGGTATCAGCAGTCCCTGCGACGCTACCACGCTCGAGGGGTCCGACCCCGAGAACTCCAGGTGGGCGACCTGGTGCTTCGGCTGCGGCAAGACGCCCGAGGGAGGCACAAGCTCACGCCCCCCTGGGAGGGGCCATTCGTCATCGCCAAAGTTCTGAAGCCCGGAACATACAAGCTGGCCAACAGTCAAGGCGAGGTCTACGGCAACGCTTGGAACATCCAACAGCTACGTCGCTTCTACCCTTAAGATGTTTCCAAGTTGTTCATATACCTCGCACCCACGCAAAGTTTAGTCAACAAGGAAGGGTCGGCCTCGCCTCGGCAAAGCCCGACCCTCCCTCGGGGGCTAAAAGGGGGTGTAACCCCCTCTGCGTCAAAATTTCCCTCGAACAGAAAATCTCTTTTACCAGAATATCTTCCGTGCTTTTTGACTACTTCGAAAAGTGGGTCCTGGAAACGACGGGGTACACGTAAGCAGTCAAGGCTGACCGAGCCGAGGGACTCCTACGCCTCCGGGATACGGGTACCTCACTCATCACCTTCTGCGATAAGTAACTCGCGTTCGGATAAGGTGACTCCGCGGATCGAACAAGTCTCTACGTTCGGAAGCCCTTCTGTCGAAGTGATTCTTCGAGTTTTCTCGACCAAGTCGGTGATAGAGCCTCATGGACGAGTAAAAGTGCGCCTAAGCGGCAAGGCCGACTGAGCCGAGGGACTCCCACGCCTCCGGGATACGGATACCTCACTCCTCACCTTCCGCGAGAAGCAACTTTCGCTCGCACAAACATCCCTGTTACCGACAAAGAGTCCAGACACTCGAAACAAGAGGAAGAGAGACGCAGCTTAACACGCGACAAGGGTGTGTGTTCTGGCCTCGACGGTCGCACAAAGCACACACTACAAGACAAGCTAATCCTGCAGGCTCGAGTCTTGACGCTGGAAGGGGGCAGCGACACCCTCGGCATCGACGGCACCTTCGGCGAGGCCCGACCTAGCCATGGACGGCGACGCGGTCCGAGGGCCTCCGCTCCGAAGGACGACGTCATCACCACGCACGGGCAATCGCTGTCAGGGACTTCTCCGGGAATCCGGCCCGAGCGGGCGGCTCGGCCGGCCACCTCCGGGGCCTCGGCCAACCACCTTCCGAGGGCACCAGCCCGGTCCGAAGCCTCGGCTGACCAACTCCGGCGTCGATCCTGCCAACGGGCAACTCGGCTAGGCTCCAGCCAACCAGGTTTCATTTTCGAGCCAACTCCGCCTCTGCTCATACTGATATCGCTACCCCTGGCCTCGGCTCGTCGAAGAGCGGCCGAGGGGTCTCTTTAACTAAGCTAGAGGAGCCTCGGACAACAGGGCCGACCGAGCCGAGGGACTCCTACGCCTCCGGGATACGGATACCTCACTCGTCACCTTGACACGAGGCGACTCATGCTTGGTGAAGCGGTTCAGACAATCGGCAGACGAGGCTTAGTGCTCGGAAATGAGGAAAAAACACGGCTCCGTGCCGACATACATGTTCAGGCCCCGAAAGCCAAAATGAACAAAAAACCCTGGCATTTGAAGTGCCATTACGAACGGAACTCCGGTTCCCCCCCGCAGGTACGAACAACCCCACTCGATAGGGGCGGGCCTGCGGGGCTGCAGAAGACTGATGGGCGGCTCGCCGCCGCCCGCTCTGGCCACGACGACGACAGCCCCCACTCCGGACGACCGAACTGCAGCAGCGCAGGCCTCGGGGTAGGCGCCGCTGCAGCCTTGCCCTCGCCCACACCGACGCTCGAGGGGCGAGGACAAGTACAAAGAGCCGGAGGCCCGAAGCGCGGATGGTGGCGGTGATCCCGTCGGTGACGGGGACTTCTCGAGCCGCCTCCGCCTCGGCACCGACGGCAGGAGCCTCAGCCCTCCGGCAGATCCCCACTCAAGTCCTCCCAGATGAGTGGGGCACCAGCCTCCGCGTAAAGGCGCCGCCCCGGTGCAAAGGCAGGACCACCCCAGAACACGAACGCCGCCCTAGCAGCGCGCGGCATCTAGGGTGGTCCTCCCGTGTACACGGCGCGGCAGCCGCCCCCTACAGAAGGGGCCGCCGCGAGCCGAGCCGACGAACCCGACACGCTGGAGGTGACGACGCCTGCCGTCGACCCGCCCCGCGTTGTCGAAGTCCGGGCCGCCCGCAGGGCCAGTGAGCGCCTTCTCCCTCGAATACTGCGGGAGAGGATGACCCACGAACCCGTGCGGGAGGTAGAGCGCCGGCTCAGCCCGGCACCCACCCCAGCGAGGATGATGAACATCCTTGAAGCTGAGGGTGGGACCAAGATCACAGCCCGGTTTGCTCCTCCCCACCCAGGAGCTGGTGGTCACCGTCTCGGGTGACCCCCAGCGAAGGGGAGCCACCGGGCTGCCTGATGAAAATCCTTGAAGCCGAATGATGGCTGAAAGGTACCCACTCCCACGGAGTGGTGTCCTCCGACGATGAGGCACGGAGACGGCGGTTTCCCCCATCCGGGGGCTTGAAAGGTGGAAAGACACGATGCATAAGGGAGGAAGAAGACATGGTCGCCTTACGAAAGGGGTCGCCCTCCTTTTAAAGGCAACTCTCCCTGCTTGCGCCCCCAACCGTCACGGGCTGGGTCTTCTCCAACACGCCTCCAAAGCCCTCCCCTGCGGCGCGGGGGCTGGGACCCACATGTCATGCAGACCGGCTCCGAGCAGAAGAAGCCGAACCGCCGCGCACGGCGCGCGCAACCACCCAGCGGTTACATGTGACCCTCCACTTTTGCCCAGACCAACGGGCGAAAGGGGCGGGCAGCCATGCGGGCGGCATGCAACCGTGCCAAGTGGACGCGCCTCTCCGACTCCTGACAGGCCAGCACGGAGGCTCAAGCCCACGCGTCGCGCGACCGGCGCGCCGGATGCTGCATGCAAGCCACTGTACCACTTGCGCCACCACCGCACCTCCTCGATTGCGGAACCGATATCGCGACCCGAGGTGACCTGGCGCGCGACCCAGCAGCGCCAGCCGGACGCAGCGGTCAAACGCGGTCAAAAGTGGGCCGGCAGAAATGACGGTGGCAGGCGCACGGGAGCAGCGGTCACGCCATCAGCCAAGCTCACGTCCCATCCGGAGGCAGCGAGAGAACCCCCTCTCACGGTGTGAAGACGACACGCCCGTGACCCGTTCCTCGAACGGCTCGCGCACGCGCAACGGCAGCCTCGCCAACTACTCGCCCCGGCGCATTAACTCCGCGGCTCGACGGGCAGCGCTTCTGGCAGGAGCAGCTGGCGACGTTTCGCCTTAACGACCACACCAAAAAAGGTACGCCACGTCGTTCAATTTCGTATCCTTTTTCCCTTTTTTCTCTTTCTCTATCTCTTGCAACAGGGACCGGGAAGGGGAATACCCCCAAAGGGATCCTTCCCCGTGAAGGAACTAGGCTCCGAGCCTCCTTACTGATCAGGGGTTCGAAGGCTGGCCCCCCGAAGGGTTCAACAGCCGCCTCAGATCGCGTGGGCCCGACACCCACTACTGGTCAGCGGTTCGAAGGTCGGCCCCCCGAAAGGTTCCACGACCGCCTTAGGCTACTCGGGCTCCGCGCCCATTACTGATCAGGGGTTCGAAGGCTGGCCCTCCGAAGGGTTCACAGTCGCCTCAGACACCGAGCGAGGGATGACCAGGGGTACGTTCGATACATAACCAAGGCTCGGGCTGCGCTCCCGAGGTACCCTAGGACATTTCCGAGACCAGCGGGAACGACCCTGTAACGGAATCCCATCGGAGGGAGGCAACGAGCCCTCGGACCCCGTCGCCAGGGGACCGGGTCCGGCAGGTCACCCGCAGGTACTTTTGGGCGTGCCTCCGGGCCCCTAGCCGACCCCAACGAACGGGGCACGGACGTCCACTCGGATTACCCGATTGCAGCTCACCGGAGACACCATGTTCGGTGCCCATCGAGGGTAACATGGCGCTCTCCCCCCCTCCTCCTTGCGGAAAGGCGGCGTAGGGGCGTATGTAAAAAAGCCGAGTCTGTCCCTGATCGTCCTCTCGCTCTGTGCGGAGGCTCGGGGGCTGCTCTCGCAAACCCGGCTCCGGCCGAACCGTTGACAGCGTCAACATACCAGCCCGAGAACTTGGGCCCCGACAGTGCACCCGGGCTACGGCCTGTTCGCATGAGGGAACCGCCAGACCAGCCGAAGCATTACGCAAGGCATTAAGACCTCGAAGGAGTGAAACCACTCCTCCGAGGCCTCGGGGGCTACACCCGGCGGGTGCGCTCGCGCGCACCCACCGGAACAAAGTGCAACCGAGAAAGGCTGGTCCCCTTGCAAAAAAGTGCGACGAAAAGCCTCCAAGCGAGTGCTAACACTCCCTTCGAGGCTCGGGGGCTACTGTCGGGGACCATAATTAGGGGTACCCTCAAGACGCCTAATTCTCAGCTGGTAACCCCCATCAGCATAAAGCTGCAGAGGCCTGATGGGTTTGATTAAGTCAGGGATCAGTCCATACGAGCGACTCGATCACGCCACGCCCGAGCCTAGCCTCGGGCAAGGGCAGCCGACCCTGAGGTGTTTCCGTCTCGCCCGAGGCCCCCATTTTTACGGCAGACGCATCTCCGGCTCGCCCGAGGCCTTGCCTTCGTTGAGAAGCAACCCTGACTAAATCACCGCGCCGACCGACCAAGTCACTGGGGCATTTGACGCAAAGAGTGAGACTGCCGGGCGGCCAGGCTTGGCCAAAAGCGCCATAGGAAGCTCCGCCCGACCCAGGGCTCGGACTCGGGCTAAGGCCCCGGAAGACGGCGAACTCCGCTCCGCCCGACCCAGGGCTCGGACTCGGGCTAAGGCCCCGGAAGACGGCGAACTCCGCTCCGCCCGACCCAGGGCTCGGACTCGGGCTAAGGCCCCAGAAGACGGCGAACTCCGCTCCGCCCGACCCAGGGCTCAGACTCGGGCTAAGGCCCCGGAAGACGGCGAACTCCGCTCCGCCCGACCCAGGGCTCGGACTCGGGCTAAGGCCCCGGAAGACGGCGAACTCCGCTCCGCCCGACCCAGGGCTCGGATTCGGGCTAAGGCCCCGGAAGACGGCGAACTCCGCTTCGCCCGACCCAGGGCTCGGACTCCGCCCTGGCCTCTGCCGAACGACCTCCGCCTCGCCCGACCCAGGAGCTCGGGCTCGGCCTCGGCCATGCAGGACAGACTCGACCTCGGCTTCGGAGGAGCCTCCACGTCGCCCGACCTAGGGCACGAGTCCGCCACGTTGACAGGAGGCGCCATCATCACCCTACCCCGAGCCGACTCGGGCCGCAGAAAACAGGACCGACGTCCCATCTGGCTAGCTCCGCCAGATAGGCAATGATGGCGCCCCGCTGGACCCATGACGACGGCGGTTCTCAGCTCCCTTACGGAAGCAGGGGGATGTCAGCAAGGGCCCAGCCACTCCGACAGCTGTCCCCCCGCCAGGCTCCATTGCTTCTCCGACGGCCACGACGCTACACCAGCTGGGTGCCAAGATCTCTCCGGCTGCCACCTTGGCATGTACTTAGGGCACTAGCTCTCCCCCGCTAGACACATAGCACCTTGCTACACCCCCATTTGTACACCTGGATCCTCTCCTTGCGCCTATAAAAGGAAGGACCAGGGCCTTCTTAGAGAAGGTTGGCCTCGCGGGAACGAGGGCAGGGGCAGGCGCTCTCTTGGGGCCGCTCGCTCCCCTCACCCGCGCGGACGCTTGTAACCCCCTACTGCAAGCGCACCCGACCTGGGCGCGGGACGAACACGAAGGCCGCGGGATCTCCGCCTCCCTCACGACCCGGCTCCGGCCACCTCGCTCTCTCCCCCCTTCGCGCTCGCCCACGCGCTCGACCCATCTGGGCTGGGGCACGCGGCACACTCACTCGTCGGCTCGGGGACCCCCCGGTCTCGGAACGCCGACAAGAAGCTTTTCTCTCTGTTATGTGCACCATAAGGCTAAGGTAGACATTTCAAGATAATAAGTACTTACTTAGAATTTGGTTGCTAAGTTTTGGTTATCTTGGGCTTAACTAAACCACATGTGATAATAGGTCAAAGGTGTGGGCGCAGAGTAGAAACCCTGAGTAACACTTGGGGTGTTACAGCCCTCCCCCTTAAGGGAATCTCGTCTCGAGATTTGGGTGAGATCACAAGTGGTAAGGAGCTGGGTGACTCTACTACCTAAACAGGGGTGGTGTAAATTTTGAGACATTTTGCCAACCGGCTCTTCGAATGTCATCCTCTTTGCAACTTCAGAAGGAAGCCCTACCATACTTATCTAGAGGTTCCAACTCTCTTTAATTAGGGAGGTATGATAGTATCTTAAAAGCAGAAAGCAAGGGTGTGATGGGCGGTATGGTCACGTACCAACACTCTTTGATAGAAAGTCAGGGTAGTCTCTGCTTAGATAATCCTCGCTCTCCCATGTGGCTTCTTCCTCAGTGTGGTTGCACCATTGGACTTTATACATCTTAACTGTCTGGTTGTGAGTGGATCTGCTTCTGTGGTCTAGTACCTTGACAATGTATTCCTTGTAGGTCAAGTCTAGTTCTATCTCCACTTCTGGTTCAGTCAGGATCTCTGTCGGTACTCGGACACATTTCTTCAGCTGAGATATATGGAATACATCATGTATTGCTAATAGCTTAGGTGGTAGCTTCAGTTTGTAAGCTACTGGTCCACACGCTTCCATGATCTCATAAGGTCCAATATAGCGAGGAGCTAATTTGCCTTTGATCCCAAATCTTTGCACACCTTTGGTGGGTGAGACTTTGAGATACACATGTCTCCCACTTTGAATTGTAGGGGCTTTCTTCTTCTATCGTGATAGCTCTTTTGCCTAGCTTGAGCAGACTCTAAGTTCCTCTTAATAGTTCTAACTTTTTCTTCAGCCTCATGTACTAGGTCAAGCCCAAAGATTTCCCTCTCACCAGTTTGCGACCAATTAAGGGGTGTCCGACACCTCCTCCCATACAAAGCTGAAAGGGAAATGTGCCCTTGGGTCATTTCCAAAGTGTTTTGGTGATTAAGTGTCCAACACATTTTCTCTAAGTGCTAATTTGTGCTGAAGAGTGAAGAAGTGCAAATCATATTACAAGGTACGTTTCTAGACTTAGTACATTGATTTGATTACTAATGTATTGTGTCTAAGTGTTAGAAATAGGAGAAATTGGTTTGGAATGGAGTTGGATGTGTACAGCCAAATGCAGCTTGGTCTGGGTGCACCGGACTGTCCGGTGGTGCACCGGACAGTGTCCGGTGCGCTAGGACAGCCTCCAGTGAACAGGCCACTCTCGGGACTTGACGGTGGCGTACGGCTATAAATCACCGGACTGTCCGGTGAGTCGTCCGCGGCGAAGTCGTCGCTCTCGGGAAACGTTCAACGGCGTACGGCTAAAATTCACCGGACTGTCTAGTGAGGCACCAGACTGTCTGGTGAGCCAACGGTCGACTGCGCCAACGGTCGGCCACGCAATCTGCACGCGACGCATGGGCACGCCAACGGTCGGCAGGGGGCACTGGACTGTCCGGTGTGCACCGGACAGTGTCCGGTGCGCCAACTGCCAGAAATCTGCAACGGTCGGATGCGCCAGAAAAGGAAGGAGATCGCGCACCGGACAGCTATAGGGACTGTCCGGTGGCGCACCGGACTGTCCGGTGTGCCACCCGACAGAAGGCAAGATTTGCCTTCCAAAGTTGCCTCCAACGGCTCCTAGCTGCCTTGGGGCTACAAAAGGGACCCCTAGGCGTATGGAGGAGATATCTAAGCATACTTTGAGCATTCTAAGTCTTCCACACTCCATCTCCACGCACTTGATTGACTTTGTTAGTGATTTGAGCTCTGTTCTAGTGGTGAACTTGTTGCGATTCAATTGAGCTCAAGTCTTGGCTGTGTGTGTGCGTATTGCTGCGGATTTGTGTGTTGCTTCCCACCCTTACTCTAGTGCTTTCACTTTGATCTTTGTTGTAAGGGCGAGAGACTCCAACTTGTGGAGATTCCTCGCAAATGGGAAAAGAGATAAGCAAGAACAACACCGTGGTATTCAAGTTGATCATTGGATCACTTGAAAGGGGTTGAGTGCAACCCTCGTCCATTGGAACGCCACAACGTGGAGGTAGGCAAGTGTTATACTTGCCGAACCATGGGATAAACTCGCGTGTCTTGTGTGATTGATTTTCTGTGATACATGTGGTCGCAAGAGCTCCCTACTTAGCCGTACTAACACTTAACAAAGTTTTGTGGCTATTTAGTTGTCGATTTTTATAGGATCACCTATTCACCCCCTCTAGGTGCTCTCAATTGTTATTAGAGCCGTTCTCTTCACGAAAGGGACTAATCGCCCGAAGAGATAGATCCTAAGGGAAAGGGGATGGTGGTCAATGATAAGGAGGAGTCCATCGTCAACGAGCCAAGGGACGACAAGCCCACTGACTCTGGCTTGAGTCATAGAAGGACGGGAAGAAGAAGTGGCGCATTAAGAAGATCGTCTACTACGACAGCGATGAGTCTTCTTCTTCCCCAAGAGACGACGACTACGACGAGAAAAAGAAACCGGTTAACTCAAACTTTTTTTTGATTATTCTCGTATTCTGTATAATTCCAATGCCCATTTGCTTTCTATTCCTCTTGGTAAACCTCCACACTTTGATGGAGAGGACTACGCTTTTTGGAGTCACAAAATGCGTAGTCACCTTTTCTCTCTCCATCCTAGTATTTCGGAGATAGTTGAGAATGGAATGCAATTTGATAGTACGGACAACCCTGTTTTTATTAACGAACAAATTCACAAAAATGCACAAGCTACCACTGTTTTGTTAGCATTGTTGTGTAGGGATGAATACAACAAGGTGAGCGGCTTGGACAACGCCAAGCAAATATGGGACACCCTCAAGATCTCGCATGAGGGGAACGATGCCACCATGATCACCAAAATGGAGTTGGTGGAAGGCGAACTAGGAAGGTTTGCCATGATCAGGGGAGAGGAGCCAACACAAATGTACAACAGGCTCAAGACCCTAGTCAACAAGATCAGGAGCTATGGAAGCACGAGATGGACGGACCACGACGTCGTCCGACTTATGCTCAGGTCGTTTACTGTCATTGACCCTCATCTTGTGAACTCAATCCGTGAGAATCCTAGGTACACAAAGATGACGCCCGAGGAAATACTTGGAAAGTTTGTGAGCGGGCGTATGATGATCAAGGAAGCAAGATACGTTGATGAGGCATTGAATGGCCCAATGCCCATCTATGAGCCCCAACCCGTTGCACTCAATGCAACAAGCAGCAGCAGGGAGGCACTACCTAGCAAAGTGGCACAAGTTGAAGCTGCCGGGCTAAATGAAGATGAAATGGCCCTCATCATCAAGCGCTTCAAGACGGCGCTAAAAGGACGAAAGGAGCATCCCAACAAGAGCAAAGCAAAGGAAAAGCGCTCCTGTTTTAAATGTGGTAAGATTGGTCATTTCATAGCAAATTGTCTTGACAATACTAATGACCAGGAACAAGAAAAGAGCAGGAAGAGGGAGAAGAAGAAGACCTACAAGAAGGCGAAGGGCGAGGCGCACCTAGGCAAAGAGTGGGATTCGGATTGCTCTTCGTCCGACTCCGACGACGAAGAACTCGCCGCCACAGCCTTCAACAAGTCATCTCTCTTCCCCAACGAGTGCCACACCTGCCTCATGGCAAAGGAGAAAAAGGTAAGTGCTCGAGATACCCCTAAGTATACTACTTCAAGTGATGATGACTCTAGTGATGATGAAGTAGATTAGTCAAGCTTGTTCAAAGGTTTAGATAGAACTAAAGTTGACAAAATCAATGAATTGATTGATGCTTTAAATGAAAAGAATAGACTTTTAGAAAAGTAAGAGGATCTTTTATATGAAGAGCATGATAAATTTGTAAGTGCGCAAAAGTCTCTTGCTTTAGAAGTTAAAAGGAATGAAATGCTTTCTTCTGAATTATCTACTTGTCATGAAACTGTGTCTAGCTTAAATAGTATTAATGATGATTTAAATGCTAAGCTAGAAGTAGTTAATAAATCTAGTTCTTGTGTAGAGCACGTTGTGATTTGTAATAGGTGTAAGGATTTCGAGGTTAATGCATGTGTTGAGCACCTTACTTCTATTACAAAACTTAATGGTGAAGTGGCAAGTCTCAATGCCCAACTTAAGACTTGCAAAAATGACTTTGATAGATTAAAATTTGCTAGGGATGCCTACACCATTGGTAGACATCCCTCAATTAAGGATGGACTTGGCTTTCAAAAGGAAGCCAAGAACTTAACAAGTCAAAGGGCTCCCATTTCCAACAAGGAGAAAGGGAAGGCCCCTATGGCTAGTAGTAGTCAAAAGAATCATGCTTTCATGTACCATTATAGAAAATATTCTAGAAATTCTCATTATAATAGGAGTTACAATGCTTTTGACTCACATGCCATGATTGCTTCGAGTTCCAATTTTAATGGTAAGCCTAGGAGAAATTTTGTGTCTCATGCTCCTAGGAAAGTGTGTAATAGATCTACCACTGTCTTTCATGCTTGCAACACTACATTTGTTCTCTCATGTAAAAATGAAAAAGTGGTTGCTATAAAGATGGGTTCCAAATGCAAGGGAGACAAGACTTGCATTTGGGTCCCAAAGGCAATTGTTACTAACCTTGTAGGACCCAACAAGAGTTGGGTACCTAAAACCCAAGCCTAATTTTCCTTGCGGGTTTATGCATCCGGGGGCTCAAGCTGGATTATTGACAGCGGATGCACAAACCATATGACGGGGGAGAAGAAGATGTTCACCTCCTACGTCAAGAACAAAGATTCCCAAGATTCCATCATCTTTGGAGATGGGAATCAAGGCAAGGTTAAAGGATTAGGGAAGATAGCTATTTCATCCGAGCATTCCATATCTAATGTGTTCTTAGTTGAATCGCTCCGGTACAACTTGTTGTCTGTTAGTCAACTATGTAATATGGGTTACAATTGTTTATTCACCAATGTAGATGTGTCTGTCTTTAGAAGGAGTGATGGTTCATTAGCTTTTAAGGGTATACTAGACGGCAAACTCTACTTAGTGGATTTTTTGAAAGAGGAGGTCGATCTAGATGCATGCTTAATTGCTAAGACTAGCATGGGCTGGCTATGGCATCGCCGTCTAGCACATGTTGGGATGAAGAATCTTCACAAACTTCTAAAGGGAGAACATGTGTTAGGTCTAACCAATGTATTTTTCGAAAAAGATAGACCTTGTGCAGCTTGTCAAGCAGGTAAACAAGTGGGAAGCGCTCATCACAGCAAAAATGTGATGACCACATCAAGACCTCTGGAGCTACTTCATATGGACCTCTTCGGACCCATCGCCTACCTTAGCATCGGGCGAAGTAAGTATGGTCTAGTAATTGTTGATGATTTTTCAAGCTTCACTTGGGTATTCTTTTTGCAGGATAAATCAGAAACCCAAGGGACCCTTAAGCGCTTTCTAAGGAGAGCTCAAAACGAATTTGAGCTCAAGGTGAAGAAGATAAGAAGCGACAATAGGTCCGAGTTCAAGAACCTACAAGTGGAGGAGTACCTTGAGGAGGAAGGAATCAAGCACGAGTTCTCCACTCCCTACACACCACAGCAAAACGGTGTGGTAGAGAGGAAGAACAGGACGCTTATAGACATGGCAAGGACGATGCTTGGAGAATTCAAGATGCCCGAGCAGTTTTGGTCGGAAGCTGTGAACACAGCTTGCCACGCCATAAACCGGGTCTACCTTCATCGCCTCCTCAAGAAGACCTCGTATGAACTACTAATCGATAACAAACCCAACGTTTCATGTTTTCGTGTATTTGGGAGTAAATGTTACATTCTAGTGAAGAAGGTAGGAATTCCAAATTTGCTCCCAAAGCTGTAGAAGGGTTTTTGTTAGGTTATGACTCAAATACAAAGGCGTATAGAGTCTTCAACAAATCATCGGGTTTGGTTGAAGTCTCTAGCGACGTTGTATTGGATGAAACTAATGGCTCTCCAAGAGAGCAAGTTGATCTTGATGATGTAGATGAAGATGACGTTCCATCGGCCGCAATTCGCACCATGGCGATTGGAGATGTGCGACCACAGGAACACCAAGAGCAAGATCAACCCTCTTCCTCAATGATGGTGCATCCCCCAACTCAAGATGATGAACAGGTTCCTCAAGAGGAGGCGTGTGATCAAGGGGAGCACAAGAAGACCAAGTTGTGGAGGAAGAAGCACCACGGGCCCCTCCAACTCAAGTCCAAGCGACGATTCAAAGGAATCATCCCGTCGACCAGATTTTGGGTGATATAAGCAAGGGAGTAACAACTCGCTCACATCTAGCTAATTTTTGTGAGCATTACTCGTTTGTCTCTTCTATTGAGCCTTTCAGGGTAGAAGAGGCCTTGCAAGATCCCGACTGGGTGTTGGCCATGCAGGAAGACCTCAACAACTTCAAGCGAAATGAAGTTTAGACCCTGGTGCCACGTCCCAAGCAAAATGTTGTGGGAACCAAGTGGATGTTCCGCAACAAGCAAGACGAGCACAGTGTGGTGACGCGAAACAAGGCTCGACTTGTGGCAAAAGGTTATGCCCAAGTCGCAGGTTCGGATTTCGAGGAGACTTTCGCTCCTATGGCTAGGCTAGAGTCTATTCGCATTCTATTAGCCTATGCCGCTCACCACTCTTTCAGGTTGTTCCAAATGGATGTGAAAAGCGCTTTTCTCAATGGGCCAATCAAGGAGGAGGTGTACATGGAGCAACCCCTTGGCTTTGAGGATGAACGGTACCCCGACCATGTGTGTAAGCTCTCTAAGGTACTCTATGGACTTAAGCAAGCCCCAAGAGCATGGTATGAATGCCTTAGAGATTTTCTAATTGCTAATGCTTTCAAGGTTGGGAAAGCCAATCCAACTCTTTTCACTAAGACTTGTGATGGTGACCTATTTGTGTGCCAAATTTATGTCGATGACATAATATTTGGTTCTACTAACCAAAAGTCTTGTGAAGAGTTTAGCAGGGTGATGACACAAAAATTTGAGATGTCAATGATGGGTGAGTTGAACTACTTCCTTGGGTTCCAAGTGAAGCAACTCAAGGACGGCACCTTCATCTCCCAAACGAAGTACACGCAAGACTTGCTCAAGTAGTTCAGGATGAAGGACGCCAATCCCACAAAGACACCAATGGGAACTGACTGACATGTCGACCTCAACAAAGGAGGTAAGTCCGTTGATCAAAAGGCATACCGGTCTATGATAGGTTCCTTGCTTTACTTATGTGCTAGTAGACCGGATATTATGCTTAGTGTTTGCATGTGTGCTAGATATCAATCTGACCCAAGGGAATTCACCTTGTGGCTGTTAAGCGGATTCTTAGATATTTAGTTGCTACGCCTTGCTTCGGGATCTGGTATCCAAAGGGGTCTACCTTTGACTTGATTGGATATTCAGACTCCGATTATGCCGGGTGCAAGGTTGATAGGAAGAGTACATCAGGGACGTGCCAATTCCTAGGAAGGTCCCTGGTGTCTTGGAGTTCAAAGAAACAAACTTCCGTTGCCCTATCCATCGCTGAGGCCGAGTATGTTGCCACAGGACAGTGTTGCGCGCAACTACTTTGGATGAGGCAAACCCTCCGGGACTTTGGCTACAATCTGAGCAAAGTCCCATTCCTATGTGACAATGAGAGTGCAATCCGCATGACGGATAATCCTATTGAACATAGCCGCACTAAGCACATAGACATCCGGCATCACTTCCTGAGAGACCACCAGCAAAAGGGGGATATCGAGGTGTACCATATTAACACCGAAAACCAGCTAGCTGATATCTTCACCAAGCCTTTAGATGAGAAAAGGTTTTGCAGGTTGCGTAGTGAGCTAAATGTCTTAGATTCGTGTAACTTGGATTGATCTATAGCATACATGTGTTTTATGCCTTTGATCATGTTCATTTATGCATTCAATCTATTTTTGTTCATTTGTGGTGCTCAAGTTGTAAACATGATCCCCGGACCTCACAAGTCCATGTGCAAGTGATGCACTTATTTAGGGGGAGGCATGCTACAACTTGACACTTTGAGACTAATCTTTGTATTTGAGTTCTTGATTTAGTCTCAAAAGTGGATTGAAAGGAAAGGTGAACTTGGACCATGCAAAGACTTCCATTGCACTCCGGTATTAACTCCAAGTTCATTTCTATGCTCTTATTGCCTTTTGCTCTTAATTGACAATTTTGGTGAGGCAATGGGGTTAAAGGGCCAAGAATGATCCTGTTTTGGTGCTTAATGCCAAAGGGGGAGAAATTAAGGCCAAAGCAAATGGATCAGCTACCACTTGTGAAATTTCAAAAAGAGTAGAGTTAGAACTTTTTGATTTGTCAAAATACTCTTATTGTCTCTTATTGTCAAAAGTTGGGGAAGTTGGGGAGAACGTTTGATTATGGGAAAAAGGGGGAGTTTTTGGATCTTTGATCAATTTATCTTGGAATACCTCTCTTTATGCCTCAACAAGTGTGTTTGACTTAGAGATAGGAAATTGAATTTGATTTGCAAAACAAACCAAGTGGTGGCAAAGAATGATCCAAATATGCCAAATTTGAATAAAAAACAATTCTTGTTCTCAATCGTATTGATATTGCATTTCTTTTAGTTGCTTTTTGATGTGTTGGCATAAATCACCAAAAAGGGGGAGATTGAAAGGGAAATGTGCCCTTGGGCCATTTCCAAAGTGTTTTGGTGATTAAGTGTCCAACACATTTTCTCTAAGTGCTAATTTGTGCCGAAGAGTGAAGAATTGCAAATCATATTACAAGGTACGTTTCTAGACTTAGTACATTGATTTGATTACTAATGTATTGTGTCTAAGTGTTAGAAACAGGAGAAATTGGTTTGGAATGGAGTTGGCTGTGTACAGCCAAATGCAGCTCGATCTGGGTGCACCGGACAGTGTCCGGTGCACCAGGCCAGCCTCCGGTGAACAGGCCACTCTCGGGACTTGACGGTGGCGTGCGGCTATAAATCACCGGACTGTCCGGTGGTGCACCGGACTGTCCGGTGAGTCGTTCACGGCGAAGTCGTCGCTCTCATGAAACGTTCAACGGCGTACAGCTAAAATTCACCGGACTGTCCGGTGAGGCACCGGACTATCCGGTGAGCCAACGGTCGACTGCGCCAATGGTCGGTCGCGCAATCCACGCGCGACGCATGGGCACGCCAACGGTCGGCAGGGGGCACCAGACTGTCCGGTGTGCACCGGACAGTGTCCGGTGCGCCAACTGCCAGAAATCTGCAACGGTCGGATGCGCCAGAAAAGGAAGGAGATCGCGCACTGGGCAGCTACAGGGACTGTCCGGTGGTGCATCGGACTGTCCGGTGCGCCACCCGACAGAAGGCAACATTTGCCTTCCAAAGTTGCCTCCAACGACTCCTAGCTGCCTTGGGGCTATAAAAGGGACCCCTAGGCGCATGGAGGAGATATCTAAGCATACTTTGAGCATTCTAAGTCTTCCACACTCCATCTCCGCGCACTTGATTGACTTTGTTAGTGATTTGAGCTCCATTCTAGTGGTGAACTTGCTGCGATTGATTTGAGCTCAAGTCTTGGCTGTGTGTGTGCGTATTGCTGCGGATTTGTGTGTGTTGCTTCCCACCCTTACTCTAGTGCTTTCACTTTGATCTTTGTTGTAAGGGCGAGAGACTCCAACTTGTGGAGATTCCTCGCAAACAGGAAAAGAGATAAGCAAGAACAATTTCGTGGTATTCAAATTGATCATTGGATCACTTGAAAGGGGTTGAGTGCAACCCTTGTCCATTGGGACGCCACAACGTGGAGGTAGGCAAGTGTTATACTTGCCGAACCACGGGATAAACTTGCGTGTCTTGTGTGATTGATTTTCTGTGATACTTGTGGTTGCAAGAGCTCCCTACTTAGCCGTACTAACACTTAACAAAGTTTTGTGGCTATTTAGTTGTCGATTTTTACATGATCACCTATTCACCCCCCCTTCTAGGTGCTCTCAAAAGCATCGAAGGGTGCCATCTTGTCACACCCGGATTTAAGGGTCAAACCCGGGCGCGTTTCAAATGTGTGCTAGGATCAAGTGTCACACATACGATGACTCATGGTACAGGAAACAAATGTCACATTTTTACTATATAATAGGAGTTTTGTACAAAATAACTAAGTAATTACATCATACGAAGACGACAATCTAGCAACCATAGTTGACTGGGAGACGACGATCTAGATCTCTCACGAACTCATCGCGACATCCATCATGCTCCTTATCTTGTGGTACCTATCCTTGACCTAGGGGGTGTCAGTACAACATGGGTGAGCTCACATACGTTCATCGCTCAACAAGATATGGGGAATAATGTGCATGAGCTCACTTACGGTGGGGGCTCATGTGAAGTGTAAGGCTTACCAAACGAGATGGTTAAAGCCGAGCATTGCTTTTAAAGTTGGTCAAAATTTTATTAGCAGTTACTAAGTATAAGTAGATATCAACCCAATCAAATAAGAGATCACAATTAATAATAAACACACAATGCAACGCAAATGACATATTAAGTTTAATTCCATAAGATAATCATGTGAGTGTTCAAGCCGCTCATGACCGTGAGCACGGCTGATATACCAGTTTTACACTCTGCAGAGGTTGCACATCTTTACTGACAAGTTGTGTTACCCATTTGCCATGGGGTCATGAATCTCATACATCTCTACCGAGGAGACGAGGCAGGGTAGCACTACGAGGCCTTTACAAAGTTCCACTAGCTTCAGAAAACCGCTATGGTTTTTGAGAAGGGCGATATAGGAATCCCTCGTCCAAAAGCCATCGCAGCATGATCGACCCGAGAACTTCCCTATATCGTAGCTCCTCCACTAGCTTTCCTAATTAGTCAGCCAAGGGCGTCCATACCGCCCTTGTGGTAGCACTATTTTCCTGGGTGGTTCTCCATGTTCCAATTAACATAATAATCTTGTCATTAACAATAATTAAATCAACACCAAAATTGGAATATGATCATAATTCTGTATAGCATTAATCCCAAAACTAGGTAGAGCAATAACAAGTCTACCTAATAGTTCATTTGTTTGCAAGGTGTGGGGTAAACAATACTAGGGAAACCTATTAGGTCCCATCAAATTAACCTGAGCATGTCACAGTGATTAAACAGAAAACATTATTGGGTAAAGAAAAGTGATCAAGGGCACAACTTGCCTTTTTTTGGTGCAACTCCAGGTACTTCACCAAGTTGGTCTTCAGGTTTCTTGTGACCTCACTGCTATCGTAGCAATATATATAGATAGGCAAAGACTAGGTAAAAATAACATTACACCAAACATGGAAAACAACTGCGTAATATAATTCTACGCACCGCTACGAGATCACAGGTTTGAGAATCACTAAATTCTGAGTTATGGTTATAAAGATATGGTTTTCATAAGATTTATGCAATTAAATAGGAAAACTATGTTTTATGTTGATTATTATAAATTATGTGAGAAAAATATTCTAAATAACTAATTTCAACCTTAATTTAAGTTATAACTTAATTAGAAATAATATTTAGTCATCTTATAATTATAGACAGATTAACTTTGATTAGAAGGGTTAATCTACTAACATAGGTTAAACAAATACCTATTTTGACAACATGTTACTTGGTAAAATAGTGTTACTATAGCGTAGGCAATGTCATTGCCAAGCTAACGCAACTGGAACGGATCAATTCAGAGTTAAGGTGCAAAAGATATGAATTATCCAAGTTTATAGATTTATTTTTATACTTTAAAATCAATTTTGCTCTTGTGTGCGTACTCTACTCCCTTTCTTACTCTGGTTTTTATTGTGATTGCTTGTGTAAGGTGTGAGAGACTCCAACTTGTGCAGATTCCTCACAACTAGGATATTGTGAGATAGAAGGAAGAACTGTGGAACACAAGTTTGATCTTTGGACCACTTGAGAGTGGATGAGTGCAACCCTCATCCATTAGGACGCCACAACGTGGAGTAGGAAAGGGTATTATGCTTGACCGAACCCTAGGATAAAAATTGTCGTGTCTCTATGCCATTTACTTTATTGCAATTTTTATCTCCTCCTTGTTCCAATTCTTCACTTGTGACATTTCTCTAATTCTAATTAAATCTTGATAGAGCAATCAAGTGAAAGGAACTTCTCTCTTCCTCTCTACTCTCAAACTTGGTTTTAATTCTCTCTAACTCATATTTTAGACAAAGTTTGGGTTGGTTGAGTTAAGTTTTGCATGATCACTTATTCACCCCCCTCTAGGTGCTCTCACACGTGCATCTCGCTAAGAAACATGTCCATTGGAGATGTGTGCCCACAAGTGCCCTAGGAGCCTACACCAACACAAGATCAACATTCATCCTCCATACAAGTATCTCCACCAACACAAGATGAGGAACAAGCTCAAGAAGAAGATCAAGTTTAAGATAAAGAGCTACCTCAAGATGATGGCATTGGTCAAGGTGGAGATGAAGTTGAACAAGACAAGGAGGTTGAACAAGAGATTCAGGCATCAAGACCACCACACCCAAGAGTCCACCAAGCAATTCAACGAGACCACCATGTGAACTCCATCCTTGGTGATATTCAAAAGGGGTAACCACCCGCTCTCAAGTTGCTCATTTTGCGAACATTACTCTTTGGTGTCTTCTGTTGAGCCTTACAAAATTGAAGATGCACTTAGAGATCCGGACTAGGTGATGGAAATGCAAGAGGAGATCAACAACTTCACTAAGAATGAGGTTTGGCATTTAGTTCCACATCCTAACCAAAATGTTGTAGGTACCAAGTGGGTATTTCGCAACAAACAGGATGAGCATGATGTGGTGACTAGGAACAAAGCTTGACTCATTGCCAAGGGGTATACACAAGTCGAAGGTTTGGATTTCGATGAAACCTATGCACCCGTAGCTACGCCTGAGTCAATTCACATATTACTTGCCTATGCTACTTACCATGGCTTTAAGTTGTATCAAATGGATGTGAAAAGTGCCTTCCTCAATGGCCCTATCAAGGAAGAGGTGTATGTTGAGCAACCTCCCAGCTTTGAAGAATGTGAGTATCCTTCACATATTTATAAGCTCTCAAAGGCGCTTTATGGGCTTAAGCAAGCCCCAAGAGCATGGTATGAATGCCTAACAGACTTTATTATTACTAATGGTTTCAAAGTTGTAAAGCTGATCCTACACCCTTTACTAAAACAATTTATAAAGACTTGTTTATATGTCAAATCTATGTTGATGATATTATCTTTAGGTTCACTAACAAGTCATCTTGTGAAAAGTTTAGTAGGATCATGGTACATAAATTTGAGATGTCCATGATGGGGAGTTGAAGTATTTCTTAGGATTTCAAATCAAGCAGCTCCAGGAAGGCACCTTCATCAGCCAAACGAAGCACACTCAAGACATAATCAAGAAGTTTGGAATGAAGGATGCCAAGCCCATCAAGACTCTTATGGGGAAAAAATGGGCATCTCAACCTCGAGACAGGAGGTAACTCACTAGATCAAAAGGTATACTAGTATATGATAGATTCATTGCTTTACTTATGTGCTTCTAGACCGGACATTATGGTTTCTATATGCATGTGTGCAAGATTCCAAGCCGACCCTAATGAATGCCACCTAAGGGTCGTTCAAAGAATCTTGAGATATTTTGTTCATACTCCTAGCTTTGGGCTTTGGTACCCCATTTGATTTATCTTTGATCTTGTTGGATATTCAGATGTTGATTATGTCAGATGTAAGGTTGATAGGAATAGCAAATTAGGGACTTATCAGTTTCTGTGGAGATCCCTGGTGTCTTGGGCTTCAATGAAACAAAACTCAATAGCTCTATCCACCACCGAGGCCAAGTACATTGCTACAGGGCATTCCTGTGCACAATTACTCTAAATGAGGCAAACACTTAGGGATTATGCCTACAAATTGAGCAAAGTCCCTCTCCTATGTGATAATGAGAGTGCCATCCACATTGTAGAGAATCTCGTTGAACACAGCCGCACTAAGCACATAGACATCTGGTACCACTTCCTAAGAGACCACTCACAAAAGGGAGACATCGTTATTGACCATGTTAGCACCCACAAACAATTAGTTGATATCTTCACCAAGCCCTTAGATGAAAAGAGATTTTGTGAGATTAGGAATGAACTAAATGTCTTAGATTCTCGGAACCTTGATTGAAATATTGCACACATTGCTCATTTGATACCTTGGATCATGGCATGTCTCTTTCATTTGGTACAAATACATATTTCTTATTCTTCATGTGTCAAGGATAAGACTAATGTGCTTCCAAGTGTTTTTTCAAACTTAGTAGTAGATTGAAAGGGAAATGGATTTGAAGTCAAAGGGAAGGCTTCCACTGCATATCCATTCGGTATCAATTATTCCTTTGCTCAACTCATGTACTTGAATTCATATCTTTTCTGTTAAAGGCATCAAATTTCTTCATTTTTGGCGCTTCATGCCAAAGGGGAGAAATTAATAGGAAAAGCAAAAGGACCGCACCACCACCTTATTTTAAAAACCTTTTAATCTTCCAAATTTGTATTTCTGTATTTGGAAAAATCCTCTTGACAGCTAAGAGGAGAAAAAAACTACTTATGCCAAAGGAGAGAACTTAATCAGGGGGAGTTTATTTGGCCAAATGAAAAGCATTTGAAAAAGGGGAGAATCTTTCAAACTTAGAAAATGCTTTTGAAAAATTATATTCTTCACCTTAGGCCAAATGCAAATGTATTTGAAAATATTTTACCAAAAGATTTGCAAAAACAAGCTAAGCGGTGCAAAATGGTCCAAAATTTTAACTATATCAAAAACATTCTTATGTACTTAGAACTGCTTTCACTTCAGTATCTTATGCACACTTGTCAAATTTGCAAACCAATTACTTTTTTGCACTTTATATTTGCTTTGGTTTATGTTGGCATCAATCACCAAAATGGGGGAGATTGAAAGGGAAATGGCCTTAGCCGTTTTCTCTAAATTGATTTTGGTGTTTGATGACCACCACAACCTTATGGACTAACTAGTTTGCCTAGTTGATTGTTTCACAGGTGCATCACTTGTGCACGGACCATCCAGGCCCTTCCGGCGAATCGTCCGTGACACCTCGTTGCACCTCAAACAAGAACTGTGTAAATCTCAATACTTCTACTATGGACTATCCGAAGGGGAGAAGAGCACCGTCTAGGACCAAGAGCAGATCGTCCAACCTCTAGGCGCGGACTGTCTGTCCGTTGAAAACCAAAAAACCCGAAGGTGCCGAGTTCTGTAAAATTCAATTTTAGCATCCTCACGAACCATCCGGGGTGCATGGTCGGACCGTCCGCTACTTCTTTATCTGACATCTGATGACACATTTAATGCACTTATAGCCATTTATATAATTGTTACTACTGACCGTTGCGATTTCAGACATTGATGTGCAGGGGCGGACCGTCCAGACCAGGAGCGTGGACCGTCCGCTTGTGGCAAAAAGTTGGCAACGACTAGGAAGTGGTTGGTGATAAAAATACAACCCTAACCACCTCCATTCATCACATCCAAGCATTCCATTCATCCACATTCAATACAAGATCAAACACATCAGTCCAAGACACATTCAAAGCTCCAAAGCTTCTCCAAGTGCCATAATTGTGACTAGTCATCATTAGTGATTAGTGCCTTGGAAAGTCTAGAGAGTGTGTGATCTTGTATTTTTTCATTGCTCTTGTTGCTTGGCTTTGTTTATCGTGCTTTCTTCCTCTCCTTCGAAATTCTCATTGACTTGTAAAGCTAGCAAGAGACACTTAATTATGTGGTGATTCTTGCAGGGTCTAAGTGATCCTCAAGATTAAAGAGAAGCACTCAACCAGTCTAAGTGACCATTTGAGAGAGGGAAATGGTCGAAAGACAACCAACCTACGTGCCCTCCTCAATGGGGAGTAGGTTCTTCGGAACCGAACCTCAGGAAACAAATCACCTATGCCTTTGTGTTAATCTTGCATTGAGATTTGATTCTTCCTCTCCCCTCTCTAAGTTCTATTGCTTGAGATCGATTTTGAGTTAGCTCCCAAAGTTATCCACATTGATTGAGCAACTCATGGCAAGAACTATCTTCCGCACTTAGATTTCATTATTACTCATTCTAACACTAACCTCGGGTGAAGTTCGTATTCAAAGTTTATAATTTTTTGGTTTCTCCTATTCACCCCCTCTAGGCGACTTTCACGGGGCTCAGCCTTCAAAGGGCCCATGCAACACCATCACACAAGACCAAAGCCCACACTCTGCGAAGGGATGGACTAGCCCCTCAGAACTAGGCTAGTCGATGGAGGCCCTTGGTGAAGACGCCCGCGTGGCAGGTTCATGCCAACAAGTGAAGGCCTCATGCCGACTCCTAGTGAAGAGTCGAATGACTTCAGTGCTATGATAGCAGGAACACCGAGGTGAAAACGAAGTTGAGTCAGACTTAGCTTTCTCTTGTTGTGAATGTCCTAGCTTCTCCTCCTTGACATCTTGGCCTTTTGAAGTCCTTGTTCGTCCTCTCCAAGGTTCCTAATCATCAAAACATTCATGGCACCAAGCGTAAGCTCTAAAACACAATTAACTAGGTAAGAACGAACCTAAAGATTTAGGTGTCGTGCACGTGCTCGTGTTGTCGGTCCATGTATTATTTGTATGCGAGTGATGTCCTCATCATTCTCCCCACTTGAATTGGAGTCGTCCTAACCTCAGGCGGTGGCAAGGGGATGGCCGAGCAACTCTAGGATGTACAAGGCCTTTAGGCCAAGAAACAGGCGTCGCTGATTTCTGGTAGTTTTCTGGATGTCATCTTGTTATGACAATTTGCATTAGCTCCGAGCATGTATTGACGTGGGGTCAGTTGAGTTGGAAAGCTTATGTTCTTAGCTTTCCAACTACATCTAGAACGTCGAAAACGGAGTCCGTATGTGGTTTGGATGTTCATTTTTGTGAGGACCACTCCTGCAGTCCTAACCTGATTCACGAATAAACTGGACTTGAACTTACCCTGAGCTTGGGATGCTATGATTGATTGGGCCTTGACCATATAGTTTACGCCCATGTACTCATCATTCTCCCCTTCTTAGTTTTGAATGATCCTCGACTCAAATTCATTGGTGCCTACAAAAGGTGTTGATGTAGTGTTTGATGTCGTCCAACCTTGCTCCCCTTCTTGAAGTTGACCCTGTTGTTGTAAAACATACAAAGAAGGACAAGTAGACCTGAACGTGAAATGGTTAGATTTAACATACCCTCTAATTGATCATATTGTTTCATAACAAAAGGATATTTCATATTTGAATAAACATATATTCGATGTACCATATATTTTCCTTTCCAATTATATCTTCCAATAACATGATATGTATGTTTAGATAACCATGACAAATCAGCACTAAAAAAAGTTTCTCCTCTAAATTATTTAGATTACATAGAACAACAAATTCAATATAGCCCAAAGTATTTAAAGAAGATAACAATTTCAGCTCATCATGCACACTAGTTATATGATCGAATGTTCTAGTTTTAGCACAATTAATAGGATTAGAAGCAACAACATCAAGTTTGTTCTCTAGTTCTGGCATACAAATAATAGTATTATCATCACACAACTCTTCTTTATAACAATGAACAACAGACAATCCTTTTGTAACAAAGGCAACTTAGATTTATCTGAAGGCATCACTTATTCACTTTAGTAGAATTACTCAAACTATTTTTAGTATCACCCATAGAAACAAATTGTTCTCTCATAAGTGCTTTCAGATCAGTCCAAGTTTGTGGTTTCTCATAGTCCTGCAAATTATTCCACCAAACTAATGCATCATTCGTTAAAGTATTAGCCACAATTTTATTTTTTGCCTATCACATATATGACATCGTTCAAAAATCTTATCCATTGATGCTTCCCATTCATTATACTCATTTGCAATATTTTCATCAAAAGAAGAGAAGGATGGATATATCGAACATGACGGAGGCGAATCACCATCGATGGTGTGGCTCTCAAAGGCTTTGGTCAATGGGAGTAGTATCTCCTTCAATTCTAGATAGGAGACACACTCATCGTCAGTAGGCTTAGAGCCCTTATCCTTGTCCATTTGGGTCTTTGGTCCTGTCATTGTTAGTATAAAACCGAGACAAAAAGGCAACAAACAAATAGTGTGAACCCTACAACTACTCTCACGGGTGATGGTGGAACACAAGTTATGAAAGCGTCTTACCCCGCTCTTACAAGTTTCTTACCAGCACTGTAGGTGGCAAATGATGGCCGGTCTGACTGCCCAAAGAGCGTGGGTGTGATTGCAAAGGAGTACCTATTCTGCTTGAGAGAAAGGTGGAGCTTTGGGATGGCTCACTAAATATATATTTGTGGCACACAAGTTAGTAAGAAGTGCTGAATAAGTGTTCCAAGTACTCGTCCTATGTATTGGCCTAGAGAATATATTGAATAGTTGGACCAAGACACAAAGGAGGTGACAAGGATCTAGGAACAACAAGGGAACAAGTTGGAATGAAAAAACAACCACACAAGTGCACAAATCAATGGTGTTTCTGTTTATGCACACTCTTTTTCTCTGATTTTTTCTTCTTTTTTTGTACGACTTTTATTTTCACTTGTCTTTTTATATTCTCTTTTTTTCAAAAGAGTGCCACAAAAACAAGATATAACACAAAAGTATAAAAAATATTCACATCTGTTTGTCATACATTTTATCCTCTAACTTCAACATACTATTTGACAAATTTAAAGATCTCAAACGCAAAAACTCACAACATGAAATTTGTAAGTATCATTTTTACTTTTTTAGAAATATGGATCGACTATTTTGGATAAAGGAAGTGGGAGATATTGACCCCGAAATATAGATTGGTCCGAAATTTTAGGATCGCAAACAAATTTACTTCCAATACCAAGAACTCCTTGATACTGATGTTTTATGGAAATATGGTAAATAAGAAAGTACAAGAACACTATATTCCAGAAAGTACAAGAACACTAAATTCCAAGTTCGTATGTGAGATTTATGCTCAAAATACCGAACTAGGCAGAAATTAATCTCATAAGGACAAGATGATGAGATGAAAAATGATGGGATCTGTTTTGGAGTTTGAATTTATTGGATCGTAGTGGATGAAACAGATTATACTAAACCAAAACAAATCTAAACCAGCAACAAGACCTTGACCTAGGACACAAACTCAATACAGTGAAATCTTAAACCAAATTGTGTATAGGCTAAGGTGAAGTCTGTAGGTCACGATACACTAATGGTTTTTAAAGATATGACCTAATGTTAGGACTCTTTTCTCTATGGCTTTTTTGTTGGTTATAGGACGAACAAAATGAATTTAAAGGTTAGATTATACTTCACGGGCAACATGAATCTTGATACCACTTGATAGAGGGTGAGGCCTGATCTTTCGTGAGATAGGATAACTTGATTGGGTGGAGATCTCGACGTTGATGATCCAAGGCTCCGAGCGAACGGATCCTCGCAATCACTACACCACTACTCCATTGGTTATCACCTGTGACACATGAGTGACCTCACGTTGAAGGCTTATCCCTGCAAGCGCAATCAAGAACACAAGCAAGAACACGAAGAACGCAACCAAAACTGGGTTGATTACGAGTTGGGGTCTTACAAACCGATGAATGGCAACACTTTTCGATGACAGTATCATCTAAGCAAAACCCAAACCCTAATGTGGTGGTGGCTGCTGATAAAATAGAGGTTAAAGGTGTGTGTGACTCTTGATATCACCCCTAATGGGCTCCAACACAATACACGACCCAACAGATCAACAAACAGTGTCGCAACACCAAAATGGAATCTAAACACTTACTTGTTTCAACGATTCCCATTGACTCTGGATAAATTTTAAGGTGGTTCTGATTGGGTTGGAAAGCTTATCTCCTTAGCTTTACATCCATATAAAGTCCAACCTAATTGGAGTTTGGATGCATCATGGGCGTCCATTTTAGTGCAGACTGGTACTGGACTCCAAGGTGGACACGAAGTTGAGTCAGACTTGGCTTTCTCTTGTTGTGAACATTCTAACTTCTCCCCATTGATATCTTAGCCTTTTCCAAGTCCTTGCTGGTCCTCTCCAAGGTCCTAATCATCAAAACATCCATGACACCAAGCGTAGGCTCTAAAACACAATTGACTAGGTAAGAACAAACCTGGAGATTTAGCTGTCGTGCAAGTTCTTGTGTTGTTGGTCCATGCATTATTTGTATGGTAGTGATGTCCTCATCAGCCCACCCCAACTAGACAATGATGTCCCCACTTATCAGCCTCTCTTAAGGGTAAAGAGCCTGGTGGAGTTAGAATAGTGGACTTATTATTCTCTAATTACCCCATTGTATAGTATATTTCAGGAATGTAGTTGGTAACCCGGGATATGAACATATTTTAGGACACTGACCCCGCTTGTCCTATAAATATCCTTGTCCTGTAGCTACACGAGACACACTTTACAAGATATTTGAGCTCTCAACCATACTTTTTGTCATGCCAGCTATCGCTCTTGTTTCCGAGTGCTTGGGCCCACTGTTTCTGTCCCAACACCTACACCAGTTGTGCCCTAACCTACGCTAGCCATGCCCATCTGGTGCTTGCCATGATGTGACCTCCAACCGTGCCATGACCTCCTATCGACATGACCTCGCCTTCCTTTGTCAAATTGCCATGCACTTCATCATCGTAGCTCCAATCGAAATTCAACTAGCTTGAGAGAGGTTGTTCCTGTGTTGTGGCCCTCTATTTCAGCCAGGGAAGAAGCTATGTGTCACTCCCGGTTTCAGAAGGCAAACCGGATGCGAACTATGTATGTGATAGGACCAGAACTCATGTACACAGTAATTACATAAATGACTCATCATAGCACAATGCTTTAAATATTATTACAGACTTCAGTCATTAACATGATATAAATGAAAGTGCACATAATAGAAACATAACCAACATAAATAAACCCACCACAGGCAGCTGACTGGGGGAGGTCGCTAGCCTAATCCTCTAACTTGTCAAAGTCCTAGAACTCCTGGAGATCCAGCTCAATGCCTTCTTCCTCACCTGAGCAGTGGTTGCATCGAGAGCAACCTGGTGTTTTGTGAAAGCAAGGGTGAGTACACATCAACGAACTCAGCAAATGTCCCGTTTGGCTGAGGTGGACTAGCTTTATATAGGATTAGGCTCAAAGCAGTTGTTTTAATATGTCAGGTTTTATCATTAATATAAGACAAGTTTTAACATTAATCCCAAGTTATTACCATGGGATATCTCCTCATAGAGGAAATATCAGTACCTACATTCATGTTCATCATAACCAAATCCATCATAATATCTGTAACCATCGTATCATTGTATCTCTAATCAAAGGAGCTCCCAACATCATTCTTAACCGTGAGCACGACTGATATATCAATTTCATTCCTCTGTAGAGGTCACACACTTTACCCATGAGTTGTGATTCCCTTTCTGCCCGGGGCTCTAGCCTCCCCATTGATCACATCCAAGGTGATCCGGCGGGGTTTCACTACATAGCTTTTACAAAGATTCCCCAAAGGTCATAGCTACTTGTTAGGTTTCTCTGGTTTGATAAACATAGTACCCATCCCCATAGGAGGGGTGACTAAAAAAGCAACACAAAAGGACCTCGGCACCTAGCCTCGGCAAAGCAAGTACTATGCTCGGACCCCATTGATGCCACAACAGAGAAGCAGACTACACCTCAAGATCCTCTAATTAATTAGCTAAGGGCGTCCCATACCACCCTCATGATTGCACTGTTTTCCTAGGTGATCCAACGAATAGATCCTTATGGAGATGTACTCGAGAAACAGCTCGAGCATCCTTTAGTGTCATAAGTTCATCATCATATCTAGAATAAAAACATCGTATAATAAAATATTCTCATCATGTCCATTGATTAAAGTAGAGCTCTAGCATAAAGTTAATCATAATAGCCCAACCCAAAAAGGTAACAAGGGCATGATAAATAGAAACTTAGTCAGTACTAGGATGATCATGGTATGCAGAATAATGAATTATAAAGTGAATAGAACATAATAGGTCAGATGACACTTGCCTTCACCAAACGAGTGCTCAGGGTCTAAAATCTCGTAGAACTCGAAAAGCTTGATCACTTGGTCGTCGGAGCTTGATCGTTGATTCCTTGAAAATCGAGAACATATCACATTCTATTCACGACATGCGACAAACACGAAAAGGCACAAGCAAACAAACATATATATGCATAAGAACATTACACCATACAAGGGAAAACATTATAAACATAAGCTAATACCAAATAGAACTCGCTTCTACGGTCACGTGAGGAAAAGAAACGCGATAGTTAGAACTAGGATTGAGAAGTTATCTTGTTTACGCTAAACAAGTATTAGTTAGAACATTTAATTCGACATAATTATATTAATTGACATTTTGTGAGATCCTGGCCACTGGGATGGTGATATCCTGGCCCAAGGCTTAATAGAATTAATAGAGTATCCATACCCACAAGGTGCATCTTCTTTTTCGGAAGCCTATCTCGAAAGAACCTTCAGGTTAAGCGTGCTTGGCTTGGAGCAATTTAGGATGGGTGACCGATCGAAAAGTTTTCTTAGGTGCGCATGAGTGAGGACAAAATGCGCACAAAGACCTGTGTTGGTCTGTGGGGACAATATATGATCCTAGCGAGCTTCCAGGAGTAAGTACCGTCGGTCCAGGGATTGGGCGAGGTGTTATAAGTGGTATCAGAACCGACCCTCATGGTTTCACGGGCATGTGTGGGTTAGGGGTTCGGGTATATGTCGCATGGTGCATGTGGGCCCAGAGTGGTCACATGGTGAAAGGGAAATAGGGTTAACCTTTTCTTACAATTAATTTGGTGGTTGAAAAGTCCAACACAAGCATATGGACTAACTAGTTTGCTCTAGAATTCATATATTACATGTGCATAAGGTTCAACACAAACCAATAAATATTCAAGTTAGGGACCCAATTCAAAAGGAGCAAAAAGGAATTGAGTGTGCTGTGGATTGGCGCACCAGAATGTCCGGTGTGCCACCGGACAGTGTTCGGTGCACCAGGGCCGTACAGGTGCTAAGAAGCCACTCTCGGGAAAACGCAGGCACGCTCCGCTATAATTCACTGGACTGTCCGGTGAGCCAGCGGGCAACGGTTATCCAGCGCGCAATGATCAACTCTGACTGTGGGAATAGTGAGCAACAGTGCCGCACAGAAGTCAGAGCAGCAAGTCAGAGGGGCACCGGACTGTTCGGTGCACAACCAGATTGTCCGGTGCCATAAGAAGACAAAGGTGTCAACGGTCAACTCCTCCAGAACCCTAACGGTTGGGTGACGTGGCGGCGCAGCGGACACTGAACAGTGTCTGTCCGATGCGCCCATCGCCAGCAGCCTCCCCAACGGCTACCTTGGTAATTGAGGGCTATAAATACCCCCCAAACCACCACAACTCCAAGCATCCAAGTTTTCTGAATATCACATTCAATACAAGAGCTCTAGCCGTCAGTCCAAGACACAATACAAAAGATCAAATCCTCTCCCCGAGTCCCAAATTCACTCCAAACACTTAGTGGCTTGTGAGAGAGAGATTCTTGTGTTCATTTGAGTTCTTGTCACTTGGATTGCCTTTCTTCTTTTCCCATTCTTATTCTCAAGTGCTTTGTAAGCAAGGCAAGAGACACCAAGTGTGTGGTGGTCCTTACGGGGTCTTAGTGACCCGTGAGATTAAGGAAGAAGGCTCACTCGGTCTGAGTGACCGTTTGAGAGAGGGAAAGGGTTGAAATAGACCCGGTCTCTGTGACCTCCTCAATGTAGACTAGGTTCTTTGGAATCGAACCTCGGTAAAACAAATCACTGTGTTCACTTGCCTTATTTCTTGGTTGATTTGTTTTCCTCTCTTTCTGACTTGAATTAACTCTAATGCTAATCCCCGACCTTAGTGTGTGTTTAAAGTTATAAATTTTAGGTTTCGCCTATTCACCCCCCTCTAGGCGACTTTCAATTGGTGTCAAAGCCCAATGCTTCATTAGAGTCTAACAACTCAAAGTGATGTCGGGAGATCATGCCAAGAGGGAGATTATGACCGGCGAAAAGGCCGCAAGCTCGGGGAGGACTCTTTCGAGAGAGTCCGACAACAAGAACAAGGAGGAATCCTCTTCCTCCATCAAGTCCCTTCGGAGAGGTGACAAGACAAAGATGATGAAGAAAGTGGTCTACTACGAGACCGACTCTTCGTCACCCTCCACATCGAGCTCCGAGTCATCCGTCGCTTCTAAGCACCATGAGCGCAAGAAGTATAGTAAGATGTCTCTTTGTTATCCCCGTATTTCTAAGCGCGCTCCATTACTTTTCGTTCCCTTAGGCAAACCACCGTATTTTGATGGTGAAGATTATTGTATGTGGAGTGATAAAATGAGGCATCATCTAACCTCACTCCACAAAAGCATATGGGATATTATTGAGTATGGAGCGCAGGTACCTCAAGTCAGGGACAAAGACTATGACTCAGACGAGGCCGCCCAAATTAGGCACTTTAACTCCCAAGCCACGTCTATACTCCTCGCCTCCTTGTGTCGAGAGGAGTATAACAAGGTGCAAGGATTAAAGACCGCCAAGGAAATTTGGGATGTCCTCAAGACCGCGCACGAAGGGGACGAGGTGACCAAGATCACCAAGCGCGAAACGATCGAGGGGGAGCTCGGTCGATTCGTCCTCAACAAAGGAGAAGAGCCACAAGCAATGTATAACCGACTAAAGACAATGGTGAACCAAGTGCGCAACCTCGGGAGCACCAAGTGGGATGACCATGAAATGGTCAAGGTTATTCTTAGATCACTTGTTTTTCATAATCCCACTCAAGTGCAACTAATCTGTGGAGACCCTAGATATAAACAGATGTCTCCTGAGGAAGTAATTGGCAAGTTTGTGAGCTTTGAACTTATGATCAAAGACACCAAACATATTGTCAACTTGGAGCAAGGCGCCACCTCCACACCCAAGGTGCAACCCATCGCATTCAAAGCGACCGAAGAAAAGGAGGAGTCTACATCAAGTAGGCTTCCAATCGACGCTTCCAAGCTTGACAACGAGGAAATGGCGCTCATCATCAAGAGCTTTCGTCCAATCCTCAAGCAAAGGAGGGGGAAGAACTACAAGTCCCACTCCAAGAAGGTATGCTACCGGTGTGGTAAGTCCAGTCACTTTATTGCTAAATGTCCTATTTCAGTGAAAGTGATAGGGACGACGACAAGAAAGGGAAGAAGAAGGAGAAGAAGAGATACTACAAGAAGAAGGGCGGCGATGCCCACATATGTCAGGAATGGGACTCCGATGAGAGCTCCACCGACTCCTCCTCCGATGAGGATGCCTCCAACATCGCCGTCAACAAAGGCCTCCTCTTCCCAAACGTCGGCCACAAATGTCTTATGGATAAGGACGACAAGAAGAAGAAGGGTTTGTAGTGCATGCCAAGCAGGAAAGCAATTTGGTGCTCATCATCCACACAAGAACATCATGATGACTGATAGACCGCTCGAGCTAATCCACATGGATCTATTCGGCTCGATTGCATACATAAGCATCGGCGGGAGTAAGTACTGTCTAGTTATTGTGGATGATTATTCTCGCTTCACTTGGGTGTCCTTTTTGCAAGAAAAATCACAAACCCAAGAGACCTTAAAAGGATTCTTAAGATGGGCTCAAAACGAGTTCGGATTAAGGATCAAAAAGATAAGAAGCAATAATGGGACGGAGTTCAAGAACTCTCAAATTGAAGGCTTTCTTGAGGAAGAGGGGATCAAGCATGAGTTCTCTTCTCCCTACACACCTCAACAAAATGGTGTAGTGGAGAGGAAGAATAGAACTCTAATGGATATGGCAAGAACCATGCTTATTGAGTACAAGACTCCGGACCAATTTTGGGCTGAGGCGATTAACACCACCTGCTACTCCATCAACTGGTTATATCTTCACCGAATCCTCAAGAAGACATCATATGAACTCCTCACTGGTAAAAAGCCCAATGTTTCATATTTTAGGGTCTTTGGGAGTAAATGTTTTATTCTTATTAAAAGAGGTAGAAAATCTAAATTTGCTCCTAAGGCAGTAGAAGGCTTTTTACTAGGTTATGACTCAAACACAAGGGCATATAGAGTCCAACAAATCCACTGGATTAGTTGAGGTTTCTTGTGACATTGTGTTTGATGAGACTAATGGCTCCCAAGTGGAGCAAGTTGATCTTAATGAACTAGATGATGAAGAGGCTCCGTGTGTTGCACTAAGGTACATATCCATTGGGGATGTGTGTCCTAAGGAATTCGAAGAGCCTCCACAAGCACAAGATCAACCATCATCTTCCAACCAAGCATCTCCACCTACCCAAGATGAGGAATAGGCTCAAGATGATGAAAATGAAGAGGATGAGCCACCTCAAGAGGAGGACAATGATCAAGGGGGAGATGAAGAGGATAAAGATAAGGAAGATGATCAAGAAATTCAGGGTCAAAGACCGCCACACCCAAGAGTCCACCAAGCAATTCAACGAGATCACCCGTCAACTCCATCCTTGGTGACATTCATAAGAGGGTAACCACTAGATCTCGAGTTGCTCATTTCTGTGAACATTACTCTTTTGTGTCCTCTATTGAGCCATATAGGGTGGAGGATGCACTAAGAGATCCGGATTGGGTGCTGGCAATGCAAGAGGAACTCAACAACTTCACGAGGAATGAGGTATGACATTTAGTTCCACGTCCTAACCAAAATGTTGTAGGCACCAAATGGATATTCCGCGACAAGCAGGATGAGCATGGTGTGGTGACAAGAAACAAAGCCCGACTTGTGGCCAAAGGTTATTCACAAGTCGAAGGTTTAGACTTTGATTAAACTTATGCACCCGTAGCTAGGCTTGAGTCATTTTGCATATTACTTGCCTATGCTACTTACCATGGCTTTAAGCTCTATCAAATGGACGTGAAAAGTGTCTTCCTCAATGGACCTATCAAGGAAGAGGTCTATGTTGAGCAACCTCCCGGCTTTGAAGATAGTGAGTATCCTAACCATGTATATAAACTCTCAAAGGCGTTTTATGGGCTCAAGCAAGCCCCAAGAGCATGGTATGAATGCCTACAAGATTTTCTTATCACTAATGGTTTCAAAGTCGGAAAAGCTGATCCTACTCTCTTTACTAAAACTGTTGCAAAAGATTTGTTTGTATGCCAAATCTATGTTGATGATATTATATTTGGGTCTACTTAGAAGTCAACTTGTGAAGAGTTTAGTAGGATCATGATACAAAAATTTGAGATGTCTATGATGGGGGAGTTGAAGTATTTCCTAGGATTTCAAATCAAGCAACTCTAAGATGGCACCTTCATCAGCCAAACAAAATACATTCAAGACATACTTAAGAAGTTTGGGATGAAAGATGACAAACCCATCAAGACACCCATGGGAACCAATGGGCATCTCGACCTCGACACGGGAGGTAAATCCGTAGATCAAAAGGTATATCTGTCGATGATAGGATCTTTACTCTACTTATGTCATCTCGACTGGATATTATGCTTTCTGTATGCATGTGTGCAAGATTTCAGGCCGACCCTAAGGAAGTTCACCTTAGGGTCGAAAAGAGAATCATGAGATATTTAGTTTACACTCCTAAGTTTGGGCTTTGGTACCCATGAGATCCACTTTTGATTTAATAGGTTATTCCGATGCCGATTGGGCAGGGTGTAAAATTGATAGAAAGAGCACACCTGGGACTTGTCAGTTTCTAGGAAGATCCCTGGTGTCATGGGCTTCAAAGAAACAAAACTCAGTAGCTCTTTCCACCGCCGAAGCCGAGTACATTGCCGCAAGCCATTGTTGTGCACAATTACTTTGGATGAGGCAAACCCTCAGGGACTATGGCTACAAATTGAGCAAAGTCCCTCTTCTATGTGACAATGAGAGTGCAATCCACATGGCGGATAATCCCGTGGAACACAACCGCACTAAGCACATAGACATTCGGTACCACTTTCTGAGAGATCACCAACAAAGTGGGATATCAAAATAGCTTATGTAAACACCAAGAACCAATTAGTCGATATCTTTACCAAACCCCTAGATGAGAAAACCTTTAGCAAACTTAGGAATGAGCTAAATATACTTGATTCTCGGAATTTTGATTGAAACAATGCACACATTGCTCATTTATATACCTTTGATCATATCTCTTTCATTTGGTACAAATGCATATTTCTTATTATTCTTGTAACAAGGCTACGACTAATATGTTTTCAAGTGTATTTATCTGCTAAGTCGTAAATTGAAAGGGAAATGGAGACTTCAGCAAAGAACAAGGCTTCCACTCCACAACTCTGACGGTATCATCTACCCTTTGTCGTTGTTCCTCCACTCTCAATTGGTATAATCCTTCACTCCAATGTACTTGTACCATATGGGAGAAAGATGCAAAAGGGCTCTCAAAGTCTCCGTTTTTGGCGGTTCATACCAAAGGGGGAGAGAATATTAAGGCCAAAGCAAAAGGACCGCACCACCACCATTTTAAAAATTTTCGAAATGAAGTTTTACTTGATATTTTTCACATTGGTATCTATGTCATGGCAATTTCTCAATTGGTATCTATCTCAATTGATGTATTCTCAAAAATAGTATTTGATATCAATTGGTATCTTTGCCTCATTTGATTTGTGTAAGTGAAATTTCAATTGGTATATAATTTGCAATTAATCCTTCAATTGGTATTGTTTTAATTTTCAAATTGGTATCTATTTTAAAAACCATCTTGAAAGCTAAGAGGAGAATTTCATTCAGGGAGAGTTTTATTTAGTCAAAGGAAAAGCATTTGAAACAGGGGGAGAAATTTCAAATCTTGAAAATGCTTCTTGCAATCTTATTCATATACCTTTGACTATTTCCAAAAGAATTTGCAAAAACAAAACAGTGGTGCAAAAAGTGGTCCAAAATGTTAAATAAAAGAAAAGCAATCCATTCATATCTAGTGAGATTATCAATTAGTTTAATTCTAAGTAACCTATGCACTTACCATATGCAAACTAGTTCTTTTCTACACTTTATATATTTTCTTTGTCTTGTGTTGGCATCAATCACCAAAAAGGGGGAGATTGAAAGGGAAATAGGGTTAACCTTTTCCTACAATTAATTTTGGTGGTTGAAAAGTCCAACACAAACATATGGACTAACTAGTTTGCTCTAGAATTCATATATTACAGGTGCATAAGGTTCAACACAAACAAATAAATATTTAAGTTAGGGACCCAATTCAAAAGGAGCAAAAAGGACTTGAGTGTGCTGTGGACTGGCGCACCGGACAGTGTCCGGTGCACTAGGGCCGTACAGGTGCCAAGCAGCCACTCTCAGGAAAACGCAGACGCGCTCTACTATAATTCACCGGACTGTCTGGTGAGCCAGTGGGCAACGACTATCCAGCGCGCAACGGTTGACTCTGACAACGGGAACAGTGAGCAACAGTGCCGCGCAGAAGTCAGAGCAGCGAGTCAGAGGGGCACCGGACTGTCCGGTGCACCACCAGACTGTCCGGTGCCACAAGAAGACAAAGGCGCCAACGGTCAACTGCTCCAAAACTCTAATGGTTGGGTGACGTGGCGGCGCACCGGACACTGAACAGTGTCTGTCCGGTGGCGCACCGGACTGTCCGGTGCGCCCTTCACCAGCAGCCTCCCCAACAGCTACCTTGGTGGTTGAGGGCTATAAATACTCCCCAACCACCACAACTCCAAGCATCCAAGTTTTCTGAATATCACATTCAATACAAGAGCTCTAGTCTTCACTCCAAGACACAATACAAAAGATCAAATCCTCTCCGAGTCCGAAATTCACTCCAAACAATTAGTGGCTTGTGAGAGAGATTCTTGTGTTCATTTGAGTTCTTGTCGCTTGGATTGCCTTTCTTCTTTTCCAATTCTTATTCTCAAGTGCTTTGTAAGCAAGGCAAGAGACACCAAGTGTGTGGTGGTCCTTGTGGTGTCTTAGTGACCCGTGAGATTAAGGAAGAAGGCTCACTTGGTCTGAGTGACCGTTTGAGAGAGGGAAAGGGTTGAAATAGACCCGGTCTTTGTGACCTCCTCAACTGAGACTAGGTTCTTTGGAACCGAACCTTAGTAAAACAAATCACCATGCTCACTTGCCTTATTTCTTGGTTGATTTGTTTTCCCTCTTTTTCCGACTTGAATTTAACTCTAACACTAACCCCCGACCTTAGTGCGTGTTTAAAGTTATAAATTCCAGGTTTTGCCTATTCACCCCTCTCTAGGCGACTTTCACATGTCATGGCATATGATGACCCTAGACACACAGACGTGGCTAAGAGGGGAGGTTCCTGGATTAGGGTTGACCATCGAGGACGTCGGTCTTCTAAGAGGGTGGATTGTGATATCCTGGCCCCCTGGGATGGTTATATCCTAGCCTAAGGCTTAATAGAATTAATAGAGTATCCATACCAATAAGGTACATTTTCTTTTTCGGAAGCCTATCTCGAAAGAACCTCCAGGTTAAGCATGCTTGACTTGGAGCAATTTAGGATAGGTGATCGACCGGAAATTTTTCTCGGGTGCGCATGAGTGAGGACAAAGTGCGCACAAAAGATCCGTGTTGGTCTATGAGGGCAATATATGATCTTATCGAGCTGATAGAAGTAAGTACCGCCGGTATAGGGATTGGACGGGGTGTTACACATTTATCAAATGTAAATTAAAATTACTACTTAGTTTTGGCTAACTTACTATTTTAATAATGGACGATTAAATAAATAGATAATTAACTGACATGAGGGATTATAAGCGAATGATTTAATATCGCGCGTGGATAGTGCGCAATGCGCGTGAACGACGCGTGGCAAGGTATGCGCGACACGTGTGAATGACGCGTGACGACGCGCAAAACTACATGCGAAACAGCATACGTGACAGGCACGAACGACACACGACAACATATGAGACAATGCGCAGACTAGATGCGCGGCGCAAACGCGCGCGACACGCTGCAAACTATGACGCGCGCGGAGAGCGCGTGCGACACATAAAAACTACTAAATAGATATCGTGTTTATACTAAAAAGCATTAATTTAAAATATTTTAAATTGACATTAATCATATTAACATGTATTTTAAAACACACAAATTAAAACTATGAATTAGTTTTAATTAGAAAGCTATTTTAATAATCTTTGATAAACAAATTAATAGATTAGTTAATTAAAGCATATGATATGATAAAATAATATTGTTAACGTGTATACATATTATTGTGAAGCTAACCTAACTGAAACTGAATAAATCGAGCATCTAAAGCATATTGAGTTAATAAATTTTCACGGGTTTACAGTGACCACGAATGGTCACGGATTTTTCAGCCACAGATGATCCAACATGGGGCCGTGACGTGGGGTGGTTTCCTGGCTTGGTCACATACGCATGCAGCTCGGAATTCACGTGGGCATGCATGTGGGCGGGCCCACACGCAGTGGCCAGAAGATTTGCCGATGCATGCAACCTGCCATGTACGTGGTCGGGCCGTGGATGTTTATTCCTCGCACGAATAGAGATGGTAACGGGTTCCTGTCGAGTTTTGTTAGACTAAAACTATGTTCCAATATTCATACCCATATACGGATATAATTCTATACCTATATCTAGACATGTCGAGTATTCTATACTTGAAAGATATCTATACCCATTTAGGGCTTGTTCGGTTTTACTCCAATCCATATAGATTGAGGGGGATTGAGGGGGTTTCAATCTCTAGTAAGTTAAAATCTCCTCCAATCCGTATCAATCTCCTCCAATTCATATGGATTGAAAATAACCGAACAAGTCCTTAGAGTAGTGGAGCAACGCTTGATTGCCCAACTTGTTTTATGTCGAATGATGAGCGTCGAGCGGCAACGTCCGGTCTTCCATCTTCCAGGTGCGAGCGTAACACGTACCTGCATGTAACTTGATCACTTGGATTGCACATTACACTTGGATTGCACATTAGCAAAGAGTAGCATCACAGAAGATTAGATCTTTGGATGTGCTTTACTGTTTTGGCCGGTTGTCTACCTACTTCTATCATGTGTCCCAATGCCTATGTAGCATGTAGTTTGTGCTCAAGAGTCATGAGCTCAAAACAAATCATTGAGCTAGGACAAAATTTTAGAGAATTGTTGGCTATATTCTGAGTATTTTAGAGGGCTATTTAAATTTATACCCTTAGTTTTGCCACCTTTCTCATTTTTACCCTTAGTTGATTTTTTTCTCGGTTTTGCCCTTCTGTTCTACAGCACTCGAAGGATAAAACTGAGCAAAAAACACGACTAAAGGTAAAAATGAGGACACCAGCAAAATTAAGGGCACCACCTTAAAAAATCGTATCCATGGGTACACGGGTACGAGTTTACAGTACCCGTTTTACGCGTTGGTCCTCTTTTCTCCCATTAATAGACCCATGAGTATAAAATTACGACCAAATTCGTCCCCTAATGGAATAATTACCCGTCCAGTAATGAATAAGGGGTCCCATTACCTTCTTTACCCACGTACAGCAATAGAAGCGGGCAGCAACAGTTTAACTGGGCGGCTCGCCGATGGGGGCAGAGCGACGACGCTCGCTGGAGTCGAGGCTACGCTTAGCCAAGTGGGAGTTCGCGTGGGGGAGAGCCAACGGTCGGCCGGGCTGGTGCCCGCTGCCCAAGGTAGCCCAGCCAAGGAGCGTGCGCGGCTGGACTGCGCAGGGGCAAACGTCGTGGGGCCCATCGTGCAGTCGTGCCCAGGCGTCGGGCTGTTGGCCACACTGCAAGGGAGCGCCACCATGGGGTTGGCTTCGAGGGGGCAGGTTGTGCAAGGGGCTCGGGTGGCACGCGACGTAGCAGTGCATACGCAGACGATCAGGGACTACGAAGCATGGAGGAGGGATTGTGCCCTTCTACCGTGGCAAGGCGAGGGCCTTGGGGCTCGACCAGGGTGCTTGCGGAGCATGCAGGGGAAAAGGAAGAAGAGTACGACCATGGAAGGGAGAGGGAAAAGGAGAAGAATTCTCACCTACGCAACAATGGATTAGATGTGTCAAGAAGGCGATAGTGCGACTCTACCGCGACGGAGGCGTGGCGCAGGGGAAAAAAGGAGCACGACACAACTGTGTGGGAAAATAAGAGGGATGGGTTGTTCATGGCGATAGGCATGCGTATATATATAGGAGGGGTGCAGTGAGTGGTTATGTCGGGAGTGATAATTAGGGATACCCAAATTATCCCCCCGAAGAACGCACTCAGAGGAGTAACAACGAAACCCCTGAGGGAAAATAGCCTAGGCACCTCTTAAGCCGAGGCTTCTCCCCGAGAGTCTATCACCTCGAGCAGAACTCTGCCTCGCCCGAGGTCACCACCGCTCCGTCCATCTCGCCTGAGCTGATCTCTAGCAAGTAAGACAAAAACGCCCAAAAACAGGAAGGGAACATGCACATTTAATGTGCATACCTACCCCACGCCGCGGCATCAGGTGCACAGTAGCTAACAAGATAACAATCATATCCAGGTGCAACAACATGATTATGTCTCCGCTACAGTGCGCGCACGCCGCTTGCCATCTCCCGATGGGACATCTAATATGACAGGCAAAGCAGACCGGCCCTCGACCACAACTCTCCGCCTCGCCCGACGCCGAGTCCAATCCACGGGCACAATCTCTGCCTCACCCGACGTCGAGTCCGGTCCTCGGGCAATTTCTCCGCCTCACCCGACGCTGAGTTCGACCCTCGGATGAATTCTCCACCTCACCCGAGCTCGGCCTCGGCCACCTACTCCGCCGTGAATCCCGCGGATGGCCACTCTGCCAAACTGTGGCGCACGTCAAGGGATGGCTCGTCCAACACCTTGGGAAGACTTCTGCCTCGCCCGAGCAGGGCTCTGACCTCGATAAGAGTAGCATGGAATCTCGATGTCATCCCACGCAAGGATGCTAATGCAACCCATAAGCAGGCCTTTAGCCCATGCCCCGGTGCTGTTACAACAACTACGGTATGAGCAGCCTCTGCCCCGGGGCTCGGGCGTACGGATGACACCTCGGCCTCTGCCTCGGCTCTCAGCAGGAAACCAGTAGGCACAAGTCAACAATACAGGGCACCGTCACGTCGTCCTATAGGGTGCCAAGACATCTCTCCTTTGAATACACGACACCATGCTTCACTGCGGACATCCCCTTCATGTATAAATAGGGCAGTAGAGTCCCTCTAGGGGGATAGACAAGCAGGACACACAGACGAACACTCACTTATCCACCTAATCTTCGATATTGGCACTTGCCTCAATCAGTACTAGGGACTTGGTGATTTCCCCTCTCTCGCCGTGCTTGTAATCCCTACTGCAGGCACCTCGGTGCGAGTAATATAAGCCTCATCCCCCTCTGCTGGAGGTAGGGCCTTGGATTGCTCAAACCAGGATAAATCGCTTGTGTCTACTCGCACACCATCTAGATTCTGGCCACGCGACATTATTTACTAGTTGGTTAGGACCCTTAGTACAAACATCGATATTTGGCGCGCCAGGTAGTGGCTTGTTGCGTGAAACACTTTCAGTTCTGCCAAGACTCTAGATGGTAGGTTTTCATCACCCACTCAGGTTTGGGACGATGATCAGGTTCGAGAGCCTAGAGTTCATGTCACTCGGCATTGAGTACGACATGATACTCCTCCCGCCTGTCCCTCTCCAGCGCCCTAGCTCCCGTTGTCGCCCTTCTCATCGCAGGAGGCAGAGACGACGCAACCGGAATCGTGCCACTCATGGCACTCCATGCCTTGGCAGAGCCCCTAGGATGGTCGATGGCATAGACTCCCTCTCGAGGGACCTAGCCAATGCCAGCATTACACCCGGAGCGCCACTGGTGGCGCTTGCGCTAATTCTTCTGGCACCACCTCCTCCGGTGTGGGAAACACTAGCTCCCCGCGCCGTTGAGCGAGCGGTACCAACCGCACCGGTCCTCCCACCTATGGGTCAGGAGGAGTCAGGTGCTCCTTGGAGAGACATGGCAGGGGTTGGGGGAGAATCGTCTGTTTTCAACCCCATCCCCTTCTAGCTGAGTTTCGACACCAGCTCCATCACCAGAATTTATGACGGGCTTCCTTTTCCCTCGGAGTTTTGGACTCCGAGGAAGAAGACGGTCTGAGCTTCGCCCTAGACTTCTCTGGGCTACGAGATCCTGGGTCCATGCTGCAGTTCTGTATGTATGAGACAAGATGCTCTCTAAAAGCTCGGAGGGTTATACCTCTAGTGGGGAAGGCTACGATCCGACCCAAGAATGCCTCCACATCGACTCAGAGATCTCTGAGGAAGGAGATCACCTCGGCATACCACGGGAAGGTGACCGGCCTCCACCACGCAATTAGGAAGCGGGGGAACCAGGTGGGGCCCAGACTCCTCCTGGGAGCCACGTGGCTCACCTCGAGCAACTCCGAGAGCTACACAACAAGCTTAGGGAGGAACAACAACAGCTGCAATAGCTGTGACAAGCTCTGGAGAGGGAGCTCGCTGGCAATGCCCTCGACGGAGGCGCGCGAGCGAAGGCATGTGACGTCCAATGTCGCATCGAGGAAGACGTAGACGCCGTCGTGCCCCCTATCCTCAACCAAGCCAGTCAAAGTCTCGCTGCGGTAGCACTCTTGCTCCGCACCATGCCGGAGCCCTCTACCACAGAGGGACGCCGCATCCATGGCGAACTTTAGGGGCTTCTGGAATGCGCCATAGTCCAGCAGGCCGAGAGCTCTGCCTGTCGGCTTCGAGAGGCTGCCTCAAGTCATCAGGTGGGCACCTCTTGTTTCGAGAGGGAAGCCTCGGTGCACCCTGCGCCTACCAGATAGAGGGCACCCATGACGCGTGATTGTCTCCAAGACAACCACCAACCCCAGGCAGTTCATGACCGTCTCAGTAGACACGCCCGACATCACAAGACATTCGGCTACCACACTCGGCGGGGCGACCATTACGATAGCAGGGAGGATCGAAGCCCTTCCCCCGAGCTGCTAGGTCCTCAGGTCTTCAGCAAGGCCATCCTCAGAGCACCGTTCCCGCCTACTATCACCAAGTATTTAGGGGAGACAAAGACGGAGCTCCAGCTGGCTGACTATTGACTGTCAGCTTGTGGGGACGAACGATGATAACCTCATCATTCGGAACCTCCCTCTCTTTCTGTCCGACTCTGCCCGAGCTTGGCTCGAGCACCTTTCACCGGCATAGATCCACGACTAGGAAGACCTAGTTAGGGTCTTCAGAGGGAACTTCTAGGGCACGTACATTTGTCCAGGGAACTCCTGGGACCTCCAAAGCTACCGACAGAAGCACGATTAAAGCCTCCGCAATTACATTTGTTGATTTTCGAAGCAACGCACTGAGCTCCCCAACGTCATCGACTCCAACGTCATTGGAGCATTCCTTACTGGGACCTCCTATCAGGATCTGGTCAGCAAGCTAGGTTGCAAGACCTCGACCAAGGCCAACGAGTTGATGGACATCGCCATGAAGTTCGCTTTGGGGCAGGAGGCGGTCGAGGCCCCCTTCCACAACGACAAGGGTGACGGAAAGCGAAAGGAGGGTGCCCTCGAGGTGTCCACCCAACGCAATCCGAAGAAGCGCAAGAAGAAGAAGACGCAACAGGGCTTGCCCGAGGCCCTCGCCGCCGAGCTCGTCGCCGCAGCCGAGAAGCGCAACCCCCGAGTTCCTCAAGAGGGGCCAGGAGTCTTCGACAAGATGCTGAAGGAGTCATGCCCTTACCACAAGGGCCCGGTCAAACACTCCCTCAGCGAATGCGAGATGCTACGACGCTTCTACAACAAGCCTAATCCCTCGACAGGAGGGGAAAATAAGAAGGCTCCCGACTATGGAGACGACGATAAAGGCGACGACTTCCCCGATGTACAAAACTACTACATGATCTTCGGGGGGGGGGGACACCGTCAACCTCTCTTCGAGGTAGCGCAAGCAAGAACGCCGGGAGGTTTTCTCGGTTGAGGTAGCGACCCCAGTCTACCTAGACTAGTCAGACCGCACCATCACTTTTAACCGAGATGACCACCCAGACCATATCCCGAACCCAAGGAGATATCCACTCATTGTCGATCCCATCATCGGCAACACACGCCTCATGAAGGTGCTCATGGATGGAGGCAGCAACCCCAATATCATCTATGCAAACACTTTAGATCTTCTGGGGTCGAGCGGTCCGAGATCCGGCCAGGGGCCACACCATTCTACGGGATCACCCCCGGCAAGAGGGTGCATCCCCTTGGGCAGGTCGATCTGCCTGTTTGCTTTGGGACCCCTGCCAATTCTCGAAAGGAAATCCTCACGTTCGAAGTGGTGGGGTTCCAGGGTACATACCACGCTGTGCTCGGGCGGCCATGTTACGCCAAGTTCATGGCCGTTCCAAACTATACGTACCTGAAGTTGAAGATGTTGGGCCAGCGGGCGTCATCACCATCGGCCCCATGTACCATCATGCCTACGAGTGCGATGTCGAGTGCGTAGAATACGCTGAGGCGGTCGTCAACTCTAAGGCACTCATCACCGACTTGAGAACCTCGCTAGAGAGGTACCCGACCCCAAGAAGCACGCTGACAACTTCGAGCCGGCTGAAGCCACGAAGACCATCCCCCTTGACCCTAACGGCTTGGGCGAGAAGGTGTTGTGGATCGGTGTTGGAACTTGCTCTCCTGGGCAAGTTAATCCAACGGGGGAGCAAAAACAGTGTAAACAAGGTTTCAACTCGAGATGGCAATAGCTCTGTTAAATCCAGCCTCTCAAGGGCACTATACGGGGGTATTTATAGGTGCCTGAGTGCCCAGCGTCTTGGGTTAAGGACGCATGTGCCCTCAGGCGCCCAGGTTATCCCCGGAATATTCCCATAAAGAAGGGTTACAGACTATAATTACAGGGAAGCCTTTATAAATTAGGCCCGTAATGCGTAGCGGCCACGCAGGGCCTGCTATAATGGGCCGGATCACACGTGGGCCTCCATGTTGGACGAGGTCGCGGGATGGGATGACTTCGCCGTAGGCCTTCGTATTCCGATGCGTGGGACGAAGGGTAGAGTCTGCCAGTCGTCTTGTCTCCGTTGTTGCAGCGAGTCTGGCGAAGGCATCGAGCGAAGGGTGGCATCTTCGCCTTCGCCCCAACATTTGCCCTCCGAGCGACCAGTTCGACTAAGTCATCTGGTGCCGAAGGCGTCGCTAGATGGTGGAGACGCTGCCCTCGCTCGAAGTGGTTCCGCGGGGATTTTTGACATGACCGTTGATTGACACCGCACTGTTGGATTGCGGGTTTCCCGAAGCGTCGCGCCCTATGTATAAAATGGGGGTGGGGGCGGCGCGGATTGAAATTTACCTTTCTGCGCGCCGCGAAAACCCTAACCTCCCTTGTTCAAACTGCTCGCTTGCTCGTCTGCCCTCCTTGCTCCTGTTCGCCGGAGAACTGGCCCGCGTGAAGCAGACCGCACGCCACCATCGACGGTACGTAGCCATGTCATCTTCCTCCTCGTCTGTTGCGACCACGCCGACGGTCGAGATGCCTTCCGAGGATCTCTCGGGCAGTGTGGCGGCGACGGAATTGCGGCCGGGTGATACGGTGGAATTCGGTGTTTCGCGGATGTCATCGGGCCGCGTGCAAGATATGCAACGGTTGGGGTATTTTGGCGGCGGGGTTGGGCGTGTACCGGGGGCAGAGGAGATTCCCGAGCCCGAGGGTGAATTGGTTGTGTTTGAGGCATTTTTCATTGCCGGCCTTCGTCTGCCTGCGCATCGTTTCGTGTTGGAGGTTCTGCAGAAGTTCGAGGTCCAGGTTCATCAGCTGACACCGAACGCCGTGGTGGCATTAGCGAAGTATGTCTGGGCAACAACGTCGTATGGCGGTCAGCCTTCGGTGGAAGTCTTCGCCAAGCACTACTGTCTGCACTGGCAGAAGAGAAGAATTGGACATAAGATTGCGCAATTTGGATCGTGCACTTTCACGCCGAAGTTCGGGAAGACTTCGATGGAGGTTGTGGAGCTGGTCCCGTGTGCCCGAAATAAGTGGGGCAACTGGTGGGACTACTGGTTCTATGTTTCAGAGGCTGAAGTCGAAGATCACCCTGGGCTCCCTGCTGCCATCATGTGTTCTCATTATTATGTGGCGTACCCGCTATTTGAAGTGGCGGAGGATGATGAGAATGAAAGGGCCCTTTGGATCGCTGCCCGTAGGAGTAGCGGGCGTGATCTGGTTGAGGAATTCACAGGGTATGAGGTGTGGCCCTTGGCGCATGGATGGACGCTGGGCGAAGTATGCCCTCGCGAGATGCCCTCCCTGGGTGGGCGGAAAGTGCGAAGTCCGCTTTTTGCTTTGGATGTGCGAGGGCGGGATCATGCCGCGGTTGTGCGTGAGGCGGAGGATGGGGCGGTGCGAATTGTTGGTTTCTACATGCCGAGGACGGAGGCCCAGCGGAGCTGGGACATACGTGGATCCAACGACCGCCTGAATAGGGTCTTTGAGTTGATTGGTTTGCCATATGGCGGTTATCCTGGAGTAGACGTTGTCGACCGCCGGGGGAAAAAACCAGCGGCAGTGATCGAAGACGACCCCGCACCGGAGGCCGCCCCATCCACTAAGAAGAGGAAGCTAGGTACTGCGGTGGGAAAACTAGGGGTCTCCGATAGTTTTGCTATGGAGTTTATGGGGACATGCGTGGCCCCCGGGGGAAGGATGTCTTCGCCCGAGCTCCGGGAGTCTTCGGCGCGGATGCTCGAGGTTACCGGGGGTCGATGGCCCAAGAACGTTCCTATCCCCCGCGTGGCTGGCGAAGACTTTTTTACATCTCGCATGGCTCATGACTTGAGAGTGTTTCCTTACGAACGAAATATTGCTGCTATTGTGTCGGCAGTGATGAACATGGATCGCCAGGATGCTGCGTAGAAGCGTCGGGTGGTCGTCAGGCTCCCTGAGGCTAGGCCGAAGAGAGCGCAGGGGAGTGCGAAGGCTGCCGTCCCCGGCGGTAGCCAGCCTTCACTGGCTACAAATCCGGCCGCGCCTGGATCTAGCAAGTTGCCGGAGAGCACGAAGGCGGCCGGCGCTGGCGGAACCAAGTTCGCCCCCGAAGGAGCTGCGAAGGTCCGGGAGCAGCCTTCGCCGGGGAAACGCGTTGCCGACTTCGGCACGAATATTAGCGTGGACGACTATCTCGTTGGTAAGTTTTTTTTGACCGGTGGTACGTTGCAGGGTCGGGCGAAGGGCAACTTGTTGTCGTCTCGCCTGCGGTGGCAACCACGGCGTCTAGCACGGTTTTTTGGGTGAAGGGTGGCGCTTTCAGCGCTGGCGGCGAGGTTTCGGTGGCCACTGCCGTCAAGGACGAAGCGGGCACTGTGTCCCGCCGGCTGTGGGAGGCGTCGCTGCAGCTGACGCAGTAGCTAAATCAAGTAAGTTGAGGTAGGCTTCGTTGTGTGCCGCTTTCATGGTGATTGTGGTCTCATGCGTGTCTGTTAGGCGGCCGACTTCGCCAACCGTGTGGCGTTGGGCGCCCTTACGGCGAACGTGGCTGCCGAAGTCGAGAGACATCGGGCGCAGCACGCGGACGCCGTCCGGGAAAATCGGCTGCGGAGAGCAAAAGCCGCAGGCTGGCGGAGAAGGTGGCCGCCCTGGAGGGCGAGAGGACGGACCTCCGGCGCCAGCTGGTGGAGGAAAGGAGGGAGGCCAACCAGGCCATCACCAAGGCGCAGACGGCGCAGGCGGAGGCCAAATTGGCGAGGGCGGAGGAGAGTCTCGCCAGCCAGCGCGCCGAGGAATGGGAGGCGCGGTTCAACGCTCTACAGGCCCACATGGAGAGGGCCGAGGCCTCTACTCGCGCGGAAGTTGAGCGGACGCGCAAACTGCTCGTGGACTCATACCGCGAGCTGGGTGCGCGGACTGCTGACTTCGAGGTGCCCGACCGAGAGGCAGGCCTTCGCTTCCTCAAGTGGCTGCAAGAGGAATTGTTAGCACTCCCGACCATCGTGGAGGGCTTCATGTCCTTTGCCTCCCTCGTCACCTGTGAGGGGGCCATGAGTGCGCTGTCCCGCGAGGGGTGCAGTCACTATGAGGGCTTCGACCGATCCGATGAAGACTTCGGGCGCGAGATTTTTAAGGTCGAAGACCCTGTGGTGAAGGACGCCGTGAGGGCCCTCTTCGACCGGATGTGGGGCCCCCACGGTCGGGAGGCGGTTAGGGAACGGGCTGACCGGGCGAGGGATCAGGTAAAGTTTGTGTTTTGTTTTGTGTTGTTGAATGTGGGTATACGCGGGTGTGCTGAATCGGTGTGCTGTGTTGTAGATGGCGCGTGCTGAGGACGTGGGGGACTTCGGACATCTGAACAGCGTGCTGCCTGAAGCGGAGGTCAACCCGGTGGTGGCTGTTGGGGGCCTTCGTCCTCCGAAGGTCCTCAAAAACAAGATTTGACAAAGTTTTCCAAGTGAATTATATGAACAGGTATCTTCGGACTCAGATTATGAGCATAGAGTACGGTCAGGACGAAGCCTAAGCCAGACGAAGGGTGATTGAGATGATGGACGGGCTGATTACCAAGCTGTACGAAGGATGGCGCGCAGCCGAAGCTATGCGCAGGAAAGCTTCGTCGCGATAGCAGAAAGGGGAACCGACCTAAAGATGAAAAGACTACTTAGGCCTTAATGATTCCCATAAGTCATTAGCAAGTGTAATGGGCATGGATGTAATTTTACATGGGCTGCGTCCCACGCCTATAAATAGATGAACAGTACTCCCGTACTGTTCACGCTGACTTGGCATTTGCTTTTGCGTCATCCTTGTACCTTTACCTTCCTGCAATCCGAAGGTACACTTGTAAACTGAAATCATTTCTATTTTCCTATGACAATAAAATAGAAATGATGTTATGATAATATTTAAATGTTTATGTTACTCCTTATGTTACATACAAGTTCTTCATCATTACTTATTGTGCTTATAAAGGTATGTTGTTTATGGTCTTCGTCCGAAATACGTTATATCCCGAAGGGAAATAATGTTTTAGAGGACGAAGGACTTTATCATTTAACATTTTTTATGTTGCCTTGTTCTTAATCCGAAGCATTTGAGAACAAGTCACCAACATTGGCGCCCACCTCCGGTGAACCTACTTCCACTCTTCGAGTTTTTGAACACCTTCGGCGATCATAAACCTTCGCTATGGCGCTGAAGAAAGCTTCAGCAACTCGGGCTGCACCTCTGTAACCACTGGACCCCAATCAGGAGACTGTCTCTCTTCGGGAGGCCCGAAGCCAGAAGAGGAAGGTCGTCAGCCCGACACCACAAGAGGATGAGCTAGACCAGGAGATCAGAAACATGGAGATGCTTCATCAACAGGTGCAAAGGAAGAAGGAAAAGATGGCCAGGCTAGCTGAATTGCAAAGGCAGATAGACGAAGTCTCTGAGGAGGTTCGTCACCTTACTCAGGATGAGCAACACCGAAGGCCTCAGCACCAAGACCCCCATCAAGAGGGTTTCCTCAATGAAGATGACTGGTACGACAATTTCCATCATGGGAATTTTGTTTTTGATGATGCTTCTCCTCTGTCCGCGGAGCTGCAGGCTACACCTTGGCCTCCGTCCTACAAGCCGCCTCAGCTTCCCATATTTGATGGCCACTCAGACCCGAAGCAGTTTTTGATGAGCTATGAAGCAACAGTATCTTCGTATGGTGGCAATGCTGCGGTCATGGCCAAATCTTTTGTTATGGCTGTCAGGAGTGTTGCTCAAACCTGGTACTCCTCCCTTCGGCCAGGAATGATCACTTCGTGGCAAAAGATGAAGGACTTGTTGTTAACTAGTTTCCAAGGGTTCCAGACGAAGCCGGTCACGGCGCAAGCTCTATTCCAGTGCACCCAGGATCACGAAGAATACCTTCAGGCGTACGTCCGGAGGTTCTTGCGTTTGAGGGCACAGGCACCAACAGTGCCCAATGAAGTTGTCATTGAGGCCATGATCAAGGGGCTTCGGCCAGGACCGTCAGCTCAGTACTTCGCTAGGAAGCCTCCTCAAACTTTGGAGAAGCTGCTCCAGAAGATGGACGAGTACATTCGGGCCGATAATGATTTTCGCCAGAGAAGGGAGGAGGCTTTCAGGTTTTCCGAAATGACCAGGGGCTTCGGAGGGAGGTTCTATCCGAGGCACGTTAGATCAATTCATAGCTCTACCCAAAATGATGATACAGGAAGCCAACAGCAAAGGCCACAATGTTCTTCACAGACTTCGGGGCAACAGCAAGGCTCCTTCCGACCACCAGCTCCGAGAGGCAGAGGTGCCAGGGGCTTCGGCGGAAGATTCGGCAATCAGCCAAGAAGAATTTTTTGCTTGTTCTATGGTGAGAACAAAGGACATACCACCAGGATGTGCCATGTTACCATCCAGAAGCAAAAGGAAATAGTCGAAGCCGCAGCACAACAGGCTCAGTCGAAGCAGGTCATGCACACTGCTTCGTGTCATTCGCCTTACATCCCAGAGTATGTAGGCAATCACCCTGCAGTTTCTGTTGCTTCGGCGAGTCAACCTCAAGCTTCCTGGCAACAACTTCCGCCTCCACCACCGTTGCAACAAGGCCAGCAGCCAGAAGGGAGCCAATATGCTCCACACCAAAGGGACTTCAGAGAACAGTCCGAAGCTCGCATAGTCAACAACACTGTGCCAGAGTCAAAGCACATCTATTGACAAATATCCTATCTTAATAGTAATCTTTTTCATTCAGTTTTATTTTCCGTATAATAAAGGACATTGTTTAGGTTTCATGTAAACAATTTCGTTGATTCCCACAAGGAAAATATATTTTCTTCACAGGCTTAAGTTATTGAAGTTTAAAGATTTGCGATAACAAAGAGGACCTTCAAATTATCGAAAATTTTTTCGAAGCAACAAAAAGTCGTTCTAAGGAACACAGAGTAAGTTGGCCGAAGTCACCAAAAGCCGTTCCGAAGGGAGCGCAGTGTAAGTTTTCTGCTCCAAAGTCGTTCCAAAGGGAATGCAGAGCATACAGCGAAAAGTCAACGCTGATTCCGCCAAAAGTAAAAGGCGAAGAAGCTCCAAAGTCGTTCCTAAGGGAATGCAGAGCTTACAGCGAAAAGTCAACGCTGATTCCGCTGAAGTAAAAGGCGAAGAAGCTCCTAAGGGAGGCTTACAGCGAAAAGTCAGCGCTGATACAAAAAGATTGTGTGTTTTACGAGGATGGGTGTGTATCTTCGGAACAAAGATCATCTACAAAACATAACATCATCACATCATTTTGCATAGCATAAGCATCATACATCATGTTGCATACGGCAAAAGAGGGTGACACCGTGTCGACCTTCGGAACAATGCTTTGAGAAAGTGAAAATCGTGCTAAGTCACAAGGGGATACAATATTGATCTTCGGAATATAGCTTCGGAGAATGTTTTCACGAAGCTTGGATATTCTTCATCAGAGCACTATGGACATTGTTGTGATGTATAATAGTTTTTCTATCTTCACGAAGCATGAAAAGAAGGGAAGGTGTTTTTTTTCGCCGAAGGCTCAAAAACGGTACGTATGTAAAGTTTCATGCATCGTAAAGGATCGAATCATTCAAAGCAAATATATTATATTCAGGGTTACAAGATACCACACATATTATATTTCAAATATTTTTACAATAACACCTAGTCTTCCCTAAGTACTACTTCAGCAGCTTCGTTCAAAAGTTGATGGACAACTTGATCCATGATAGCTTCAGCCATCTTTTTAATTTCGTCGTCATCTTTCGGGGGAGGGCCCGGAGACGCTTTAGTAGGATCTGAGGGAGGACAGAATACAGCTACATTTCTATTACAATTTGTGAGCGAAGTTTAAAATCAAAAATTACAACATAATAAAAACCACTAGTTAATACCTATTTGCCCTTCGGGCTCTGAGCTTTTGTCAGCGGTCTTAGCTACTTCTCTAGCGTCGTGAATGCCCTTCTCGCTTCTCTGAATAATCTCTCGGGCCATTTCTCGGCCACCATTATCCCAGACATCGGTGAAAAATTTTCCACCAACCATGCTAGCTTCGGCCGAGGGATCTCTTGCATCTTCGAAGGACAAAGCAGCCTCGGATTGCGCCAGAATCTTTACATGCTCACAGCCCTTCTTCTCCAAAATGGTGGCAATTCCCCTGGCACCCGAAAAAGCACATATATCTCCACGGCTATTTAAAATTTCTTCGAAGGCCTCAGCTTCGTGGCTAATCCATTCAATGGGGCCTTCGGGGTTGCCCCTCGTAAAGTTTTCTTCACTCGAAAATGCGCCAACGCTGGCGAAGCTAGTTTTCATTTTCTTAACACATTCTATAGATTTGTCATAGCATCTTTTCTTGGACGAACGAAGCTCTTCGACAGTTCCTTCTAAATGATTTGCCCATTGGTCGCTAAGTTCTCGCTTCGTTTCTTCAAGTATGCGTTCTTCCTTAGCTCGGGCCAATTGCTTCCGAAGATCGTCAATCTCGTGCTTTTGAGCTGCAACTTGTGCTTTAGACGCAGCTTCGTTCTACTTTATTTTATCCACCAATGTAACTAGAATTTTGTCCTTTTCCAGAGCTTCGTTCCTTAGTTTGATAACCTCCGTTCGAAGGTTGTTGAAAGCAATTTCATAGCTCTCGTCTTCGGCATTCTTTTGTGCTCTCAGCGCGTTGCTTAGTATTAAACCCTATATGTAAAAAGTTGGCATAAGAATAAAGCAATAGATTTCAAATCATAAAGTTTCCAAACGCGCACATCTCGTACCTTTAGGCTATTATACGCAAGGCTGTCCGCAAGATCGTCCTTTGTCATCGCGCAGAGGCCAGCCTCCAGCTTCGGAAACCCCATGCTTCGGGCCATTTCTCGGCAGACAAGTAATTCTTTGTTATCCGGGAGGCAGTATAGAAAATCTTCTTCATTTGTACCATTGAACACTAGTGCCCCCTTCGGATATTTCAATTCTTTGGCATAATGATTAGCTTCAAAAATTTCTTCTTCTGATAATTTTTTCCCCGAAGCATGTCGAACAATATAATCAAGGACTTTGGGGGATGCTTCGGGGGCAACAACACTGATTTCTTCAACAAGAATTGGCTCTGTCATTTTTTCTTCTTCGGTTTCCAAGGATTTTGCCTTCGTGGGCTCCGAAGGCCCGGCTTCAGCTTCAGTTTCTTGCTCTGGAGCTTTAGTATAAAAAATCTGAGTTTTCGCTTCGGAGGCTTCAACAGTCTTCCTCAGAGTTGTGCTTGAGGACTTAATTGTTTCCAGAACATCTAGCACATTAGCCATTCTCTTTCTTTTCGGAGTCACTGCTGACACCTTTTGATTTTTTACTGCCTCAACATTTGATGCAGGACTCAAAACCTCTGACGTTTTTTCCTCAATTGGTTTTTTCGCTTCTTCCATTTTTTCTGTGGATGGCGCTTCGGCCATCTCTTTGGTTTCTGGTAACAAAACCTTTGGTTCTTCCAATTTCATCTTTGATGGCGCTTCGGCCATTCCTGCGACTTCTGGCAGCAAGGTTGGCTTGGTTGGTTTTTCAGCTTCGGTGGCTGAAGAGGTTTCTCCGGTGAACTCAGGCACCGAAGCTGGTTCAATATAGCGTGGCCGATGTGTGAGGACCTTTATCCTCTTTCTTTTCGGTTCTAGTTTGCTAGGAGCAGTTGCAGCTTCTTCTTTCGTAGAGGTTATGTTTTTTCTTTTCTGCCCTCGGAGGGGATACCGATAGTCAGGGTAGACAAACCCGATTGCATCAAACACCCGGTTCAGCCTTTTCTTTTTTCGGCCTCCGAAGGCTGCTGACAGTGCAGTATCTTTGGCCTTCGAATAAGCCCCAAGCAGTTCATCACTTAAATTTTCAATACTCTTTAACCAGTCATCGTCTGGCTCAACAAATTTATCTCCAAACTTGAAAGTATACTTCAGCCTGATAAGTCCACCTTCGTCGGCCTCCTTCATGGTTTCTTGCGGCATTTCCCATTTCTCCGCGAGCGGCCATACTCTGAAGGCAATATGTTCTTGTACCAAATCTCTTGTTCCAATAAAAGAACAAATAACTCCGAAGGCTCTCTGGCATTCTTCGGCAGCTTCATTCATCTCAACCTTCGGCTTTCGCAGGCCGAAACTTTGCCAAATAGGGCGCATAATTATACCCTTAATATCTTCTCGTGCTTTCAGGTCATTTTTCACATAGAACCATTCTGTCATCCAATCGCCGGGCCATCTCTTCCGAAATGTTGGCATGGGACAGCTTGACCCAGACCGAGAAACGAAACTGTAGCAGCCAAAATTATTGTGATACTGTTCCTTACCCCAGGGTTTTGTCTCGTATGATAGCTCGTGTATGTTGCAGAAGCTTTTCGCATCAGGTTCCAAACCTTGACTTCTTACGGCCCACACGAAGATATTCAGCCTTATAATTGCTTCGGGGGTAAGTTGATGAAGATAGATTTCAAACATTTTCAGCACTTCTACGACAAAGCTGCTCAGGGGAAATCGTAGTCCAGCTTTCAAAAAGCTTCGGAACACTACGACTTCATTTTCTTCAGGAGTTGGGCAAGTTTTCTCTCCTTCGTCGACCCTCACAATGGATAAATCCCGGAAGTATCTTCCCCTCATGTTGACAAGATGATTTTCTTTGATACCTGACTTGCCAAAAACTGAATGGCTTGGTCGCCAGGGGTGATCTTCGGAGTCTTCACCACCGCTGTCCACATCACAACTGTCGCTGTCACCAGTATCTTCAGACAAACCTTCCAGAGAATCTCCTTGGTGATTTTTTCTGTATTGGTCTTCGACATCGCTATAAGAAACCCCAAGTTCTTCTCTTCGTCGAGACTCAGCTTCATCTCAGCAGCAGCCTTCTTATCTTCAGACATCTTCGGAAACACTAAAAAACTGTTTTCAAGGCCGAAGCTTCTAAACTAAAAGCTCAGCAAATCTTAGTGCGCAAGAGCTAAAAAACTGAGTGAGCGGGAGCAGATGGCAAGAGAGCGTACCAAATGAGTTTGCGGTATGATCTTATTTATACGCTCAGCGCGTTGAAAATTGAAAGACCCCGCTTGTCAGTGAATGTTGCTATTCTAGCAAAGGGAAGGTGTTTTTTCGGACCTTCGGCTTAAGGCCTTCGTCCATATCGCAATCTGAATTTATCACTAACAAATTAATATTGCGAGGGGCTACTGTTGGGGGCCTTCGTCCTCCGAAGGTCCTCAAAAACAAGATTTGACAAAGTTTTCCAAGTGAATTATATGAACAGGTATCTTCGGACTCAGATTATGAGCATAGAGTACGGTCAGGACGAAGCCTAAGCCAGACAAAGGGTGATTGAGATGATGGACGGGCTGGTTACCAAGCTGTACGAAGGATGGCGCGCAGCCGAAGCTATGCGCAGGAAAGCTTCGTCGCGATAGCAGAAAGGGGAACCGACCTAAAGATGAAAAGACTACTTAGGCCTTAATGATTCCCATAAGTCATTAGCAAGTGTAATGGGCATGGATGTAATTTTACATGGGCTGCGTCCCACGCCTATAAATAGATGAACAGTACTCCCGTACTGTTCACGCTGACTTGGCATTTGCTTTTGCGTCATCCTTGTACCTTTACCTTCCTGCAATCCGAAGGTACACTTGTAAACTGAAATCATTTCTATTTTCCTATGATAATAAAACAGAAATGATGTTATGATAATATTTAAATGTTTATGTTACTCCTTATGTTACATACAAGTTCTTCATCATTACTTATTGTGCTTATAAAGGTATGTTGTTTATGGTCTTCGTCCGAAATACGTTATATCCCGAAGGGAAATAATGTTTCAGAGGACGAAGGACTTTATCATTTAACACTTTTTATGTTGCCTTGTTCTTAATCCGAAGCATTTGAGAACAAGTCACCAACAGTGGCCGAGGCTGAGGTCGACCCGGCGCCGCTCCCGGAAACCGGTGAAGGTTCCCACGCTGCCCCTGCGTCTACTGTATCTAGTATAGGCTCGCCGCCAGCTACTGTGCCGATGGCGGAGGATCCCTCGAAGGCAGCGACGGAGCCAGCAGCGGAAGATCCCGTGGCGGCGGCTGGGTCTTCGCAGGTGGCTTAGTGGGTGTGGGGTAGTTAGGGAATTTTGTCTGTGTTACTAAACCTTGGTTGCTGCGCAGGTTCAGGATTTTGGGCCTGCGCACGCAACTGCTACTGCTAATTTTGTGGCGGCTTCGACCGTGGTCGCTGGAAATGAATCGGATGAGTCTACGTCTAAGTTTTCCGAGTTTGATGACTCTAGGAGTTCGGTTGTGTGGACGGAAGAGTCTTCGGATGAGGGCTTGGATTACTTTGTGGCCTTGGATGTGGCTGAGGCGGAGGCTTCTCCGCGTGTTACGGATGTTGAAGTTTTGCCTGGTCCGAGTGTTGGGCGTAGGCGGTGAAGGGCGGTGGCGAAGCGTAGAGTGAGTGATTTGGATGGTGGTCGGCTTTGTGTGGGCAGGGCTGGCAGGCAGGCATTGTTGTCCTCGCCGGTTGGGGCGAGTATAGGTGAGGGGGAGTTGCATAGTCTTTTTGAGGGTGAGGAGCTGAGGATAATGCTATTTAACTATAGGGAGATGGGGATCATTCCGAAGGTTGAACCAATGTAAGGTGTGATGCCCTCGCTGTACGCGTGTAACTATAGTTTGTATGATGAGGCTGTGTGCCTTTGCGCATCTGGCTATGTTCGTAGGGCGTTGCGCACCTGGTCTAGCATGTTTATTGTGTCGGTCCGGCTGCGCCTGTAGACTTTTGCACTGATGTAATGCACCTTCGATTTTTGCACTCGTTGTGCTAGTCCGGCTGCACCCTCAAGCGACTTTTGCACAGATGGTCTTTTGAAGAAGACTTCGATTTTGCGCACTCGTTGTGCTAGTCCGGCTGCACCCTTAGGCGACTTTTGCACGGATAGTCTTTTGGAGAAGACTTCGATTTTGCGCACTTGTGCTAGTCCGGTTGCACCCTTAGGCAACTTTTGCACGGATGGTCTTTTGGAGAAGACTTCATTTTTTGTGCACTTGTTGTGCTGGTCCGGCTGCACCCTTAGGCGACTTTTGCATGGATAGTCTTTTGAGGAAGACTTCGTTTTTTGTGCACTTGTTGTGCTAGTCCGGCTGCACCCTTAGGCGACTTTTGCGCGGACTGTCGCACGCGAAGGTAGCCAGCGCTGCCCCTCGCGGTGACTTTTGTGTCGATCAAATGCCGAAGACCGTTGATGCGGTCTTTTTCGACGTAATTTTTGCGAGGGATTTTTCGCGTGTATATTACATGGCTCCGCCTCGTTAAAAACCTCACCCCCAGGAGGAAAAGAGTGCAGGCCGGTATAAAACTGTTTTGCAGATTACAAGGGCGAAGTGGCCCTGAGGAGTTAAACAAAAAATTTGCGAAGATTATCAATGTTCCAAGAATGTTCTAAGTCTTCGCCGGATGGCGTTGTGAGCCTGTACGCGCTGGGGGACGCCTTCGTCTTGACGATGAAAGGGCCCTCCCATTTTGGCTCCAACTTGCCCCGGGACTCTGTCCGAGCTGTCCGGACGAGTACGAGGTCTCCTTCGCTGAATTCCCTCGGGATGACTGTGTGGTCGCGCCATGCTTTTGTTTGAGCTTGGTATTTGTTTAGAGCCTGTAGGGCGAAGACGCGGTCTCCATCGATGAGGTCCTTCGAAGTAGGCTCATCTACGTCGGGGACGGCCGACGCGACTGTCCGCGGTGACCCATGTTTTATTTCTTGCGGAGTCATAGCCTCCGATCCGTATAGAAGGCGAAAAGGGGTGAACCTAGTCGCCCTGCACTCAGTCGTGTTCAGCGCCTAGACCACTTTAGGTAACAGGTCTGGCCACTTGCCTTTTTTGTCGTCGAGGAGCATTTTCTTGACGGCTGTGAAAATTTTACCGTTGGCGCGTTCCACGACTCCGTTGGATTGCGGTTGGTACACTGAGGCAAAGGCAAGCTTGGTGCCGATAGAGAAGCAGAAATCCTCGAAGTCTTGGCTGTCGAATTGCTTGCCATTGTCGACTGTGAGTTCGGACGGGACTCCGAAGCGACAAACAATACTTCGCCACAAGAATTTTTGGGCAGTCTTCGATGTTATCGTGGATACAGCCCTCGCCTCAATCCATTTGGTAAAATACTCAACGGCGATGAAGGTGAACTTGAGGTTCCCCTGAGCCATGGGCAGGGGCCCGACAATGTCTAGGCCCCAGCGCTGAAGAGGCCACGTGTGGGCGATTAGCTTCGTGAATTGCGAAGGGCTTCCCGAGCGTGGAGAAAATTTCTGGCAGGCTTCGCAGGACCTTGTGACCCGATTTGCAGCGCAAATCATGGCGGGCCAGTAGAAACCTTGACGAATCACCTTTGCAGCTAGGGCCCTAGGGCCTACGTGAGAGCCGCAAGTCCCGCTGTGGACTTCGCGCAGAATTTGGACGCCTTCGGTCTCGGTGACACACTTAAGCATCGGTTGACTGACCCCCTTCTTGTAAAGTTGGCCTTCGATCAGTGCGAAGTCCCGGCTTTGGTGTTTGAGGCGCTTGGCCTCATTGATGTTGGTAGGATGATAGTACCCCTACAGGAACGGGGTTATTGGTGCCCACCAGTCTTCGGTCATGATGAGGTTGACTATGCGGTGACCCTCGCTGTCATTGGTTATTTGGAGCCCCTCTGGACTACGGACGGCTGGCGTGCCGATGACGTGGTAGAATACGTCGGAGGGCAGGGCCTCGCCCCTGGCGGCTGCCTTGGCCAATGCATCAGCCTCCTCATTCTTGGCTCGGTCCACGTGCTGCAACGTAAAACCCTTGAATTGTCTTTCGAGGCTGCGGATGGCCGCGAGGTACTGCATGAGTGCGGGGTCCTTCGCTGCATAGTCTTTCTCGACCTGGCCGGCGACTACCTTGGAGTCTGTTCTGATGATGCAAGTGGTGACACCGAGCGCCCTTAGCTTGCGAAGGCCGAGGATGATAGCCTCGTATTCTGCTATGTTGTTGGTGCACCTATCAGACTCCAAAGCAAAGCTGAGGCATGCTGCGTATCTGTGCTTGACCCCGGTGGGTGAAGTAATGACCGCAGCGGCGCCTGCCCCTGCATGGCACCATGCGCCGTCGCAATGGATTGTCCACACTTTCTTTATGGACGGGTCCGACTGTGTTATTGGCCCAATCCAGTCGACGATGAAGTCTGCTAGGACTTGTGACTTGATGGCTATCCTGGGTTCAAATGTGATGTGGTAGCCGGAGAGTTCGGCTGTCCACTTGGCAATCCATACTGATGCCTCCGGATTTCTAAATATTTCACCGAGTCCTCTATCTGAGGTGACCCGAACCTTGAATGCCTCGAAATAATGGCGCAATTTGCGCGAGGCCATCACGACTGCATAGGCGATCTTTTCCAATTCCGTCATATTACATTTCGATGTTGTGAGCACTTCAGAGACGTAATAAACTGGACATTGCCTGATCGTGCCCTCTCTAGTCTGCTCTTGAACCAGTGTTGCGCTGACCGCGTGTGGCGAAGCCGCGACATAGAGCAACAGGGGTAGCGAGGGGTCGAGGCTTGTAAGAATCACCGATTCCGACAGGTACTGCTTCAATGAAGCGAAGGCCGCCGCCTGCTCTAGTCCCCATGCAAAGTCTTTTGCGCCGCGTAATGTTTTGAGGAAAGGGAGACTTCGCTCTGCGGACTTGGAGATGAATCTGTTGAGGGCGGCCAACGTGACTGTCAGTCGTTGTACTTCTCTGGCTGACTGCGGGGGCGTCATATTGATGATAGCCTGGATCTTGGTTGGATTGGCCTCAATTCCGCGGTGTGACACCAGGTAGCCCAAGATTTTCCCCTGGCGAACGCCGAAGACGCACTTTTCGGGGTTCAGGCGAAGTCGTGCGTCCCGCATGTTCGCAAACGTTTCGGCGAGGTCAGCCAGGTGGTCTTCCTTGCTTCTGCTGGCGACGACGATGTCGTCCACATATGTGAATATATTTCTGCCGACTTGGCTCTCGAGCACCGTTTTGGTGAGTCGGGAGAAAGTGGACCCGGCGTTCTTAAGTCCCTCTGGCATTCTGATGAAGCAATACGTGCCGAAGGGTGTTATGAAGCTGGTGCTTGCCTTGTCCTCCTCCTTCATATATATTTGGTGGTAGCCGGAGAAGCAATCAAGGAGTGACATGACTTCGCACCCGGCCGCACTATCGACGATTTTGTCGATCCGAGGCAGCGGGAAGTTGTCCTTGGGGCAGGCCTTGTTAAGACTGGTGAAATCGATGCACATCCGCCATTTGCCGCTCTTCTTCTGCACCATCACTACGTTGGCGAGCCATGTGGGGTAGGCGATTGGCTCGATGAATTTGGCCTCGAGCAGGCGATGCACCTCGGCCTTGGCGGCTTCCGTCTTCTCGTCAGACATCTTACGCAGCCGCTGTTTCTTCGGCCTCACCGAAGGGTCGATTCCTAAGCTGTGCTCGATGATGGAGCGACTGACTCCGACCAGGTCGAGGGCGGACCAGGCGAAGATGTCTTTATTCTTGGACAGACAGAAGAGGAGTCTCTCCTCGTCATGCGAAGTGAGGTCTTCGCTGATGGTAACCGTCTGCTTGGGTGTTGCCTGGTCGAGGGGGACAGTCTTGGTCCCGTCGTTGCTCTGCATCTATGCTTTTTCATGTTCTTTGGCGGTTGGACTGGCAGACCCGGGGACCTCGCGCTGGGCCGTGAGGCAGTGTATGTTTCTTTGTCCGGGGACAAAGTCTCTTTCTATGTTACACGCAACCTACTGGTTGTCGTAGACTCTGATGGCGCCTTGCGGACCTGGGATCTTCATGCACAGGTAAAGTCTGTGGATAGCTGCCTCAAACTTGTTGATGGAGCCTCGACCCATTATGGTGTTGTACGGGTACACCATGTCGACGATGTCGAACGTGACTTGCTCACTTCGGGCATTGGGTGCTACACCGAAGGAGAGAGGTAACTCTATTTTGCCGACGGGAAAGGTGCCCTTGCCGCCGAAGCCGTATAGGGGGTTGTCCGATGGCTTGAGCAGGCTGTGGCTTATGCCCATGCGATCGAAAGCATGGAGGAAAATGATATCCGCCTGGCTGCCATTATCGACTAGGACTTTGTGCAAGTCCCAACCTGCCACGCTGCAGTTGATGACCATGGCATCGATGTGGGGGCGCTGTGCAGGTCGACGTCTCGGGCATCGAAGGTCAATGGCACATGGGACCACTTTGTCTGCACGACCGGACCGGTGATGGCGACGTGGTTGATGCTGCGGTAATGGTCCCTCTTCTGCCGCTTTGTGTCGAAGTCAGCGCTGGACCCCCCAGTGATCATATGAATGACTATGCGATACGGCTGATCGGTGAAGTCCTCTTGCTTTGGGCTTGGGGTGGTGGATGTTTTGCTGTTGATGGTGTGGAGGTGGGGATGGGGGAGGTACGATTTGTACCTCCTGGTGATGTTGGTATGCGTGGTGCGGTGGAAGCGGAGCGGGGCCGTGGTTGTATGGCTGAGGGGGTTGCTGATATGTGTGCGCGACAACTCTAGGGTTGTCAGCTGGTTGCGCCCGTGTCATCCTGTCTCTAGTGGCCTTCGTCTCTAGGCAGTCTCTTGTAGGATGCGCGCAGTCTTCGCCGTGGAACAGGCAATAAAATCTGCGTGGCTGCTGCGCATGCCCCCGACCCCGACCACAAGTTCCGTTTCCGCGGCCCTGGGGGGATACTCCTGGCGGCGAGGGGTCTCAACAGCGGGGTGCTGGTTAGCGATGTTGTGTACCTGCTGCTGATTGCGGCCGTCCCGACCGGAGTCTACCCGCGAGGGCCTCGTCCATGTGCGACTGGACTGCGGAGGGTCTTTGGGTTTCCTCTAAGACTCGACTTTATGCTGGTGGAGCTCTTTGGATCTGGCGTATTTTTTGAACAACTGATACAGCTCCTGGAGGTTCCTGGGCGGATCCCTGATGCAGTGGTTGTAAAGGACACCGGCCCGAAGGCCACTGATGGCGTAGTGGATGGCGATCTGGTCATCGACCGAAGGCAGTTGTGACTTGAGGGTCAGAAACTTGCGGTAATACTCCCGCAGAGTCTCTCGTTCCAGCTGCTTGCAGAGTGAGAGTTCAGCCAGGGCGTCGGTGTCTGGGCGGTACCCTTGGAAGTTGAGCAAGAATTTGTCCCGGAGACTTCTCCAGGAGTCGATGGACAATGGGGGCAACCTGGTGTACCAGGTGAGGGCTGGGCCTTCGAGGGCAATGATGAATGACTTGGCCATCGTGGCATCGTCCCCTCCGGATGATGCAACGGTGACTTGATAGCACATGATGTACTGTGCTGGGTTAGTGCTGCCGTTGTACATGGGATAGGTCCCTGCCCTGAAGTTGGTGGGCCATGGTGTCACTTGCAGATGAGGTGCTAGGGGACTTCGCTCGTCAAGGTAGTTGACGCCTTGGAATGCCGTGGTGTGAGGGATGGCGTGTCCGCGCTGAGGGATGAACAGTTCTTCGATTTGTGCGCGCTGTTGGAGGGGTGGGTCGTGTTGCAGGCCGAATTGGCCTTCGCTCTGCATGAGAGTGATCTCTTGTTTAAGCTCCTGAGCCTTCTGCTCTTCGTCGCGTATCATCTGTCGCACCTTGGCTTGTGCAGACACACATTGGCGCTTGGCCTCGAGGATCTCTTTTTGCTTCTGGAGGTTGCGGTTCTTGAGGCGCAAGGTGCGCAGCTGTAGCTGCTCTTCGGCCGAAACGCCGATGACTTCGCCGTCCTCGGTGGCGTCCGCGCCCTCTGGTGGAGCGAAGCCTGGGGGAAGTTGCGGTTGTCCTCCAGAGCTGCAGGTGCGGAGGCTGCCTTCGGTAGTGGGTTGTTCGTTGCGCTGCCTCTTGCTGTTTGCGTCGTCTTCACAGGGCTCTTGGTGGGTGGTGTCGACAAGGGCCTTGCCCTTTTTCTCGGCCAGAAGTGCTGCCTTCGCAGCCTCGTCAGCCTTCGAGGTGGTTCTCTTGGGTGCCATCGCGAGTGGTGTTTTCGTAGCACGAACGGTGGGCGCCAAATGTTGGAACTTGCTCTCCTGGGCAAGTTAATCCAACGGGGGAGCAAAACAGTGTAAACAAGGTTTCAACTCGAGATGGCAATAGCTCTGTTAAATCAAGCCTCTCAAGGGCACTGTACGGGGGTATTTATAGGTGCCTGAGTGCCCAGCGTCTTGGGTTAAGGACGCATGTGCCCTCAGGCGCCCAGGTTATCCCCGGAATATTCCCATAAAGCAGGGTTACAGACTGTAATTACAGGGAAGCCTTTACAAATTAGGCCTGTAATGCGTAGCGGCCACGCAGGGCCTGCTATAATGGGCCGGATCACAAGTGGGCCTCCATGTTGGACGAGGTCGCGGGATGGGATGACTTCGCCGTAGGCCTTCGTCTTCCGATGCGTGGGATGAAGGGTAGAGTCTGCCAGTCGTCTTGTCTCCGTTGTTGCAGCGAGTCTGGCGAAGGCATCGAGCGAAGGGTGGCGTCTTCGCCTTCGCCCCAACAATCGGCTCTCAGCTCAAGTACAAGTAGGAAGTAGTGCTCGTCGACTTTCTCTGCGAGAATGCCGAGGTATTCGCGTGGAGTCCCTCAGACATGCCGGGCATACTGAGGGAAGTCGTCGAGCACCCCTTGGAGATCCGAGCCAACTCCAAGCCGGTGAGGCAGCACCTGTGCCGATTCAATGAGGAAAATCATAGGGTCATTAGGAAGGAGATCCACAAGCTCTTGGTGGTCGGATTCTTCAAGGAAGTTGTCGGAGAGGAAATCTCTCCGGTCGGGTGGCGGATTGCACTCGCCCTAAATCCTAAGAAGAGGAGGGGCCTAAGCGTTTTGTTTGTTACGAGACTGGTGGATGAACACACAAGAGCACACGAGGGTTTAGAGTGGTTCGAGCCGCCGGAGCATAATACCCTACTCAACTGTGTGATGTATTGCTTGGGAGCTTGTATGAACTTGTGAGTGTCTGAGTGAGCCCTAAGATTGGATCTGTCCTGTAACGCCGCATGCCTCCCCTTTTATAGCTGAAGGGGGGCATGCAGAAAGGTACTGAGCCCCGACATGTGGGCCCAGGGACATAGCGAATACAGCACTTGGAGCCACAAATGTTTGCTGCTAGGGCGATCTTCTAGTGTCCTGAAACCCGAGATCTGCGTATCCTCGGCATGCAGGGGAGGCTTCTTGTATAAGGGATGATGAGTACAGTGCGCCGCTCGGCACGGGCGCACTGTTTTCCAACAGACTGGTCAGGCGCGCCGCCTACTTGATGACCCTGACGCCGTCTGCCAGTGGATTGGACAGGACACATTAAATGCTAGGAGGACACGTCGCTCGTTAGCGTGGTGGTAGGCAGCGTGTCCTCTCCATAATAAATGCAGAGGCTGCATGGCTTTATGGGCTTTACTTCAGGCTTGGCCCGTTGGCTTATATCACGGGCCACAAGCCACCCGGCAGCAGCGGGGAGCGCAGGGCAAGGCAAGGCCTGGACATGTGCCAGCACCGGACCCCTACTCATGCCAGGGTCCTTCTCATCCCGGGACCTTGCTAAGGCTCAGACCTTACTCGGAGGGGGACTAGGGCCCTCCCAAGGGACCTGGCGTGCCTTCTTCTGGACTTGTACGCGTAGGGGTCCGGTGTCCTTCCGTGGAGGTCCGGACCCAACGATGAATACTGGGACATACTACATTTCCTTGCCATGTGGCGCCCTTGGACCTGCCCATGTGGTGGGGTTGGGCGCCATTCTTCGTGTGGCCTTGAGGTGTTGCACGGGTGCGTGGCTACTTTATACTGTAGTAGAGGGTACCCCTGATTAAGGGTACTGACAGTGGCCCCTGGGCCCGCCTCAGGGGAGGATGCGAGCCTGCAGGTGGGGCCAGAGTTTGATTGGCGACCTGCCCGCTGCTCCTGCGCGCCTGTTGGTGCAATTACTGCTGGCCCGCCTATGGCTACGCCAACTGTCACGCCCGTTCCCATGGCTGACTGGCCCATGACCTTTGTACTTAATGTCACTGTTGGGCCATGCGCTGGGTGCCTCGAGTCGCTGCACCGGTTCTGAAAACTTATCTTTTGAGTCTTCTGCGATGGCCCCGAGGGGACACGACATTGGCACAAGCGGCGGTGCGATTTTTCCGCACCCAGTAACTGGCGCGTCGGTTGCATGACATGTGGGCCTGGGTCCGCATGTTGGACCGCCGATTGTAGCGAAGTTGAGGGAGCGCACAACCGTGGGGCGGTTGTTTGCTTCCTGCATGGTGGTTCGCCTTCTTGACCACTGGTTTTGGCGAAAATGAAGAGGCGCATAACCGTGGGGCAGTTGCACGTTCCTTGTGCAGCGGTTCGTCTTCCTGACCGCTGGTTGCTCTGAAAATGAAGGGGCGTATAACCACACGGCGGTTGCGCGGTCCTTGTGTGGTGGTTTGCCTTCTTCGTGCTTTGGGCCAGCCTATATGACGCGTGAGGCCTGGCCCCCATGTCATAGGGCAGGATCCTCGGTGCACACCGAGGGAGGCTTTGCCCGTGACGCTCCGGGGCGCAAGAGGGGAAATCTCCCTTTAAAAAGGGATCGATCTCTCGGGTAGTAGTCATGCCTTGCTCCTCTTGCATCCTTCACGCCCTTTCGCCTTCCGGGCCTCTGGATGGGGTGCGCCGGTGTTCGCTGGAGGGATCCGTGTTAGGGCCGTACCCTCCGGCGGTCTCACCGTCGGAGAGCTCGCGCTCGCAGTGGGGCTGTCGGCCTTGTCTTCTTCTTGCTGCTGTTGGAGGAGCACGACCTCGTGGGGGTTGGCGCTCTTCAGCCATCGCTCGGCTTCAAGGATTTTCATCATGCAGCCCGGCTACAGTCCCCCGCCAGTGGCCTTCCAGAAGGATGACCACCAGCCTCATGGTGGGGAGAAGCAAGCCAGGCTGCAGCCTCCCTCCCACCCTCAGCTTCAAGGATGCTCATCATCCTCGCTGGGGTGGAGGGCGAGCCGAGTCGGGGCCCTGCCCTCCGCATGGGCTGGTGACCTGCTTCTTTCTCCAGCATTCGGAGGAGAAGGACACTCACCAGCCTTGCAGAAGAGGCGAACCTCGGCTACGCGGGGTCGGCTGGCCGCAGGCCGTCAGCTGCAGCGTGTCTGGCCCTTTGGGCTGGATGGCTTTGGTGTCGCCTCCGACGCTGCCTCCTGCCATCTGGCCGGGGCGTGGCTGTCCGTCCACCGCACGGGCGACGGTCGCACCGTGCGCAGGTCCGCCACATCCACGACTTCTCCTGCCCGCCGGCGGCACTGGGGGGTCGTACAAGATGTCGTACGCCATGAGGGTGGCGGCCGCGTTCTTGGATGGTCTTGTCCTCACTCTCGTGGGAGGACGGGAGCGAGGACCCCTTCGTGCGCGCTGAGGCAGCCGCCGTCCACCGGTGCAAAGGTGGCCGCTGTCGTTGGTGCTGAGGTGGTCGCCGCCGTTGGTGAGGCTACCCATTGCAGAGGTGGTTGCCTCCGCTGGCGAGTCCATCAAAGCCACCTATGGTCGAGTCCCCGACTCTTTGGCTTTAATGGCCTCGTTGTCACCACCTCCTTGCAATGGCGCACACCCTGAGGTGGTCGCCACCGCTGGTAAGTCGCTCAGAGCGGAGGTGGTTGTCGCTGCTGGTGCAGAGGTGGTCGCTGTTGCCGGTGAACCGTTGGTGCAGAGATGGCCGCCGTCGGCGGTGAGGTTGCTCGGAGCCAGCTTCCAGCGCGACTCCTGCTGGTGCAGTGCAGTTCATTCCTACAGAAATGGAGCTAGGGCCTCGCTTGTAAGGGAATGTAATAACATATGTTTGCTTAGGAGCAGAATGTAATAACATATGTACGCAGGATTTTAGTCTGGGAAGCCAAGTTGTGTGTCCGGACCCCTTGGATGGTGGTTCTAGGTACTAGCACACCTGCCACAGGGTGGTGGAGTGTGCAGGCCCACGGTACGGGACCAGGCTGAGCGGCTACACGGCTCTGGACCCCCTCAGGAGACAAGCATCTCTTCTCTAGTTTCGGACCCCAAGTTGTCGGACGCACATGACTTATAGTTCCAAATACTAGGGCACCCGTCACGAAGTGGTGGAGTGTGCAGGATTTCAGGTACGGAAGCAGGCTAACCGGCCACACAGGCTCCAGACCACCCCATGGAACAGGCACCCGTTCTTTAGAACTGGCCCCCATGCTTTTTCCTGTTTTTGTAAGGTACTCCTGAGTATTATTTATAAAGCAGTGTTAATACTTATCTGTGTATCGCTTGTTGCTGCTGTGTGAGATGTTACGCTGTTGACTCCCCCTGGTACCTATAGTTCCAAATGTCGGAGTGGAAATCTCTCCGACCGGGTGATGGATTGCACCTGCCCTAAATCCTAAGAAGAGGAGGGGCCTAAGCATTTTGCTTGTTACGAGACTGGTGGATAAACACACGAGAGCACGCCAGGGTTTAGATTGGTTCGGGCTGCCGAAGCGTAATACCCTACTCCACTGTGTGATGTATTGCTTGAGAGCTTGTATGAACTTGTGAGTGTCTGAGTGAGCCCTAAGATTGGATCTGTCCTGTAACGCCACATGCCTCCCCTTTTATAGCTGAAGGGGGGCATGCACAAAGGTACTAAGCCCCGACATGTGGGCCTAGGGACATAACGAATATAGCACTTGGAGCCACAAATGTTTGCTGCTAGGGCGATCTTCTAGTGCCCTGACACCCGAGATATGCGTATCCTCGGTGTGCAGGGGAGGCTTCTTGTAGAAGGGATGATGAGTATAGTGCACCGCTCGGCACGGGCGCACTGTTTACCAACAGACCGGTCAGGCGTGCCGCATGCTGGATGACCCTGACGTCGTCTGCTAGCGGATTGGACAGGACGCATTAAATGCTGGGAGGACGCGTCGCCCGTTGGCTTGGTGGTAGGCAGCGCGTCCTTTCTGCAATAAATGCAGAGACTACGCTGCTTCAATGGCCCGACGTCAGACTCCACCCGGTGGCTTACGTCATGAGCCACAAGCCATGCGACAACAGCGGGTCTCTGCCTGAGCGGGGAGCGCGGTGCAAGCCCCGGACACGTGCCAGCACCGGACCCCTTCCAGGGTAGGGTTCGGGTATTCCCTGCCCCAGAATCCTAGGACCCGGGGGTGATCTGTCCGGACCCCAATCGGAAGGGTCTGGGATCTGTCTCGGAGGTCCGCCCGTCATGCACGGGGTCCGGTGCTTTCCATGTAGCGAGTCCGGACCTACTGCGTGTATCCGGAGCACTCCTTTCCCTTGGCCACATGGCGACCCCAAGGCGGCTGATGTTGCACGACGGTTAGGCGCTTACCGCGCAACCAGAGACTTTCCCGCTGGCACAGCGTCTTTACCTTGTAACAAGGGGTACCCCTGTTTCAAGGTACCGACAGTGGCCCCCGAGCCCACCTCAAGGGAGGGCGCAAGCCTGCAGGTGGGGCCATAACCTGTATCCTACATAAGCTCTGCATGATCGGGGATCGAGGCATCTTTTTAGCACGCGCCGTACTAACCCGGCGCGCGCATGCTATCAGCTTGATACTGGTCACTCCAACCGTCATGCCCGTCTTCACGACAGACTAGCGCGTGGCCCCCACGCATGGCAGTTCGGCCTCGCCTAAGTACGGCGCGCGTGGGGCGCCCTGTTGGCCCCGCCTATGTTAAGAATATCTTCCGGCAGCGGGCCCGAGGCAACGTGGGAGCGTGCGCAGCGGTTTGCTCCTCCTGCGCATGGAGACCAGCGCCTCAGCCACTTGACTTGCGGGTCCAGGTTCCTCTATCTGTGACTGAGTTGTTCGGGCGCTAGGTATGCGCCAGGCGGATTTTTCCAGTGTGCGTGGGGAGCCATCTCTTGAAGGAGGGGTTTTCCGCACGCAGTGGTTTTGCTTTCGCATTTTCACCAACTGCTCCGCCCTTTCGCCTCCGAGCCTTCCACGCCTCTCCGCGTTCGTGCTCCTCAGTTTTCCGCCACCGTGGTTGCCATGGCCATGCTGGTTCGCCCCGATCATTACCAGACCGAGGAAGCGCTCGACTCGGTGCACCGCCTGCTCGGATGGGGCTCGCCTGCGCTCGTCGGTAGGATCCGGGCCGACACTACTCCCCTCGGCGATCTTGTCGCCGGGGAGTTTGTGCTCTTCGTCTCCTATCTCTTCTGTGGGTTGGCGCTGCCGATTCGCTGTTCTTCCTGCTGGTGCTGGAGGAGTTCGGACTCCAACTCCAGCACCTCACGCCCCACTCCATCCTCCAGGTGGTCATCTTTGTCCATTTTTGTGAGATGTTCGTGGGAGTGGCAGCTTGCACTTCCCTTTTTCGCCAATTTTTGTGCTGGTGAGGTCTGGGAAGGGCAAAGACCACCTTGGGGCCTACTACTTCCAGACAAGGTTAGATCCAACGGTGACCTACATCGCCTCCCTTAGCGGCGCGAGGTGGGAGAACTGGCGGCACTACTGGGTGATCGCCAGTGCTGAGGTCAGCGACCGCCATGCCCTTCCGAGTGACGGCCCAGACTCGGCCGGAAGCAGTGGAGGGAAAAACCATGCCTCATGCTGAAGTTCGAGCCTGTCCTGGACAGGATTGGGGAACAGGCAGTTGGTGGCCTGACCTCAATGCATGTACTCAGCGATTTCCTGAAGCACCGAGTCATGCCACTACAGGGGAGGCCGCGTTTGTGTTGCTGGTTTACCGGCCCCACCGACATTGGCAGGATCCAGCGTGGGACTGGGACTGACCTGACCTGGGAGCAGTTGGAGATTTTGGTGAGGGGGATCACTGGTGAGGCTTTTATCTTTGAATCCTTGATACCTCCCCAGGGCATTTTGCCGCTCTGCGACAACCTAGGGTTGCGGTCAGCGGTGCTGGCCCGACTGCCGACCCTTGATGAGAGTGGTGTGGCGGTCCGCCAGACCGGCGGCCGGGACCCCCACCAGGGGATCCATATTGTTGGTGCGCCAGTCAAAGGCCCTCAGCCTGTTGATGTGGCCCCTAGAGTCCCTCCTGCGGGCCCCAGTTCCTCGGACAAGGGCAAGGGGCCTGCATGCAGCTCCTCCACACCGGACGCCACCGGGAGGTCGGAGGAAGTAAGGCGACACCGACTGCGTCGCGCTGATGGGTCCTTTGTCTCAGACCTACCCCTCGATTCGGACTCCCCTAGAAGCATCAGAAGACAGCTGGTGGAGCTAAGGGAGCCGAACCTCGGGTCTAGGACGGGCAGAGGGGCGTGAGCCCTCCACCGCCACCTCCTTCGGATTCGACACCACCACCACCGCCGCCTATGTCAGCCCGACCACCATCGCTGCAGGGGCAGCGGCAGCAACAGCAGCAGGGACGGCAGCAGCAGCAACAACAACAACGAGCGCCCCGCTTCCAAGGCCACTGGAAGGTTCACAGTCCCATGTAAGCTTAGGCTCTCCCAAATGCCAAATTTCGAGCGTAGCTTTTACGTCGATAGGTCTTGACCTGTCCTTTGCATGTCAGGGCCCCCCCTTCTTCGGCTTCTGTGGACGCTCATCCCCCTTTGGTCACCATGCCCGCCGGTGGGTTTGGTTCCCAGCAGCATACGTCTGCTGGGGACGTCGCCGGCGATCCGTCAGCAGCTACCGCAGCCTCATAAGCGTCAGTGCCAAGCCCACCATTGGCAGTGGCCGAAAAGGTTCCCGTTGCATTTGCCTCCACCATGCAAGGTGACGCTGGTGCTGCGGTGGCGCCGTTGGACCCCCAGGATCCGCTTGTCACCATCGAGGCGACGCCTTTGGTTTCCCAAGTTCCAGCTGGGGGTCCAGAGGTGGCAATGTTGCCAACAGCTGTCGCAGACCCAGCGGCGGCGATACCGTCGGATGCACCATCGGTGGTAGGCATGGGAGGCGCGTCCAGCTCTGCCCCGCCGCCAACTCTGGAGGCTCCAGAGGTTATCCTTGGGCGACCGCTCTGATCTGGCATCAAACCTAAAGCAACGTTGACTCCCCTCCCCCAGGTGCTGTCCCACGCTCACCAGGCTCTCCGGGAAACCGAGGTGGCTATCCGGCGGGAGTGGGAGGTGCTCGAGACCGAGTACCAGTGCCTTGGCAACTGGTGCACCCAACTGGAGGAGCGCACTAAGGCGGTGTCCTGCCAATTCACCTCAGAGCGGGCCGAGTTTGAGCAGGAGCACGAGGATTTCAAGGAGGACATCCGTAAGGTGTCTGACCGAGAGGAAGAGGTGACCTAGAAGGAGAAAAGCTTGGCCAAGAAGGAAGTACGCTTAGACCAAAGGGAGGAGGCCATCACAGCGCTCCATGATAAGCTGAAAGCTTATAATACGGTGCTGGAGAAACAGCGGGACAAGCAGGCTGCGGATGAGGCGAAGCTACAGAAGCTGCAGCAGGAACTCGCCGACAAGGCCAGCGACATTGCTCGCGCCGAGGGAAGCCTCAAGGCGAGGGAAGCTTCCCTGGTGAAACGGGCAACTGATCTTACCTGGCAGGAGGAGGACCTCGCCTTCAGGGAGGAGATGTGGGCAAGGCAGAACAAGCTGCTGGATGAGCTTGAGCTCGAGGCAGAGGAGAAAAGGAAGCGTTTGGAGGGGAAAGTGCGGGCTCTGGAGGAGCACGTCCGCCAGTTCCAGACAGCGCAAGTTGCTCAGGCGACACAGATGGCCTCGGGCCCCGGGCAGTGGAGGTGATGAGGAAGACACTCGACGACCTCCGGGCTGAGCAACGCGTTGGGGCCCAGCGCATCACCGCCTGGGCTGGCGAGGCAAGCACAGCGTTAGTGCCGTTGGGGGTGAGCTCCATCCCGGCACTAGCGTAGCCGGCGTCCATCTCCGACGCGCTCCCGGTACTAGATTCCGCTATTGACCGCCTTCGACGTCTGGATCAGATTCTTGGCGCCCGCTTGGAGGCCAAGGGCAGCAGACTTTGCCGGTCGGCAAAATAATACGTCTTGACATGCTTCCGGAGCCACGACCCGGCTGTCTCCTTGGGGCCAGTCATTGCGGGTCCGGTGGCCGATACTGAAGATGCTGCCCGGGAGGGCGTGCAGGACATTGTGGACGCGGTGGTCGGGCGCTTCCAGTGGGATCCTACTAACGATGAGTAGCCAGGCCTGCGTGGAGAAAAACGAGGGTTCCGCTGGGGAGCGGGTTGTAATATTTCTTTGATTTTGTAAGATACTCTTTAGGTACTACTTATTGGGCGATATTACAACTTATCTGCACGCCACCTTTCCTTTGTTGTCTGCATTGTTACCAACTTCTTCCCTGGTACATGGCCCCCCTGGGATATGGCCTCGACGTGTCGGGGCTGGATGCCAGGATTCTTAAGGAGGAACTAGTGTCATGACCCCTAAGGGGCAACCCTAACTGGGACCCGACCTGCACACAGTCTTGGCTAGGTATTTTTAGTAGCGCACCCATAGGGTCCGCCAGCTGGTATTTCTCATCCTTTGATTCACGCAACAGGACCGGCCGCAGGGCGGTGGGGCATGTAGGCTTACGGTACTTGACCATACCAAGCGACTTCACGGCCCCAAACCACCCCATCGTCTGGTTGCCGGGTCTGGCTACTCAATTCGGATGTCGTTATACCAGCCAGGGAAGAAAACTACATGGGTGGTGAGATAGTAATAATGGTCGCAAACTTTAGGAATAAAATCAACATAAAAACAGTTCTGTGGGTCGAACCCCTTCCTTATAACTGGATATACACGAGTGTAGGCCAACAGACCGGGTTTATTGAGGGCGGACCTCTCCGGGCTGGCGCATATAAATGCGCTTCTTGGTTACAGGGAAAGAGGCCGAACCCCCAATTCTATTTTTATGGGAAAAACTTACAGAGATGCTCTATGTTCCAAGGACTGGGAAGAGGTACTCCGTTAGCTGTGGCGAGGCGGACACATCTAGGGCGGCATATTTTTGTCGCTTTGAAGGGTCCTTCCCAGCTAGGAGAGAGCTTATGGAGCCCTTCTCGGTTCAGTATTCACCTTAGGACCAGGTCCCCGACCTCAAGCTTCCTACAATGCATGAACCGTTGGTGGTAGCGCCTGAGCGCCTGGTTGTATCGTGCATTTCGGATTGCTGCTTGCCACCTGTGCTCGTCGATGAAGTCCACATCTTCACGTCGCAGCTGTTCCTGCATAGACTCATCAAAATACTGGACCCACGGGGAGCCCATAATGATTTCCGGAGGAAGGCAAGCTTCAGCCCCATACACCAGGAAGAATGGGGTCTCCCCGATGGCTCGGCTGGGCATGGTCCGGTTCCCCCACAACACGGATGGGAGCTCACTGACCCAATTTGCACCATGCTTTTTTAAGCAGTCATAGGTGCGCGTCTTGAGCCCCCTGAGAATCTCTGCATTTGCCCTCTCCACCTGTCTGTTACTCCTAGGGTGAGCCACGGATGCAAAGCAGAGCTGGGTGCCGATGCCCTCGCAATATTCCTGAAAGATCCGACTCGTAAACTGGGTCCCGTTGTCTGTAATGATACGACTTGGGACCCCAAATCTACAGACGATCGACTTGAGGAAGGCAACAGCAGCACCCTAGGTGATGCTGACCACAGGGGTGGCCTCTGGACACTTGGTGAACTAGTCGATGGCGACAAAGAGGTACCGGTAGCCGTCGACGGCCCTGGGAAACGGTCCCAGGATATCCACCCCCCATATGGTGAATGGCCAGGAGGGCAGAATCATTTGCAGAGCCTGAGCTAGTGTGTGTATCTGCTTTGCGTGGTACTGGCACGCTTCGCAGGACTTTACTAGCTCGGTCGCATACTGGAGGGCGGTTGGCCAGTAAAAACCATGCCAGAAGGCCTTACCGACCAGTGTGCGGGATGAAGAATGACTTCCACACTCCCTCCATGGATCTCCGTGAGCAACTCATGGCCCTCCTCCTGGGTGATGCACCGCATAAGAATACCGTTGGCGCCACGGCGATAGAGATCCCCTTCTACCGTCGTGTACCGTTTAGCCAACCGTACTATGTGCTCTGCGGAGACATGGTCTTCAGGAAGGATATTTTCCTTCAGGTAGTCCCAGATCTCGGAGATCCATGCATCAGGACCACTCTGAGTTGTCAATTGTGGTGCTAGGGGTCGGTGAAGCCCCCTAGTGCACACACAGCCTTTGGTGGGTCCTGGGATGCCACCGGGACCGTCGGCTTCGAGGTGCCAGTCTCGCCCCCCTTGCCCAGATCGGCAGGCTGGGCGGTGGGTCTCAGCAACCGCCTTTCGAAGGCGCCCTCGGGCACGGGTGCTCGAGTTGATGCCCTCTGGGAGAGTTCATCTACCGCTGAGTTGTCGGCCCAGGGAACATGTTGTAGTTCCAGGGCTACGAAGTCCTTCTCCAGCTTCTTTACATGAGGAGGTAAGCTGCGAGTCTAGGCTCATTGTAGCTACACTCCCCATGGGCCTGCTTGATGATTAGCTAAGAGTCCCCCTTCACGAGGAGCTGGCGAACCCCCAGGGATAGGGCCGCAGATAGGCCAAAGATCAGCGCCTCATACTCTGCCATGTTGTTGGTGGCTTTGAACTCGAGGCGTACCACATACTTTAGCTGGTCCCCATCTGGGGCGACGAGGACCACTCCTACGCTAGCACTCTATTGGCAGGCGGACCTGTCGAAGAAGAGCGTCTAGTGGGGCTCGGTGAAGACCGGACCCCTGCGCTCCGCAGGTGTGGGGCCCGGATCGGGGTCCGGGCCCCCAGGGGCGCATGGGGGTGGAGTCCACTCCACGATGAAGTCGGCCAGGACCTGACTTTTGATAGCGTGGCAGGGCTAGAAATCCAGATGGAACTCAGCGAGCTCTGCTGCCCATTTGGCGATGTTGTCGGTGGCGTTTGAGTTGTGGAGGATGGCCCTCAATGGAAAGGAGGTCACCACCACAACTCTGTGTGCCTGGAAGTAGTGACACAACTTCCTGGACGCAACTAGGACAGCATAGAGGAGCTTGTGTGTCTCGAGGTACGTGGCCTTTGCTTCATGGAGGACCTCGCTGACGTAATAAACCGCCTTCTGGACAGTCTAGGCGCCCGACGCTGGTTCTAAGTTCTTAGGTCCCTGTCTTTCTGGCGTTGCCCTTTCGGCGACTAACCCATGCTCACTACTTTCGCAGCCGCCGCAATATACAGGTACAGTGGTTCCCCTAGCTCTGGAGCGACCAGGATCGGCAGGGAAGTTAGGTGCTGCTTCAATTCTCGGAAGGCTTGCTCCGTCTCTTCGGTCCAGGCAAAGGGGCCAGATTTCCGCAGGAGCTTGAAGAAGGGCAGTGCTCTCTCAGCCAACCTCGAAATGAAGCGGCTAAGGGCAGCCAGAGATCCTGCAAGTTTCTGGATGTCCTTGACACGGGCGGGAGGCCTCATTATCTCGATAGCCTTGATTTTTTCTGGGTTAGCTTCAATGCCTCGGTATGAAACCAGGAAACCCAGCAGCTTTCCTGCAGAGATGCCGAAGATGCATTTCTCTGGGTTTAGTTTGGTGTTGGTTGCCCGTAGCTTGTCGAAAACCAGGGTCAGATCTTCTACTACAGTCGACCCCCTTCTAGTCTTGACCACGATGTCATAGACATAAACCTCCACCTTGTCCCGGATCAGGTCCTCGAAGGTCTTACTCATCGCCCGAACAAATGTTGGCAGGGTGTTTTTCAGACCATAAGGCATCACAACATAACAGTACAGCCCATCTACCGTTACAAAAGCGGTGTGCTTCCTATCCTCCCTAGACATCCGGATTTGATGAAAACCGGAGTAGGCATCCAGGAAAGACAAAAAGTCGCACCCCGAGGTACAGTCCATGATCTGATCTATACGTGGAAGTGGATATGGGTCCTTGGGGCATGCCTTATTCAGGCTGGTGTAGTCGATGCACATCCGGAGTTTCCCGTTTGCTCACACCCCTCTGCCCATCCTGGACCCGAGGTTCGGCTCCCTTAGCCCCACCAGCTGTCTTCTGACGCTTCTGGGGGGAGTCCGAATCGAGGGGTAGGTCTGAGACAAAGGACCCATCGGCGCGATGCAGTCGGTGTCGCCTTACTTCCTCCAACCTCCCGGCGGCGTCCGGAGTGGAGGAGCTGCATGTAGGCCCCTTGCCCTTGTCCGAGGAACTAGGGCCCGCAGGAGGGACTCTGGGGGCCACATCAGTAGGCTGGGGGCCTCTGACTGGTGCACCGGGAATATGGATCCACTGGTGGGGGTCTTGGTCGCCGGTCTGGCGGACCGCCACACCACTCTCATCAAGGGTCGGCAATCGGGCCAGCACCGCTGACTGCAACCCTGGGTTGTCGCAGAGCAGCGAAATGCCCTGGGGAGGTATCAAGGATTCGGGGATAAAAGCCTCACCAAAGATCCCCCTCACCAAAATCTCCAACTGCTCCTAGGTTAGGTCAGTCCTAGGCCCGCGTTGGATCCTGCTAATGTCGCTGGGGCCGGTAAACCAGCAACACAAACGCGGCCTCCCCTGTAGTGGCATGACTCAGCGCTTCAGGAAATCGCCGAGTACGTGCATTGAGGTCAGGCCACCAACTGCTAGTTCCCTAATCCTGTCCAGGACGGGCTCGAACTCCGGCATGAGGCATGGTTTTTCCCTCCACTGCTTCCAGCTGAGTCTAGGCCTGTCACTCGGAAGGGCAAGGCGGTCGCTGACCTCAACACTGGCGATCACCCAGTTGTGCCGCCAGTTCTCCCACCTCGCGCCGCCAAGAGAGGTGATGTAGGTCACTGTTCGAGTACAACAGGGCGCCCCACGCTGTTGCCGGCGAACCGTTGGTGCAGAGATGGCCGCCGTCGCCAGTGAGGTTGCTCGGAGCAAGCTTCCAGCGTGACTCCTGCTGGTGCAGCGCAGTTCATTCCTGCAGAAATGGAGCAAGGGCCCCGCTTGTAAGGGAATGTAATAACATATGTTTGCTTAGGAGCAGAATGTAGTAACATATGTACGCAGGATTTTAGTCTGGGAAGCCAAGTTGTGTGTCTGGACCCCCTGGATGGTGGTTCTAGGTACTAGGACACCTACCGTAGGGTGGTGGAGTTTGCAGGCCCACGGTACGGGACCAGACTGAGCGGCTACACGGCTCCGGACCCCCCAGGAGACAAGCATCTCTTCTCTAGTTCCAAACCCCATGTTGTCGGACGCACAGGACTTATAGTTCCAAATACTAGGGCACCCGTCATAGAGTGGTGGAGTGTGCAGGATTTCGGGTATGGAACAAATACGAGCGTAGCTTTTACGTCGATAGATCTTGACCCGTCCTTTGCCTGTCAGGCCCCCCCCCCTTCTTCGGCTTCAGTGGATGCTCGTCCCCCTTCGGTCGCCATGCCCGCCGGTGGGTCTGGTTCCCAGCAGCATACGTCTGCTGGGGACGTCGCCAGCGATCCGTCAGCGGCTACCGCAGCCTCATCAGCGTCAGTGCCAAGCCCACCATTGGCAGTGGCCGAAGAGGTTCCCGTTGTGTTTGCCTCCACCATGCAAGGTGACGCTGGTGCTGCGGTGGCGCCGTCGGACCCCCAGGATCCGCTTGTCACCGTCGAGGCGTTGTAACACCCCTGGTGTTACTGTTAGTAAAACTTGAGCATAACATCATAAGCATGGGCATATCATGTGTTTATCACACCTAGAGTGCATTCACTAGGCAAAAATTTCAAACAAGTTGTATTGATATGACCTTTTGCAAATAAAACCCTGGAGTAGGGAACAGAACCCTAGATTGGGTGTAACAGAGCAAACCAAGCTTAAACAAGAGAAAACTTCAAAATTCAATTGAAAAAGTCATAAAGTGTCTCCATGGATGAACTAAAGTGGGATCCAAACCCTAAGAGTGCAAGAAACCCTAATTGGAACCCTGGAAAGCCCTAAACCTAAACCCTAGGGGGCTAAGTGCAAAATTAGTGCTCTTTTGGACTAAATTGCAAAAACCATGATAATAAAGTGTCTTAAGTCATATGTTTCACAAATAAGTAGGTTTGCAAGTTAAACCTTGAGTTTTGGACTAATTTGCAAAAGAGCCACACTTGAACCCTATTGGCTAAGTCTGAAATCAGTGTAATTAGCTCAACTTTGGAGCCCTATATCTGCCAAATTATAAGGTTTTTGTCCTAGGTCACCACATCAACTTTGTAGATCTATGGAAGGAGAAACTTCGCTATAGAAATCATGCCTTGGTACCATGAAGAATTCTGAGATAAATGAGCCTGAAGTTGGACTGTCAGACTGCTTGAAATCTGAAATTCAGACTAACAGTGGAATGGCATGGAGTTAGGGCTCGAATTTAAGCATGATCCAGTAAGAATTTGGTTAGGGATGCTATGACAAAGATGAAGATGGTTGATAGGGCTGCAACTTTTGTACAGAAGGATGATCGTGTTACTACACGAAATTGGGAGCAAATCTTCCTGCAAGTTGTTATGTCAGGTGTTCTGAACTACTGACTGATGGTACACTGTTCTGAACAAGATTTAGATACAGCGAACCTCGCCGCCAGCGACCTCGCGCGTAGATTCGCGCCGATGAGGTGATTCATGCCCATTTTAGTTCAGATAATGTCGCGGGGTAAAAAGATCATCACCGCCGTTAGGCTATGGACACCAATCCGGCTAGCCGTTGTGCTCCTTTCTGCTTTGCGACCGGTCCGGATAAGTCACCGGAGTTGGCTGCCGTCGACCGAACGGCATGTGCCTCCGCAATTACCACGTCGCATTTATCAGTGTTGGGCACATCCGATGATCGTCGGGGGGGGGCGGGGGCGCCATGGTGAAGGCCACGAATCACCATGCTGGTGACTCATCTTAGTTCTTACCGATAACCATCCACCGCTCAAATTTGTTGTGGTCACGGTCGATCTCTATAAATTGAGGCCTCTGAGAGCTCCATTAGGCTATCCCCAAGCCAACGCACCAAGTATTGCCCTCAATCGATCACCAGAGCTCGCCGATTTCTAACTTCCCCCAATTCTGTTTCTGCCACCGCAGGGACACCCTCACCGCAGCCAGCTTACTCCAGGTTCGTTCAAGCGCTCTGGTCGATTGTTCTAGCATCCTTAGGTCTTCCTCAAGCTTCACGACTCCTTTGATTGAACTAGACCGCCCTGGGTTGCTGGGAACACCCGTGTTCTTCCGCGATGCCCACGGTCACCGTGGCCAGAGCAAACCGGATAGCCATTTGCGAAATTATGTGAGGGAAAGCGCTCACTAGACCTTGAATTCGGTCTCGGCTAAGATAGGGCACCGGTCTTTGAGCAAATTGGCCGGTACGCGAGCTCGTCGGAGCTCTGCGCAACGCCGCTCGCCGTCAGGGACTAGGTTCGTGAAGGAATAGAACGTGAGGGACCATTTTGCACGATGCCAGTGACTATCTAGAATAGTGTTTAGGATTCTTTCGGGTTATGTCAGAAGACAGGGACCTTCTTGCAAAATCGACAACGAGGGCATGCGTGGGCACGTTTCTGCTGTTATTGGGCTGAATGGGCTGAATTGAATCCAGTACTATTTATCCTTTTTCTTTTTCTTTTTCTACCAGAGCTAAATAAATTCTAGAAAATTGTAGAAAAATGGTAAAAATACCAAACCAATTTTGCTAGGTTCCTAATTTCCTATAGAATTTAATAAAAATAGTTTCATAATTTGTAGTTTAAATAAGAAATTATAGGGTATTTAAAACAGCTCAAGACCTTGCTTTTGGATTTTTAGAAAATTAATTATAAATCCAAAATTCACTAAATTTTTACGATAAACTTTAAGTAATATTTAGAAACCTTGGGTAGAGTTTGGTATGAATTGGGCCATGGTTGATACTTAGAACTCAAAACCCTAGCCCCCCTACCTTATGAACTTCACTATTGACTCCGGAAACCCTAAGTTCTCGGAGATCCGTGAAGAAAAATTATATTCAAGACTTTAGATAATAAACTTTTTATTATCTTTGCACTCTCATGAGCATTACATGGGCATTCATTATTATGTATGGTCATATTTAGAAAACGAAGAAGAAGTAGAAGAAGAGAAGACTCCACCACCACTACCTGAGGAACATCATGCAGGCAACTGCTTTTATTTTGATATCTGTGGATCTGAGCCTGATTCACCAGTAAAACAAGGCAAGCCCCGGTGCATTTGCCACCTCCTTGTTACTTTAAACTCTTTCTCACTTACTTGATGCATTAGGTGATAGAAGTTGTGTGTTAAACTTTTGCTGCATCTCCTTCCTTGGATTACTTCCTAATCCCTGTTTTACAAAAGGTTTTCTTATGCTTAGCTTTGCTTTAGAAAAATAAAATGTTTTGTTTTCTCAAAGATAATGTTGCAAAGTGGGTGGGTTGTTTTCGAAAATAAAACTTGATGGTGGGTCCATCATGGCCATGATGGGTTCAACATCGGAAAAGATTAAGCTGAGACCGGGCGGGTGACTTGCATGAGAAGAGAGTCTCGGTGTAGTGTCTCCGCTGAGTCGATTAAGGACTGTGTCGATGTAGGCTTGATGACCGAGGACCCTTTAACTGGTCACATGCCTCATCATGGGTAAGCTTTGCCTCGGGCAGACTAATACCAGAATAAGATACCACGCAATGGGAGTGGAGAGATGGCGAGAGTAGCGTGTACCCTCCGTGGCAAAAGGTTGGACGGTGGTGTATCTTTGCTCTCGGTTGGCGTGAACCTGATCTGGTCTTAAGAACCCTGGTGGCGAGTTGACATATGCAAGGGCTAAGTGCTACATATGTCGTGTGATTGGAGATCCTCACCTGAGTATAATCGATTCGGATCACCGTACCTTCGCTGTTATGAAGACTTGGTCACTGCCCTATACGTAGAACTCCAATAAAGATAAAGAGTTGTTAAGAAATTGGCTAGTGCAGGTCAAGTGATTGAACTAGGATAGAGAGAACCCTAGTTGCTGGTAATTTTACTTAACCAGACAAATAAAACTGGATTTGTAAGGATCCATTCTTAATAAGCTTTGCTGCAAACAGAGTCAATGATTATTGAGAAGCCTTACCTTGACTCCCTCTAGCCAACATACCCTTGAGAGTCTTTTCTTTAGTCGGGTAAGACTTGCTGAGTAATTCCATACTCAAGGCTTCGTCCCATGTTGTTTTTAGGTGAAGAAGCAACCAACTTTTGTTGCTTCTGTTCAAAGGTGGTACCAAAGGAAGAGCACCAGGAGTAAAGCTGCGGGAGGAAAGGATCCTCCATAAAACTTTTGTTTAAAACTTATCGGGATGGGTTTTTGCCTCCCATGGTTTGTAATAATAATACTCAACACTCATATATATTATATTTCTGGTCTGTAATATTATAACTCTGCCTTAATTTTCAATAAAAGTAAGTTAATGTAACTGCTTCCGCATTTTTGTATCTTCGATGCTTGTAATGTCTGCGTGACGGGTAAAACGCTCTTGGGAAAGGTAAGAAAACAGATACCGAACTTGTCAAGTAATTCAGGGGCACCTGCAGGGTTGGTTGAGGTCCGTTGGACAAGGACAACTGTAGGTGGGCCTAATAACTTGGTAGGTTCCGTCACAGCTGGTATCGGAGCTAAGCCCATCTCTGCAGAGGTTATGAGGCATTTTCAAAAAGAATTTTCTAAGACTTACCTAGAAAATTTCCTTCTTTCTTATCTAGCTTCTTTCTGAAGAACTTATTTGAAAGACCAGATATAGAGTGCAATGTATAGAAGGAGTGAATCGACTAAGGTTGATTCTGTAATTACACATGCATCATGTTAAAAACTATGCTAATAAGGTTTTCCCCCTTAAGAAATGCCGCCGCGCACGAGAAAGACCGCGCGCAAGTCTACCGGACCGCTTGGCGTACCCCGCCATCAGCTTGCCCCACGGAATGAAGATAGCAGCAGTGGGAGCAACGATCCAATCGGGGATCTAGAAGCCCAAGTTGATCAGCTTTGAACAGAACTCCGTCGTAGGAACGACATATGGGTCATAGATGGGGAAAGAATAAACGAATTAAGAGCAGACATCCGCTATCTGCAAGATCAGCTCACGGAACGAAATCTAGCGATCGACTGGGCGGTTAACTCTTGTTCGCTTGCCTGGGCTAAAGAAGCTAGAGCTTGAGCCCACGTGGAGGAGCTTAGCTCAGCCGTAGATAGCTTGCAGGTTTATTGTAATACAGTACATGAAGAGGTTCATGTATTGTACTCTCAACTGCACCCGAATGTCCCTGTGGATCCTGTCGGGATGGAAGCCAGACCATCTGGAGTAGCGGGAGAAGCACTCAGTGGTGAACTGGACTTGTTCAGGCCCCCTCCCTCTATGAAGTTGGTGGACGAATGGTCTCCTACTCCCGACAGCGAGGCTACTAAAAGCGACAAGAAGCAAGAATAATATAGTGTAGAAGTAGTATAATGTATAATAGGTAATGTAAGCCTGTTGTAAATTCGAGTCTGTAACATTAACCTTTTCAGTAATGTAAAATGGATGGTTTCTCTGGCATATTATATTTTTTCCACTGTTTGTTGCCTCAGATGCCCTCCAAGACTCGTTCACAGGACGGAGCAGGAACCTCTAGTGGGAGGGAAGCAACACCAAACCCACCTCCAGTACCTCCCACGTTAGCCGAGGCCATTGCTGCCTTGGTTAATGCCACGGCCGACAATACCCGCTTCTTGCGGGAGATGGCAGGTCAACAACTACAACAACAAGGCGGGCGGGCATATCCGCAAGGCCCCCGTGAGACATCTTATCTAGATTTCTCTGAGACATGCCCTCCATTGTTTGTCAAAGCAGAGGACCCTCTGGAAGCGGATGAGTGGATCCACGTTATTGAATAGAAGTTCGGGCTCCCTCGGTGTTCAGAAATTCAGAAGCCCCTATTCGTAGCACAACAATTGTGCGGCCCTGCCAGTACGTGGTGGGGAAATTTTATAGTCGTTCAATCGGCCGGTCATCAAGTAACTTGGGATGAGTTCAAGTTGGCTTTCCGTGAGCACTACATACCTGAAGGGGTGCTCCACATGAAGCAGGAGGAGTCTTGAAGTTGAAACAAGGCGGGGATACTGTTACCCAGTATCTCAATAAATTTAATCACTTATCCCAATATGCAATCGATCAAGTTAACACAGATTTGAAGAAAAGGAACTGCTTCATGAGAGGCCTGAATGATCGAATGCAAAGAAAGATGGCCACCTGCATCGACCTTACTTACGGAAGGGCTATCAGCACAGCACTGGCAGTCGAGGCTAAATATGCAGGATCCGGAAAATCCAAGGCTTATGGAGGCGATAGGCCCAATCAGGGCCCCGAGAAAAGACAAAGGTTGGTAATCCGACCTTTCAATCCGAATCGCTCTTCACCGCGTCCACCCTCCTACCCTTTCAAGCAACCGGTTTTCATTCGCCCCGCCACTGCCCCCACTCAAACAAATCAGCCGGGTGCCCCTAGCACTCGTTTCCCTACTCTCCCCAGCTCTTCAACTGGCTGTTTCAACTGTGGAAAGTCTGGACACTTTATCAAGGACTGCTCATATCAGAAGCAGAATCGATCAAGCAATCAACAAAATTTAGGGAATTCCGCTCAAGGAAAGGGAAATGCGGCAACCAATACCGCGGGCAAAAATACAAGGAAAACGGGACGAATTTATTATACCCAAGTGGCTACAACACCGGACGGTGAACCGATTATGATGGGTACGTTTCTCGTGGCCAATCACCCTGCAATTATTCTTTTTGATTTTGCCGCTTCGCATACTTTCATAAGCAAAAGATTTGTGGAGCAACATTGCATTCCATACCATGAATCAAAGGAAGGGTTTAAAATTCATTCGCCTGGGGGACAAATATTTACTAAAGAAGTGGTTTTCCAAGTGCCTGTAACGTTGGTTGAATGGGACTTTCCTACTAGTATGATTGTTCTGAAAGGCCAAGACATAGATGTAATTTTGGGCATGAATTGGTTGGCCCAACATAAAGCTATTCTCAACACTAATCTAAGAACCATCAGGTTGAGTTATGGGCAAGAAGAGATTCTCTTAACCATTCCCGTATCCAAACCAATTGGTAGAGTATATGAAGCTATCTTACCAGAGATCCAAGATATTCCGGTAGTATGTGAGTTCCCAGACGTATTTCCAGAAGATTTGCCTGGATTGCCTCCAGAGAGAGATGTTGAATTTGTAATTGAGTTGAAGCCCGGTACGGCTCCCATTTCTAGAAGATCATACCGAATGCCTCCAAATGAGTTGGCAGAACTCAAGACCCAATTGCAAGATTTACTAGAGAAGGGATTCATCTGGCCAAGTTCATCACCATGGGGTTGTCCAGCCATCTTTGTTAAGAAGAAGGACCAAACACTTCGGATGTGCGTGGATTATAGACCCCTTAATGAGGTTACTATTAAAAAAAGTACCCTCTTCCATGGATTGACATTCTATTTGATCAACTGACTAGAGTGAGGGTATTCTCCAAGATTGACCTCAGATCGGGCTATCATCAGATCTGTATCCGACCCAAAGATATACCAAAGACCGCATTCACTACGCGGTATGGTTTATTTGAATATTTGGTTATGTCTTTCGGACTGACAAATGCTCCTGCCCACTTTACTTATCTGATGAACTCGGTATTTATGCCTGAGTTGGACAAATTTGTGGTGGTATTCATTGACAATATCTTAATATATTCTAAGAATGAAGAGGAGCATGCTCAGCATTTACGGATCGTGTTGACGCGCTTAAGGGGGCACCAATTATATGCTAAGTTCAGTAAGTGCGCGTTCTGGCTGGAAGAAATCCAATTTCTGGGACATGTATTATCTACCAAGGGGATTGCGGTGGATCCCAGCAAAGTCAAGGATATTTTGGAGTGGAAACCCCCAACCACTGTACATCAAGTCTGAAGTTTCCTTGGGCTAGCTAGCTATTTCCGCCGATTCATACCAGATTTTTCCAAGCTTGTGAAACCAATCACAAGTTTATTGAAGAAAGATACTAAATTTATTTGGTCTTCAAAGTGTAATGAAGCCTTTGAGCAATTGAAGGTATCATTAAACACTGGTCCGGTATTGGCTCAACCAGATATTGAGAAGCCCTTTGATGTGTATTGTGACGCATTAGGAAGTGGTCTCGGCTGTGTATTAATACAAGAAGGCCGAGTAATAGCTTATGCTTCAAGGCAGTTACGCCGGCATGAGGAACATTATCCAACTCATGATCTGGAGTTAGCTACAGTGGTTCATGCCCTAAAAATCTGGCGTCATTATCTGCTGGGAAATATCTGTCACATCTATACAGATCATAAAAGTTTGAAGTACATATTTACCCAGTCAGAATTGAACATGAGACAGAAGCGATGGCTCGAGCTTATTAAGGATTATGAATTGGAGATTCATTATCACCCAGGCAAAGCTAATGTAGTGGCAGATGCACTCAGTCGCAAGACTTTTTGTCATTGTCTTACAATGAAGACTTCCGACTTTACGTTATGCCAAGAAATGGAGAATTTGAACCTAGGAATGATTCAACACAAAACCTTAAATCAGTTAAAGCTTGAGTCAGTCCTTTTACAAAGGATAATGGATGCTCAAAAGGATAATGAGGGTATGAAGCACATCCATGAGAAGATAGAGGCCGGAAAATCTAAGTGCTTTAGGAAAGACGATCAAGGCATTGTATGGTTCAATAACCGCATAGTTGTGCCAAAGAATGAAGAGATCCGCCAGTAAATATTAGATGAAGCACATCTTAGTCGCTATTCTATTCATCCCGGAAGCACTAAGATGTATCATTATCTAAAACAACATTATTGGTGGACAAAAATGAAGATTGAAATTGCACGCTATGTGGCCAGATATGACACTTGCAGACGTGTCAAAGCCATACATATGAAGACTGCCGGTCCATGACAATCTCTACCAATACCAACATGGAAATGGGAAGATATTAGTATGGACTTCATTGTGGGATTACCCAGAACAGCAAAAGGCTTTGACTCCATTTGGGTTATCATTGACCGACTTACAAAGATCGCCCACTTCCTTCTAGTCAAAGTAAAATATCCAGTAATTGCATATGCAGAACTGTACATCCCTCGTATTCTCAGTTTACATGGTGTTCCGAAGACGATAGTGTCGGATCGTAGACCACAATTCATGTCCAAATTTTGGGAAGAACTTCACAAATCTTTGGGTACTAAGTTGCTCCATAGTTTGGCCTATCATCCTCAAACAAGTGGACAAACTGAAAGGGTAAATCAGGTACTTGAAGACATGTTACAAGCATGTGTTCTAGAATTCCCACAGAAATGGGATGATTGTTTGCCATTAGCGGAGTTCTCATACAATAATAGCTATCAAGAAAGCATCAAGATGGCACCCTTTGAAGCTTTGTATGGCCGACGGTGTCGCACTCCGTTAAACTGGTCTGAACCAGGTGAAAGGAATTTCTTCAGGCTAGATATGGTAAAAGAAACAGAAGAAAAAGTTCAATGAATAATTCATAACTTGAAGAAAGCCCAAGCTCGACAGAAAAGTTATGCAGACAAGCGACGAATGCCCTTGTATTTTCTGGTGGGAGATTATGTCTATCTAAAAGTCTCCCCAATAAAGGGTGTAACATGTTTCGGGGTAAAAGGGAAGCTTGCACCTCGATACATTGGTCCTTTCCCTGTGCTTGAGCAATGTGGACCAGTGGCGTACCGACTTCAACTACATGAAACCATGTCTGTTGTACATAATGTGTTCCACGTGTCTCAATTGAAGAAATGTCTTCGAGTGCCCGATCGAACCATTGAAGTGATGGATGTTGCCCTAGAACCAGACTTGACCTATTCGGCACATCCTATTCGAGTCTTGGATCAAAAGGACAGAATTACCCGAAGAAAAACTCTCAAATTTTACAAGATACAGTAGAACCAGCATTCAGAAGATGAGGCTACATGCGAAACTCGAGACTTTTTAGAAAAGAATTTCCCAGGCTTTCTAGCCTCATGTAAATTGTGATATGTATATAATTGTTGTAATAAAGGAGTGAGCCCCAGACCACCCCTGCCTTGTACCAAGAATAAGGAAATAAAAGAGTGAAACATTTCCTTTTCCATTACCTACCCTAGGATTTTTAATCTCGGGACGAGATTCTTTTATGGGGGGAAGGATGTAACACCCCTGGTGTTACTGTCACTAAAACTTGAGCATAACATCATAAGCATGGGCATATCATGTGTTTGTCACACCTAAATTGCATTCACTAGGCAAAAATTTCAAACAAGTTGTATTGATATGACCTTTTGCAAATGAAACCCTGGAGTAGGGAACAGAACCCTAGATTGGGTGTAATAGAGCAAACTAGGCTTAAACAAGAGAAAACTTCAAAATTCAATTGAAAAAGTCATAAAGTGTCTCCATGGATGAACTCAAGTGGGATCCAAACCCTAAGAGTGCAAGAAACCCTAATTGGAACCCTGGAAAGCCCTAAACCTAAACCCTAGGGGGCTAAGTGCAAAATTAGTGCTCTTTTGGACTAATGTGAAAAAACCATGATAATGAAGTGTCTTAAGTCATATGGTTCACAAATAAGTAGGTTTGCAAGTTAAACCTTGAGTTTTGGACTAATTTGGAAAAGAGCCACACTTGAACCCTATTGGCTAAGTCTGAAATCAGTGTAATTAGCTCAACTTTGAAGCCCTATATCTGCCAAATTATAAGGTTTTTGCCCTAGGTCACCACATCAACTTTGTAGATCTATGGAAGGAGAATAACTTCGCTATAGAAATCATGCCTTGGTACCATGAAGAATTCTGAGATAAATGAGCCTGAAGTTGGACTATCAGACTGCTTGAAATCTGAAATTCAGACTAACAGTGTCGGGGACCATAATTAGGGGTACCCTCAAGACGCCTAATTCTCAGCTGGTAACCCCCATCAGCATAAAGCTGCAGAGGCCTGATGGGTCTGATTAAGTAAAGGATCAGTCCATACGAGCGACTCGATCACGCCACGCCCGAGCCTAGCCTCGGGCGAGGGCAGCCGACCCTGAGATGGTTCCGTCTCGCCCGAGGTCTCCTCTTTCACGGCAGACACATCTCCGGCTCGCCCGAGGCCATGCCTTCGATAAGAAGTAACCCTGACTAAATCACCGCGCCGACCGACCAAATCACTGGGGCCTTTAACGCAAAAGGTAAGACTGACGGGTAGCCAGGCTTGGCCGAAAGCGCCAGAGGAAGCTCCGCCCGACCCAGGGCTCGGACTCGGGCTAAGGCCCCGGAAGACGGCGAACTCCGCTCCGCCCGACCCAGGGCTCGGACTCGGGCTAAGGCCCCGGAAGACGGCGAACTCCGCTCCGCCCGACCCAGGGCTCGGACTCGGGCTAAGGCCCCAGAAGACGGCAAACTCCGCTCCGCCCGACCCAGGGCTCGGACTCGGGCTAAGGCCCCGGAAGACGGCGAACTCCGCTCCGCCCGACCCAGGGCTCGGACTCGGGCTAAGGCCCCAGAAGACGACGAACTCCGCTCCGCCCGACCCAGGGCTCGGACTCCACCCTGGCCTCTGCCGAACGACCTCCGCCTCGCCCGACCCAGGAGCTCAGGTTCGGTCTCGGCCATGCAGGACGGACTCGACCTCGGCCTCGGAGGAGCCTCCACGTCGTCCGACCTAGGACACGAGCCCGCCACGTCGACAGGAAGCGTCATCATCACCCTACCCCGAGCCGACTCGGGCCGCAGAGAACAGGACCGACGTCCCATCTGGCTAGCCCCGCCAGATAGGCAATGATGGCGCCCCGCTGGACCATGACGACGGCGGCTCTCAGCTCCCTTACGAAAGCAGGGAGACGTCAGCAAGGGCCCAGCCACTCCGACAGCTGTCCCTCCGTCCGGCTCCATCGCTTCTCCGACAGCCACGACGCCACACTAGCTGGGTGCCAAGATCTCTCCGGCTGCCACCTTGGCATGTACTCAGGGCACTAGCTCTCCCCCGCTAGACACGTAGCACCTTGCTACACCCCCATTTGTACACCTGGATCCTCTCCTTACGCCTATAAAAGGAAGGACCAGGGCCTTCTTAGAGAAGGTTGGCCTCGCGGGAACGAAGGGCAGGGGCAGGCGCTCTCTCGGGGCCGCTCGCTCCCCTCACCCGCGCGGACGCTTGTAACCCCCTACTGCAAGCGCACCCGACCTGGGCGCGGGACGAACACGAAGGCCGCGGGAATTCTCCGACTCCCTCACGACCCGGCTCCGGCCACCTCGCTCTCGCTCTCTCTCTCTCTCTCTCTCCCCCCTTCGCGCTCGCCCACGCGCTCGACCCATCTGGGCTAGGGCACGCGGCACACTCACTCGTCGGCTCGGGGAACACCCGGTCTCGGAACGCCGACAGTTGGCGCGCCAGGTAGGGGCCTGCTGCGTGTTGACGAGTAGATCCCCGTCAAGCTCCAGATGGGCAGTCTCCAACGACCTCTTCAACCCGGGACGGTGCTCTGTTTCGGGAGTCTCGAGTTCATGTCTTTCGACGGCAGCTACGACATGATACTCCTTCCACCGCCGCGCGATAGCGACAATGGTGGCGGACAGCCCGCCCGCCGGCGGCGGAATCGACGACGCCTTTCCCGCGCGGGGGAAGGACAACTTTCAAGTTCGCTCCGTCCTCTCCCTCGCCATCGGAGGAGGAGGCGGGGCAACCAAGGCCGAGCGGGAGGCTGCGCTCAGTCGACTGTCGAGCAAATCGACATCCCCAGCGCCCCAACGGAGGACGTGTCGGGCATCACCCCCGCGTTTGAGGCGAAGGCGAGCGCCGTCCCCCCGCGTCACGCCGATCCTGAGCAAGTGGACGATGCCAGCACGCTCACGGAGGGCTTGCAGGACGTCGCCCTCGCACCCAGGACGACAGCACGATCAGCCCCCGATGCGACTTCGTCGATCCTCGTCGACCAAAAGGTACGGGCTGATTCCCATCCTTCGTCATTTCGACTCGGCCTCAACCCGCCTGGCGACCTCGCTTTGGCGGGCGCTCACGTTGAGGCGAGTGCAACCTCTCTAGGGTTTCGTGTGTGGTCACCTTGGGACCGATTGACGGGTGTCTCGACCTACGGACCCTCTGGGTCCGAGGAAGATGACGACCCCAGCATCTGCTGGGATTTCTCCGGATTTGGCAACCCCAGTGCCATGCGGGACTTCATGGCCGCATGTGACTACTGCCTCTCCGACTGTTCCGACGGCAGCCGCAGCCTTGACGACAAGGACTGCGGCCCGAGCCGCGAATGTTTCCACGTCGAGCTAGGGGATCCCTCCGGAGGCGGCTGTCTCGGCATGCCGGAGGACGGTGATCCCCCTAGGCCAGCGCCTCGCGCCGACATCCCGCGGGAGCTAGCTGTGGTCCCCGTTCCGGCGGGGGGTCACGACCCACAGCTCGAGCAAGTCTGCGGGGCGCAGGCTGGGCTCGATGAGGGAGCAGGAGCGCTCGAGGCAATCCGCCAGAACATCGTGCAGGTATGGGCGAGCCAGCCCCCGGCCGGAGGAATACGTCACCTGCCCCAAGGTCTCCAGCACCGCATCGCCAACGATGTCAGGGACAGACCGCCACCCGCATCCGGCGGAACCGGTCAGGACCTGGCCGCCGCAGCGATGCTCCTCCGCGCGATGCCGGAGTCATCAACCACCGAGGGTCGGCGAATCCAGGGAGAACTCAAGCATCTCCTGGAAGGCGCTGCGGCCCGGCGGGCCGAGAGCTCTGCCTCCCGAAGGCAGGGGTACCCCTCGGAACCTCGTGCCGCGACTTCCCGACTCACGCGGGAAGCCTCGGTCTACACCGGGCGCACGCGCAACACCGCGCCTGTGGCCCCGGGCCACCTCGGCGACGAGCACCCTCATCGCGACCGTCGGGCCCGCCTCGACGAAAGGGTGCGCCGAGGTTATCACCCCAGGCGTGGGGGACGCTACGACAGCGGGGAGGATCGGAGTCCCTCGCCCGAACCACCCGGTCCGCAGGTCTTCAGCCGAGCCATTCGGCGGGCGCCGTTTCCGCCCCGATTCCGACCCCCGACTACTATCACAAAGTACTCGGGGGAAACGAGACCGGAATTGTGGCTCGCGGACTACCGCCTGGCCTGTCAACTGGGTGGGACGGACGACGACAACCTGATCATCCGCAACCTCCCCCTGTTCCTTTCCGACACCGCTCGCGCTTGGTTGGAACACCTGCCTCCGGGGCAGATTTCCGACTGGGAAGATCTGGTCCAGGCTTTCGCCGGCAACTTCCAGGGCACGTACGTGCGCCCCGGGAATTCCTGGGACCTCCGAAGCTGTCGGCAACAGCCGGGAGAGTCTCTTCGGGACTACATCCGACGATTCTCGAAGCAGCGCACCGAGCTGCCCAACATCACCGACTCCGATGTCATCGGTGCGTTCCTTGCCGGCACCACCTGCCGTGACCTGGTGAGCAAGTTGGGTCGCAAGACCCCCACCAGGGCGAGCGAGCTGATGGACATCGCCACCAAGTTCGCCTCTGGTCAGGAGGCGGTCGAGGCCATCTTCCGAAAGGACAAGCAGCCCCAGGGCCGCCCGTCGGAAGATGCTCCCGAGGCTTCTACTCCGCTCGGCGCCAAGAAGAAAGGCAGGAGGAAGTCGCAAGCGAAACGCGACGCCACCAGCACGGACCTTGTCGCCGCCGCCGAGTACAAGAACCCTCGGAAGCCCTCCGGAGGCGCCAACCTCTTCGACAAGGCACTAAAGGAGACGTGCCCCTACCATCAGGGGCCCGTCAAGCACACCCTCGAGGAGTGCGTCATGCTTCGGCGCCACTTCCACCGGGCCGGGCCACCCGCAGAGGGTGACAAGGCCCGCGACGACGGCAAGAAGGAAGATCGCCAAGCAGGAGAGTTCCCCGAGGTCCGCGACTGCTTCATGATCTATGGAGGGCATGCGGCGAACGCCTCGGCTCGGCATCGTAAGCAGGAGCGTCGGGAGGTCTGCTCGGTGAAGGTGGCGGCGCCAGTCTACCTAGACTGGTCCGACGAGCCCATCACCTTCGACCAGGATGACCACCCCGACCACGTGCCGAGCCCAGGGAAGTACCCGCTCGTCGTCGATCCCGTCATCGGCGACGTCAGGCTCACCAAGGTCTTGATGGATGGGGGCAGCTGCCTCAACATCATCTACGCTGAGACCCTCAGGCTCCTGCGCGTCGATCTGTCGTCCGTCTGAGCAGGCGCTGCGCCCTTCCACGGGATCATTCCCGGGAAGCGCGTCCAGCCCCTCGGATAGCTCGACCTTCCTGTCTGCTTCGGAACACCCTCCAACTTCCGAAGGGAGACTCTGACGTTCGAGGTGGTCGGGTTCCGAGGAACCTACCACGCAGTATTGGGAAGGCCATGCTACGCGAAGTTCATGGCCATCCCCAACTACACCTACCTGAAGCTCAAGATGCCGGGCCCCAACGGGGTCATCACCGTCGGCCCCACGTACAAGCACGCATTCGAATGCGATGTGGAGTGCGTGGAGTACGCCGAGGCCCTCGCCGAGTCCGAGGCCCTCATTGCCGACCTGGAAAGCCTCTCCCGAGAGGTGCCGGACGTGAAGCGACACGCCGGCAACTTCGAGCCAGCAGAGACGGTTAAGGCCGTCCCTCTCGACCCCAGCGGCGATACCTCCAAGCAGATCCGGATCGGTTCCGGGCTCGACCCCAAATAGGAAGCAGTGCTCGTTGACTTTCTCCGCGCAAACGCCGACGTCTTTGCGTGGAGTCCCTCGGACATGCCCGGCATACCGAGGGAAGTCGCCGAGCACTCGCTGGATATTCGGGCCGGAGCCCGACCGGTCAGACAGCCTCTGCGCCGATTCGACGAGGAAAGGCGCAGGGTGATAGGCGAGGAGATCCACAAGCTGATGGCAGCAGGGTTCATCAAAGAGGTATTCCATCCCGAATGGCTTGCCAACCCTGTACTTGTGAGGAAGAAAGGGGGAAAATGGCGGATGTGTGTAGACTACACTGGTCTCAACAAAGCATGTCCGAAAGTCCCCTACCCTCTACCTCGCATCGATCAAATCGTGGACTCCACTGCAGAGTGCGAAACCCTGTCTTTCCTCGATGCCTACTCAGGGTATCATCAAATCAAGATGAAAGAGTCCGACCAGCTCGCGACTTCTTTCATCACGCCCTTCGGCATGTACTGTTATGTCACAATGCCGTTCGGTTTGAGGAACGCGGGTGCAACGTACCAGCGGTGCATGAACCATGTGTTCGGCGAACACATCGGTCGCACGGTCGAGGCCTACGTCGATGACATCGTAGTCAAGACGAGGAAAGCCTCCGACCTTCTCTCCAACCTCGAACTGACATTCCGGTGTCTCAAGGCGAAGGGCGTCAAGCTCAATCCCGAGAAGTGCGTCTTCGGGGTGCCCCGGGGCATGCTTTTGGGATTCATCGTCTCCGAGCGGGGCATCGAAGCCAACCCGGAGAAGATCGCGGCCATCACAAACATGGGGCCCATCAAGGACTTAAAAGGCGTACAGAGGGTCATGGGGTGCCTCGCGGCCTTGAGCCGTTTCATCTCGCGCCTCGGCGAAAGAGGCCTGCCCCTGTACCGTCTCTTAAGAAAGGCCGAGTGCTTCACTTGGACCCCCGAGGCCGAGGAAGCCCTCGGGAACCTGAAGACGCTCCTCACCCAGGCGCCCGTCTTGGTACCCCCAGCTGATGGAGAAACCCTCTTGGTCTACGTCGCCGCAACCACTCAGGTGGTCAGCGCCGCGATCGTAGTCGAAAGGCAGGAAGAGGGGCATGCTTTGCCCATTCAGAGGCCAGTTTACTTCGTCAGCGAAGTGCTGTCCGAGACCAAGATCCGCTACCCACAAGTCCAGAAGCTGCTGTATGCAGTGATCCTGACGAGGCGAAAGCTGCGACATTACTTCGAGTCCCATCCGGTGACTGTGGTGTCATCCTTCCCCCTGGGGGAGATCATCCAGTGCCGGGAAGCCTCGGGACGGATCGCGAAGTGGGCGGTGGAAATCATGGGCGAGGCAATCTCGTTCGCCCCATGGAAGGCCATCAAGTCCCAGGTACTGGCGGACTTCGTAGCCGAATGGGTCGACACCCAGTTGCCAACGGCGCCGATCCAACCGGAGCTCTGGACCATGTTTTTCGACGGGTCGCTAATGAAGACGGGAGCCGGCGCGGGCCTGCTCTTCGTCTCGCCCCTCGGGAAACACCTGCGCTACGTGCTCCGCCTCCATTTCCCGGCGTCCAACAATGTGGCTGAGTACGAGGCTCTGATCAACGGATTGCGAATCGCCATCGAGCTAGGGGTCTGACGCCTCGATGCACGCGACGACTCGCAGCTCGTCATCGACCAAGTCATGAAGAACTCCCACTGCCGTGACCCGAAGATGGAGGCCTACTGTGACGAGGTTCGACGCCTGGAAGACAAGTTCTACGGTCTCGAGCTTAACCACATCGCCCGGCGCTACAACGAGACTGCGGACGAGCTGGCGAAGATAGCCTCGGGGCGAACGACGGTTCCCCCCGACGTCTTCTCCCGGGATCTGCACCAACCCTCCGTCAAGATAGGCGACACGCCCGAGCCCGAAGTGCCCTCGGCCCCGTCCGAGGCGACCTCGGCCCAGCCCGAGCCATCCTCGGCTCAACTCGAGGAACCCTCGACCCCCGAGGACGAAGCACTGCACATCGAGAAGGAGCAGAGCGGGGTCATGCCAGATCAGGATTGGCAGACCCCGTACCTGCAATATCTCCGCCAAGGAGAACTGCCCCTCGACCGAGCCGAGGCTCGGCGGGTAGCGCGACGCGCCAAGTCGTTCGTCTTGCTGGGCGATGAAAAGGAGCTCTACCACCGTAGCCCCTCGGGCATCCTCCAGCGATGCATCTCCATCGCCGAGGGTCAGGAACTCCTACAGGAAATACACTCGGGGGCTTGCGGCCATCATGCAGCACCTCGAACCCTCGTTGGGAACGCTTTCCGCCAAGGCTTCTACTGGCCGACGGCGGCGGCTGACGCCACTAGAATTGTCCGCGCCTGCGAAGGGTGCCAATTCTATGTGAAGCAGACCCACCTGCCCGCTCAGGCTCTACAGACGATACCCATCACCTGGGCCTTCGCTGTGTGGGGTCTGGACCTCGTCGGCCCTCTGCAGAAGGCGCCCGGGGGCTACACGCACCTGCTGGTCGCCATCGACAAATTCTCCAAGTGGATCGAGTTCCGACCCCTGAACAGCATCAGATCCGAGCAGGCGGTGGCGTTCTTCACCAACATCATCCATCGCTTCGGGGTCCCGAACTCCATCATCACCGACAACGGCATCCAGTTCACCGGCAAAAAATTCCTGGATTTTTGCGAGGATCACAACATCCGGGTAGACTGGGCCGCCGTAGCTCACCCCATGTCGAATGGGCAAGTAGAACGTGCCAATGGCATGATTCTACAGGGGCTCAAGTCTCGGATTTACAATGATCTCAACAAGTTCGGCAAGCGATGGATGAAGGAACTCCCCTCGGTGGTCTGGAGCCTGAGGACGACGCCAAGCCGAGCCACGGGTTTCACGCCGTTCTTCCTGGTCTACGGGGCCGAGGCCGTCCTGCCCACTGACCTAGAATACGGCTCCCTGAGGACGAGGGCCTACAACGAAGAAAGCAACCAAGCTAGCCGAGAAGACTTGCTGGACCAGCTGGATGAGGCTCGGGACAGGGCCTTACTACACTCGGCGCGGTATCAGCAGTCCCTGCGACGCTACCACGCCCGAGGGGTCCGACCCCGAGACCTCCAGGTGGGCGATCTGGTGCTTCGGCTGCGGCAAGACACCCGAGGGAGGCACAAGCTCACGCCCCCCTGGGAGGGGCCGTTCGTCATCGCCAAAGTTCTGAAGCCCGGAACGTATAAGCTGGCCAACAGTCAAGGCGAGGTCTACGGCAACGCTTGGAACATCCAACAGCTACGTCGCTTCTACCCTTGAGATGTTTCCAAATTGTTCATATACCTCGCACCCACGCAAAGTTTAGTCAACAAGGAAGGGTCGGCCTCGCCTCGGCAAAGCCCGACCCTCCCTCGGGGGCTAAAAGGGGGGAAACCCCCTCTGCGTCAATTTTCCTCGAACAAAAAATCTCTTTTGTCAGAATATCTTTCGTGCTTTTTGACTACTTCGAAAAGTGGGTCATGGAAACGACAGAGTACACGTAAGCAGCCAAGGCTGACCGAGCCGAGGGACTCCTACGCCTCCGGGATACGGATACCTCACTCATCACCTTCTGCGATAAGTAACTCGCGCTCGGATAAGGTGACTCCGCGGATCGAACAAGTCTCTACGTTCGGAAGCTCTTCTGTCAAAGCGATTCTTCAAGTTTTCTCGACTAAGTCGGTGATAGGGCCTCATGGACGAGTGAAAGTGCATGTAAGCGGCAAGGCCGACCGAGCCGAGGGACTCCCACGCCTCCGGGATACGGATACCTCACTCCTCACCTTCCGCGAGAAGCAACTTTCGCTCGCACAAATAGCCCTGTTACCGACAAAAAGTCCAGATGCTTGGAACGAGAGGAAAAGAGACGCAGCTTTACGACACAGCAAGGGTGTGTGTTCTGGCCTCGACGGCCGCACAAAGCACATGCTACAAGACAAGCTGATCCTGCAGGCTCAGGTCTGGGCGCTGGAAGGGGGCAGCGACACCCTCGGCATCAACAGCAACTTCGGCAAGGCCCGAACTAGCCTCGGACGGCGACGCGGTCCGAGGGCCTCCGCTCCAAAAGACGGCGTCATCACCACGCCCGGGCAATCGTTGTCAGGGACTTCTCCGGGAATCCGGCCCGAGCAGGCGGCTCGGCCAGCCACCTCCGGGGCCTCGGCCAACTACCTTCCGAGGGCACGAGCCCGGTCCGAAGCCTCGGCTGACCAACTCCGGCGTCGATCCTGCCAACGGACAACTCGGCTAGGCTCCGGCCAACCGGGTTTCATTCCCGAGCCAACTCCGCCCCTGCTCATGCTGATATCGCTACCCCCAGCCTCGGCTCGTCGAAGAGCGGCCGAGGGGTCTCTTTAACTAAGCTAGAGAAGCCTCGGACAACAGGGCCGACCGAGCCGAGGGACTCCTACGCCTCCGGGATACGGATACCTCACTCGTCGCCTTGACACGGGGCGACTGATGCTTAGTGAAGCGGTTCGGACAATCAGCGGACGAGTCTTAGCGCTCGGGAATGAAGAAAAAGCATGGCTCCGTGCCGTGGTTACATATGTGTTTAGGCCCCGAAAGCCGAAAATGAACAAAAAACCCGGCACTCGAAGTGCCATTACAAACGGAACTCCGGTTCCCCCCCCCCCCCCCCGCAGGCACGAACTACCCCACTCGGTAGGGGCGGGCCTGCGGGGCAACAGAAGACCGACGAACGGCATGTCGCCAACCGCCCCGACAGCGGCGACGATGAAGACTTCTGCCCCGGGGGGCCAAACAGCAGCAGTGATGGCCTCAGGGCGGACACTGCTGCTAGGAGGCCCCCGCCCTTGCCCAAACTCGAGAGGCAAGGACGGGCAGAAGGCCGTAGAGTTGGAGGTCGGCCCATGGCCAACCTTGCCTGTCGCGCCGGCGGAAGAACCTCTTCCAGCTGCCGTGGCGGGAGGCGGCACCGGGAGCGATTCCGAAACTGCTCGGCTCAGAAAGCCGGGCACGGTGCAGCTGTTAGCGCCACGGACGGCTCCCGCTCTTCCCCCCGATCACTGAGGGAAGGAGCGGGCCATCACCCGCGCGGGGACCGACCCCAACTCGGCACACTCCCCTCCTCAGCCCTGGTGATGAAAATCCTTGAGGCTGAGGGAGGGGCAGAGGCCGCAGCCCGGCTCGCTTTCCCCCACCGTCAAGCCGGAGGTCGCCCTCTTGGGTGACCCCCAGCGGAGGGGAGCAACCGGGCTGCCTGATGAAAATCCTTGAAGCCGAACGATGGCCGAAAGGTACCCGCTCCCACGGAGTGGTATCCCCCGACGACGAGGCACGAAGACGGCGGTTTCCCCCATCCGGGGGCTTGAAAGGTAGAAGGACGCGATGCATAAGGGCGGAAGGAGACATGGCCGCCCTACGAAAGGGGTCGCCCTCCTTTTAAAGGCAACTCTCCGTGCTCGCGCCCCCAACCGTCACGGGCTGAGTCTTCTCCAACACACCTCCAAAGCCCTCCCCTGCGGCGCGGGGGCTAGGACCCACCTGTCATGCGGACCGACTCCGAGCAAAGGAGGCCGAACTGCCGCGCGCGGCGTGCGCGCAACCACCCAGCGGTTACAAGTGACCCTCCACTTTTGCCCAGACCAACGGGCGAAGGGGGCGGGCAGCCATGCGGGTGGCATGCAACCGCGCCAAGTGGACGTGCCTCTCCGACTCCTGACAGGCCAGCATGAAGGCTCAAGCCCACGCGTCGCGCAACCGGCGCGCCGGATGCTGCATGTAAGCCACTATGCCACTTGCGCCACCACCGCACCTCCTCGGTTGCGGAACCAATACCGCGACCCAAGGCGGCCCAGCGCGCGGCCCAGCTGCGCCAGCCTGACGCAGCGGTCAAACACGGTCAAAAGTGGGCCGGCAGTAATGACAGTGGCAGGCGCGCAAGAGCAGCGATCACGCCATCAGCCAGGCTCACGTCCCATCCGGAGGCAGCAAGAGAACCCCCTCTCTCTCACGGTGTGAAGACGACACGCCCGTGACCCGTTCCTCGAACGGCTCGCGCACGCAACGGCAGCCTCGCCGACCGCTCGCCCCGGCGCATTAACTCCGCGGCTCGATGGGCGGCGCTACTGGCGGGAGCAGCTGGCAACGTTTCGCCTTCGCCAAAACCACCACACCGAAAAAGGTACGCCACGACGTTCAATTTCGCATCCTTTTTTCCCTTTTCCTCTTTCTCTATCTCTTGCAACAGGGACCGAGAAGGGGGATAACCCCAAAGGGATCCTTCCCCGTGAAGGAACTAGGCTCCGAGCCTCCTTACTGATCAGGGGTTCGAAGGCTGGCCCCCCGAAGGGTTCAACAGCCGCCTCAGATCGCGTGGGCCCGACACCCACTACTGGTCAGGGGTTCGAAGGTCGGCCCCCGAAAGGTCCCACGACCGCCTCAGGCTACTCGGACTCCGCGCCCATTACTGATCAGGGGTTCGAAGGCTGGCCCCTCGAAGGGTTCACAGTCGCCTCAGACACCGAGCGAGGGATGACCAGGGGTACGTTCGATACATAACCAAGGCTCGGGCTGCGCTCCCGAGGTACCCTAGGACATTTCCGAGACCAGCGGGAACGACTCTGTAACGGAATCCCATCGGAGGGAGGCAACGAGCCCTCGGACCCCGTCGCCAGGGGACCGGGTCCGGCAGATCACCTGCAGGTACTTTTGGGCGTGCCTCCGGGCCCCTAGCCGACCCCCAACGAACGGGGCACGGACGTCCACTCGGATTACCCGATCGCAGCTCACCGGAGACACCATGTTCGGTGCCCATCGAGGGTAACATGGTGCTCTCCCCCCCTCCTCCTTGCGGAAAGGCGACGTAGGGGCGTATGTAAAAAAGCCGAGTCTGTCCCTGATCGTCCTCTCGCTCTGTGCGGAGGCTCGGGGGCTGCTCTCGCAAACCCGGCTCCGGCCAAACCGTTGACAGCGTCAACATACCAGCCCGAGAGCTTGGGCCCCGACAGTGCACCTGGGCTACGACCTGTTCGCATGAGGGAACCGCCAGACCAGCCGAAGCATTACGCAAGGCATTAAGACCTCGAAGGAGTGAAACCACTCCTCCGAGGCCTCGGGGGCTACACCCGGCGGGTGCGCTCGCGCGCACCCACCGGAACAAAGTGCAACCGAGAAAGGCTGGTCCCCTTGCAAAAAAGTGCGACGAAAGCCTCCAAGCGAGTGTTAACACTCCCTTCGAGGCTCGGGGGCTACTGTCGGGGACCATAATTAGGGGTACCCTCAAGACGCCTAATTCTCAGCTGGTAACCCCCATCAGCATAAAGCTGCAGAGGCCTGATGGGTCTGATTAAGTCAGGGATCAGTCCATACGAGCGACTCGATCACGCCACGCCCGAGCCTAGCCTCGGGCGAGGGCAGCCGACCCTGAGATGGTTCCGTCTCGCCCGAGGTCTCCTCTTTCACGGCAGACGCATCTCCGGCTCGCCCGAGGCCATGCCTTCGATAAGAAGTAACCCTGACTAAATCACCGCGCCGACTGACCAAATCACTGGGGCCTTTAACGCAAAAGGTAAGACTGACGGGTAGCCAGGCTTGGCCGAAAGCGCCAGAGGAAGCTCCGCCCGACCCAGGGCTCGGACTCGGGCTAAGGCCCCGGAAGACGGCGAACTCCGCTCCGCCCGACCCAGGGCTCGGACTCGGGCTAAGGCCCCGGAAGACGGCGAACTCCGCTCCGCCCGACCCAGGGCTCGGACTCGGGCTAAGGCCCCGGAAGACGGCGAACTCTGCTCCGCCCGACCCAGGGCTCGGACTCGGGCTAAGGCCCCGGAAGACGGCGAACTCCGCTCCGCCCGACCCAGGGCTCGGACTCGGGCTAAGGCCCCGAAAGACGGCGAACTCCGCTCCGCCCGACCCAGGGCTCGGACTCGGGCTAAGGCCCCAGAAGACGACGAACTCCGCTCCGCCCGACCCAGGGCTCGGACTCCACCCTGGCCTCTGCCGAACGACCTCCGCCTCGCCCGACCCAGGAGCTCAGGTTCGGTCTCGGCCATGCAGGACGGACTCGACCTCGGCCTCGGAGGAGCCTCCACGTCGTCCGACCTAGGACACGAGCCCGCCACGTCGACAGGAAGCGTCATCATCACCCTACCCCGAGCCGACTCGGGCCGCAGAGAACAGGACTGACGTCCCATCTGGCTAGCCCCGCCAGATAGGCAATGATGGCGCCCCGCTGGACCATGACGACGGCGGCTCTCAGCTCCCTTACGAAAGCAGGGAGACGTCAGCAAGGGCCCAGCCACTCCGACAGCTGTCCCTCCGTCCGGCTCCATCGCTTCTCCGACAGCCACGACGCCACACTAGCTGGGTGCCAAGATCTCTCTGGCTGCCACCTTGGCATGTACTCAGGGCACTAGCTCTCCCCCGCTAGACACGTAGCACCTTGCTACACCCCCATTTGTACACCTGGATCCTCTCCTTACGCCTATAAAAGGAAGGACCAGGGCCTTCTTAGAGAAGGTTGGCCTCGCGGGAACGAAGGGCAGGGGCAGGCGCTCTCTCGGGGCCGCTCGCTCCCCTCACCCGCGCGGACGCTTGTAACCCCCTACTGCAAGCGCACCCGACCTGGGCGCGGGACGAACACGAAGGCCGCGGGAATTCTCCGACTCCCTCACGACCCGGCTCCGGCCACCTCGCTCTCGCTCTCTCTCTCTCTCTCCCCCCTTCGCGCTCGCCCACGCGCTCGACCCATCTGGGCTGGGGCACGCGGCACACTCACTCGTCGGCTCGGGGACCCCCCGGTCTCGGAACGCCGACAAACAGTGGAATGGCATGGAGTTAGGGCTCGAATTTAAGCATGATCCATTAAGAATTTGGTTAGGGATGCTATGACAAAGATGAAGATGGTTGATAAGGTTGCAACTTTTGTACAGAAGGATGATCGTGTTACTACACGAAATTGGGAGCAAATCTCCCTGCAAGTTGTTCTGTCAGGTGTTCTGAACTGCTGGCTGATGGTACAGTGTTCTGAACAAGATTTAGATACAGCGAACCTCGCTGCCGGCGACCTCGTGCGTAGATTCGCGTGGATGAGGTGATTCGTGCCCATTTTAGTCTATGGACACCAATCCGGCTAGCCGCCGTGCTCCTTTCTGCTTTGCGGCCGGTCCGGATAAGTCACCGGAGTTGGTTGCCGTCGACCGAATGCCACGTGCCTCCGCAATTACCACGTTGCATTTATCAGTGTTGGGCACGTCTAATGATCACCGGGGCGGGGCGCCACGGTGAAGGCCACGAATCACCATGCTGGTGACTCATCTTAGTTCTTACCGATAACCATTCGCCGCTCAAATTCGTTGTGCTCACGGTCGATCTCTATAAACTGAGGCCTCTGAGAGCTCCGTTAGGTTATCCCCAAGCCAACGCACCAAGTATTGCCCTCAATCGATCACAAGAGTTCGCCGATTTCTAACTTCCCCCAATTCTATTTCTGCCACCGCAGGGACACCCTCACTGCGGCCAGCTTATTCCAGGTTCGTTCAAGCACTCTGGTTGATTGTTCTAGCATTCTTAGGTCTTCCTCAAGCTTCACGAGTCCTTTGATTGAACTAGACCGCCCTAGGTTGCCGGGAACGCCCGTGTTCTTCCGCGATGCCCACAGTCACCATGGCCAGAGCAAACCAGATAGCCATTTACGAAATTATGTGAGGGAAAGCGCTCACTAGACCTTGAATTCGGTCTCGGCTAAGATAGGGTGCCGGTCTTTGAGCGAATTGGCCGGTACGCGAGCTCGTCGGAGCTCTGCGCAACGCCGCTTGCCGTTAGGGACTAGGTTCGTGAAGGAATAGAACGTGAGGGACCTTTTTGCACGATGTCAGTGACTATCTAGAATAGCGTTTAGGATTCTTTCGGGTTATGCCAGAAGACGGGGACCTTCTTGCAAAATCGATAACGCGGGCGCACGCGCAGGCGCGTTTCTGCTGTTATTGGGCTGAATGGGCTGAATTGAATCCAGTACTATTTATCATTTTTCTTTTTCTTTTTCTACCAGAGCTAAATAAATTCTAGAAAATTGTAGAAAAAGGTAAAAATACCAAACCAATTTTGTAGGTTCCTAATTTCCTATAGAATTGAATAAAAATAGTTTCATAATTTTTAGTTTAAATAAGAAATTATAGGGTATTTAAAACAGCTCAAGACCTTACTTTTGGATTTTTAGAAAATTAATTATAAATCCAAAATTCACTAAATTTTTAGGATAAACTTTAAGTAATATTTAGAAACCTTGGGTAGAGTTTGGTATGAATTGGGCCATGTTTGATACTTAGAACCCAAAACCGTAGCCCCCCGTGCCCTGTGAACTTCACTATTGGCTCCGGAAACCCTAAGTTCTCGGAGATCCGTGAAGGAAAATTGTATTCAAGACTTTAGATAATAAACTTTTATTATCTTTGCACTCTCATGAGCATTACATGGGCATTCATTATTATGTATGGTCATATTTAGAAAACGAAGAAGAAGTAGAAGAAGAGAAGACTCCACCACCACCACCTGAGGAACATAAGGCAGGCAACTGCTTTTATTTTGATATCTGCGGATCTAAGCCTGATTCACCAGTAAAACAAGGCAAGCCTCAGTGCATTTGCCACCTCCTTGTTACTTTTAAACTCTTTCTCACTTACTTGATGCATTAGGTGATAGAAGTTGTGTGTTAAACTTTTGCTGCATCTCCTTCCTTGGATTACTTCCTGATCCCTATTTTACAAAAGGTTTTCTTATGCTTAGCTTTGCTTTAAAAAAATAAAATGTTTTGTTTTCTCAAAGATAATGTTGCAAAGTGGGTGGGTTGTTTTCAAAAATAAAACTTGATGGTGGGTCCATCATGGCCATGATGGGTTCAACATCAGAAAAGATGTACCTCTGCCAGGTACCAAACTTTCGGGTTTGAAATGATTAAGCTGAGACTGGGTGGGTGACTTGCACGAGAAGAGAGTCTCGGTGTAGTGTCTCCGTCTGAGTCGATTAAGGACCGTGTCGATGTAGGCTTGATGACCGAGGACCCTTTAACTGGTCACATTGTAATACTCAAAATTGTATAAGAGGATTATATAGTGAATTCCTTGTTTTATGTGCCATAATTGCATCATAAAAAGAGCATACATGAAAGTTGGAGGTGAATTAAAACAAAGGATAAAAAGAATATGCATCATGTTGGAGTTTTATATGTTTGCACATTAAATAAAATAATAAGGATAATAGCAAAGAGATAATAATTCTAAAGGTTGGATCAAACCTTAAATGAAAATTAAAGTTTGAAAATAAGAAAAAGAGAAGGGTTATAAAAATACATATATAAATAAAATATATATGAATAAATATATTCAGGATTGATATCCCTAATCTCACAAATATAAGTTGAAGTGGTGAGCCATAGAAATGTGAATTTAAGTTTGAATTCAAATTTAACTTGGAAATGAGAAAAGAAAATAGAAAATAAAATAGAAAAAAAAACTAAAACCCTAATTGGGCCGTCGGCTGGGAATTTGGCCCACCGGGACTTCCTCACCGCGCGGCCCAGCTTACCAACGCCCGAGTGCGCCGACAGATGGGCCCGCCTCGTCAGCGTCCTCACGCACGGGCCGCGCTCGGTAAGTCTCTCGCCCGCGCTCCTTCTCACTGCAGTGTGGGCCCCGCCTGTCGGCGTTCTCCTCTCAACCGTAACCACGCGCGGACTCCTCGCCGTGGCGTGAATTCCGGCCGGATTCCGTTACTTGCGACCGGCGGCTCTGGGATAAGTACTCGGGCGCCTACGGCTCTTCTCCCATCCCACATTGCGCATCCACTAGACCACGTGATCTACACCGCGGTTGAGCCAGTCGTCGCCGGGCTCGCAGGGAGGGAGATTCCGCCGCCACTTCGAATTCGCGTCAACGCCGCGCGCCTTCATTCCACTCACCGGTAATCCACCGCAGTACTTGCCGCCTTTACCTTCTCAACGCGTTACCTCGGTAGATTGGAATAATAGCGTGGTTGGCATGGAGAATTACTCGTCGCTGACCACTGAGTGTCGCCGCCATCGTGGGTAGACGGTCTGGTGGTCGCCTCGGCCTCGATTCGCGGTCAGGAACCTTCGGCGTGGGACTCTGGTGCGTGTGGTCCCCTTGGCTGGCCTATTTGGTGACCGGACCTCGTCGAATCGCTCATCGGAGTATCCATCTCCGCTGTGAGCTTAGCTGTGCCGTGGGCAGGGTGTTTGCGCTGTGTCGCGGCTGGAATTGAGGGGCGACATGGGTGCGGGCCGTTGCGAATCTCACGAGGGTCGAGTGAATTCGGGATTGGGGACTTGGTCGGCCGGAATTGCGCATACTCCGGTGAACCATCGCCGGGGAGCGGCGTCGGGTAGGTGCGAGTTGAGCTGGATTGGGGAGATGGCTCCCTGACCGTTGATACGAGATGAACGGACGAGATTAGATTCAAGTTACCCCTTCACCGTTTTGAATCCAGTGCGTCGATTCAGATCGGGTGGCTGGGACTTGATTTTTCCCCTGCCGTTGATGCTCGATCGAGCGGTCACCGGGATGGGATGTTAAGCGATACGCGCGATGTAATCGTGGCCGCTCATTTCGGATCTGACGGCCATTTTTAGACGATACCCCCTTCGCGGGCTAGTTTTGCACAAGAGCCCTCGGGGAAAACGAGAATCAACACGCAGTCTAATGTATAGTAGTCTGTGTCTGTGGAAATCTTGCGCTAGACACCCTAGCTTTTCTGGAAAATGAGGCCCAGTCCAGAGACTTAGAAAATCAGAGAAATAATATTAGAAATTCATTTTTAATACAAAAATAAATCTAGAAACTTGTATAATTCATAGAAAATGCATAGGAACTCTAAATTGGTTCATTCCAGTTCCTAAATTTTTGTAATAATATTGTCTACCCATTAGTGCCTCTGTTCTAACATGACAAACACATTAAAATTATTCTTTCACTTAATCTTGTATTAAATGCATAAAACCTTAGAAAATCCATAACTTAAAATATATAACTCCAATTTTGATGATTCCAGTTCCTGTGATCTTATTTTAATGTCTAGTTTATTACTGTATATTCTATTTGCATGTTTGATGTGATGTTAATTTATGCTATACCATGTATGTATTGCATTGATGCGAGTAGACGAGCAACCCACTGTGGAACCTGGGCTTCAACAAGTTGAAGTAGCTGAGCAGGAGCTCGTTGAAGGCAAGTTGTGCCCTTGATCACTTCCTTTACCCATTCATGTTCTTATTATTCATAATGATCTGCATAGGATAATTTTGCTGGGACCCAATAGGATGCCCTAGATTTTGACTATCTTTATACCTTGCTTCACCACTGGTTTTACTACTAAAGTTTTGGGTAGTACATGCTATTGCTTTATGTGGATTTGGGTATAGAGATATTCATCACTCATTGTTACACTATTTATTGTTATATGTTTTATTATTCCTTGTTCATGTTAAGATCATTATGTTAATTGGAACATGGAGAACCACCCGGGAAAACAGTGCTACCACAAGGGTTTAATGGGACGCCCTTGGCTGATTAACTAGGAAAGCTAGGGGAGGGCTACCTTACCCGAAAGGGGCAAGGGCAGTAGGGGAGAGGTTAGTGCAGGGGGGTCCCTGGTTGATTTTGCTGCAATGGCGGTCAGCCAGGAACCCTGTACTGGATCTTCCTATAAACTGTAGCGGGTAGTCTGAAGCTAGTGGAACTTTGTAAAGGCCTCGTAGTGGTACCCTGCCTCGCTTCCTAGGTAGAGGTGTATGGAGTCTGATCAACTCCGTGGCAAATGGGTAACACGACTTGTGGGTAAAGATGCGCAACCTCTGCAGAGTGTAAAACTGGTATACTAGCCGTGCTCACGGTCATGAGCGGCTCGGACACTCACATGATTAAATTATGGAACTTAAACTTAACCTGCCATGTCATTGCATTTGGGATTATTTTATTATTACTTTTACTTATTATTACTATGGTTTGGTAATCACTTACACTTAGTAACTGCTAATAAAATTTTGACTAACTTATAAAAGCAATGCTCAGCTTCAGCCTTTATTTCATTGATCAGCCTTACACTTCATGAACTCCCACCTTTGGTGAGTTCATGTCACATTATTCCCCACGACTTGTTGAGCTATGATCGTATGTGAGCTCACTCTTGCTGTCTCACACCCCCCCCCACAGGAGAAGAACAGGTTGTTGAAGAGGAGCCGCCTAACACTGAGGAGTTCGATCTGATCTAGGTGGCGTTTCTCAGTCGACATTGGCGCCATCGATCCTTAGTTCGTTTTATATTTATCTTTATTTTGTAATAAGTCTTCCGCTATGTAATAAATACTCTGATGATTTATGACATTTATCTCTATACACTCTGTTATTATATATGTTGTCTTCTTGGCGCATGTATGAGATGCACCCGGCTTTGTTTCTTTAAAACCGGGTGTTACAGAAGTGGTATCAGAGGAAATGTTGACTGTAGGACGAAACCTAGATAGAAATGGACAACCCTTACCTACTTATCTCATTCTGATTCATTCTATACTTACCTTACTCTGATTCTTTCTATACTTATCTTGATCCTATCTCACCTTCCACTGTTCTACTCTGATCATTCTTACCTTTTCTACTCTGAGACAAGATGGATTTCAAACCTTGGAATCCCTACCCCTATGACAATTTTAAGAGATAGGAAGCCTAAGACAAAATTAAAACTATTTTCTCTATTAAAAATATTGGTTGATTGTTCTGATGATCAATGCCTGATTTGCTTCTTTGATTGATTGGAATAGTATATATGGACATTTTAGCATGTACCACTATAAGGTATTGAATTAGCTATAGTAGGTGAAATATTAATCTGCTTAGCTAATAAATCCCCCAAAGTGACATGATTGTAATTACTGCCTTGTCTACTGCTCTTTCTTACCATATGTATCTAACTCAGATGGTCAATACCAGGAGGGGTGGTGGAATTGATTTGCCTCCTAACCAACACACTCGAAGACAACCTCAGCCACAACCTGCTGGGATGAATCCTCCCAATCCTCCACCAGGCGGAGTTGACCCACTGGTTGCTGCTCAGATGGCGGTGATGCAGCAGATGGCAGACACTATGGCCGATATGCGTGCCCAGATGCAGCAAGAACGCCAGGAGATGCGTCAAGAAAGAGAAGATATACGCCAGGAGTTGCGCCAGGAGAGAGATGAGATACGTCAGGAAAGGAGGGCGCAACAACAGCAGCTGCAACAACAACTTCAACAACAGCAGCAACAGCAGCAAGTGCCATTGCCTCCACCACCACCACCAGTTCCACCCCGAGACAAGCATAGAGAGTTTATGAGCCATAAACCACCTACATTCGCCAGCTCACCTGATCCACTGGACGCAGATGATTGGTTGAAGTCAATTGAGAAGATGCTGAATATTGCACAATGCACTGATCGGGAGAAGGTGTTATATGCTTCTGGACGTCTGACTGGTCCTGCTGCTGACTGGTGGGATTCTTATACAGCTGCCCATGATGCTGCAAATACTATTACTTGGGATGAGTTCAGTACACAGTTCAGGAACTACCATATTCCAGCTGGGATGATAAAGATCAAGAAGAAGGAGTTTCTGTCATTGAAGCAAGGCAACATGTCAGTCAGCGAATACAGAGACAAGTTTATTCAGCTATCGAGATATGCTCCGGAGGAGGTCGCTGAGGATGAGAGGAAGCAGGAGCACTTCATTGAAGGACTTAATGGACCCTTGCAGTATGCACTGGTTGCACACACCTTTCCATCATTTCAGAGGCTACTGGATAAGGCTCTTGCTATTGAACACAAGCGTGTTCAACTGGGTGATTTGAAGAGGAAGGCTATCTCGCAAGGACAGGGTAGCAGCAGTGTTCGTCCTCGCTACAGTTCACCACAGGGTACACCGACACGACCAGGAGGACCACGCCCAGTTCAGCAATCACCACTGAGGACACCTCCTCGACAGGCTACCCCCACGGGCACCCCGACGAAGTTTGCAGGACAGAGTCCGGGCACTCAATGTTTCAAGTGTGGGAAGATTGGTCATTATGCAAATGTCTGCCCACAGAGGATTGCTACTACTCCAGCTCAGAACAAGCAACAGACCCCTGGCAAGGGATATTCTATAGCCAGGGTGAATCAAGTCAGCGTTGATGATACTCCTGATGGTGGGGACCTCGTGATTGGTATGTTCTATGTTAATGCAATTCCTGCAACAATATTATTTGATTCTGGTGCTACACATTCATTCATGTCTGCTAGATATGCCAACACAAATGAAATACCACTGCTAAATATGAGAAAACCCCTGATAGTAATTACACCTAAAGGGCCTGTTGAGGCGAATCAAATGACACGTAGATTGACATTAACCATTATGGGTAGAGAATTTGGAGCTACTGCTATAATATTAGAGTCAAGCAGTATAGATCTGATCCTTGGTATGTCATGGCTAAGAAAGGCAAAGGCCGTTATAGCATGTGGTAGAGGTACCATAGAACTCACTACCACTAAAGGAGAAAGGTTTCAAGTTAATATTGCAGTAACCTCCTCATCCATGCGTGCAATGTTCTTTATGCCTGAGGAGTTTGTTGGTGACAACATCCGGGTGGTCAGAGATTTTCTGGATGTCTTTCCAGAGGAGTTACCAGGGATGCCACCTGATAGAGAAGTCGAGTTTGTTATTGATCTCTTACCTGGAACCGCCCCTATTTCTAAACGGCCATATAGAATGTCCGTAGAGGAGTTGAAGGAACTAAAGAAGCAGTTAACTGAGTTACAAGAGGCTGGTTACATTCGTCCAAGTTCCTCACCTTGGGGAGCACCGGTGTTATTCGTGCAGAAGAAGGACGGATCGCAACGGATGTGTGTGGATTATAGATCTCTTAATGATGTTACGGTGAAGAACAAGTACCCGTTGCCCCGTATTGAGGATTTATTTGATCAGATGAGAGGAGCCAGGGTATTCTCGAAGATTGATCTCCGATCGGGATACCATCAGATGAAGATTAGACCATCGGATATTCCTAAGACGGCTTTCTCAACCCGATATGGATTATATGAGTTTACTGTTATGTCATTTGGATTAACCAATGCACCAGCATATTTCATGAATTTGATGAACAAGGTGTTTATGGAGTACTTGGACAGGTTCGTCGTGGTGTTCATCGACGATATTCTTATCTATTCTAGGAATGAAAGTGATCATGAACAACATCTGAGGTTGGTGCTACAGAAGTTACGAGATAATGAGCTCTACGCTAAGTTTAGCAAGTGTGAGTTTTGGATTGACAAGGTGCCATTCCTTGGTCATATTATTTCTAATGGAGGAATAGCAGTGGATCCTGCTAAAGTGAAGGAGATTATGGAATGGAGAGTGCCCACTACAGTTACTGAGATTCGGAGTTTCTTGGGACTCGCAGGATATTATCGGAGATTTATTGAGGGATTCTCTAAGATTGCCAAGCCTATGACATCGCTATTGGAGAAAGGAAAAGAATTTAAGTGGGATGAGAAATGTCAAGAGAGCTTTGATCAATTGAAGGAAAGATTGATGTCACCTCCAGTATTGATTATGCCAGATCTGCAGAAGGGATTTGACATTTATTGTGATGCATGTGGCCAAGGACTTGGATGTGTGCTTATGCAAGAAGGTCATGTGATTGCCTATGCATCTCGGCAGTTGCGGAAGCATGAACTGAACTACCCCACTCATGATTTGGAATTGGCTGCAGTTGTGCATGCACTGAAGATTTGGAGACACTACATCATGGGAACTAAGTGCCAAGTATACACGGATCATAAGAGTTTGAAGTATATATTCACTCAGAAGGATCTCAATCTTAGACAACGTCGTTGGTTGGAGCTCATCAAGGATTATGATTTGGAGATTCACTATCACCCGGGCAAGGCGAATTTGGTCGCAGATGCCTTGAGCCGGAAGGAGCATGTTCACTCCACTTTCGTTGTCCAGCTACCTGATGAATTAGCAAAAGATTTTGAGAGACTCAATTTGGGAATTGTTACTCATACTGAAGGAGTTACCATTAAGTTGGAACCTACCTTGGAGCAAGAGATTCGTAAAGGTCAGGTTGGTGATGCTAAGATTCAAGAGATTAAGGATCTTATTACTGAAGGAAGAGTTCCGGAGTTCACGGAGGATGAGCAAGGTACTATATGGTTCAAAGATCGGATATGTGTTCCAGAGATCGATAGCCTCCGTGAGGCTATATTGAAAGAAGCTCATGATTCTGATTACTCCATCCACCCTGGAAGCACTAAGATGTATCAAGATTTGAAGCGAAAGTACTGGTGGTATGGACTGAAAAGAGATGTGGCTGCTCATGTGGCTAAGTGTGATGTATGTCAAAGAGTTAAGGCTGAACATCAAAGACCCGCTGGATTATTGCACCCATTGAAGATACCCGAGTGGAAATGGGAAGAAATTGGTATGGATTTTATTATTGGACTACCCCGCACTCCAGCAGGATATGACTCTATTTGGGTAATTGTGGACAGATTGACAAAGGTGGCTCATTTTATACCTGTGAGGACTAATTACACGAGAGCCAAGCTAGCAGAATTGTATATGACTCGGATAGTTTGTCTACATGGAGTGCCTAAGAAGATCGTATCGGATCGAGGATCACAGTTTACTTCTCGATTTTGGAAGAAGTTGCATGAGAGTTTGGATACAAAGTTGAATTTTAGTTCAGCCTACCATCCCCAGACTGATGGACAGACAGAGAGAACCAATCAAGTGCTGGAAGATATGTTAAGAGCTTGTGCTCTCAAGCATGGTGGCAGTTGGGAGAAGAGCTTACCATATGCTGAGTTTTCTTATAATAATAGCTATCAGGCCAGTTTGAAGATGTCACCATTTGAGGCTTTGTATGGCAGGAAATGCAGGACTCCCCTGTATTGGGATCAGACTGGAGAAAGACAGTTCTTTGGGCCTGAGCTTATTCAAGAGGCGGAAGAACAAGTTCGACTGATAAGAGAAAATTTGAGAATTGCACAATCCAGGCAAAAGAGCTATGCTGATAATAGGAGAAGATTACTGGAGTTTAAGGAGGGTGATCATGTCTATTTGAAGGTGTCACCACTTCGTGGTATGAGGAGATTTAAAGTCAAAGGAAAGTTGTCCCCTCGCTTTATTGGACCCTTCTTGATCTTAAAGCGAGTGGGAGAAGTTGCATATCAACTGGAGTTACCCAATCATCTGTCAGATGTACATGATGTGTTCCATGTGTCTCAGCTAAAGAAGTGCCTCAGGGTACCTGAGGAGCAACTACCACTGGAGGACCTTAGTGTTCAAGATGACCTAACTTATGCTGAGTACCCTATCAAGATTCTAGACACTTTGACTCGAGTTACAAGGAATAAGGTGATTAAAATGTGCAAAGTTCAATGGAGTCACCACGGTGAAGACGAAGCAACTTGGGAAAGAGAAGAAGAGCTTCGTATAGATTTTCCCCACCTTTTCTCTAGTTCTTCTTAAATCTCGAGGACGAGATTATTTTTAAGGGGGGTAGGATTTGTAATACTCAAAATTGTATAAGAGGATTATATAGTGAATTCCTTGTTTTATGTGCCATAATTGCATCATAAAAAGAGCATACATGAAAGTTGGAGGTGAATTAAAACAAAGGATAAAAAGAATATGCATCATGTTGGAGTTTTATATGTTTGCACATTAAATAAAATAATAAGGATAATAGCAAAGAGATAATAATTCTAAAGGTTGGATCAAACCTTAAATGAAAATTAAAGTTTGAAAATAAGAAAAAGAGAAGGGTTATAAAAATACATATATAAATAAAATATATATGAATAAATATATTCAGGATTGATATCCCTAATCTCACAAATATAAGTTGAAGTGGTGAGCCATAGAAATGTGAATTTAAGTTTGAATTCAAATTTAACTTGGAAATGAGAAAAGAAAATAGAAAATAAAATAGAAAAAAAAACTAAAACCCTAATTGGGCCGTCGGCTGGGAATTTGGCCCACCGGGACTTCCTCACCGCGCGGCCCAGCTTACCAACGCCCGAGTGCGCCGACAGATGGGCCCGCCTCGTCAGCGTCCTCACGCACGGGCCGCGCTTGGTAAGTCTCTCGCCCGCGCTCCTTCTCACTGCAGTGTGGGCCCCGCCTGTCGGCGTTCTCCTCTCAACCGTAACCACGCGCGGACTCCTCGCCGTGGCGTGAATTCCGGCCGGATTCCGTTACTTGCGACCGGCGGCTCTGGGATAAGTACTCGGGCGCCTACGGCTCTTCTCCCATCCCACATTGCGCATCCACTAGACCACGTGATCTACACCGCGGTTGAGCCAGTCGTCGCCGGGCTCGCGGGGAGGGAGATTCCGCCGCCACTTCGAATTCGCGTCAACGCCGCGCGCCTTCATTCCACTCACCGGTAATCCACCGCAGTACTTGCCGCCTTTACCTTCTCAACGCGTTACCTCGGTAGATTGGAATAATAGCGTGGTTGGCATGGAGAATTACTCGTCGCTGACCACTGAGTGTCGCCGCCACCGTGGGTAGACGGTCTGGTGGTCGCCTCGGCCTCGATTCGCGGTCAGGAACCTTCGGCGTGGGACTCTGGTGCGTGTGGTCCCCTTGGCTGGCCTATTTGGTGACCGGACCTCGTCGAATCGCTCATCGGAGTATCCATCTCCGCCGTGAGCTTAGCTGTGCCGTGGGCAGGGTGTTTGCGCTGTGTCGCGGCTGGAATTGAGGGGCGACATGGGTGCGGGCCGTTGCGAATCTCACGAGGGTCGAGTGAATTCGGGATTGGGGACTTGGTCGGCCGGAATTGCGCATACTCCGGTGAACCATCGCAGGGGAGCGGCGTCGGGTAGGTGCGAGTTGAGCTGGATTGGGGAGATGGCTCCCTGACCGTTGATACGAGATGAACGGACGAGATTAGATTCAAGTTACCCCTTCACCGTTTTGAATCCAGTGCGTCGATTCAGATCGGGTGGCTGGGACTTGATTTTTCCCCTGCCGTTGATGCTCGATCGAGCGGTCACCGGGATGGGATGTTAAGCGATACGCGCGATGTAATCGTGGCCGCTCATTTCGGATCTGACGGCCATTTTTAGACGATACCCCCTTCGCGGGCTAGTTTTGCACAAGAGCCCTCGGGGAAAACAAGAATCAACCCGCAGTCTAATGTATAGTAGTCTGTGTCTGTGGAAATCTTGCGCTAGACACCCTGGCTTTTCTGGAAAATGAGGCCCAGTCCAGAGACTTAGAAAATCAGAGAAATAATATTAGAAATTCATTTTTAATACAAAAATAAATCTAGAAACTTGTATAATTCATAGAAAATGCATAGGAACTCTAAATTGGTTCATTCCAGTTCCTAAATTTTTGTAATAATATTGTCTACCCATTAGTGCCTCTGTTCTAACATGACAAACACATTAAAATTATTCTTTCACTTAATCTTGTATTAAATGCATAAAACCTTAGAAAATCCATAACTTAAAATATATAACTCCAATTTTGATGATTCCAGTTCCTGTGATCTTATTTTAATGTCTAGTTTATTACTGTATATTCTATTTGCATGTTTGATGTGATGTTAATTTATGCTATACCATGTATGTATTGCATTGATGCGAGTAGACGAGCAACCCACTGTGGAACCTGGGCTTCAACAAGTTGAAGTAGCTGAGCAGGAGCTCGTTGAAGGCAAGTTGTGCCCTTGATCACTTCCTTTACCCATTCATGTTCTTATTATTCATAATGATCTGCATAGGATAATTTTGCTGGGACCCAATAGGATGCCCTAGATTTTGACTATCTTTATACCTTGCTTCACCACTGGTTTTACTACTTAAGTTTTGGGTAGTACATGCTATTGCTTTATGTGGATTTGGGTATAGAGATATTCATCACTCATTGTTACACTATTTATTGTTATATGTTTTATTATTCCTTGTTCATGTTAAGATCATTATGTTAATTGGAACATGGAGAACCACCCGGGAAAACAGTGCTACCACAAGGGTTTAATGGGACGCCCTTGGCTGATTAACTAGGAAAGCTAGGGGAGGGCTACCTTACCCGAAAGGGGCAAGGGCAGTAGGGGAGAGGTTAGTGCAGGGGGGTCCCTGGTTGATTTTGCTGCAATGGCGGTCAGCCAGGAACCCTGTACTGGATCTTCCTATAAACTGTAGCGGGTAGTCTGAAGCTAGTGGAACTTTGTAAAGGCCTCGTAGTGGTACCCTGCCTCGCTTCCTAGGTAGAGGTGTATGGAGTCTGATCAACTCCGTGGCAAATGGGTAACACGACTTGTGGGTAAAGATGCGCAACCTCTGCAGAGTGTAAAACTGGTATACTAGCCGTGCTCACGGTCATGAGCGGCTCGGACACTCACATGATTAAATTATGGAACTTAAACTTAACCTGCCATGTCATTGCATTTGGGATTATTTTATTATTACTTTTACTTATTATTACTATGGTTTGGTAATCACTTACACTTAGTAACTGCTAATAAAATTTTGACTAACTTATAAAAGCAATGCTCAGCTTCAGCCTTTATTTCATTGATCAGCCTTACACTTCATGAACTCCCACCTTTGGTGAGTTCATGTCACATTATTCCCCACGACTTGTTGAGCTATGATCGTATGTGAGCTCACTCTTGCTGTCTCACACCCCCCCCACAGGAGAAGAACAGGTTGTTGAAGAGGAGCCGCCTAACACTGAGGAGTTCGATCTGATCTAGGTGGCGTTTCTCAGTCGACATTGGCGCCATCGATCCTTAGTTCGTTTTATATTTATCTTTATTTTGTAATAAGTCTTCCGCTATGTAATAAATACTCTGATGATTTATGACATTTATCTCTATACACTCTGTTATTATATATGTTGTCTTCTTGGCGCATGTATGAGATGCACCCGGCTTTGTTTCTTTAAAACCGGGTGTTACACACATGCCTCGCCATGGGTAAGCTTTGCCTCGGGTAGACTAATACCAGAATAAGATACCACATAATGAGAGTGGAGAGATGGCGAGAGTAACGTGTACCCTCCGTGGCAAGAGGCTGGACGGTGGTGTATCTGTGCTCTCGGTTGGCGTGAACCTGATCTGGTCTTAAGAACCCCGGTGGCGAGTTGACATATGCAAGGGTTAAGTGCTACATATATCGTGTGATTAGAGATCCTCAGCTGAGTATAATCGATTCGGATCGCCGTACCTTCGCGGTTATGAAGACTTGGTCACTGCCCTATACGTAGAACTCCAGGAAAGATAAAGAGTTGTTAAGAAATTGGCTAGTGCAGGTCAAGTGATTGAACTAGGATAGAGAAAACCCTAGTTGCAGGTAATTTTACTTAACCTGACAAATAAAAGTGGATTTTTAAGGATCCACTCTTAGTAAGCATTGCTGCAAACAGAGTCATTGATTATTGAGAAGCCTTACCTTGACTCCCTCTAGCCAGCATACCCTTGAGAGTCTTTTCTTTAGTCGGGTAAGACTTGCTGAGTAATTCCATACTCAGGGCTTCGTCCCATGTTGTTTTTAAGTGAAGAAGCAACCAACTTTTGTTGCTTCTATTCAAAGGTGGTACCAAAGGAAGAGCACCAGGAGTAAAGCTGCGGGAGGAAAGGATCCTCCATAAAACTTTTGTTTAAAACTTATCGGGAGGGGTTTTTTGCCTCCCATGGTTTGTAATAATAATACTCAGCACTCATATATATTATATTTCTGGTCTGTAATATTATAACTCTGCCTTACTTTTCAATAAAAGTAGGTTAATGTAACTGCTTCCGCATTTTTGTATCTCTGATGCTTGTAATGTCTGCGTGACAGGTAAAACGCTCTTGGGAAAGGTAAGAAAAACAGATACCGAACTTGTCAGGGGCACCTGCAGGGTTGTCTGAGGTCCGTTGGACAAGGACAACTGTAGGTGGGCCTAATAACTTGGTAGGTTCCGTCACAGGCGATGCCTTTGGGTTCCCAAGTTCTAGCTGGTGGTCCAAAGGTGGCAATGTTGCCAACAGCTGTCGTAGACCCAGCGGCGGCGATACCGTCGGATGCACCATTGGTGGTAGGCGTGGGAGGCGCATCCAGCTCTGCCCTGCCGCCAACTCCAGAGGCTCTGGAGGTTATCCTTGGGCGACCGCTCTGATCTGGCATCAAACCTGAAGCAACGTTGACTCCCCTCCCCCATGTGCTGTCCCGCGCTCACCAGGCTCTCCAGGAAACCGAGGTGGCTATCCAGCAGGAGTGGGAGGCGCTCGAGACCGAGCAACATCGCCTTGGCGACTGGTGCGCACTAAGGCGGTGTCCTGCCAATTCGCCTCAGAGCGGGCCGAGTTTGAGCAGGAGCGCAAGGATTTCAAGGAGGACATCCGAAAGGTGTCTGACCGAGAGGAAGAGGTGACCCAGAAGGAGAAAAGCTTGGCCAAGAAGGAAGTACACTTAGACAAAAGGGAGGAGGCCGTCACAACGCTCCATGATAAGCTGAAAGCTTATAATACGGTGCTAGAGAAACAGCGGGACAAGCAGGCTGTGGCTAAGGCGAAGCTGCAGAAGCTGCAGCAAGAACTCGCCGATAGGGCCAGCAACATTACTCGCGTCGAGGAAAGCATCAAGGCGAGGGAAGCTTCCCTAGGGAAACGGGCAATTGATCTTACCTAGGAGGAGGAGGACCTCGCCTTCAGGGAGGAGATGTGGGCAAGGCGGAACAAGCTGTTGGATGAGCTTGAGCTCAAGGCAGAGGAGAAAAGGAAGTGTTTGGAGGGGAAAGTGTGGGCTTTGGAGGAGCAGGTCCGCCAGTTCCAGGCAGTGCAAGTTGCTCAGGCGACGCAGACAGCCTCGGGCCCCCGGGCAGTGGAGGTGATGAGGAAGACACTCGACGACCTCCAGGCTGAGCAACACGCTGGGGCCCAGCGCATCGCCGCCTGGGCTAGCGAGGCAAGCACGGCGTTAGTGTCGTTGGGGGTGAGCTCCATCCCGGCGCTGGCGTAGCCGGCGTCCATCTCCGATGTGCTCCTGGTGCTAGATTCTGCTGCTGACTGCCTTCGACGTCTGGATCAGATTCTTGGCGCCCGCTTGGAGGCCGAGGGTAGCAGACTTTGCCGGTCGGCAAAAGAATACGTCTTGACATGCTTCCGGAGCCATGACCCGGCTGTCTCCTTGGGGCCAGTCATCGTGGGTCCGGTGGCCGATACTGAAGATGCTGCCCGGGAGGGCGTGCAGGACGTTGTGGACACGGTGGTCGGGTGCTTCCAGCGGGATCCTACTGACGATGAGTAGCCAGGCCTGCATGGAGAAAAACGAGGGTTCCGTTGGGGAGCGGGTTGTAATATATCTTTGATTTTGTAAGATACTCTTTAGGTACTACATATCGGGTGATATTACAACTTATCTGCATGCCACCTTTCCTTTGATGTGTGCATTGTTACCAACTTCTTCCCTGGTACTTGGCCCCCTGGGATATGGCCTTGACGTGTCGGGGCTGGATGCCAGGATTCTTAAGGAGGAACTGGTGTCATGACCCCTAAGGGGCAACCCCAACTGGGACCCGACCTGCACACAGTCTTGGCTAGGTATTTTTAGTAGCGCACCCATAGGGTCCGCCAGCTGGTATTTCTCATCCTTTGATTCACGCAACAAGACCGGCCGCAGGGCGGTGGGGCATATAGGCTTATGGTACTTGACCATACCAAGCGACTTCATGGCCCCAAACCACCCCAGCGTCTGGTTGCCGGGTCTGGCTACTCAATTCGGATGTCATTATACCAGCCAGGGAAGAAAACTGCATGGGTGGTGAGATAGTAATAATGGTCGCAAACTTTAGGAATAAAATCAACATAAAAACAGTTCTATGGGTCGAACCCCTTCCTTATAACTGGATATACACGAGTTTAGGCCAACAGACCGGGTTTATTGAGGGCGGACCTCTCCGGGCTGGCGCATATAAATTCGCTTCTTGGTTACAGGGAAAGAGACCGAACCCCCAATTCTGTTTTTATGGGAAAAACTTATGGAGATGCTCTATGTTCCAAGGATTGGGAAGAGGTACTCTGTTAGCTATGGCAAGGTGGACACATCCGGGGCGGCATATTTCTATCACTTTGAAGGGTACTTCCCAGCTGGGAGAGAGCTTATGGAGCCCTTCTCGGTTTTGTATTCGCCTTAGGACCAGGTCCTCGACCTCAAGCTTCCTACTATGCATGAACCATTGGTGGTAGCGCCTGAGCGCCTAGTTGTATCTTGCATTTTGGATTGTTGCTTACCACCTATGCTTGTCGATGAAGTCCACATCTTCACGCCGCAGTTGTTCCTGCGTAGACTCATCAAAAGACTGGACCCGCGGGGAGCCCATAATGATTTTCGGAGGAAGGCAAGCTTCAGCCCCATACACCAGGAAGAATGGGGTCTCCCCGATGGCTCGGCTGGGCGTGGTCCGGTTCCCCCACAACACGGATGGGAGCTCACTGACCCAATTTGCGCCATGCTTATTTAAGCAGTCATAGGTGCGCATCTTGAGCCCCCTAAGAATCTCTGCATTTGCCCTCTCCGCTTGTCTGTTACTCCTAGGGTGAGCCACGAATGCAAAGCAAAGCTAGGTGCCGATGCCCTCGCAATATTCCTGAAAGATCCGACTCGTAAACTAGGTCACGTTGTCTGTAATGATACGACTTGGGACCCCAAATCTACAGAAGATCGACTTGAGGAAGGCGACAGCAGCACCCTGGGTGATGCTGACCACAGGGGTGGCCTCTAGCCACTTGATGAACTTGTCGATGGCGACAAAGAGGTACCGTTAGCCGCCGACGGCCCTGGGAAACGGTCCCAGGATATCCACCCCACATACGGCGAATGGCGCCAGGAGGGCGGAATCATTTGCAGAGCCTGAGCCGGTGTGTGTATCTGCTTTGCGTGGTACTGGCACGCTTCGCAGGACTTTACTAGCTCGGTCGCATCCTGGAGGGCGGTCGGCCAGTAAAAACCATGCCGGAAGGCCTTACCGACCAATGTGCGGGATGAAGAATGACTTCCACACTCCCCTCCATGGATCTCCGTGAGCAACTCACAGCCCTCCTCCTGGGTGATGCACTGCATAAGAATACCGTTGGCGCCATGGCGGTAGAGATCCCCTTCTACTGTCGTGTACTGTTTAGCCAACCATACTATGCGCTCTACGGAGACATGGTCTTCAGGAAGGATATTTTCCTTCAGGTTGTCCTGGATCTCGAAGATCCATGCATCGGGACCACTCTGAGTTGTCGGTTGTGGTGCTTGGGGTCGGTGAAGCCCCCCAGTGCACACATAGCCTTCGGTGGGTCCTGGGACGCCACTGGGACCGCCGGCTTCGAGGTGCCGGTCTCGCCCCCCTCGCCCAGCTCGGCAGGCTAGGCGGTGGGTCTCAACAACCGCCTTTCGAAGGCGTCCTTGGGCACAGGTGCTCGAGTTGATGCCCTCTGGGAGAGGTCATCTGCCACTGAGTTGTTGGCCCGGGGAACATGTTGTAGTTCCAGGGCTGCGAAGTCCTTCTCCAGCTTCTTTACATGGAGGAGGTAAGCTGCGAGTCTGGGCTCATTGCAGCTACACTCCCCGCGGGCCTGCTTGATGATTAGCTAAGAGTCCCCCTTCACGAGGAGCTGGTGAACCCCTAGGGATAGGGCCGCAGATAAGCCGAAGATCAGCGCCTCATACTCTGCCATGTTGTTGGTGGCTTTGAACTCGAGGCGTACCACATACTTTAGATGGTCCCCGTCTAGGGTGACGAGGACCACTCCTGTGCCAGCACTCTGTTGGCGGGCGGACCCGTCGAAGAAGAGCGACCAGTGGGGCTCGGTGAAGACTGGACCCCTGCGCTCCACAGGTGTGGGGCCCGGATCGGGGTCCAGGCCCCCAGGGGCGCATGGGGGTGGAGTCCACTCCACGATGAAGTCGGCTAGGACCTGACTTTTGATAGCGTGGCGGGGCTAGAAATCCAGCTGGAACTCAGCGAGCTCTGCTGCCCATTTGGCGATGTTGCCGGTGGCGTTTGAGTTGTGGAGGATGGCCCTCAATGGAAAGGAGGTCACCACCACAACTCTGTGTGCCTGGAAGTAGTGACATAACATCCTAGACGCAACCAGGATAGCATAGAGGAGCTTGTGTGTCTCGAGGTACCTGGCCTTCGCTTCATGGAGGACCTCGCTGACGTAATAAACCGACTTCTGGACAGTCTGGGCGCCCGACGCTGGTTCTAAGTTCTCAGGTCCCTGTCCTTCTGGCGTCGCCCTTTCGGCGACTAACACCATGCTCACTGCTTCCGCAGCCGCCGCAATGTACAGGGATAGCGGTTCCCCTGGCTCTAGAGCGACCAGGATCGGCAGGGAATTTAGGTGCTGCTTCAATTCTTGGAAGGCTTGCTCCGCCTCTTCGGTCCAGGCAAAGGGGCCAGATTTCCAAAGGAGCTTGAAGAAGGGCAGCGCTCTCTCAGCCAACCTTGAAATGAAGTGGCTAAGGGCAGCCAGAGATCCTGCAAGTTTCTGGATGTCCTTGACACGGGCGGGAGGCCTCATTATCTCGATAGCCTTGATTTTTTCTAGGTTAGCTTCAATGGCCTGGTATGAAACCAGGAAACCCAGCAGCTTTCTAGCGGAGACGCCGAAGATGCATTTCTCCGGGTTTAGTTTGGTGCGGGTTGCCCGCAGCTTGTCGAAAACCAGGGTCAGATCTTCTACTACATTCGACCCCACTCTAGTATTGACCACGATGTCATTGACGTAAACCTCCACCTTGTCCCGGATCAGGTCCCCGAAGGTCTTACTCATCGCCCGAACAAATGTTGGCAGGGCGTTTTTTAGACCATAAGGCATCACAACATAACAGTACAGCCCATCTATCGTTACAAAAGCGGTGTGCTTCCTATCCTCCCTAGACATCCGAATTTGATGAAAACCGGAGTAGGCATCTAGGAAAGACAAAAAGTCACACCCCGAGGTAGAGTCCACGATCTGATCTATACGTGGAAGTGGATATGGGTCCTTGGGGCATGCCTTATTCAGGCTGGTGTAGTCGATGCACCATCGGCGCGGTGCTCGATGATCCACCGATTGCAGCGAAGCTGAGGGAGCGCACAATCGTGGGGCGGTTGTTTGCTTCCTGCGTGGCAGTTTGCCTTCTTGACCGCTGGTTTTGGCGAAAATGAAGAGGCGCATAACCGCAGGGCGGTTGCACATTCCTTGTGTGGTGGTTCGTCTTCCTGACCACTGGTTGCTCTGAAAATGAAGGGGTGTATAACCACAAGGTGGTTGCGCGCTTCTTGTGTGGTGGTTTGCCTTCTTCGTGCTTCGGGCCAGCCTATATGATGCGTGGGGCCTGGCCCCCGTGTCATAGGGCGGGATCCTCGGTGCACACCGAGGGAGGCTTTGCTCATGATGCTCCGGGGCGCAAGAGGGGAAATCTCCCTTTAAAAAGGGATCGATCTCTTGGGTAGTAGTCATGCCTTGCTCCTCTTGCATCCTTCGCGCCCTTCCGGCTTCCGGGCCTTTGTATGGGGCGCGCCGGTGTTTGCTGGAGGGATCCGCGTCAGGGCCGTACCCTCCGGTGGTCTCACCGTCGGAGAGCCCGCGCTCGCAGTGGGGCTATCGGCCTTGTCTTCTTCTTGCTGCTGTTGGAGGAGCACGACCTCGTGGAGGTTGGCGCTCTTCAGCCATCGCTCGGCTTCAAGGATTTTCATCATGCAGCCCGGCTGCAGTCCCCCGCTAGTGGCCTTCCAGAAGGATGACCACCAGCCTTGTGGTGGGGAGAAGCAAGCCGGGTTGCGGCCTCCCTCCCACCCTCAGCTTCAAGGATGTTCATCATCCTCGCTGGGGTGGAGGGCGAGCTGAGTTGGGGCTCTGCCCTTCGCATGGGCTGGTGACCTGCTTCTTTCTCTAGCATTCAGAGGAGAAGGACGCTCACCAGCCTTGCGAAGGAGGCGAACTTCGGCTACGCGGGACCGACTGGCCACAGGACGTCAGCTGCAGCGTGTCTGGCCCTTTGGGCTGGATGGCTTTCGTGCCGCCTCCGACCTTGCCTCCTGCCGTCTGGCCGGGGCATGGCTATTCGTCCACCGCACGGGCGACGGTCGCGCTGTGTGCGGGTCCGCCACATCCACGGCTTCTCCTGCCCGCCGGCCACACTAGGGGGTCGTACAAGACGTCGTACGCCGTGAGGGTGGTGGCCACGTTCTTGGATGGTCTTGTCCTCACTCCCATGGGAGGACGGGAGCAAGGACCCCTTCGTGCGCGCTGAGGCAGCCACCGTCCACCGATGTAGAGGTGGCCGCTGTCGTCGGTGCTGAGGTGGTCGCCGCCGCTGGTGAGGCTACCCATTGCAGAGGTGGTTTCCTCCACTGGCGAGTCCATCAAAGCCACCTGCCGTCGAGTCCCCGACTCTTTGGCTTTAATGGTCCCGTTGCCACTCCCCGTAGGAGGATGGGGGCGAGGACCTCCTTGCAATGGCACACACCCTGATGTGGTCGCCACCGCTAGTAAGCCGCTCGGAGCGGAGGTGGTTGTCGCTGCTGGTGCAGAGGTGGTCGCTGTTGCCGGCGAACCGTTGGTGCAGAGATGGCCGCCGCCGCCGGTGAGGTTGCTCGGAGCCAGCTTCCAGCGCGACTCCTGCTGGTGCAGCGCAGTTCATTCCTGCAGAAATGGATCTAGGGCCCCGCTTGTAAGGGAATGTAATAACATATGTTTGCTTAGGAGCAGAATGTAATAACATATGTACGCAGGATTTTAGTTTGGGAAGCCAAGTTGTGTGTCCGGACCCCCTGGATGGTGGTTCTAGGTACTAGGACACCTGTCGTAGGGTGGTGGAGTGTGCAGGTCCATGGTACGGGACCAGGCTCAGCGACTACACGGCTCTGGACCCCCCCAGGAGACAAGCATCTGTTCTCTAGTTCCGGACCCCAAGTTGTCGGACGCACAGGACTTATAGTTCCAAATACTAGGGCACCCGTCACGGAGTGGTGGAGTGTGCAGGATTTCAGGTACGGAACCAGGCTAACCGGCCACACAGGCTCCGGACCACCCCATGGAACGGGCACCCGTTCTTTAGAACCGGCCCCCAGGCTTTTTCCTGTTTTTGTAAGGTACTCCTGAGTATTATTTATAAAGCAGTGTTAATACTTATCTGTGTATCGCTCGTTGCTACTGTGTGAGATGTTACGCTGTTGACTCCCCCTGGTACCTAGCCCCTCGCCTAGGATGCAGGCTTGATGTGTCGAGGTTGGATACCAGCGCATCTAAAACAGTTGTCAACAATTCTCGAGAGGCAGCTTCGCCGAGACCCAGATCTGTACACAGCTTTAGTTAAGGTGCGTTAGCAGTACACCCGTAGGACCCATCATCTGACACTAGCCATCCTTTGATACATGCTCGGGACTTGCAGGGTCTAGCCTGGGGGAGCCAAGTTGTGCGTCTGGACCCCCTGGATGGTGGTTCTAGGTACTAGGACACCTACCACAGGGTGGTGAGTGTGCAGGCCCACGGTACGGGACCAGGCTGAGCGGCTACATGGCTCCGGACCACCCCAGGAGACAAGTGTCTCTTCTCTAGTTCCGGACCCCAGGTTGTCGGACCCATAGGACTTATAGCTCCAAGTACTAGGGTACCCGTCACGGAGTGGTGGAGTGCACAGGGTTTTGGGTACGGAATCAGGCTAACCGGCCACGCAGGCTCCGGACCACCCCATGGAATGGGCTCCCATTCTTCAGAGCCGGCCCCCAGGTTGTCGGGCCCTCCTGCTTTCGCATAGAGGTCCTAAACTGCAAGCCTGGCAGTTCAATTCAGATGTCATTACGCCTGATAGGATGGGAGCTAATCAGGTGGGTTAGACAAAATACAATCCGGAAACTGCAGGGTGAGACCTTGAAGTAGTAGGATAAAGCTATCATAGAGGTACATCTGAGAGGGTAGTTTCCTTTATAACTTATCATGCATGGGTGCGGACCAACAGGACGGGTTTATGGGTACAGACCCCACCGGGTTGGCGTACACGTATGCGTTACCTAGTTACAAAAGGGAAACACTTCGACCCCTCAGACTTGCTCTATAGATAAAACTTATAGAGATGTTCCGGCACCGGGGGAGGCACTCCTTCAGTCGTAGTTAGACAGCTGCCCTTGGGTCGGAGTATTCCCGTTACCTTGAAGGGTCCTTCCCAGCTGGGGGAGTGTTGCAGAGCCCTAATTTGGTTTGGTACTTCCGTAAGATTAGGACCCAACCCCGGGTTTCCATCTACGTTTGACAAAGGAGCCCCCGTCTTTGGCAGCGGTCATTCCTGGATGAACCTGTCAGAAGTCTGGACCCGTGGGGAATCAAGAAGGGTTTCTGGAGGAAGGCAGGCTTTAGCTCTGTAGGCCGGGGGACATGGGGTCCCGTCGGTAGTCCGTCTAGTTGTAACACCCACTTTGTATGAAAGGCTAAAAAGAGAAAGTATAGTACTCTATATCTATATGTGTTACCCATGTTTATCATTTCATGTGAACATATCACTTACACAAACACATGATTAACAAGAAATACCCGAAGATAATACATGCATCGTACTGGGTTTTGTTTGCTTGTGCATTTAATAAAAAAAAATTTAATAAGGACACATGAATGATGAAGATTAAGGAGTTTAATCTAAACTCAACCATAGTACTTGGAAATAAACTTTAAAGAGAAAGAGCATAAAACTTACCTAATATTTATATATATATATATGTATATGAATGTATCTTCACACTTAGTACCTTGATTGTGCACCATAATCTGAGGACAAATCTATCACAAAATTTAAATTTAAGTTGGAAAAGAAGTTTTGAAATTGAGAGGGAAGAAAAGAAGATAAAAAAATAAAAAGAAAAGGGGAAGGGCGTGATGGGCCTAATTCTCTACCGCCGGCCCACTCACCCCTTTGCTCCTTCACGCGCCAGCCCAGTCTATTTCCGCCACCAGTCGCTTACACGTGGGCCCGGAACCTGACGATCTTCTCCATCTCGCAACTGCGCAGCGTGGTCCGAGCTCCTCGCCGTGGAAATCGGACCTTCCTCCCTGCAAGTTCGGCCTCACCGTTGCATCCTTGACCGGTTCGGGGTACATATGGTTCACGCCCTCCGTGCTCGTTGAGATCCCTGGATCGTGAACCAGTGCCGTGCTTTACAGAGAGGGGAGGAAAACGTAAGAGAGCTAGCCGCCTCCGCCATCCCCTACATGCGTCGCGGCTGAGAATCATTGAAGTGGTCGGAGGCCGTCACCAGGGTGCCCGCGTGCGCGAGTTTGATCTTCGGGCATCGGGAGTGGCGATTTACTGGTGGATTGCTCACTGGAGTCCCACAACCGCGCCGATCCGCAGTACACCTTGAGCCGACTTTCTGTGCATGCCACTCTCGGTGAGTATTGGCTCCCCACTTCATTTTTGCTCAGCGCTACGCGATGCAACCAATGGATTGAAGGATAGAGCGTTAGGTTGGGAGATCGGGGTGACCGGCGATGGCGCCGCCGTGTGGTGTCTTTGCGCCGCCGTGTCTGTTCGCCGAAGGAGCAGGCGATGGGGGCGACGCGTAGAAGCCATCGATCTCTGGATTAACGGTTAGGATTAAATCGGCCGCTTACCCTTTCGCCCATTGAACGCGGGTCGTGGATCGTCCATCCGATGGACAGGATGGGTCATAGCTACGGACCGTTGATTCTTGATCCAAGTGGCGCAATGTCGTACCGGTTCATTAAGTATTAGGATCAAATCCGAGCGCTCATTTCTGATCATGCGGTCTCGGGCGCACGATACCCCTTCGTTGGCTTATTTGCTTAAGAGCCCCTCGGTTTCATTGAAATAAACCCGCCATCCACAGGGCCTCTTCTCTGTGTCTCTGAATTCTTACCCCGAGCCCCCTGGGTTCTCTGGAAATAGTGGGCCCAGTCCAGTGATCATTTAATTTGAATAAATAAATTGGAAAATAGGTTTTTAATATAAAAATAATTACTAGAACTTTATAAATTCATAGAAAATTCATACTAACTCCAAATTAATCCATTCCACTTTCTAAAATTTTGTAATTTTATTCTCTAGCACTTAGTGTCTCTGTTTTAGCATCACAACAGTAAGAAAATTAATCTCACACTTAATCCTATTTAAAACACATAAAACCTTTGAAAATGCATAACTTAAATTCTATAGCTCCAAAAATTATGATTCCTGTTCCTAGAATTTTATTTTAATGTGTAGATTATTACTGTGTATTTTGTATATATGTTTGGTGTAATGTTAATTTCTCTATATGCACTGTGCTTGTTTGTATTGTGACGAGTAGAAGAGCCCGTTGCTGAGGATCCTGGTGAGCAGCAGGTTGAAGTAGCTGAGCAGGAGCTCATTGAAGGCAAGTTGTGCCCTTGACCACTTTTTACCCAATAATGTTCTTTAATATCACTTATCCATGCATAGGTTAATTTTGATGGGACCCAATAGGTCACCCTAGATTGTTTATCGCATTACCTTGTTTACCCCTGAATCACTTGGGTAGTTTGCTATTGCTTTACACGGTTTTGGGATAATCATTTATTACCTCTATGTTCCAATTCTTTTTGTTATTCTATTTATGTTCATGTTGAGATCATTAATGTTAATTGGAACATAGAGCTTAACTTGAGTAACACGTGCCACCACAAGGGTTTAATGGGACACCCTTGGCTGATTAATTAGGAAAGCTAGTGGAAGACTACCTTACCCGAAAGGGGCAAGGGCAGTAGGGGAGTGGTCAGTGTAGGGAGGTCCTTGCTTGATTTTGCTGCGATGGCGGTCAGGCAAGAACCCTGCATTGGAACTTCCTATAAACTGTAGCGGTTTTTCGGAAGCTAGTGGAACTTTGTAAAGGCCTCGTAGTGTTTCCCTGCCACGCTTCCTAGGTAGAGGTGTATGGGATTCGCGACCCCTTGGCAGATGGGTAACATGACTTGTGGGTAAAGGGTACAACCTCTGCAGAGAGTAAAACTGGTATACTAGCCGAGCTCACGGTCATGAGCAGCTCAGGACTCTCTGATGTTTAAATTATGGAACTTAAATTCAATTTTGTCATTTGCATTGCATGGGTTTATTATTAATTTTGTTCTATTACTTTTATTATGGTTTGGTATTTACTTACACTTAGTAACTGCTAATAAAATTTTGACCAACTACTTAAAAGCAATGCTCAGCTTTAACCCCTATCATTGATTAGCCTTACACACCACATGAACTCACACCTTTGTGAGTTTATGTCCACCGGTTCCCCACAACTTGTTGAGCTATGATCATGTGTGAGCTCACCCTTGCTGTCTCACCCCCCCCCCACAGGAGAAGAGCAGGTGGTTCAGGAGGAGCCACAAGGCGAGGAGTATGATCTGATCTAGGTGGCGTTTCTCAGTTGACATTGGCGCCGACGATCCTTAGTTCGTTTTATCTTTATTACTTTATTTTGTAATAAGTCTTCCGCTATGTAATAAATACTCTGATGTTTTGTGACATTTATCTCTATACACTCTGTTATTATATATGTTGTCTTCTTGGCGCATGTATGAGATGCACCTGGCTTTGTTCCTTAAAGCCGGGTGTGACAGAAGTGGTATCAGAGGAATGTTGACTGTAGGACGAGACCTAGATAGAAATGGACAAACCCTCTCCTACTTACCTTACTCTGACTCATTCTATACTTATCTCATCTTGATCTTGTCTCACCCTCTGCTAATTCACTCTGGTTAATCTTATCTTTTCTCCTCTAAGACAAGATGGATTTCACACCTTGGAATCCTACCACGATGATCTTTTTAAGATATAGGGGACTTAAAACAAAATTCAAAACTACTTTCTTTAAAAATGTTGTTTGATTGTGCTGATGCTAAATGCCTGATTTGCTTCTTTGATTGATTGAATTATTATAGATGGACATCTTAGTATGTACCACCATAAGGTGTTGAATTACCTTTGGTAGGTAAAATATTAATCTGCTTAGCTAATAAAAATTTCCCAAAGTAACCTGATTTGTAAATACCTGCCTTGTCTGCTATTCTCTTACCATATGTATCTAACTCAGATGGTCAATACCAGGCGGGGTGGCGGAATTGATTTGCCTCCTAACCAACACACTCGAAGGATATATAGACAACCTCAGCCATAGCCTGCAGAGATGAATCCTCCTAATCCTCCACCAGGCGGAGTTGACCCACTGGTTGCTGCTCAGATGGCGGTGATGCAGCAAATGGCGGACACTATGGCTGATATGCGTGCCCAGATGCAGCAAGAACGCCAGGAGATGCGTCAAGAAAGAGAAGATATACGCCAGGAGTTGCGCCAGGAGCGAGATGAGATACGCCAGGAAAGGAGGGCACAACAACAGCAGCTGCAACAACAAATGCAACAGCAACAACAGCAACAACAGCAGCAACAAGTGCCACTGCCTCCACCACCACCACCAGTTCCACCCCGAGATAAGAACCGGGAGTTCATGAGTCATAAGCCACCTACATTCGCTAGCTCACCGGATCCACTGGTCGCGGATGATTGGCTGAAGTCCGTTGAGAAGATGCTGAATATTGCACAATGCACTGACCGGGAGAAGGTTTTATATGCTTCTGGACGTCTGACAGGACCTGCTGTTGACTGGTGGGATTCTTATACGGCTGCCCACGATGCTGCTGATACTATTACTTGGGCAGAGTTCAGTACACAATTCAGGAACTACCATATTCCAGCTGGTATGATAAAGATCAAGAAGAAGGAATTTCTGTCGCTAAAGCAAGGAAGTATGTCAGTCAGCGAGTACCGCGACAAGTTTATCCAGTTATCCAGATATGCCCCTGAAGAAGTTGCTGAAGACGAGAGGAAGCAGGAGCATTTCATTGAAGGACTTAATGGACCACTGCAGTATGCACTGGTTGCACACACTTTTCCATCATTTCAGAGGCTGCTGGATAAGGCTCTTGCTATTGAACACAAGCGTGTTCAGCTGGGAGATTTGAAGAGAAAGGCAATATCTCAAGGACAAGGAAGCAGCAGTGTTCGCCCTCGCTACAGTTCACCACAGGGTACACCGACTCGACCAGGAGGACCGCGCCCAGTTCAGCAATCACCACTGAGGACTCCACCTCCTCGACAGGCTACCCCTACTGGCACCCCGACGAAGTTTTCAGGACAGAGTCCAGGCACCACATGTTTCAAGTGTGGGAAGACTGGTCATTATGCAAATGTCTGCCCACAGAGGATGGCTACTACTCCAGTTCAGAACAGGCAACAAACTCCAAGTTCTGGCAAGGGATATTCTATTGCCAAGGTTAATCAAGTCAGTGTTGATGCTACTCCGGATGGTGGGGACCTCGTAATTGGTATGTTTTATGTTAATGCAATTCCTGCAACCATATTATTTGATTCTGGTGCTACACATTCATTCATGTCTGCTAGATATGCCAACACAAATGAAATACCACTGCTAAATATGAGAAAACCCATGATAGTAATTACACCTAAAGGGCCTGTTGAGGCGAATCAAATGACACGTAGATTGACATTGACCATTATGGGTAGAGAATTTGGAGCTACTGCTATAATATTAGAGTCAAGCAGTATAGATTTGATCCTTGGTATGTCATGGCTAAGAAGGGCAAAGGCCGTTATAGCATGTGGTAGAGGTACCGTAGAACTCACTACCACTAAAGGAGAAAGATTTCAAGTTAATATTGCAGTAACCTCCTCACCCATGCGTGCAATGTTCTTCATACCTGAGGAGTTTGTTGGTGACAACATCCGTGTGGTTAGAGACTTTCCGGATGTCTTTCTAGAGGAGTTGCCAGGGATGCCACCTGACAGAGAAGTTGAGTTTGTTATTGATCTCTTACCTGGAACCGCCCCTATTTCTAAACGGCCATATAGGATGTCCGTAGAGGAGTTGAAGGAACTTAAGAAGCAGTTAACTGAGTTACAAGAGGCTGGGTACATTCGTCCGAGTTCCTCACCTTGGGGAGCACCGGTCTTGTTTGTACAGAAAAAGGATGGATCGCAGCAGATGTGTGTGGATTATAGATCTCTTAATGATGTTACGGTGAAGAACAAGTATCCGTTGCCCCGTATTGAGGATTTATTTGATCAGATGAGAGGTGCAAGAGTATTTTCGAAGATTGATCTCCGATCGGGATACCATCAGATGAGGATTAGACCATCGGATATTCCCAAGACGGCTTTCTCGACTCGATATGGATTATATGAGTTTACTGTTATGTCGTTTGGATTAACCAATGCACCAGCTTATTTTATGAACTTGATGAATAAGGTGTTTATGGAGTATTTGGACAGATTCGTCGTGGTATTCATCGACGATATTCTTATTTATTCTCAGAGTGATAGCGATCATGAGGAACATCTGAGATTGGTGCTACAGAAGCTACGAGATAACCAGCTATATGCCAAGTTCAGCAAGTGCGAATTTTGGATTAGCGAGGTGCCATTTCTTGGTCATATTATTTCTAATGGAGGAATATCAGTGGATCCTGCTAAAGTTAAGGAGATAATGGAGTGGAGAGTACCCACTACAGTTACTGAGATTCGGAGTTTCTTGGGATTAGCAGGATATTATCGGAGATTTATCGAAGGATTTTCTAAGATTGCTAAGCCTATGACTTCGCTTTTGGAGAAAGGAAGAGAATTTAAGTGGGACGAGAAGTGTTAAGACAGCTTTGAGCAATTGAAAAAGAGATTGATGTCGCCACCAGTTTTGGTTATGCCGGACTTACAGAAAGGATTTGATATCTATTGTGATGCATGTGGCCAAGGTTTAGGATGTGTGCTCATGCAGGAAGGACATGTGATTGCTTATGCTTCTCGTCAGTTACGGAAACATGAGTTGAACTACCCCACTCATGACTTGGAATTGGCAGCCGTTGTGCATGCGCTTAAGATTTGGAGACATTATATCATGGGGACCAAGTGCCAAGTATATACGGATCATAAGAGTTTGAAGTATATATTCACTCAGAAGGATCTCAACCTTAGGCAACGCCGTTGGTTGGAGCTTATTAAGGATTATGATTTGGAGATTCACTATCACCCGGGCAAGGCAAATTTGGTTGCAGATGCCTTGAGTCGCAAGGAGCATGTTCATTCAGCCATTGTTACCCAGCTACCTGATGAGATTGTTGAAGACTTCAGGAGACTTAACCTGGGGATAGTTGCTCATGCTGAAGGAGTTACTATTGATGTGGAACCTACCTTGGAGCAAGAAATCCGCAAAGGTCAACTTGATGATGCTAAAATAAAAGAGATTAAGGATCTGATTACTGAAGGTCGAGTTCTGGAATTTACGGAAGATGAGCAAGTCACTATATGGTTCAAGAACAGGATGTGTGTTCCTGATATTAAAATCCTTCGAGAGACTATTTTAAAGGAGGCCCATGACTCGGATTATTCTATTCATCCTGGTAGTACCAAGATGTATCAGGATTTGAAGCGAAAGTATTGGTGGTATGTATTGAAAAGAGATGTGGCTGCACATGTGGCTATGTGCGACGTATGTCAAAGAGTTAAGGCTGAACACCAGAGGCCAGCCGGACTATTACACCCACTGAAGATACCCGAGTGGAAGTGGGAAGAGATTGGTATGGATTTCATCACTGGATTGCCTCGCACCCAGAAAGGATATGATGCTATATGGGTGATTGTGGATAGATTGACTAAAGCGGCTCACTTTATTCCTGTCAAGACTACTTATAAAGGTTCTCAACTAGCAGAGTTATATATGGCTCGGATTGTGTGTTTACATGGAGTACCAAAGAAGATCGTGTCTGATCGAGGTTCGCAGTTTACCTCAAGGTTTTGGAGAAGCTTTCATGAGAACATGAGTACAAAGTTGAATTTTAGTACAGCTTATCACCCTCAGACTGATGGACAGACTGAAAGGACTAATCAAGTATTGGAGGATATGTTGAGAGCATGTGCCCTTCAGCATGGAGGAAGTTGGGATAAGAGTCTGCCTTATGCTGAGTTCTCGTATAATAATAGTTACGAGGCCAGTCTGAAGATGTCACCTTTTGAAGCTTTATATGGGAGGAAGTGCAGAACTCCTTTGTATTGGGATCAGACTGGAGAGAGACAGTTCTTTGGGCCTGAATTGATTCAAGAAGCAGAAGAACAAGTCCGTATAATTCGAGAGAATTTGAGAGTGGCTCAAACCAGGCAAAAGAGTTATGCTGATAATAGAAGAAGACCACTGGAATTTGAAGAAGGAGATTATGTGTACCTCAAGGTGTCACCACTTCGTGGAATGAGGAGATTTAAAGTCAAGGGCAAATTGTCCCCTCGCTACATTGGACCATTCTTGATCTTTAGAAGAGTTGGGGAGATGGCATACCAACTCGAGTTACCGGATAGTTTATCGGATGTGCATAACGTGTTCCACGTATCTCAACTAAAGAAGTGTCTCCGTGTTCCCGAGGAACAGTTACCCATGGAAGAGCTCAGTGTTCAAGGTGATTTGACTTACACGGAGTACCCGATCAAGATTTTGGATACATTGACTCGAGTCACGAGGAATAAGGTTATAAAGATGTGCAAAGTTCAATGGAGTCACCACGGTGAAGATGAAGCAACTTGGGAAAGAGAAGAAGAGCTTCGCATAGATTTTCCCCACCTTTTCCCTAGATCTCCTTAAATCTCGAGGACGAGATTATTTTTAAGGGGGTAGGATTTGTAACACCCACTTTGTATGAAAGGCTAAAAAGAGAAAGTATAGTACTCTATATCTATATGTGTTACCCATGTTTATCATTTCATGTGAACATATCACTTACACAAACACATGATTAACAAGAAATACCCGAAGATAATACATGCATCATACTGGGTTTTGTTTGCTTGTGCATTTAATAATAAAAAAAAATTAATAAGGACACATGAATGATGAAGATTAAGGAGTTTAATCTAAACTCAACCATAGTACTTGGAAATAAACTTTAAAGAGAAAGAGCATAAAACTTACCTAATATTTATATATATATGTATATGAATGTATCTTCACACTTAGTACCTTGATTGTGCACCATAATCTGAGGACAAATCTATCACAAAATTTAAATTTAAGTTGGAAAAGAAGTTTTGAAATTGAGAGGGAAGAAAAGAAGATAAAAAAATAAAAAGAAAAGGGGAAGGGCGTGATGGGCCTAATTCTCTACCGCCGGCCCACTCACCCCTTTGCTCCTTCACGCGCCAGCCCAGTCTATTTCCGCCACCAGTCGCTTACACGTGGGCCCGGAACCTGACGATCTTCTCCATCTCGCAACTGCGCAGCGTGGTCCGAGCTCCTCGCCGTGGAAATCGAACCTTCCTCCCTGCAAGTTCGGCCTCACCGTTGCATCCTTGACCGGTTCGGGGTACATATGGTTCACGCCCTCCATGCTCGTTGAGATCCCTGGATCGTGAACCAGTGTCGTGCTTTACAGAGAGGGGAGGAAAACGTGAGAGAGCCAGCCGCCTCCGCCATCCCCTACATGCGTCGCGGCTGAGAATCATTGAAGTGGTCGGAGGCCGTCACCAGGGTGCCCGCGTGCGCGAGTTTGATCTTCGGGCATCGAGAGTGGCGATTTACTGGTGGATTGCTCACTGGAGTCCCACAACCACGCCGATCCGCAGTACACCTTGAGCCGACTTTCTGTGCATGCCACTCTCGGTGAGTATTGGCTCCCCACTTCATTTTTGCTCAGCGCTACGCGATGCAACCAATGGATTGAAGGATAGAGCGTTAGGTTGGGAGATCGGGGTGACCGGCGATGGCGCCGCCGTGTGGTGTCTTCGCGCCGCCGTGTCTGTTTGCCGATGGAGCAGGCGATGGGGGCGACGCGTAGAAGCCATCGATCTCTGGATTAACGGTTAGGATTAAATCGGCCGCTTACCCTTTCGCCCATTGAACGCGGGTCGTGGATCGTCCATCCGATGGCCAGGATGGGTCATAGCTGCGGACCGTTGATTCTTGATCCAAGTGGCGCAATGTCGTACCGGTTCATTAAGTATTAGGATCAAATCCGAGCGCTCGTTTCTGATCATGCGGTCTCGGGCGCACGATACCCCTTCGTTGGCTTATTTGCTTAAGAGCCCCTCGGTTTCATTGAAATAAACCCGCCATCCACAGGGCCTGTTCTCTGTGTCTCTGAATTCTTACCCCGAGCCCCCTAGGTTCTCTGGAAATAGTGGGCCCAGTCCAGTGATCATTTAATTTGAATAAATAAATTGGAAAATAGGTTTTTAATATAAAAATAATTACTAGAACTTTATAAATTCATAGAAAATTCATACTAACTCCAAATTAATCCATTCCACTTTCTAAAATTTTGTAATTTTATTCTCTAGCACTTAGTGTCTCTGTTTTAGCATGACAACAGTAAGAAAATTAATCTCACACTTAATCCTATTTAAAACACATAAAACCTTTGAAAATGCATAACTTAAATTCTATAGCTCCAAAAATTATGATTCCTGTTCCTAGAATTTTATTTTAATGTGTAGATTATTACTGTGTATTTTGTATATATGTTTGGTGTAATGTTAATTTCTTTATATGCACTGTGCTTGTTTGTATTGTGACGAGTAGAAGAGCCCGTTGCTGAGGATCCTGGTGAGCAGCAGGTTGAAGTAGCTGAGCAGGAGCTCATTGAAGGCAAGTTGTGCCCTTGACCACTTTTTACCCAATAATGTTCTTTAATATCACTTATCCATGCATAGGTTAATTTTGATGGGACCCAATAGGTCACCCTAGATTGTTTATCGCATTACCTTGTTTACCCCTGAATCACTTGGGTAGTTTGCTATTGCTTTACATGGTTTTGGGATAATCATTTATTACCTCTATGTTCCAATTCTTTTTGTTATTCTATTTATGTTCATGTTGAGATCATTAATGTTAATTGGAACATAGAGCTTAACTTGAGTAACACGTGCCACCACAAGGGTTTAATGGGACGCCCTTGGCTGATTAATTAGGAAAGCTAGTGGAAGACTACCTTACCCGAAAGGGGCAAGGGCAGTAGGGGAGTGGTCAGTGTAGGGAGGTCCTTGCTTGATTTTGCTGCGATGGTGGTCAGGCAAGAACCCTGCATTGGAACTTCCTATAAACTGTAGCTGGTTTTTGGAAGCTAGTGGAACTTTGTAAAGGCCTCGTAGTGTTGCCCTGCCGCGCTTCCTAGGTAGAGGTGTATGGGATTCGCGACCCCTTGGCAGATGGGTAACATGACTTGTGGGTAAAGGGTACAACCTCTGCAGAGTGTAAAACTGGTATACTAGCCGAGCTCACGGTCATGAGCAGCTCAGGACTCTCTGATGTTTAAATTATGGAACTTAAATTCAATTTTTTCATTTGCATTGCATGGGTTTATTATTAATTTTGTTCTATTACTTTTATTATGGTTTGGTTTTTACTTACACTTAGTAACTGCTAATAAAATTTTGACCAACTACTTAAAAGCAATGCTCAGCTTTAACCCCTATCATTGATTAGCCTTACACACCAAATGAACTCACACCTTTGTGAGTTTATGTCCACCGGTTCCCCACAACTTGTTGAGCTATGATCATGTGTGAGCTCACCCTTGCTGTCTCACACCCCCCCCCCCACAGGAGAAGAGCAGGTGGTTCAGGAGGAGCCACAAGGCGAGGAGTATGATCTGATCTAGGTGGCATTTCTCAGTTGACATTGGCGCCGACGATCCTTAGTTTGTTTTATCTTTATTACTTTATTTTGTAATAAGTCTTCCGCTATGTAATAAATACTCTGATGTTTTGTGACATTTATCTCTATACACTCTGTTATTATATATGTTGTCTTCTTGGCGCATGTATGAGATGCACCTGGCTTTGTTCCTTAAAGCCGGGTGTGACACTAGTCGTCGCCATTGGAGTGGGAGTCCCTAGTGAAGACGTCCTTTAGGTCCCCTTCGGGTGACTGATACCCGAGGTCTTGCTCAGCCGCGGCTACCTCGCCGTCGTCGACCTTTTCCTTGCCAGGGCGGCGATGAGGTGGGGAGCCATCCTTAGAAGACTGCTCACGCCGCTCGCTGATGCGTTCGCTGACGCGTTTTGCGAGATCAATGATCTCATGACACTCTATGACGCTGTGGCGACCGTTGGGGTGTACAGGGCACGAGCCGCTGTTACCCCTTTATGGTCGTGGGCGTTTGTTGCGGTCGCCCCGGCCCCCGGTCGTAGCTGCAACGACTAGCGCGGTAGACTGCGGCCTTTCGTAGCCGCGGCCCTTTTTTCATTTTGCCGTCCCGGGGGGCGGCACCCGAGCCACCCGTCTGGGTAGTCCCGGTTTGTGGGGTCGAGTGCCATGCACGGCCCTCGGCAGCTCTGGCGCACTTGTCAGCCAGAGAAAAGAGCGTGGGGACAGTCTCCACATCTTGTGTGGCCAGTTTCTCCAACATTTTCTTATCACTTACCCCCTGTCGGAAGGCTGTGATGATGGAGGCATCGGAAATTCGAGGTATAGTACCTCGTACCTTGGTGAAGCGAGAGATAAACGTCCGGAGGGTCTCTCCGGGCTCCTACCTCACAGCGTGTAGGTGGGCCTCCACGCCATGTTGCTGGTAAGCACTGGCGAAGTTTGCAACAAACCGTGCGCAGAGCTCTTCCCAGGTGTAGATTGACCCTGGGGCGAGGTTCATGAGCCAAGTCCGGGCAGGTCCAGACAAGGCGACATGAAAATACGTCGCCATCACAACGGTGTTTCCACCTGCTGCCGTGATGGCGGTGACGTACACCTGCAGGAACTCCGAAGGGTTTGATGTTCCATCGTATTTTTCCGGCAGGGGCGGCCATGACGCCGCGCGAAGATGGTCCGCGAGGGCAGCGCAGCCCATGCCGGCCAAGGGGACACCCGTTTGGGACCGGGTGCCCATTGGTGCCTGTGGTGCTGCCGCAGCAAAGTCTTGATCGAGGCTATGGCCCTTGATGTTTTGGCGGCGTTCGCATGCCCTTTCCAAAGAGATCCAGGCGTCCTCTCCCGTACGCCTGCGGTTGAGTTCTGCCCGGAGGTCATCGGTCTATGCACCCCTTACGGAGGGTGAGCGTACAGACGTCGTCGCCTCGCGTTGGCGCCGGGATGACCCAGGCCTGGACCTGGTTGAGGTAGAATGCGCCATGTCGTGGAGCTAGGGGGTGGCGTAGCAACTCCCTGGCCGCAGACAGTGCCGTAGGCGCGGCCCTCGATGGAGTCTGGGACACCTGTGCTGGTGTGTGCTGCTGCACGGCGTGTACAGCAGCAGCCCCAGACTCAGGGCGGTCGGGTACTCGCGACACGGAGGATGCAACTTCTTGCTCCATCACCAAATCTTCTAAAGTTTCGGTGCGGTGCTCGATGATCCGCACCATCATGCTGAACGAGAAAACAAGCAAAAACTTCAAGCCTAGTGCCCCTACCTGGCGCGCCAAATGTTGGAGAGGAAATCTCTCCGGCGGGGTGATGGATTGCACCTGCCCTAAATCCTAAGAAGAGGAGGGCCTAAGCGTTTTGCTTGTTACGAGACTGGTGGATAAACACACGAGAGCACGCGAGGGTTTAGAGTGGTTCAGGCCACCAGAGCGTAATACCCTACTCCACTGTGTCATGTATTGCTTGAGAGCTTGTATGAACTTGTGAGTGTTTGAGTGAGCCCTAAGATTGGATCTGTCCTGTAACGCCGCATGCCTCCCCTTTTATAGCTGAAGGGGGGCATGCACAAAGGTACTGAGCCCCGACATGTCGGCCCAAGGACATAGCAAATACATCACTTGGAGCCACAAATGTTTGCTGCTGGGGCGATCTTCTAGTGTCCTGACACCCGAGATCTGCGTATCCTCAGTGTGCAGGGGAGGCTTCTTGTAGAAGGGATGATGAGTACAGCGCGCCGGTCAGCACGGGCGCACTGTTTGCCAACAGACCGGTCAGGTGCGCCGCCTGCTGGATGACCCTGACGCCGTCTGCCAGCGGATTGGACAGGACGCATTAAATGCTGGGAGGACATGTCGCCCGTTAGCGTGGTGGCAGGCGGCGCGTCCTCTCCACAATAAATGCAGAGGCTGCATGGCTTTATGGGCTTTACATCAGGCTTGGCCCGTTGGCTTATGTCACGCGCCACAAGCCACGTGGCAGCAGCGGGGAGCGCAGGGCAAGGCCTGGACACGTCCAGCACAGGACCCCTACTCATGCCAGGGTCCTTCTCGTCCTGGGACCTTGCTAAGGCTCGGACCTTACTCGGAGGGGGACTAGGGCCCTCCCAAGGGACCCGACGTGCCTTCTTCTGGACTTGTACGCGTAGGGGTCCGGTGTCCTTCCGTGGAGGTCCAGACCCAACGATGAATACTGGGACGTACTACCTTTCCTTGCCACGTGGCGCCCTTGGACCTGCCCATGTGGTGGGGTTGGGCGCCATTCTTCGCGTGGCCTTGAGGTGTTGCACAGGTGCGTGGCTACTTTATACTGTAGTAGAGGGTACCCCTGATTGAGGGTACTGACAGAAGTGTTCCATCCTAAATGGATAGCAGATCCTATACTAGTTAGGAAAAAGGGAGGGAAATTGAGGATGTGTGTAGACTACACCGGTTTAAATAAAGCATGTTCGAAAGTTCCTTACCCTCTTCCTCGAATAGATAAAATTGTAGACTCCACTACAGGATGTGAAACCCTTTCCTTCCTTGATGTGTACTCAGGCTACCATCAGATCTGGATGAAAGAATCTGACTAGCTCACGACTTTTTTCATCACCCCGCATGGCATGTACTGCTACACAACCATGCCTTTGGGTTGCACAATGCAAGGGCCACATATCAACGTTGCATGAACCTCGTGTTCAACGACCACATAGGCTCAACTATTGAGGCCTATGTTGATGATATAGTGGTTAAAACCAGAAAGGTCAATGACCTCGTCAACGATCTGGAAACTGCCTTCGCGTGTCTCCGAGCCAAAAGTGTCAGACTCAGCCCTGAGAAGTGTGTCTTCGGCATCCCTCGAGGCATGCTTTTAGGGTTCATCGTCTCGGAGTGAGGGATCGAGGCCAACCCAGAGAAGGTCTCAGTGATCACAAGCATGGGGCCCATAAAAGATGTCAAGGGAGTTCAGCGGGTCATGGGATGCCTTGCGACCCTGAGTCGCTTTATCTCACGCCTCGGCGAGAAGGGTCTGCCCCTGTATTGTCTCTTGAGGAAGACCTCGAAAACATTAAGAAGCTCCTTTCCAAAGGGGAGCCTCTCTTACTCTATGTAGCCACAACCACCTAGGTGGTCAGCGCCGCTATCGTAGTAGAGAAAAAGGAGGAAGGACATACCTTGCTGGTTCAGAGGCTTGTATACTTCATCAGCGAGGTACTGTCCGAGACAAAGATACGCTACCCACAAGTCCAGAAGATGTTGTATGTGGTGGTCCTGGCTCAGCGGAAGTTGCATCATTGTTTTGAGTCTCATTCTGTGACGGTGGTGTCATCCTTCCCTCTAGAAAAAATCGTCCATAGTAGGGAAGCCTCAGGAAGGGTGGCCAAGTGCGCAGTCGAACTCATGGGAGAAACTCTCTTGTTTGCTCCCAGGAAGGCAATCAAATCCCAAGCCCTGGCTGACTTCCTAGCCGAATGGACCGATACCAGTTGCCAACAACTCCAATCCAGGCCGAGCTATGGACCATGTACTTCGACGGATCGTTGATAAAAACAGGGGCGGGCGCTGGATTGCTCTTCGTCTCACCCCTCAGTGTACATCTGCGATATGTCGTGCGGCTCCACTTCACTACGTCCAACAACATCACCGAGTATGAAGCCCTGGTCAATGGGTTGCACACCACCATCGAACTAGGATTCAGGCGCCTCGATGTCCGAGGTGACTCCTAGCTCGTCATTGACTAGGTGCTAAAGAGCTCAAGCTGCCATGATGCAAGAATGGAGGCTTAATGCAAGGAAGTTTGGCACCTCGAAGATAAATTCTTTGGCCTGGAGCAAAACAACATCACGTGCCAGTACAACGAGGTAGCAGATGAACTAGCGAAGATCGCCTCGGGACGGACCACGGTCCCCCCCCCCCCCGAACATTTTTGTCAGGGACATCTACAAGCCCTCAGTGATGCCTAGGGAGGTGTCTGAGCTCGCCCCCACGACGAAATGTCCCTGACCGATGGGCCCGAGGCTATGCAGATCAACGGCGATAGTGACAGGGCTGCCCCAGCCTCGGACTGGAGGATGCCTTACCTAGATTACCTCCTCCGAGAAGAGCTCCCTCTAGGGAAGGCCGAGGCCCGACGCCTCACCCGCCGAGCAAAAACCTTTGTGCTGATAGGAGATGAGATGGAGTTGTACCGACGCAGCCCTTCAGGAATACTTCAATGGTGTGTACCTATCAGCCAAGGGCAGGAGTTGCTGGGAGAAATCCACTCAGGGGCTTGTGGGCACCACGTGGTGCCCCAAATCCTCATCGGCAATGCCTTCAGGCACGGGTTTTATAGGCCAACCACGGTAGCTGACGCTATCAAGATCGTGCGGTCCTGCCGAGGCTTCTAGTTCTACGCAAAGCAAACACATATGCCAACTGAGGCCCTACAGATGATCCCAATAACGTGGTCATTTACAGTGTGGGGGTTGGACCTCGTTGATCCTCTACAGAAGGAACCCGGGGGCTTTACGCACCTGATGGTCGCCATTGACAAATTCTCCAAGTGGATCGACGTCCGATCCCTCGATAATATTAAATCCGAGCAGGCGGCCGCATTCTTCACGGACATCATTCATCGCTTCGGGGTCCCCAATTCAATCATCACCGACAATGGCACCCAATTCACAGGGAAAAAGTTCCTCGACTTCTGTAGCGACCATCACATCCGTATAGATTGGTCGACGGTGGCTCATCCAAGGTCCAAGGGCAGGTGGAATGTGCCAACAGCATGATCCTGCAGAGCCTGAAGCCGAGGATGTTCAATGATCGGAACAAGTTTGGTAGGCAGTGGCTCGTCAAGCTCCCCTTAGTGATCTAGAGCCTGAGGACTACTCCGAGCCGAGCCACGGGATTCACACCATTCTTCATGGTCTATGGGGCCGAGGCCGTCTTACCCACCAACCTAGAGTATGGTTCCTTGAGACTACAGGCATATAGCAAACACAACAATCAAGTCAGTTGTGAAGATTCGCTGGACCAGTTGGAGGAAGCTCGAGACGTAGCACTCCATTCCACAAAATACCAATAGTCCCTTCGACGCTACCACGAAAGGCATGTCCGACCCCGAGGGTTCCAAGAAGGTGACCTGGTGCTTTGGTTACGACAAGACAACCGAGGGCGCCACAAGCTCACACCTCCTAGGGAAGGACCCTTCATCATCGCCAAGGTGCTGAAGCCAGGAACATACATGCTCTGTAACGAGGAAGGAGAAGTCTACGACAACACGTGGAATATAGAACAACTGTGTCGCTTTTATCCCTAGGCATACATGCCTATTTGTACTATGTTCTATATATTTAATAAAGAATAACTCTCAAGAGAGGCTTGGCCTTGCTTTCAAAACCGAACCTCCCTCGGGGGCTAGAAGGGGGAACCCCTCCTCTTTGTTGTCTTTTTCCTTGCAGTTTTGAAAAACAAACACGTTTCGTAGCCTCGCCCTAGTCGTAACGCGAAAACCCTTAGGAATAGAGGATGTCACGACTAAGGAAAAATAGTCGAGCCACAGGAACACCTATGCCTTAGGGATACGATTTCCTCACTCACTATTCCCTCCCTAAAGGGTAACTCACGTTCCAACGGGACACTGCATAGGACTAAAGCAACAGGCGCAAAACAACAGAAAAAAACACACAGCAAATAGCAAAGGTTTGATATCTAATGTCAACCAAGTTCTTAGCATATATTACAAAAATTCAAAATCCCCGCAGGCCGATGACCAGGTTCACGCGGACGAAGGAGGTCCGGTAGGGGGTACGACATTGGTTGGCGATGAGGGGGGGGAGGAACCGCCTCGACCTCGAAGTGGTGGTCCAGCGAAGTCCCTGGCTCCTCGACAGCATTGTTCAGCCTCCACATCTCAACGGCGTCAAGCTTGGGCTTGTCGGGGAGTATGTAGCCATGGCACACATGCTTGAGATCGATCTGGTAGTGGGAGGCAACCACGGCCAGGGCCCTCTTCACCCTAAGGTGGACGGTGCCGCGGAGCTCACCCCGTATGTAGCCACTCAGGGCTTGCATACGGGGTCGTGGGGGTCCACTCCTAGGGATGTCTACCACGTCGAGGTCTCGGAAGAGGTCCACCACCACGTCGGATAACTCCCTCAGCTCGGTCCCCTTCTGCTCCACAGTCTGGGACAAGGTCTGAGAGGTCTAGGCTACGGCCTCTAGATCCTTCTCAAGGCCTAGAAAGAAGGCATCAAGCCGTGGCTAATAAAAAAGATCGAACCCAAAAAGCGAAGCGAGGCTTCGGTGAAAAACCTCCTATCCAGGCATTCAGGGCCCGACCCTCAAACCGTTCATCCTCTAGGGACTTGGAGAGGGAATTGGTGCGGAGGCAAGCCTCATCCCGCTCCACCGTCACCACCTGAAGGCTCTCCTTCGCCTACCGTAGGTCCTCCTTGTGATGGTTCGCCTCCGCCTTCAGACCGTGGACTTTGTCCTTCAGCCGACAAACCTCATCGCGGTCGGCCACACCCTCTTTCTTCAACCACTCGCACTGGGACATTAGGTTCACCGCTTCGGCGCTCCTCCATGCCAGCTGCTCGTTGGAACAAAGCAGCGCGGCCCAATGGCGCTGCAGCGTGGCCCAGACATCCCGTTCGCGGCGAACGAAGATGGATTTGGACATCGACCTCATCATCAGCTCCTACAGGAGAAGGAAAACACTCATCACCATGTTGCCAAGTGACAAGAATTCCTACAATGGAAGGAAACAACGCCCTTATGTAGGTCATCGCCCTCAACTCGTCCCAGAACTCCCGCTCCCGAGGTCGTCAAGGACGAAGTACGGGTCACCCTCGATGGACATTCACGCCAGGGACAGCCCTCCCCATATTGAGGGGTCCGGCGCGACATGGACAAGGTCACCGCTACTCCTTGAGAGAGGGGGCTTGATGAAGATCTCATCGCCGAGCAGACTCCCGTCGACTATCCTCCCGGGCAGCTCCGAGGAACTAACATCCTCGGCGTGCCACACCCCCGATCTCGGTGCAACTTCGGGGGTGTCAGGGATGGTGCATAGGAGGTCGGTGATAGTGGGCGACGCTGCACGCGGCGTAGCATTACTCGCCACCGCCTCATCCTCGGAGGAGACGATGATGGCCTCCGTCGGTGACGTGGGAGCCACCTCGGTTGTGGTGGTGTCGGGCTCGACCGACGCCCCAGGAGTGGGCACAGCCACCTCTGACCTCCTCGACGTGCCCCGCCACCAAGCTCAGCGCAACTTCGAGGGTGTCGGGGATGGCGTGTAGGAGGTTGGAGACCGTGGGCGACGATGCACGTGGCACAGCATTACCCGCCTCCACCTCATCCTTGGAGGAGACGATGATCGCCTCTGCTAGTGACGCGGGAGCCACCTCGGTCGCGGTGATGTCGGGCTCGACCGGCGCCCTAGGAGCAGGCACAACCACCTCAGCACCCTCCTGAGGTGTCTCCTAGGCAGAAGGGGGCGAGACGAGGCCCCCGCACGATGTCTTGACGCCGCGCTTCACCGCCTTGGTGGTAGTAAATATCGACGCGTTGGCTCGACGTTTGGAGCTAAGGACAAAAACGACAGTCAGAGAAAAAGCCTTACACGCAAGATGTTCTCGTATTTTGGCAACTTACCCGGAGACAGGCATGGCCTAAGGCCTTAGCCTCTGGCTCCCTGACCCTTACTGCGTGGCCACGAACGTAGGCGGCGGGGTGGTGGCCCTCTCTTCTACAAGCCCCAGCGCAGGGGCCAGGGTGGAACGATGGTCGGAGCCACTACGGGCCCTGGAACGACTACATGAGGGGGGTGATGGGCCCCTCCTCCGTGTTCCCCAAATCGAGCAGCCGCTGAGGGATCTTAGCCTCCACAGCCGCAGGCGCCACGTCGGCCTCCACGGGGAGGGGGCGACTTCCCCCTCCATGGCCCCCGCCTCTTCCACCGAGGCAGGGATGGGGGCAGGCTTGGTTGACGCTCACGCCCTAGATAGGGACGCTGCCGACCCCTGCACGGATGGGACCGGACCTAGGCCTGGCCTCGGGGCTGAAGCCCATGCGGACCTCCATCCCCTCATCATCGTCATCGTCGTCCTGCTCTTCGGTGTTGAGAGAGGCCTCGAGCAGAAGCCCCTTCCTCGCCTGCACTCTGCGGTGCTTCTCTAGTGAATCGTGGGCTAGCATCTTCTTGCGGGCTCGCTTCTTCTCCTCGTCCTTCTTCTTCTTCTTCGCCTCGGCTGCTAGCCGACGCACCTCCCTGGCAGCTGCGTCCTCCAGGATCGAGGGTCAGGCGATTCAGAATCTCCACAGCCCCTGTAGAGGAGATGAGAAGGTAAGAAGAAGAGAGGGAAGAAACCAAAAACAGAGACAAAAATAGGGCACTCACCAGGGACACGTAGCCCTGCTCGGGGGCGCATTGGCACCATGATAGATTAATCTACCTTCCCCACTGTTCCCTTCACCCGCCGAAGAAGTTCATCGGTGGGGAGGGTGGCCGAAGCCATCCAGGAGCTTTCCACGGAGGCCTTGGGTGTCATCTCGTCGAGGCGGAGCCGGCGGTCGGTCAGCGGCAAAACCCGCCGCTAGTGGAAGGCTGCGATAGCATCGGCCGCAATGAGACCACGATCCTAAGGCTTCCGCAGGGCCTCCAGCAGCGACTTCAGGTGGGTCTGGAGCTCCTGAGGGAGGCCCCACCTCCATTGCTCCTCCGATTTGAGGACGACACGGTGTGTGAATGTCGGCAGCCGCTCGTCGTCATTGCGGAGGTAGAACCATCAACTCTGCCACCCCTTATTCGACGAGGTGAGGGTTCCAGGGATGTACAGCTGCGCCCGGTCCGAGCGCAGTTGAAGCATGCAGTCACCGGGTCGGACAGCGTGACACACCCTCCTCACCTTGCTTGGGAGAGAGAAGGGCTCTGCAAGGAAGAGGTGGACCCATAGGTCCCAATGGGGATTGATCCCCAAGTACCCCTCGCAGATGGCGGTGAAGATGGCCACTTGGGCGATGGAGTTGGGATTGAAGTTGTGTAGCTCCACCCCATAGTAGTGTGGCAGAGCCTGCATGAAGCGGCTCATCGGAACTCCAAAACCCCATTCATGAAATGAGGTGAAGCTCACCATGTAGCCCGCGGCGTGGATTCAGCACCTGCTCATCACCCGGCACAAACCACACGGGTTGCGGGCCGATGAAGCGGGGGCGGAGCATGCCAGCTTCAATCAGCGCCTCTAAATCCTCCTCGTCAGTAATGGAGGAAATGGGCCACGGGTACTGATCTTTTCAGCCATCAGAATGGAGGAAGAAGACGAGGGGAAGATGAAAGGCTCTGTTTGCAGAAGGCGAAAATGACAAATGAAAGCAGGAAGGCTGAAGCAACAAAGGTAACAGTCTGAAGCCTCCATCCTAGTCGACTTTATATAGAAACGGGTGAAGCCACCGAGGTACAAATCATAACGGTCGAACGATGGTCATTTCGAATCTTGTGCACACGCACGCCGCAAATGGTCGGCTGACCGACAGGATGTCCCGTCGCATTAAATGGTCGTGCCCCCTCCGAGAAAAAAGCGTCGAGCGTCGTTCTGCATTCCACCTCAAAAGGTACGCCCTTCACCCTCTGCCTCTCCACCCTTTATCCTCTTAGCAGTCAAATCGGAAGAAGGCGTCTTTTGTCTCGGGCAACTCACCTCGAAAAGGAAGCAGCAAACCAGAAGAAGTCGTCTTCTGCCTCAGGCGTCTCATCTCGGGGAAAAAGGGCAAGGAAGAATACTGTTTAGAGGTTCAAAGGTTCAGCCCTCGGTAGGGTTTAGAAGAACCGCCTTAGGACTCTAGGGCTCCGAGCCCAATACTGATCAGGGGTTCGAAGGTTGGCCCCTTAGAAGGGCTCCATAACTGCTCCAAAGCATAGTCAAGGATGACTATAGGTACGCCCGTACATGGCCCTAGTTTGGGTTGTGACCCGAGGTACCTTAATACATATCCGAGACCCCCAGGAGTGATTCGTGATGGTATCCCATCGTAGGGAGGCATTGAGCCCTCGGACCCCATCAAACGGGTTTAGGACCAGGCGAATCACCCACATGTATCTTTTGGGGTGTGTCTCCGGACCACTAGCCGACTCTAATCGAAAGGAGCTCGGACCTCCACTTGGATTACTCGGTAACAGCTCAATGGAAACGTCATGCTCATCGCCCATCAAGGGTAGCATGACGCATTCCCCCTTCCTCCTCGCGGAGAGGCGACGAAGGGGCATATAAACCAAATGTCGAGACATCCCTCGATTGACCCCTTGCCCCGTGCAAAGGCTCGGGGCTATCCTCGCAAACCACGCCAAAGGTTCCAACAAATCGACTGGAGATCAAACAGGTCCTATCAAGAACAACAGCTCCCGAAGGAGTCAACTACTCTTTTAGGGCCTCGGGGCTACACCCGACAGGTGCGCTCGCGCGCACCCATCGAAAATCAAACATCCTACTCCTCGAAAAGATGCGGCATGCCGCGGGCAAACAACACAGCCTCCAAAGCAAGTACCAAAAGTACTTCCTTGGAAGACCCAGGGGCTACTGTCGGGGGTGATAATTAGGGATACCTGAATTATCCCCCCGAAGAACGCACTCAGAGGAGTAACACCAAAACCCCCAAGGGGAAACAGTCAAGGCTTCTCCCCGAGAGTCTATCACCTCGAGCAGAACTCCACCTCACCCGAGGTCGCTACCACTCCGTCCGTCTCGCCCTAGCTGATCTCTGGCAGGTATGACAAAAGCGCCCAAAAACAGGAAGGGAACGTGCGCATTTAATGCGCACACCTACCCCACGTCGCGGCAGCAGGTGCACCATAGCTAACAAGACAGCAATCACATCTAGGCGCAACAACATGATTACGTCTCCACTATAGTGCGCGCACGCCGCCTGCCATCCCTTCATGGGACATCTAATATGACAGGCAAAGCAAACCGGCCCTCGGGCGCAACTCTCTGCCTCGCCCGACGCCGAGTCCAACCCACAGGCGCAATCTCTGCCTTGCCCGACGTCAAGTCTAGCCCTCAGACAATTTCTACGCCTCGCCCGACACAGAGTTCGACCCTCGAATGAATTATCCGCCTCGCCTGAGCTCGGCCTCGGCCACCTACTCCACCGCGAATCCTATGAACGACCACTCCGCCAAATTGTGGCTCACGTCAAGGGATGGCTCGTCCAACACCTCGAGAAGACTTCCGTCTCGCCCGAGCAGGGCTTTGACCTCGATAAGCGCAACAGGGATCTCGACGTCATCCCGCGCAAGGATGCTGACATGCCCTGTAAGTGTGGCGGAACCGCGCGAATTATTCCAGCTTAAGTGCCTAAGTCACGCCTCGGGGGCCGTAACACACTTAAATCGGAATAACCCGTCAGTCCCTCAGATCTAGTCTGATAAAGCCACTTAACTAGGATCAAATACCACATACTCACTCGAAGGTGAGTCACAGAAGAGATACAATAAAAAAGGAAACCTCAAATTAAAATACTGAATTATTACATAGATCGGAGTTTTTCAAGTAGCGAAATAGAGTTCACGAATTAAAATGCAGCGGATAGTCGATATCGTCGGTAGCGAGGAAATGGGCAAGGCCTAGCCCACTACTCCTCTTGCTCCTCTCCTGTCGGAGCAGCATCCCACTCGACCGTCCAACCCGGTGGCAGGGTGGTAGGCCAAGTCACACCATCAACCATATCCTGAAGCTCACCTGCAAAATTATGCCACAAGCAAGGCTGAGTATACTAATACTCAGCTAGACTTACCCGGTGTGAGGAAACTACTCCTCTACCTCTAGACCATGCAGCTGTTTGGCTGAGGGGTTTGGTTTGCCAAAAGCACTAGCTGTATCTAAATCAAGTTTTAGCTTTACCCATTTCTAACATCATTAGAATAACTAAGTTTGCTCTTTCTAAGCATACATGGTAACAAGCATTTAGTACAATCAACAAGTTATCTCATGTAAACCTCGTTTCACTTCTTACTCAATGTAGTACAAGGGGTCAAGCAGTCTCATTAGCTGTGAGAAGCAGATGATTCGAATCGAGTTTTATCCTTGCAAGGCAAACCTAAACACACGACATGTTAGGGTACTCCGACCCCACACATGTCAACCGTCCCCATCAATTCCCCGTTCGTGGCCAGGGCTCACCGCCTTGGCATACAATGCTCCACTGACCCCGGCTGCCGCCGTGCAGTGACCGCACTTGTACCCACCATAGCTAGCATGCGAGACCTAGTCTCAGGACGAGTGAGGGATAAAGTCCACGCCCGGCTTCACTCAGGTACTAGGTTTACCGGTTACCATATTTCCCGACATGTGTTTAGTATGTTCAAACGCTTGACTCAGGTATCCACACATTAATCCTTAATTCCTTTTCCCGTCTCATGAACAAGGCATCCTCCCTGGATCCAAGTCCATAGACCATCATAGATCCTATTATCAAGATGAATACAATCAATTCCTGACCTCGCGCGAGTGCTAGAAAAATCGCTCGACTTCTACCGAGATCCTGATTAGCACAGCAGCTACTCGACCTAGCATACTAGTATCCATCTCAAAAAGGAATCCTAAGTTCATGCAACTAGAGGTTTCAAGCAACCCCTACACTTAAGTGCACATTACAAGCCTACAAACATTAAGTGTAGTAAAGTAGCATATATAAATACGGTTATTCATAAAACCGAGGCTTGCCTTCAATAGCTGGGGCTGCGGGGAGATCCTCAGTGGCAGTCTCGGGAGCTTGCTCCTGGTCTTTTTCTTGGACAATTCCTTGCTCGGGGATGAGCACGTACTCTCCGTCAGCAAGATTACAATCTAATGAATGCAATGAGTAAGATACATGCATGATATGATATGTAATTTAGCAATTAAACTTTGAGGGTGAATGATCCACTTAAATTAGATAGAGTTAAATCTTGTTACAAAAGATTTTTGGTGGTATACTTAGTAATTTAGATCACACTCAGTTAAATGAAGTGGTAAGTCTGCTTTGGTGTCCCACTGATTTCCTTTTAATGTCTTAGTGAGAATTTGTCAAGATTTCAAGTTGAACTTATTGGGTGAGGTTTATCTTTCCTTTCTTCTTCTATTTCCTTTATGCTTTTAAGGTGGGTTTGAACTACAAGTTGTCTTAATAAATTTCCAAAAATTCTGCAAAAATTACAGTGGCTTCTTACTGGTGTATAATTCTTTGTCTCAAAATTTGGGGTTTAAAAAGTGAGTGGTGCTCTCTGTATAAAATTATCAAATGCTAGGGCAGAAAGGGTGTTTTGAACTACAACCATCATAAAACAGTAGGTTATTCCTTAAGACATATTTTTGCTGACATCTAGACGTTGTAACATGATTTTACACAAATTTCTAGCCATTAATACTTACCCGTTATTTTATGATGATTTTCCAAAGTTTCTAGCCAAAGGGGTGTTTTCTACTACCACTATATTTGAAAAATATCAAACAACAGATTTCTGATTTTTTTTTCTAGCTCCATCTTTGCGCAAGGCAATCATTCTGAAGTTTGGCATCTTTTTGCTTAAGGGAAGGAGTGGTAGGAATTAATTGGATTAAATGGCCTTTTTCATGAAGTATTGACAATAGGTGTTATTTGGCATCTTTCAAATGGGTTTGCATTTTTCTTTGGTGACCTATCTCATTATTGATCTAGCAAAATTTTATTTGCCCATTATTGCACCATTTTTGGGTTGTTTATGATTTAATTGAAATATGACCCAATATCAAGTTTTATTTGTTTACCCTACTTAAAATGAGGGGTTGGGGTGGTTATCATTTTTGGTAGTGGGGTTTTGGTGGTCACAAGCCCACTGGATTTTTATGACAAGTTTTGAAATTCTTCTTATAATTCTAATAATTGTTTTTTAGTTGGAATAATGCTAGATAAAATATTTCACTTTAATTCTGTTCTGAACTAAGGGTCTTTTTATTTTTCCTAGGTTCTCTGTTACTTTAGTAGGCTAGGAAAAATAATTACAGTTACTATTCATTACTTTCTATTACCTTTCTGATTTTCTTAAGTTTTGGGCAAAATGGCTTTTATTGGTTAATCTTACTTAAATTTTCAATACTGGGGTTCCCACTATTTTTAAACAGTGTCTAATTGGGGTTTGAACATCTACAATTTTTTTCAAACCTAGCACAGAAGTATAACCAATTTTCTTTAATTAAAAAGGGTTTGGTCAGTTTCTTTATTTATTTCCAAACTCTAAAAATTAGAACAGAAAGCATGGGGTTCAATATTTTTAATTGGTAGTCCATAATATCTAGAATCCAGCAAAATTGGTTTGACAAAATTTGGTTAAGTATTTCTCAAGTTATGAATTTTCTAAGTCTTCTGCTGAATAATAAAAGATTAATTTAAAATGATTTAAAGAAAGCAGTTTTGTGCTAGGGTCCCTGGCGAAAGTTCTTAAAGGAATTACCGACAGGTCCCCGGGGCACTATTCATTTGAGTCTACGGCTCTGCAGAAAACCCCCTAAGGTTTCTGGAAATCGAACCCGCGGTCCTGTCCCCAATTGAACAGTACCCGCGGCAGAGAAAACTGTGGAGGGGCTTACCGGCGGCGAGGCTGCTTCGGTGAGGTGGTCGGGGACATAGGGGAGGTCTCGGGGATCACGGCGATGTGCGGGTCGCCGTCGGGGATAGTCGGAGTCAGCCAGTTCGGGTGCGCAGGCGGAGGTGCTCGTCGGCGGCGAGGAATCTGGCCTACTCACGGCGCAATAGTTCAATCAAATGGGTCAGAGAGCTTCACTGGGTGCTAGGGAAGACGTGGGTGCAAGGAATTTAAAAATGGCTTACCGGAATGCTCGGTTCACGCGCGGCGGGGGGCGACCGTAGTTCGGCAAGGGCAATCTCGGGCCTCCGGTGGAGTTCTGCCAGGTCTGAGGGCTTGGAAAGCTTCACGGGCTAATGGTGAAGCTAACCGAGGGGTTAGCGCGGCTTGGACACGACTAGAGGGAGCTGGCCACGGCGGTCGAGGCTTGGAAAGCTTGGCGGGCGGTGGCGCGGCGTGCTCGGGGCGAATTCCGGTGATCTCTGGCTCGGGCAAGACTTGTGAGCGCGTGGGGAGGTATGGCCGAGGCTCGGGGCTGCTTTATAGGCACGGCACGGTGCACGGGCGGCCGTGGACCGGTGAGCGCGCGTGGGCGTGCACTGGGGAGCGCGGGTGCGCGAACGGGGCGTGAACTGGGGGTGTCAGCCACGGTCGAACACGTGGAACCGTTGCTTCTGCCCGAGTTCTAACGCCGATTGGGCATAAATCTTCGCGAATTTGGGCAAGATCACTGTGAACGATTTGTTCCCTGACATTGCTTTGTCTCTTGTGTGTGGACGTCGCACGGTTTTAGGCTAGGGACAAGGAGTTATAGCGTCACCAAGGTGCCAGTGTCAGAATGCCTATGCCTGGTCCCAAGGTCAAACTGTGCCAAAACCGCGCCAAATGAATTTGGTTTGAGTTCAAATTTTTCTAGAGCGTGTTCAAGGAAATTTGGCACAACTTTGATATTTGGACCTCTTGGTTTTGAGTTTTGAAAAACAGAGAACGCATTTGATCTTTGGAAAAGGGTTCTGAAATTCAGAATTCTGAATTCTGAATTTCCCCATGGGTCCTTGGTTCAAGGGCTGATTTGGGGATTTTAGAAAAACCAAATGGCCAAACTTTCTTACTATGATTTGCTGGTTATTTGGTGAACTAAAACTTTGTAATTTGGTCTTTACCAAAATTTGTATTTCTCCCCCAAGATTTTCTCCCATTTACCCTTTATGCTTAATTGGTTCACTTATAGGATTAATTAGGGTTGAGAGTTTTCCCTCCTTAAGGTTCATGACAAGATTAAGGAGAGTTTGAGAAGACTCATTATAAATCTTTGTCTTGATCTTTGATGTTCATCCTTCATTAGTTTTACATGTGATAATAGGTTGGGGTTAGCTTAAGGAAGAAACCCTAGGTGACACTGGGGTGTCACAGCCTTCCCCCCTTAAAGGAATCTTGTCTCGAGATTCGGGTCGAAGTCGTACCGGGGTGAAGCGAAGATGAGACTTACTTGAAGTGGGTGCTTTCTTTAGTAAGGCAAACTGCTCTTTGAATGTCATTCTCTTTGCAACTTCAGAAGGAAGTCCTTTTGAATTTTGTTTTATAGCTTATTCTTCCCAATTTAAGATTATATTACTGAAATTTAGATTCGAAGGGCAGGAGGAGGGGTTGGGCATGAATACGTACCAATTTCCTTAGGCAGATAATCAGGAAAGTTGGAACGCATAAATTCTTCAGTCTCCCAAGTAGCCTCTTCCTCTGAGTGATTACTCCATTGGACCTTATACATCTTGATCGATTTTGCCCGAGTTGGTATTTCTTTGCAATCCAGAATCTTGGAAGGGTACTCTTGGTACGATAGATCTGGCTCTATCTCTAATTCTGGTTCTGCTATGATCTCAGTCGGCAATCAAACACACTTCTTCAGCTGAGATACATGGAACACACTGTGGATGGCAGACATTTTTGGAGGTAGCTTCAATTTGTATGCCACGGGTCCACATGCCTCTATGATCTCATAAGGCCCAATGTAGCGAGGGGCTAGCTTGCCTTTGATCCCGAACTTCTGCACTCCCGTGGTGGGTGACACTTTGAGATAAACGAAATCTCCCACCTCGAACTGGAGAGGTTTCCTTCTCTTATCATGGTAACTCTTTTGCCTGGCCTGGGCAGCTTCTAGATTCTTCCTGATTAGTTTGACCTTCCTTTCGGCTTCAGCCACTAAGTCAGGTCCAAAAACTTCTCTTTCTCCAGGCTGAGACCAATTGAGTGGTGTTCTGCATCTTCTCCCATAGAGAGCTTTGAAAGGTGCCATCTTTAGGCTGGATTGATAACTGTTGTTATAAGCAAACTCTGCCAAGGAGAGGTGCTTATCCCAGTTCTTGCCACAATCGATTGCACAAGCCCTCAACATATCTTCCAGAATTTGATTTACCCTCTCGGTCTGACCATCAGTCTATGGGTGGTAAGCTGAACTTCTGATTAGCTTGGTTCCCAATGACTCTTGCAGTTGTTCCCAAAATCTGGCAACAAACGGGGCTCCACGGTCAGAAACAATGGTCCTGGGCAATTCGTGCAAACACACGATCCGGTCAATGTACAACTCTGCATACTTTTGAACCTTATCAATGGTGTGCACAGGGAGAAAATGTGCCACTTTCGTCAGTCGGTCCACAATAACCCAAATCGAATCGTGATGACGAGAGGTGTTGGGCAGACCCACGATGAAATCCATGCTGATGTTGTCCCACTTCCATGAAGGTATAGACAGGGGTCGCAAAGCTCCAACTGATTTCAAGTGGCTTACCTTTATCCTCTGGCAGGTGTCACATTCCGATACATATCGGGCTATCTCCCTCTTCATTCTGGTCCACCAATACAAGGGCTTCAGATCGTGGTACATTTTGGTGCTCCCTGGATGCATGGAGAATTTGGAGAGATGGGCCTCATCCAAGATTCTCTTCTTGAGATCCTCATTTTTAGGAACCACCAATCTGCTTCCAAACCATAATATACCCTTTCCATCCTGGCGGAAACATTTATACTTCTCAGTCCTCTGATGGAGATTCTCCTTGATAATTTGTACTCCCTTGTCACTGAGCTGGGCCATGATGATCTGGTCTTGCAAAGCTGGCTCAACAGAAATGTGAGACAAAGCACCAGAAGGAATTACTTCAATCTTCATCTTGCTCAACTCATCACACAAGGTGTCAATACGAGAATCCATTAGAACACAATTGCACTGCAACTTCCGACTTAAGGCATTTGCTACCACATTGGCTTTTCCTGGGTGATAATGTACCTCCAGGTCATAATCCTTGATCAGCTCTAGCCATCTTCTCTACCTCATGTTGAGATCAGCCTGAGTAAAGATATACTTAAGGCTCTTATGATCAGTGAAGATGTTGCAGTGAGTTCCCATCAAATAGTGCCTCCACATTTTTAATGCATGAACCACCGCTGCTAACTCCAGGTCATGAGTAGGATAATTTTGCTCATGAGGCCTGAGTGCTCTTGATGCATAAGCAATGACTCGGTTGTCTTGCATCAAGACACAACCTAGTCCAGTGCTAGATGCATCATAGTACATATCAAATGGCTTGCTGCTGTTGGGTTGCGCTAATACCGGTGCTATGGACAGATGTTGCCTTAATGCATGGAAGGCATCTTCGCACTTCTGACCCCAAACAAACTTAGCTTCTTTCTTTAGCAACTCAGTTATGGGCTTTGCAATTCGAGAGAAATCCGGAATGAATCTTCAGTAATAACCAGCTAATCCCAGAAAACTCCGAATCTGACGGACAGTCGTGGGTGGCTTCCAATTCATCACCTCCTGCACTTTATCAGGATCAACAGCTATACCTACCTAATAGATAGTGTGACCCATCCTTTAGCCAAAAATCACATTTTGACAACTTGGCATAAAGGTGGTACTCTCGTAGACGTTGAAGCACTACATGCAAATGCTCGGCATGTTCTTCTTTGTTCTTCGAGTACAACAGAATGTCATCGATGAAAACCACCACGAATTTGTCCAGTTCAGGCATGAACACAGAATTCATCAGATACATGAAATATGCTGGTGCATTGGTCAGCCCAAATGACATCACCAAGAATTCATATAGCCCATATCTTGTTAAGAAAGCCATCTTCGGAATATCACTTGCTCGTATCTTGATCTGATGATAGCCGGAGCGAAGGTCTATTTTGGAGAACACTTTAGCTCCGACCAACTGATCAAAAAGAACATCAATACGAGGCAAAGGATACTTGTTCTTGATAGTCACTGCATTAAGACGGCGGTAATCTATACACAGCCTCAAGCTTTCATCTTTCTTCTTCATGAACAAGGCTGGACATCCCCAAGGCAAAATACTGGGGCGAATAAATCCCTTGTCCAGCAACTCTTGCAATTGCTTCTTCAACTCTACTAACTCAGCGGGTGGCATCCGGTAAGGCCTCTTGGAAATAGGTGTCGTTCCCGGTTGCAACTCGATGGCGAATTCAATGTCCCGGTCTGGTGGCATTCCTGGCAATTCATCAGGAAAGACATCTGCATACTCACAGACAACTAGAATCTTCTTCAAGGGTAACTCCGTCATAGCAAAAGCACATGACTGAGTAGAGTCTTGACTGGGCAAAACAGGGTGAAACTTCCACATATGGGGGAATTGACTTCCACGATGCGGCTGGCTACATCAAGCACTACTTGGTGCAGGGTCATCCAATTAGTGCCCAGAATAATATCCACACTCTCCAAACCCAAAACAAAAAGGGCGGTTTTGAGGATGTGGCATCCCATTTGAATTGGCACACTTCGGATTAATTGGTTGGTTACAGTTTTACCCCCGGGTGTGGTTATCATAAATGACCCTTTTGCATGACAGAAAGGCAATTGGCATTTAGCACTGAACTTCTGGCTAATGAAACTATGAGATGCACCAGAATCAAACAGAATTAAAGCAGGTTGATTAAAAACTGAAAAGGTACCAGTCATGATGGGGGCTCCCTCAGGTACTTCCTCCAGAGTAGTGAAGTTGAGCTTCCCTTGCCTGACTTGCACCTTCTACTTTCTTCCCATGTCTTGATTTGGTGCTGGCATCTGCTTCTACTGATTTTTGGGGCAATTCTTGGCATAGTGGCCCATGTTGCCACAAGTGAAGCACTTGTTCCCATTGCCCTGGTGGAACTTCTGCTGCTGCAGAGGCTGACTGTTCCTCGGAGCGGGAGCTGGGAAACGAGTGGGTGCCGGCTGCTGATGCTGAGGTGGCCTGATCACCCATCTACCTGCCTGCTGCTGAAAACCCCTGCTCTGATTGTGAGAAACAATCCTGAACCTCTGGGCCTAAGCGGATGGTGTTGCCATTGGTTCCTTTCTCTTCTTCTCTGCCCGGTGAGCTACAATACAATCTTCCTGGGAGATGGCTAGGTTGACCAACTCATTGAAGCTATCAGCACGGACAATGTTGAGACATTCCCGCAGCTTGGTGTTGAGACCCCTACGGAAGCGGTCTCTCTTCTTTTCATCAGAATCAGCATGGTAACCTACATACTGGCATAGGTCATTGAAGGCCTAAGCATACTGCAAGACCGTGCGGGTTCCTTTATTAAGTGCCAGAAATTCATTCAGCTTGCGGTCAAGAATTCCTGCTGGAATGTGGTGCTCTCTGAAAGCAGTCTTTAATTCCTCCCAAGACACTGTGTGATCAGCGGGTAGCATAGCATGGAAGTGGTCCCACCAAGTCCGAGTAGATCTGCGAAGCTGCTGCGCGGCGAAGCGAGTCTTGGCATCATCAGGGCAGTCTCCCGTGAGGAGGGGAACTTGAACTCAATGACGCGAAGCCACACGTCGGCTTCCAACAGATCCTCTGCCTTGGTGAACAAGGGTGGCTGCGTGCTCAGGAACTCCTGGTAGGTTGCTGCTGCCGGAAGTCGCTAATGTTGGCCTCCACCATGCTGCTGGGGGTGGGGCTGGCGCTGCAAGAGCTGTCGCAGAATCTCATTCGGCTGGGCCATCAGCTCCTGCACTGTGGGAGCTGGAGGAGGTGGCGGGGGAACTTGCTCGTTTTGCCCGCGACGCTGCCTAGCTGCCATCTAAAAACAGAGATTGCCGCTAATGTTATCCCAACTCACAATTTTGAAGGACATGCTATCATATTATTTGGAAAGAAAATTGCCATAATCATAACATCAGGTCCGAAATGAAGATAACACGGTTACAACATCCCACAGATCTCAAAAGTTCTCAAGGGTTACATTAATTAGAGGAAGGTACCCGTAAGCCTAGTCCAAAATCTGCCAGTACTAAGCTCGCGTAGGTTTCTATCCTCTAAGACGTCAGAACGATCAACCCTGAGCGGTAGAAGCGACACTAGATGTGGGTGAAGGGGGTATCGCGGAGGTAGTCCCATTGGCACCAGGGGCTAGTCCTAACTCCTCGAGAGCCTCTTCTCCCTCGCTTCCGGCCACATTGGCCTCCATCTCTAAGTGGTGCATGTCCAGTTGGTCATTTGCTTCTTCGAGTTCCAGCTGCACATCATGGAGCTGGTTCTCTAAGACATTAATAGTGTTGTCTCGGATCTCCACCTGCTGCTCCAAGTTGGTAATGCTCTGGCTCAGCCTTTCCACCTGTAGATCCTTTTCCACCAACTCGGAGGACAAGTCGACCAAAAATCTTCTCGGCTGTCGAGGGTAAGCTTGGTAGTTTGAGCGATGTTAGCAAGATATGCCATAGCATCGCTCTGAAGGGCCTGAAGGCGATACAGCGCACTCATGCACTGCACAGTGACCCTCCCAACCAAGTCAGGATACAGTGCCCACACATCTTTCACATGGCTCACACGGTTACACCACATGGGGTCATCCTTCTTCTTAGCAGGGAAAAGTCCCAAGGGGTGCATCACCATCTTCAGGGTATGGTAGCCACAGAAAGTCGTCAAAGCCTTCATGGCTGCTGCTTCAGTGGTGTTGTCCATCCTGAATCCAATCGTCTCGGAGTCAAGAGAACGCCAACCCGGCTGAAGGGGATGAGCCTCCAAAGTTAGCCAGACTCGGCAACAAGGTACCCGATGCTCCTCATATAACTGCACTGTGTATAAAGGGGGCATAGAGTAACCAGCGGAGTTAAGCACTTCCCATAAGATGGAAGGAAAGCCATCGTGAGAGAGGAAGTAAGAGCTAAAACGAGTGTCTCCTCCGCTGGCGGGGGTAGGTGAATTCATCTGCGGAAGGGTATCAGATGTAAAGATTATGGTGGAAGGAAGAAAATAAAGAGCTTGGATGGTTTGAAAAGAAGTGGGTTAGCTTGAATTTTTACTTCTTTAATTCTTAATCGTTCAAATTTTATAACGCATGCATGCTGAAAAGAATAACGGTTCCTCTCCAAAATAAAGGGTGCTCCTAGGGCTTCCTTTAAAAATCTAAGTACTGGCCCACAGGGCCTACTTACTTAGCCACCTATTTTTCCCACTATTCCTAAGGCCTTTCGTCCTAGGTCTAGCGGTCTAGTCCTGACGATTCTTAGTAGTTTCTAAGCAAGTTTTAGATTTTGAAAATTGGTATTCATGGTTTATTGTCCTTCTCTATGGTGGTATTTGCTCCGATACCAGCTGTGGAGGAACCGCCCAAATTATTCCAGCTTAAGTGCCTAAGTCACGCCTCGGGGGCCGTAACACACTTAAATCGGAATAACCCGTCAGTCCCTCAGATCTAGTCTGATAAAGCCACTTAACCAGGATCAAATACCACATACTCACTCGAAGGTGAGTCACAGAAGAGATACAATAAAACAGGAAACCTCAAATTAAAGTACTAAATTATTACATAGATCGGAGTTTTTCAAGTATCGAAATAGAGTTCATGAATTAAAATGCAGCGGATAGTCGATATCGTCGGTAGCGAGGAAATGGGCAAGGCCTAGCCCACTACTCCTCTTGCTCCTCTCCTGTCGGAGCAGCATCCCACTCGACCGTCCAACCCGGTGGCAGGGTGGTAGGCCAAGTCACACCATCAACCATATCCTGAAGCTCACCTGCAAAATTGTGACACAAGCAAGGCTGAGTATACTAATACTCAGCTAGACTTACCCGGTGTGAGGAAACTACTCCTCTACCTCTAGACCATGCAGTTATTTGGCTGAAGAGTTTGGTTTGCCAAAAGCACTAGCTGTATCTAAATCAAGTTTTAGCTTTACCCATTTCTAACATCATTAGAATAACTAAGTTTGCTCTTTCTAAGCATACATGGTAACAAGCATTTAGTACAATCAACAAGTTATCTCATGTAAACCTCGTTTCACTTCTTACTCAATGTAGTACAAGGGGTCAAGCCGTCTCATTAGCTGCGAGAAGCAGACGATTCGAATCGAGTTTTATCCTTGCAAGGCAAACCTAAACACACGACATGTCAGGGTACTCTGACCCCACACATGTCAACCGTCCCCATCGATTCCCCGTTCGCGGCCAGGGCTCACCGCCTTGGCATACAATGCTCCACTGACCCCGGCTGCCGCCGTGCAGTGACCGCACTTGTACCCACCATAGCTAGCATGGGAGACCTAGTCTCAGGACGAGTGAGGGATAAAGTCCGCGCCCGGCTTCACTCAGGTACTAGGTTTACCGGTTACCATATTTCCCGACATGTGTTTAGTACGTTCAAACGCTTGACTCAGGTATCCACACATTAATCCTTAATTCCTTTTCCCGTCTCATGAACAAGGCATCCTCCCTGGATCCAAGTCCATAGACCATCATAGATCCCATTATCAAGATGAATACAATCAATTCCTGACCTCACGCGAGTGCTAGAAAAATCACTCAACTTCTACCGAGATCTTGATTAGCACAGCAGCTACTCGTCCTAGCATACTAGTATCCATCTCAAAAAGGAATCCTAAGTTCATGCAACTAGAGGTTTCAAGCAAATCCTACACTTAAGTGCACATTACAAGCTTACAAACATTAAGTGTAGTAAAGTAGCATATATAAATACGGTTATGCATAAAACCGGGGCTTGCCTTCAATAGCTGGGGCTGCGGGGAGATCCTTAGTGGCAATCTCAGGAGCTTGCTCTTGGTCTTTTTCTTGGACAATTCCTTGCTCGGGGATGAGCACGTACTCTCCAACAGCGAGATTACAATCTAATGAATGCAATGAGTAAGATACATGCATGATGTGATATGTAATTTAGCAATTAAATTTTGAGGGTGAATGATCCACTTAAATTAGATAGAGTTAAATCTTGTTACAAAAGATTTTTGGTGGTATACTTAGTAATTTAGAACACACTCATTTAAATGAAGTGGTAAGTCTGCTTTGGTGTCCCACTGATTTCCTTTTAATGTTTTAGTGAGAATTTGTCAAGATTTCAAGTTGAACTTATTGGGCGAGGTTTATCTTTCCTTTCTTCTTCTATTTCCTTTATGCTTTTAAGGTGGGTTTGAACTACAAGTTGTCTTAATAAATTCCCAAAAATTCTGCAAAAACTACAGTGGCTTCTTACTTGTGTATAATTCTTTGTCTCAAAATTTGGGGTTTAAAAATTGAGTGGTTCTCTCTGTATAAAATTATCAAATGCTAGGGCAGAAAGGGTGTTTTGAACTACAACCATCATAAAACAGTAGGTTATTCCTTAAGACATATTTTTGCTGGCATTTAGACGTCATAACATGATTTTTGCACAAATTTCTAGCCATTAATACTTTCCAGTTATTTTATGATGATTTCCCAAAGTTTCTAGCCAAAGGGTTGCTTTCTACTACCACTATATTTGAAAAATATCAAACAACAAATTTCTGATTTTTTTCTAGCTCCATCTTTGTGCAAGAGAAATTATTCTGAAGTTTGGCATCTTTTTGCTTAAGGGATGGGGTGGTAGGAATTAATTGGATTAAATGGCCTTTTTCATGAAGTATTGGTAATAGGTGTTATTTGGCATCTTTCAAATGGGTTTGTATTTTTCTCTGGTGACCTATCTCATTATTGATCTAGCAAAATTTTATTTGCCCATTATTGCACCACTTTTGGGTTGATTATGATTTAATTGAAATATGACCCAATATCAAGTTTTATTTGTTTACCCTACTTAAAATGAGGGGCTGGGGTGGTTATCATTTTTGGTAGTGGGGTTTTGGTGGTCACAAGCCCACTGGATTTTTATGACAAGTTTTGAAATTGTTCTTATAATTCTAATAATTGTTTTCTAGTTGGAATAATGCTAGATAAAACATTTCACTTTAATTTTGTTCTGGACTAGGGGTCTTTTTATTTTTCCTAGGTTCTCTGTTACTTCAGTAGGCTAGGAAAAATAACTGTTGTTACTATTCATTACTTTCTAATACCTTTCTGATTTTCTTAAGTTTTGGGCAAAAATGGCTTTTATTGGTTAATCTTAGTTAAATTTTCAATACTGGGGTTCCCACTATTTTTAAACAGTGTCTAATTGGGGTTTGAACATCTATAAATTTTCTTAAGCCTAGCACAGAAGTATAACCAATTTTCTTTAATTAAAAAGGGTTTGGTCAGTTTCTATATTTATTTCCAAACTCTAAAAATTAGAACAGAAAGCATGGGGTTCAATATTTTTAATTGGTAGCCCATAATATTTAGAATCCAGCAAAATTGGTTTGACAAAATTTGGTTAAGTATTTCTCAAGTTATGAATTTTCTAAGTCTTCTGCTGAATAATAAAAGATTAATTCAAAATGGTTTAAAGAAAGCAGTATTGCGCTGGGGTCCCTGGCGAAAGTTCTTAAAGGAATTACCGATAGGTCCCTGGGGCACTATTCATTTGATTCTACGGCTCTGCAGAAAACCCCCTAGGGTTTCTGGAAATCGAACCCGCGGTCCTGTCCCCAATTGAACAGTACCCGCGGCGGAGTAAAGGGCGGAGAGGCTTACCGGCGATGAGGCTGCTCCAGTGAGGTGGTCGAGAACGTAGGGGAGGTCTCGGGGATCACAGCGATGTGCGGGTCGCCGTCGGGGATGGTCGGAGTCGGCCGGTCCGCGGGTGCAGTAGGAGGTGCTTGTCGGCGGCGAGGAATCCGGCCTACTCACGGCGCAATAGTTCAATCAAACGGGTCAGAGAGCTTCACTGGGTGCTAGGGAAGACGTGGGTGCAAGGAATTCGAAAATGGCTTACCGGAATGCTTGGTTCACGCGCGGCGGCGGGCGACCGAAGTCCGGCGTGGGCAATCTCGGGCCTCCGGTGGAGTTCTGCCGGGTCCGAGGGCTTGGAAAGCTTCACGGGCTAATGGTGAAGCTAATCGAGGGGTTGGCGCAGCTTGTACATGACTGGAGGGAGCTGGCCACGGTGGCCGAGGCTTGGAAAGCTTGGCGGGCGGTGGCGCGGCGTGCTCGGGGCAAATTCCGGTGATCTCTGGCTCGGGCAAGACTTGTGAGCACGCGAGGAGGTATGGCTGAGGCTCGGGGCTGCTTTATAGGCACAGCGCGATGCACGGGCGGCCGTGGACCAGCGAGCGCACGCAGGCGTGCACTGGGGAGCGCGGGTGCGCGAACGGGCGTGAACCAGGGGTGTCAGCCACGGTCGAACACGTGAAACTGTTGCTTCTGCCCGAGTTCTAACGCTGATTGGGCGCAAATCTTCGCGAATTTGGGCAAGATCGTTGTGAAGGATTTGTTCCCCTGACATTGCTTTGTCTTTTGTGTATGGACGTCGCACGGTTTTAGGCTAGGGACAGGGAGTTGTAGCGTCACCAAGGTGCCAGTGTCAGAATGCCTTGTCCCGAGGTCAAACTGTGCCAAAACAATGCCAAATGAATTTGGTTTGAGTTCAAATTTTTCTAGAGCGTGTTCAAGGAAATTTGGCGCAACTTTGATATTTGGACCTCTTGGTTTTGAGATTTGAAAAATAGAGAACGCATTTGATCTTTGGAAAAGGGTTCTGAAATTCAGAATTCTGAATTCTGAATTTCCCATGGGTCCTTGGTTCAAGGGCTGATTTGGGGATTTTAGAAAAACCAAATGGCCAAACTTTCTTACTATGATTTGCTGGTTATTTGGTGAACTAAAACTTTGTAATTTGGTCTTTACCAAAATTTGTATTTCTCCCCCAAGTCTTTCTCACATTTACCCTTTATGCTTAATTGGTTCACTTAGGATTAATTAGGGTTGAGAGTTTTCCCTCCTTAAGGTTCATGACAAGATTAAGGAGAGTTTGAGAAGACTCATTATAAATCTTTGTTCTTGATCTTTGATGTTCATCCTTCATTAGGTTTACATGTGATAATAGATTGGGGTTAGCTTAAGGAAGAAACCCTAGGTGACAGTGGGGTGTCACAGTAAGCAGGCCTTTAGCCAATGCCCCAACACTGTTACAACAACTACGGTATGGGAAGCCTCTCCCCTGGGGGCTCGGGCGTACAGACAACACCTCGGCCTCTGCATCGGCTCTCAGCAGGAAACCAGCAGGCACAAGTCAAAAATATAGGGCACCGTCACGTCGGTCTGTTGGGCACCAAGACATCTCTCCTTTGAATACTTGACACAAGGCTTCACTGCGGACATCCCTTCATGTATAAATAGGGTAGTAGAGTCCCTCCAGGTTGACAGACAAGCATGACACATAGACGAACACTCACTTCTCCACCTAGTCTTCGATATTAGCACTTGCCTCAATCAGTACTAGAGACTTGGGGACTTCCCCTCTCCCGTCGTGCTTGTAATCCTTACAGGCACCTCAGTGCGAGTAATATAAGCCTCATCCCCCTCTGCTGGAAGTAGGGCCTTGCATTGCCCGAACCAGGATAAATCGCTTGTATCTACTCACACACTATTGGGGGGGCCTTTGTGGCAGAACCGCCCGAATTATTCCAGCTTAAGTGCCTAAGTCACGCCTCGGGGGTCGTAACACACTTAAATCGAAATAACCCGTCAGTCCCTCAGATCCAGTCTGATAAAGCCACTTAACCAGGATCAAATACCACAATCTCACTCGAAGGTGAGTCACAGAAGAAATACAATAAAGCAGGAAGACCTCAAATTAAAGTACTGAATTATTACACAGATCGGAGTTTGTCAAGTAGCGGATAAAAGTTCATAAAATAAGATGCAGCGGATAATCGATATCGTCGATAGCGAGGAATTGGGCAAGGCCTGGCCCACTACTCCTTCTGCTCCTCTCCTGCCGGAGAAGCATCCCACTCGACCGTCCAACCCGGTGGCAGGGTGGTAGGCCAAGTCACACCATCAACCATATCCTGAAGCGTACCTGCAAAAAAAATTATGCCATAAGCAAGGTTGAGTATACTAATACTCAGCTAGACTTACCCGGTGTGAGGAGTCTACTCCTCTACCTCTAGACCATGCAGCTGTTTGGCTGAGGGGTTTGGTTTGCCAAAAGCACTAGCTGAGTCTAAAAATCAATTTTTAGCTTTTCAGTTTCTAGTATCATTATCTTAGCTAAATTTGCTCCTTCTAAGCATACATGGTAGCAAGCATTTAGTGCAATCAACAAGTTATCTCATGTAAACCTCATTTCACGTCTTACTCAATGTAGTACAAGGGGTCAAGCAGTCTCATTAGCTGCGAGAAGCAGACGATTCGAATCGAGTTTTAACCTTGCAAGGTAAACCTAAACACACGACATATCAAGGCACTCCGTCCCCACACACGTCAACCGTCCCCATCTATTCCCCGTTCGTGGCTAGGGCTCACCGCCTTGGCATACCATGCTCCACTGACCCCGGTTGCCGCCGTGCAGTGACCGCACTTGTACCCACCATAGCTAGCTTGGGAGACCCAGTCTCAGGACAAGTGAGGGGAAAAGTCTGCGCCTGGCTTCACTCAGGTACTAGGTTTACCGGTTACCATATTTCCCGACATGTGTTTAGTACGTTCAAACGCTTGACTCAGGTATCCACACATTAATCCTTAATTCCTTTTTCCTGACTCATGGACAAGGCATCCTCCCTAGATCCAAGTCCATAGACCATCATAGATCCCGTTATCAAGATGAATACAATCAATTCCTGACCTCGTGCGAGTGCTAGAAAAATCACTCGACTTCTACCGAGATCCTGATTAGCATAGCAGCTACTCGACCTAGCATACTAGTATTCATCTCAAAAAGGAATCCTAAGTTCATGCATCTAAAGGTTTCAAGCAACTCCTACACTTAAGTGCACATTACAAGCCTACAAACATTAATGTAGTAAAGTAGCATATATAAACGGTTATGCATAAAACCGGGGCTTGCCTTCAGATGCTGGGGCTGCGGGGAGATCCTCGATGGCAGTCTCGGGAGCTTGCTCCTGATCTTCCTCTTGGACAGCTCCTTGCTCGGGGATGAGCACGTACTCTCCGTCAGCTAGATTGCAGTCTAATGAATTCAATGAGTAAGATATATGCATGATATGATATGAAAGCTAGCACTTAAACTTTAAGGGTGAATGATTAAATTAACGAGGTAGAGCTTAATCTTGCTACTTGAAGATTCTTGGAGTATACTTAACAATTCAGGGTTAAGCTTAGTTAACTAAGTGGTAAGTCCATTTTGGTGTTTCACTAAATTCTTTTTAATGTCTTAGTGAGAATTTATCCAGATTTCTAGTTGAATTTATTGGAGCGAGGTTTATTATTTTCCTTTCTTCTTCTTATTTCCTTTATGCTTTTAAGGTGGGTTTGAACTACAAGTTATATAAATAAGTTTCCAAAAATTCTGTAAAAATTATAGTGGCTTCTTACTGGTGTATAATTTTATGTCTCAAAATTTGGGGCTTAAACAGTGAGGGGTTCTCTCTGTATAAAATTATCAAATATTAGGGCAGAAGGAGTGTTTTGAACTACATCTCCTTTTTAACAGTGAGTTTTTCTCTAAGACATATTTTTGCTGGTATCTAGATGTTATAACATGACTTTATGCAAATTTTTAGCCACTAATACTTATTGGTTATTTTCTTGTGATTTTACAATGTTTCTAGCCAAAGGGATGCCTTCTACTACCACTATATTTGAAAAATATCAAACAACATATTTCTGATTTTTCCTAGCTTCTTCTTTGTGCAAGAGCAATCATTCTGAAGTTTGACATCTTTTTGCTTAAGGGAAGGGTGGTAGGAATTAATTGGATTAAATGATCTTTTTCATGAAGTATTAGCAATAGGTATTATTGGTAGCTTTCAATTGGGGTTTGCATTTTTTTGGTGGCCTACTTCATTATCAATCTAGTAAAAATTTATTTGCCCAGTGTTGCACATTTTTTTGCTTACTCATGATTTAATTAAAATATAGCTTAATATCAAGTTCTATTTGTTTACCCTATTCAAAATGATGGGCTGGGGTGTTTGTCATTTTTGTAGTGGGGTTCTAGTGGTTACAAGTCCACTGTATTTTTATTAGCAGTTTTGGATTTGCTTTTATAATTTTAATAATTATTTTCTAGTTGGAATAATGCTAAATAAAACATTTCACTTTGATTATGTTCTGGACTAGAGGTCCTTTTATTTTTCCTAGGTTCTCTGTTACTTAAGTAGGCTAGAAAAAATAATTGTAGTCACTAATCATTACTTTCTAATACCTTTCTGATTTTCTTAAGTTTTGGGCAAAAATGGCTTTTATTGGATAACCCTACTTAAACTTTCAATACTAGGGTGTCTAGTATTTTTAAACAGTGTCTAATTGGGGTTTGAACATCTACAAATTCTCTCAAGTTCAGCACAGAAGCATAACTAATTTTCTTTAATTTAATAAGGTTTGGTCAGTTTCTGTAATTAATTTCAAACTCTAAAATTCAAAACAGAAAGCATGGGGTTCAGTATTTTTAATTGATAGTCCATAATATTTTGAATCCAGCAAAATTGGTTTGACAATTTTTAGTTAAATATTCTTCAAGTTATGAATTTCCTAAGTTCTTTGCTGAATAATAAAAGATTAATTAGAAATGGTTTAAAGAAAATCAGTTTTGCGCTGGGGTCCTTGACGAAAGATTTTAAAGGAATTATAGACAGGTCCTCGGGGCACTATTTATTTGAGTATATGGCTCTGCAGAAAACCCCCTAGGGTTTCTGAAAATCGAACCCGTGGTCCCTCCCTAATGGAACAGTGGCCGCGGAGAAGAAAGGGGCGGAGGGGCTTACCAGCGGCAAGGTTGCTCCGATGAGGTGGTCGAGGATGTAGGGAAGGTCTCGGGGATCACAGCGATGTGCGGGTCACTGTCGGGGATGGTCGGAGTCGACCGGTCCACGTGCGTAGGCCGAGATGCTCGTCGGCGGCGAGGAATCCAGCCTAACCACGGCACGATAGGTCAATTGGACGGGTCAAAGATCTTCATGGGATGCTAGGGAAGACGTGGGTGCAAGGAATTGGAAAATGACATACTGGTTAGCTCGGTCCACGCGCGACGGCGGAAGACCGAAGTCCGGCGAAGGTGAATCTGCTCCTCCGGTGAGGCAATGCCTCGGCTCAAGCTTGGAGAAGCTTCACGGCTTCACGAGGAAGCGATCCAGGGGCTAGGGCGAGGCTGGGGTTCAACAGAAATGGCTGGCCGCGATGGCCGGGCTTGGGCAGAGGTGGCGGGCGGCGGTGCTTGCTTTTCACGGTGAGCTCCAGTGATCTCTGGCTTGGGCGAGGCTCGGGATGCGCAAGTGCCAATGGCTAAGGATTCTAGAGGCATTTATAGGCGAGGGCGAGGCACAGACACGCGGGGGCGAGGCGACCACGCATGAGGCGCACGCTGCCGCGGCCAGTTCACGCTCGGCCGGTCAGGCAAGCGATCGAACACGTGTTCCTTTGCTTCTGCCCGAGTTCAAGCGCTCATAGGTCGAAGATCTTCGTGAATTTGGGCATGATCACTGTGTAGGATTTGCTCCCCTGACAAAGCTTTGTTGTTTATGTGTGGAAGTCGAGCGGTTTGGGGCAGTGTACAAAGAGTTGTCGTGTCACAAAGGTGGCAGTGTCACAAGGTTGAGTCCCGAGGTAAAACCATGTCAAGGGCATGTCAAACGGTGTAGAGAGGTTTCCAAACTTTGCCACGGCGTGTTCAAGGGAATTTGGCACCACGTTGATATTTGGACTTGTCTGGTTTGAGTTTTGAAAAACAGAGAACATGATTGATCTTTGGAAAGGGGGGCTGAAATTCAGATTCTGAATTTCTAAATTTCCCCCAAGTGCATTAGTTTAGGGGCTGTTTTGGGGATTTTAAAAAGTTCAAATGGCAAAACTTCCTTACTATACTTTGTTGGTTGATTAGTGAACTAAAACTTTGTAATTTGGTTTTTACCAAAATTTGTATTTTTCTCCCAAGATTTTTCCCAAATACCCTTTTATGCTTAAATGGTTCACTTAGGATTAATTAGGGTTTGGGAGTTTTCCTTCCTTAAGATTCATGACATGATTAAGGAGAGTTTGAGAAGACTCATTATGATTCTTTGTTCTTACTTTTTGATGTTTATCCCTTCATTTGGTTTACATGTGATAATGATTTGGGTTAGCTTAAGGAAGAAACCCTAAGTGACACTGGGGTGTCACAGCCTTCCTCTTCCGAAGGTCCTCAAAAACATGACTAACCATTTGCTTCTAGCATAACATTGATTATTACAGGGAGCTTTGGTTCATGATGGAAGTTTTCTCCTCTGTCGAAGGTCTTCAAGATGAAGGTATAACCCGAGAATGATAACAATAAACGCCGAAGCTATAGCCGAAGAGAAACAACTTCGACTTAAAGTGATGCCGAAGATCAAACATGGAGCTGAGCCAAAGAGGAAAAGACTAGCTAGTCCCTAATGACTTATGTTATAGTTATGAACAAATGTTAAGGTCATAAATGTACTTTTACCTGGGCTGCATCCCGTGCCTATAAATAGGTGAACAGTACCCTGTACTGTTCACGTTGAATTGTAATTGCTCTCGCGTCAACACCTTCGAACAAGCGAAGGTATCAATGTAATATAAATTCTGTTAATGTTCATGTGTATATCATGAAATACATATATGAATGAATGAATGGATTACATATATTATCTCTATGTATTCTTATTCTCATAAATGATGAAGGTGTGTCCTTCATTACCTTCATCTGAAGATCATTATATCCAAAAGGAGATAATGCTTCGGAGGACGAAGGTCCTTAACCTTTAACAATTGTGTTGCCTTGTTCTTGATTCACAACATTTGAGAACAAGTGACCAACATTGGTGCCCACCTCCGGTGAACTCAAACGACCACCTTCGACAACAGCTCGAGCAACAACCTTTGTCATGTTGCCGAACAAGGCAATAGTGCCAGGGGTGCCCTTCAGCCGCTGGACATCAACCAAGAGGGGCTCTCTCTGAGAGAAGCCCAAAACCAAAAAAAGGAAGGCCACCAGCCCAACACTGTAGGAGGAGGAGCTAGGCCAAGAGATTAGGGACTTAGAAGCCATACACCAGCAAGTGCAGAGAAAGAGAGAGAGAAAATGCTTCGGCTAGTTGATCTTCAGAAGAAGATTGACGAAGCTACTGAAGAAATGTGTCATATCATGCAAGATGACCAAGGACGAAGGCCACAATAGAGAGAGCTTCGTCAAAAAAGCCCAAGCAATGATGACGAATGGTATGATGATTTTCATCATGGTAACTTTGCTTTTGAAGATGCTTCTCCTCTAGTAACAGAATTGTAGGCTACCCCATGGCCACCATCCTATAAGCCATCACATCTTCTCATGTATGATAAGCATTCTGATCTAAAGTAGTTCCTTATGAGCTATGAGGCAACCATATCATCATATGGTGGCAACACGACTGTCATGGCGAAATCCTTCGTCATGGCAGTCAGGAGCGTGGCTCAGACGTGGTATTCTTCCCTTCGCCCGAGAACGATCACGTCATGGCAAAAGTTGAAGGACATGCTGGTAACCAGCTTTCAGGGTTTTCAGACAAAGCCAGTAACTGCCCAAGCCTTGTTCCAGTTCACGCAAGATCATGAGGAATACTTGCAAGCATATGTCCAAAGGTTTCTATGACTCAGGGCCCAGGCACCAATGGTGCCAAATGAGATTGTCATCGAGGCTATGATCAAAGGGCTTCAAGCAGGACCAACGACGTAGTATTTTGCTAGGAAGCCACCACAAACTTTGGAAAAGCTTCTGCAGAAGATGGACGAGTACATCAGTGCCAATAATGACTTTCGACAGAGAAGGGAAGAGGCCTATAGATACTCCGAGATGACTAGGGGCTTTGGAGGAAGACTCCACCCTAGGCATGTCAGAACAATCCATAATCCCAGCTCAAGTGACGACAGAGGAAACCATGCTCAAGGCCATTAGCAAAGCTCCCAGTCTTCAGGGACGCAACAAAGTTCTTACAGACCACCAGCTCCAAGAGGCAGAGGAGGAAGAAGCTTCAGAGGAAGTTTAGTTCCCAACCCAAAAGGTTGTTCTGTTTATTCTGTGCAGAGGATAAGGCACATACAACAAGGACGTGTCAAGTCACGATCCAGAAGCAAAAAGAAATAGCTGAAGCCGAAGCGCGGTAGAATCAGCCGAAGCAGGTCCTGCATACTGCTTTGTGCTATTCTCCATACATTCCTGAGTATGTGGGCAACTAGCATCTCACAACATCAGTTGCTTTGGCAAGTCACTCTCAAGCTGCATGGACCCTGCTACCACCACCTATGGCACCGACATTGTCTCACAATCAACAGCCAGAAGGGCACCGCCAAGCGCAGCAACATCGTGACACACGTGAAGAGTCCGAAGCTCGCACTGTCAACAGCACTGTGCCCGAATCGAGACACATTTACTGAAGCAATACAGGGGTTCGACCAGAAAATTTTCATACTTAATGTATTCTTTGCTTTTCTGTCTTTATATTTCTCCCACGAAGACAATATAAGAAGGTTCAACCTTTGGCCTATTGTAATGAATCTGGGGTTACACCATCGAGTGTAACTGAAAGGGTGACGAAGCTCCAAAGTCGTTCCTAAGGGAATGCAGAGCTAAAATACCACCTAAGTAAAAGGTGAAGAAGCTCCAAAGTTGTTCCTAAGGGAATGCAGAGCTAAAATACCACCTAAGTAAAAGGCGAAGAAGCTCCAAAGTCGTTCCTAAGGGGATGCAGAGTTTAGCTCCAAAGTCATTCCTTAGGGAATGCAGAGCTAAAATACCACCTAAGTAAAAGGTGAAGAGACTCCAAAGTCGTTCCTAAGGGGATGCAGAGTCTTATTTTTTATATTTTGTGCATCAACGTCATTTGCATCATACCATCACATCATATTGCATGACATCACATCATACATCATTTTGCATCGACAGAAACAGTGGAAAAGAAGGGAAATGGCTCCTTCAAATATACCGGCTAACCCATGAGGTTAAGTCTATCTTCGGCAAAGACTCACGAAAGAACGTATCAATAATACAAGATACATGCCTTTGACAAAGTAATTTACAAACGGGGTTTATACCTTCGACAATGGTATTCTTATGCAACATTTACCTCAAGATCTTCATAGTCGCTTCGGCAAAGAAGGGGGATTTCTTTCTTTCTTTATGAAGCGTGAAAAGAAGGGAAGGTGTTTTTGCGCCTACAGCTCAAAAACGGTACGTACGAAGATTTCACGCCTCACAAAGAAATGTATTACATCATTAAATATACAAAATAGTTGATATGTGTTTCTTACAAAAACAAAGTTGTATATAGAAATTCTAAAGTCTCAATAGATAAGCTCTAGTCATCCCCTTTCAAAACTTTGTCGGCAGCTTCGTTCAGTAGTTTGTTGACAGCTTCGTCAACGGCTTCGTTAACAATCCTAATTACATTGAGTGCCCCTTCAGAGATGGATCAGCTTCAGGGTCGTATGGCTTCGGAGGGGGAGAAAGCTCAGTTGCACCACAATACAAGTGTATGTTAGTTCCGAAGCTAAAATAATTTACGAAGCTAAGTCACGATAAATATACCTATGAGTCTGGCACGTTCAGCAGCTTCTTCAGTTCTTCTGCTTCTAAGGCATCATGCGACTCTTTCTCATTTTTTCTGATAGCTTCGTCAGCTATTTCTCGGCCACCCTTCAGCCAGACTTCGGAATAAAACTTTCCACTTAGTGCAGCGGCTTCAGCCGAAGGATTTCTAATATCATTGGCTGACAGCGAGAATCCTGGCTGAACCACAGCCTTGGCATGTTCACAGCCAACCTTTTCAAGAACCGACACAGCTCCGCGGGCACCGGCGAAGGCATGGAAATCTCATCTGTCATTGAGAATCTCTTCAAAAGCTTCGGCTTCGCCATTAATCCACCGGATAACCCCGTTAGGATCACCGCGGATAAAGTTCTCCTATGAGGAAATACGCTAACCTTAGCAAAACTAATTTTCAAATTATTAGCACATTCCGAAGCAACATTGAAGCATTTCTCTTTAACTTGACGAAGCTCTTCAACATTTTCTACACTCTCAATCGTTGCATATCAGATATATCACGCTTCATTTGTTCCACATTGAAATTTGTAGTTACTTCGGCAAGTTTCTTTTCTAATTTTTGAACTTCAGATCTATGCAATTCCACTTGAGTAGACAGCGCATACTCCAAGTCAGCAATGCATTTTGCATCTTTCAATTGCCTCTCTTCAAGCCCCTTCATCCTTTGCTCTGCTTTAGAAAGGCTAGAAAGCCTGGCTTCACTAGATTTTAACCTTTCCACCGGAGAGAGCAGGATTTTATCCTTCCCAAGAGCTTCGTTTCTTAAAGATATAACCTCCAAATGAAGGTTTCCAATTGCTATCTGGTGGCTCTCATCTTCTATATCTTTTTGAGTTTTTAAAGCTTTACTTAGAATTAGACCTTGGGAAACAAAGATCGAACAAATAATAACGATAAGAATTACCACAAAAATAGTTCACCATAACAAAAATTACCAAATACGAAGCCAAAGTGTACAAACCTTCAAGCTATTGTAGGCGAGGCTATCCACAAGTTGATCCTTTGTCATTGCAGACAGACCAAGCTCAAGCTTTGGATACCCCATGTTGTCTATCATCTCATGACAAACATTAATTTTCTTACTGTCTGGTAGACAGTAAAGGAAGTCATCTTCGTTGTTTCCTCTGTATACCAAAGACCCACGGGGTATTTCAGCTCTTTAGCATAATGTTGTGTTTCGGCAAGTTGCTCTGCTGATAGCTGTTTTTTCGAAGCATGTCGAACAATATAATACAAATCACTCTGGGGAGGTGCTTCGGGAGCAGGTGATGCGGGATTTTCTGGAAGATTTTCTTTCACCATCTCTACTGGCGTAGCTCCCGAAGGCTCTGCTTCAGCATGAACAGGAGAAGCGCTTACAACGGCTACTTCCCTTTCATCTTCAATTTTCTCGGCAGAACCAAGAGTTGGCGTCTTCATGGATTCCAAAACAGCATCCAAAACACTAGCCATTCTCCTCTTCCTAGGAGTCGTTGTTGCAGTAGTTGATAGTTGAAAGGGAATTAAGCTTACACCTAGTTCCTAAATAATTTTGGTGGTTGAATTGCCCAACACAAATATTTGGACTAACTAGTTTGCTCTAGTGTATAAGTTATACAGGTGCCAAAGGTTCACACTTAGCCAATAAAAAGACCAAGTATTGGGTTCAAACAAAGGAGCAAGGGACAACCGAAGGCACCTCTGGTCTGGCGCACTAGACTGTCCGGTGTGCCACCGGACATGTCCGGTGCACCAGAGGACAAACTCGTCACCTTCGGGAAATTCCAGAGGCACGCCCATACTGGCGCACTGGACAATCTACAGTGCATGTCCGGTGCGCCACCGGACATCCAGGCGGGCCCAGAAGTCAGAGCTCCAACGGTCGGAACCCAACGGCTTTGGTGACGTGGCTGTTGCACCGGACATGTCCGGTGTGCACCGGACTGTCCGGTGCGCCATCGAACAGACAGCCTCACCAAACGGCTAGTTTAGTGGTTGGGGCTATAAATACCCCCAACCACCCCACATTCAAGTCATCCAAGTTTTCCACTTCCCAACTACTTACAAGAGCTCTAGCATTCAATTCTAGACACACCAAAGAGATCAAATCCTCTCCAAATTCCACACAACGCCCTAGTGATTAGAGAGAGAGATTTGCTTGTGTTCTTTCGAGCTCTTGCGCTTGGATTGCTTTCTTCTTTCTTGATTCTTTTATTGCGATCAAACTCACTTGTAATTGAGGCAAGAGACACCAAACTTGTGGTGGTCCTTGTGGGAACTCCGTGTTCCAAGTGATTGAAAAGAGAAAGCTCACTCGGTTCGAGGGACCGTTTGAGAGAGGGTAAGGGTTGAAAGAGACCCGACCTTTGTGGCCTCCTCAACGGGGAGTAGGTTTGCGAGAACTGAACCTCGGTAAAACAAATCCGCGTGTCACACTTCTTATTCGCTTGCGATTTGTTTTGCACCCTCTCTCGCGGACTCTATTATATTTCTAACGCTAACCCGGCTTGTAGTTGTGATTATTTTTGAGAATTTCAGTTTCGCCCTATTCACCCCCCCTCTAGGCGACTTTCAATTGGTATCAGAACCCGGTGCTTCATTAGAGCCTAACCGCTCGAAGTGATGTCGGGAGATCACACCAAGAGGGAGATGGAGACCGGCGACAAGCCCACTACGAGCCAAGGGAGCACTTCATCGGAAGAGTCCCGCACCAAGAGGAAGGAGAAGAAGAAGGACTCCTCCAAACGGAAGGAGAAAAGATCTTCTTCTTCTCACCACAAAGAGAAGAAGGAAAAATCTTCTTCCCACAAGTCGCATCGGAAAGGCGACAAGCACAAGAGGATGAGGAAAGTGGTCTACTACGAGACCGACACTTCATCAACATCTACCTCCGACTCCGATGCGCCTTCCGTAACTTCTAAGCGCCAAGAGCGCAAGAAGTTTAGTAAGATCCCCTTACACTATCCTCGTACATCTAGACATACTCCATTACTTTTTGTTCCATTAGGCAAACCGCCAACCTTTGATGGCGAAGATTATGCTAGGTGGAGTGATTTAATGAAATTTCATCTAACCTCACTCCACAAAAGTATATGGAATGTTGTTGAGTTTGGAGCACAGGTACCATTCATAGGGGATGAAGACTATGATACGGACGAAGTGGCCCAAATCGAGCACTTCAACTCTCAAGCTACAACCATACTCCTCGCCTCTCTAAGCAAGGAGGAATACAACAAGGTGCAAGGGTTGAAGAATGCAAAGGAGATTTGGGACCTTCTCAAGACCGCGCACGAGGGTGATGAACTCACCAAGATCACCAAGCGAGAAACGATCGAGGGGGAGCTCGGTCGTTTTCGTCTTCGCCAAGGGGAGGAGCCACAAGATATGTACAACTGGCTGAAAACCTTGGTGAACCAAGTGCTCAACCTCAGGAGCAAAAAGTGGGACGACCACGAGGTGGTTAAGGTTATTCTAAGATCTCTCATTTTCCTTAACCCCACTCAAGTTCAATTAATTCGTGGTAATCCTAGATACACACTAATGACCCCCGAGGAAGTAATCGGGAATTTTGTGAGCTTTGAATGTATGATCAAGGGCTCAAAGAAGATCAACGAGCTTGATGAACCCTCCACGTCCGAAGCACAACCGGTGGCATTTAAGGCGACGGAGGAGAAGAAGGAGGAGTCTACACCAAGTAGACAACCAATTGACGCCTCCAAGCTCGACAATGAGGAGATGACTTTAATCATCAAAAGCTTTCGCCAAATCCTCAAGCAACGGAAGGGGAAGGATTACAAATCCCGTTCCAAGAAGGTTTGCTACAAGTGTGGTAAGCTCGGTCACTTTATTGCTAAATGTCCATTATCAAGTGACAGTGACAGGGATAACGACAAGAAGGGCAAGAGAAGAGAAAAGAAGAGGTACCACAAGAAGAAGGGCGGCGATGCCCACGTATGCCGCGAGTGGAACTCCGACGAGAGCTCCACCGACTCCTCCGACGACGACGAGGACGCCGCCAATATCGCCGTCACCAAGGGACTTCTCTTCCCCAACGTCGGCCACAAGTGCCTCATGGCAAAGGACGGCAAAAGGAAGAAGGTTAAATCTAAATCCTCCACTAAATATGAATCTTCTAGTGATGATAATGCTAGTGGTGAGGAAGACAATTTGCGTATCCTTTTTGCCAACCTTAACATGGAACAAAAAGAAAAATTAAATGAGCTAATTAGTGCCATCCATGAAAAGGATGATCTCTTGGACTCCCAAGAGGACTTCCTAATCAAGGAAAACAAGAAACATGTTAAGGTTAAAAATGCTTATGCTCTACAAGTTGAAAAATGTGAAAAATTGTCTAGTGAGCTAAGCACTTGCCATGAGACCATTGACAACCTTAGAAATGAAAATGCTAAATTAATTGCTAAGGTTGATTCCCATGTTTGTATTGATTCAATTTCTAATCCTAGAGATGATAATGTTGATTTGCTTGCTAGGATTGATGAATTGAATATTTCTCTTGATAGCCTTAGGATTGAAAATGAAAAGTTAATTGCTAAGGTTAAAGATTTTGATGTTTGCAATGCTACTATTTCCGACCTTAGAACTAAGAATGATATTGTTGGGGGCTTGTTCTCAAATGCTTCGAGTTAAGAACAAGGCAACACAGAAAATGTTAAATGTTAAAGTCCTTCGTCCTCCACCACCTTATATCCTTTCGGGATATAAAGAATTTCGGACGAAGGTTACGAAGGGCGTACCTTCGTAAACACAATAACGAGGGACGAAGTACTCATATAAATCATGAGATATAAAATAAACATTTAAATGTTATCATAGAATCATTTCCATCTTTACTAACACGAACGAATATAAATGATTTCAAATTACAAATGTACCTTCGGTCCTGAGGAAGGCGAAAATACAAGTGCGATGCGAAGGCAAATGACAGGTTCGCGTGAACAGTACAGAGGTACTGTTCATCTATTTATAGGCACAGGTCGCAGCCTGTGACAAATTACAATTATGCCCCTTACAAAAGTTTACAACATTGACTCAGACCTCTATAGATAAAAAGGTCATTCTATCTCTATGTCGGTTTGTAACGCCGAAGCTCCATGAAAAGGAACCTTCGGCCATCTCTTGGAGACGACTTCAGCCGAAGCTGCTTCTTCGTGTGAGACCTTCGGCGCACCGAAGCACGACCCCAACAGTAGCCCCTTTCGTGGTGCTAGATCGTTTTTCGTAACGAGCTTGACCCGTGAAAAAAGCCTCTTCAGCTTCGGGAAGCCGAAGGTCCAAAAAACACCTTCCCTGAGCTCGTTGCGGAGAAACGATCCGGCTTCCGAGCGCGTGCCAGGCCCACCTTGCAGAGTTACTGTTTGATCTTTGCGGTCCACTGCACAGCGAGTTCGAGTGACTGCCCGCTTGGTGTAAAAAATCCTGCCGCTTCGCCTTCTTACCTGCAGCACTATATAAACAGACGGGTAGGTGTGAAGTTACCACAGCATTCATTGCTATTTGCACTGTTGTGCTGCCAAAATTTTTAACTATAGCCGAAGCTTGATTCTCAGAATCGAACGAAGGTCCATCTCGATGTCTGCTTCGTCAGAAAGAAGAGCTTCGGGAGAAAAGAAAGAAGAAAAAAGTATCTGACTTCCCCAAACTCAGAATCAAATGGCGAGAATACGATCTACTGCCAAAGTTGTACGTGAGGGAGACGAAGCCGAAGGTTCGAACACTGTGCCCATCTCCGAAGCGATGCAGCGTTCCGGTCTAGTGACTGCGGAAGAAATGCCCAGTGCTGCAGCAAACCCAACAACCGCCGAAGGAGAAGAAGAAAACATTGAAGGGACTGATCCCGAAGATGACTACCGTATTGCCATGCCCAGCAAGCCCAGTCACCTGGATTTTGGGAAATCAACTGTTTCAAAGGCTGACCTTTCGAAGATGGTGAAAGCAGGTTTTTTTAATGAAGATCAGAAGAAGCTGCTTCGCTTCGGGGGGGAAGAAACCACCCCGAAGCCAGAGAAGGACGAGATTGTCATCTTCAAGAGCTTTTTAAAGGCTGGGCTGAGATTCCCTCTTCACAAGATTATTGCGGAGATACTGAAGAGGTTTGGTATCTACTTTCATCAATTGACTCCTAACGCCATCGTTAGGCTCAATGTTTATATCTGGGCCCTCCGAAGCCAAGCTGTGGAACCGTTTGCCGACAGCTTCTGCCGAGTTCACGAATTACATTACCAAACAAAGGCCAGAAAAGATGGGCTACATGATAATTTCGGTTGCTATAATTTTGCCTACCGGAAGACAACAAAGTGTCCTGTCATCAGCTACCGAAGCAAATGGCCAGCAGGCTGGAAATCTGAGTGGTTTTATGTAAAAGTTGACGAAGACAAAGAAAAATTGGTACAAAGCCCTCTGGATTTAATCTTTGGAGAGACAAGGCCACGATGCCACATCGGCAGGCTAGAAGGTCCCACCTGGGCTGCTCTGGGTGAATTTGAAATTATTTCAGAACATATTGGCACCAGGGATCTAGTTCAGGAATTCTTGGCATTCAGAGTTTTCCCTACTCTAAAAGAGTGGGAAATGCCGAAGCTGGAGGGAGAGAAGAAGAAGGGGGAGCTTGTCCGGCTTCCTTATCACTTCAAGTTTAAGAAGTACTTTAAAAAACCCTGCAAAGAGTGGTTAGACACAGTTGAGGTGATGTGCAATGAAATCCTGGGGAATTACTCCAAAAAAGAGGATCAACTAATGACAGCGGCCTTCGGCGCCCGACCGAAGCGAAGGCTGAACCGAGTGCTTGATGCCCTGGGCTTCGAGTACCCAGACTATGAGCAGTTGAACAAGGGTGCCGAGGGCCACAAAAGAAAAAGAGTGGCCGAAACTCTGACCAAGGATGAAGAACGACCAGTAACAGAGAAGAAAATTCCCAAGAAAAGAAAAATATCAACTCCGAAGCGAAAAATATCCGAAGAAGAGGGGACCCCCACACCACCTTCTACCAGCGACGTGGAGGAAATTTTAAAGGTAATGACTGAACCCATGCCCACGAAGCTAAGTCCATTAGGGCTCCAACTGACGAAGCTTTTTCAAAAGGTGGACGAGCCGGATCAAACGAAGATAAGCAAACCCAAGCGGCAAAGAATTATTGCGGTAACTGAAGTTATCGACAAGACGCCGCCTAGGGCGTCAATTCAGAAAACACCAGCTGTCGAAGGCACCACAAACGTCGAAGTCGCACCTTCGGAGGTCGCGGCTGCCGAAGCCGCTACAGCCGAAGATGTAAACTTAGAAACTACCATTGAGGATATTGACAAAATCTTGCAAGACATGGCTGCAGAAGAAGCTGGCACTGCTGCCGAAAAAACCATGGCCACAGTGCCTGGGAAGGGGAAAGAAATAGCCGAGGACACTTCGGACGACGAAGCCTACACATTCCAAAATTTAATTGGGCAAAAACTGTCGAAGGCCGAAATGGAAGAACTTAAGGACTATGCCAAATCTTGCGGCTACAAACCAGGAGCTCTCCTATTTGGAGGTGTGGACGATGAAAAACTAGGCTGCATTCGAGACCAAACTGGAGCTAAGGTAATCGGTACTCTATCAAAGAGTATCGGTTTTCCGAAGCTAGAGACAGACATCAGCCGCTACCGACGACAACATATCGTCGGCAGCTTATTTTACTCCAATTTCAAGGTAACCAACTTTTCTCTGACGTCTGTCGTTTTTAATAATGGAAATATTCCTTAACAAAGGTTGTTTATTTGCAGAGCATGCTTCTGAGCAAAGCTCTGAGGATGCGACAAGACTTAGAGGACAAAAAACACGAAGCTATAATCGAAAATTTAGAGAGCAAGATAAAAGAACAATCAGCTATCATTGAAAAGAAAGACTTCGAGCTCCAATCAACCGAAGGCTTGTTGGCAGAGACTGAGGCTAAGATATCAGAATTGAATTCGAAGCTTATCAGTCAATCAAAATAATTCGATCAGGAGAAGCTAGAACTTAATTCGAAACTTGAAGCCGAAGTCCAAGCCAGCTCAGAGTTGAAGAAATCGTTAACAAGCCTTCAAGACAAATGCTTGAAGTTTAGCAATAATTGTATTGAACGATTAAAAAAGATATTTTACTCTGTTGGAGCCAGCAGCGGGAAGTTTAACCCCTCAGCGGAAAATTTACCACAGGCCTTCGATCATATTGAAGCTGAAATCGAAGAACTTGACGAAGTTATAGCCGGGCACGGCGACTTCTGTGCCTGGGTAGCTTCTCGGGGTACCGCTGCTGCATTCCTGAAGGTCGGCTGCGAGCATGGAAAAATTGTCAACAGGCCCAACTTCACCCTATCTCCATCAATCCTGGATGATATACCTGACCTCGCCCGAAGCATCTCAAATAGATTTATAAAAATGATATGGACAAAAGGCGGGCGGGAGAAGGCTGGAGACGAAGCCCGAAGTCATCTTGAACCAGTAAGAAATGATACTTCGTACTTACCTTTTCCTTTGCACTTGATTTTTACTCACGATTCCTTGATTTATGTAGGATGACGAAGGTGAAGATGATGCTTAAGTTATGTCGCCGAAGCTGTCGCCGAAGCTGAAGCTTAATGAAGATCAGTAGAAATGTACTATAGGAAAAACTCAGGATACTTTTGTAACAAGTTTTGTAAATACAATTGAACTGTTCTCAAGGAACTTTGTACATACCTTGTAGTATATTCTTACCCTTCTACTAGGGTGCTTTGATGTGAACGAAATCAGTATTTTGAGCCGAAAGCGAAAAAACACCTTCCCTTCTTTTCGTACACAACGAAGCATAGAATACCACTTCTCCCTTCTGCCGAAGCTTTTCTTTTACACAACGATTCATAAAAAGCCAATTCTCCCTTCTGCCGAAGCTTTTCTTTTACACAACGATTCATAAAAAGCCACTTCTCTTTTTTGCCGAAGCAACCACTTTGGTACATAAATGCTATGAATGAATGCTTATGTATGCAAATGCCATGATGTAATGTAATGTGCGAATGAATGTCCGAAGCGTATGTCCGAAGCCACACTCATCCATTATTTCCTTAGGAACAACCACACATCAGCTCTGCATTCCCTTAGGAACGACTTTGGAGCTTCTTCGCCTTTTACTTAGGCAGTATAAGCTCTGCATTCCCTTAGGAACGTCTTTGGAGCTTCTTCGCCTTTTACTTAGGCGGTATCAGCGTTGACTTTTCGCTGTAAGCTCTGCATCCCCTTAGGGACGTCTTTGGAGCTTCTTCGCCTTTTACTTTCGGCGGAATCAGAGCTCTGCATCCCCTTAGGGACGTCTTTGGAGCTTCTTCGCTTTTTTTTTCAGTTTCGGCACTCGATGGTGCGTTCTCAGCTTTTACATTTACATTCTTTGGGGGATTTTGCTCTTATAAAACTAAAAAGGAAATTACATATGATGGCCCCATTAAAAACCTTTCTCCCCCTTTAGAAAGGAAAAGGGTGCCATGAAAAAGAAAAAGAAAAACATAAAAAGTTACATCAAGTTATACATAATATCTTCGAAGCTCATCTGCATTCCAAGATCTTGGAATTTCGTTGCCATCCATGTCCTTTAATCTGTACGAACCAGGCCTCGACGAGGATGCTACTAAGAAAGGCCCTTCCCATTTCAATTGTAGCTTGCCCACTGTATCTGGGTTGGCCACTCTCCGAAGCACCAAGTGTCCCGGCTCAATATTTTTTAGCCGGACCTTTCTATCTCGCCATTTGACTGTTTCAGCCTGGTATTTATTGATATTCTCCACGGCTTGAAGCCTGATCCCTTCTAAGGCATCTTTCTCCACGAGGCAAGTATCTTCGGGACCTGATTCTGCCGAAGCTACCACTCTTATTGATCCAGCTTTGGCTTCTTCCGGGGTTATTGCTTCGTCACCAAATAACAACTTGAATGGGGTAAAGCCTGTAGACCTTGATGTTGTTGTATTGTGGCTCCACACCACTTTGGTCAACTGATCTGGCCACTTTCCCCTGGGTTGATTGAAGATTAACTTCATTATTCCTGTCATTATGGTGCCGTTGGCCCTTTCAACAAGCCCATTCGACTCCGGATGCCTGACTGATGCAAAATGGATCTTCGTGCCAATTTGATCACAGAAATTTCTGAAATCTTTGGAGTCGAACTGTGTTCCATTATCTACAGTGATGGCCTTCGGTACTCCGAAACGACAGACAATGTTCTGCCAGAAAAATTTTTGGACAGTGGCCGAAGTTATTGTGGCTAATGGCTTCGCCTCAATCCACTTGGAAAAATACTCCACAGCTACTATAACATATTTTAGATTCCCTTGAGCCGGTGGTAATGGACCCAGCAAGTCGAGGCCCCACCTTTGCAATGGCCAGACGGGCTGTATCAACTGTGTCAAAGACGAAGGTTGCTTCTGATCTCTCGCACATTTCTGACAACCTTCGCACTTTTGAACTAACTCCGCTGCATCTGAAGCTGCCTTCGGCCAATAAAATCCTTGGCGGAACACTTTTCCAAGTAATGGCCTGGATCCGATGTGGGATCCACACAGGCCTGCATGTATTTCTTTCATTAACTCTATACCTTCGGGTCTAGACAAACATTTGAGCAGCGGGGCACAAACTCCATGCTTGTATAACTCCCCTTCTATCATGACATACGGACGAGCTCTCGCCTCTATCCTTTTATTATAAGCTTCGTCATCTGATAGGAAGTTACCCTGAAGGTAAGAGATTATTTCAGTTCTCCAATCTTCGCTGTAAACAGGAGAAATGTTAAGGACTGCTCTTTCTAGTAGCTCCACTGAAGGTGCCTTTATTGTTTCGAAGAACACATCCGAAGGTAGCAGCAGACCCTGTGCTGCAGACTTTGCTAACAAATCAGCATGCTCATTTTGTCCTCGAGGGATATTCTTAACAGAAAATCCTTCGAAGGAAGCTTCGATCCTTCGGACCGTGTCTAGGTATTTTTCAAGCTTCGGGTCTTTAGCCTTGCAACTTTTGTCAATATGACCCGAAACAACCTGGGAATCAGTTTTAAGAATCGCCCTTCTGATCCCCATTGCCTTTAGTTTCCGAAGACCCAGGAGCAGGGCTTCGTACTCAGTTATATTATTTGTGCAGCTGAAGTCAAGTCTTGCTGCATAGCAAGTTTTAACCTTGGACGGTGAGACCAACACAGCAGCTGCACCTGCTCCGAAGGTTCCCCAAGAGCCATCACAAAACACTGTCCATACTTCGGCATCTTTATTCGCTTCTTCGTCCTGAGCCCCTGGCGTCCAGTCGGCAATGAAATCTGCCAATGCTTGAGACTGAATTGAGGATCTATGCACATAATCAATGTAGAATTCATTGAGCTCCGCAGCCCATTTTCCAATACGCCCAGTAGCTTCTCTATTTCTCATGATATCCTTCAACGGCTGCGAAGAAGGAACAATAATGTTGTATGCCTGAAAATAGTGCCGAAGCTTCCTGGATGCCATTAAAACGGCATACAATACCTTCTCCAGCTCTGTATAATTTTTCTTTGAGACACTAAGGACCTCAGATACAAAATATACTGGGACCTGCTTCTTGACTTGTCCATCAAACTTCTCCTGGACAAGTGCCGCACTTACTGCTGAGTGCGAAGCTGCCACATATAACAACAGAGGAGCCCCTGGCGTTGGTGGAGTTAATGTTGTGAGATCTATTAAGTATTGCTTCAGCTCTTCGAAGGCTTTTTGTTGACTTGGGCCCCATTGAAAGACTTCAGCTGACTTCAGCACCTCGAAGAATGGTAAGTTTCTTTCTGCTGATCTGGATACAAATCTGTTGAGAGATGCCAGCCTTCCTGTCAATCTTTGGGCCCCCTTTCTTGTGGTTGGTGGCTCCATTCGAAGTATAGCTTCGATTTTATTTGGGTTAGCTTCGATTCCCTTTGTTGAAACCAAGCATCCAAGAAATTTACCCTTCTTCACTCCGAAGACACATTTTTCTGGATTCAGCTTCAGACCAGCTTGTCTGAAGCTGGCGAAGGTCTCCTGCAGATCAGCAATATGATTTTCTTGCTTCGTGCTTTTTACAATGATGTCATCGACATAAGTCAGCACATTTCTGCCTATCTGAGATTGGAGAACCTTCGCAGTCATTCTGCTGAAACTCCCTCCAGCATTCTTGAGCCCCTCAGGCATCCGAAGATAGCAATATGTACCACTTGGGGTTATGAAGCTAGTCTTCGGCTCATCTTCCTTCTTCATCCAGATTTGATGATAGCCTGAGTAGCAGTCCAGGAGACTCATGAGCTCCGAAGAAGCTGCTGCATCAACTAAAGAGTCTATCCTTGGCAGCGGGAATTCATCCTTCGGACAAGCCTTGTTGAGATCTGTGAAATCAATACACATTCTCCACTTGCCATTGGCCTTCTTCACCATAACAGTGTTAGCTAGCCACTCTGGATACTTCACTTCTCTGATAACTCCTGCACTGAGGAGTCTTTTTACTTCATTGCAAGCCCCTTCGGCCTTGTCATCAGACATTTTCCGAAGCCTCTGCTTTCGGGGTCTGAAGGATGGGTCAACATTGAGCGAATGTTCAATAACATCCCGATTTACTCCACAGAGATCATTAGCTGACCATGCAAAGACATCTTTGTTGTTGAATAAAAACCTTATCAAGGTTTTTTCCTGGTCTTCAGATAATTGCGAGCCCAACAACACCTTCTGCTCTGCTATGTCTTCACACAATAACATGGGCTTCGGCTGATCCGCTGAAGCTGCCTTCTCCCTCCTGAATTTGTACTGTTCACAAGCTTCAGCTCCATCTATGTTATGGATTGCCTTGGAGTCAGTCCAGCTTCCCTCGGCCCTTCTAGCAGCTTCCTGGCTTCCATGAATAGCGATAGGCCCTTGATCCGAAGGTATCTTCATGCAGAGATAAGCTGGGTGAAGAATTGCTTCGAAGGCATTAAGAGTACCACGACCAATGATAGCATTGTAAGGATACTCCATGTCAACAATATCAAACACAATTTGCTCCGTCCTTGTGTTGTTAACAAATCCGAAGGTTACCGGCATGGTAATCTTTCCAAGTGCTACAATCTGCCGCCCTCCGAAGCCACAAAGAGGGTGCGTAGCATCATGAATCTTGTCTTCGGGCTCTTGCATTTGTCTGAAGGCTTTAGCAAATATAATGTCAGCTGCACTGCCTGTATCAACTAGGACATTGTGGACCAGAAATCCTTTGATCACGCAAGAAATAACCATGGCATCATTGTGAGGATAATCCTTAAGCTGAAGGTCTTCCTGAGAGAAAGTAATTGGAATGTGGGACCATTTTGACTTGATGAAGGGTCCCTGCACTCCAACATGCTGCACCCTTCTCTGAGCCTCCTTCTTCTGCTTCTTGTTAGCCGGCTCTGAGCAAGAACCGCCTGTTATCGGGAGCACCAGCTTCGAAGCCGAAGCAGCTCCAGCTTGATTGTTGAACGAAGCCATCAGCTCAGAAAAGTGGTAGTGAGTTCACCGGAGGTGGGCGCCAATGTTGGGGGCTTGTTCTCAAATGCTTCGAGTTAAGAACAAGGCAACACAGAAAATGTTAAATGTTAAAGTCCTTCGTCCTCCACCACCTTATATCCTTTCGGGATATAAAGAATTTCGGACGAAGGTTACGAAGGGCGTACCTTCGTAAACACAATAACGAGGGACGAAGTACTCATATAAATCATGAGATATAAAATAAACATTTAAATGTTATCATAGAATCATTTCCATCTTTACTAACACGAACGAATATAAATGATTTCAAATTACAAATGTACCTTCGGTCCTGAGGAAGGCGAAAATACAAGTGCGATGCGAAGGCAAATGACAGGTTCGCGTGAACAGTACAGAGGTACTGTTCATCTATTTATAGGCACAGGTCGCAGCCTGTGACAAATTACAATTATGCCCCTTACAAAAGTTTACAACATTGACTCAGACCTCTATAGATAAAAAGGTCATTCTATCTCTATGTCGGTTTGTAACGCCGAAGCTCCATGAAAAGGAACCTTCGGCCATCTCTTGGAGACGACTTCAGCCGAAGCTGCTTCTTCGTGTGAGACCTTCGGCGCACCGAAGCACGACCCCAACAGATATGTTGCATGCTAAGGTTGTAGAATTAAAATCTTGCAAACCCTCTACATCTACCGTTGAGCACACTTCTATTTGTACTAGATGTAGAGATGTTGATATCAATGCTATTCATGATCACATGGCTTTAATTAAACAACAAAATGATCATATAGCAATGTTAGATGCTAAAATTGCCGAGCATAACTTAGAAAATGAAAAGTTTAAATTTGCTAGAAGTATGCTCTATAATGGGAGACGCCCTGGCATCAAGGATGGCATTGGTTTCCAAAGGGGAGACAATGTCAAACTTAATGCCCCTCCTAAAAACTTGTCTAACTTTGTTAAGGGCAAGGCTCCCATGCCTCAGGATAACGAGGGTTACATTTTGTATCCTGCCGGTTATCCCGAGAGCAAAATTAAGAAAATTCATTCTAGGAAGTCTCACTCTGGCCCTAACCATGCTTTTATGTATAAGGGTGAGACATCTAGCTCTAGGCAACCAACCCGTGCTAAGTTGCCTAGAATGAAAACTCCTATTGCATCAAATGATCATAGCATTTCATTTAAGACTTTTGATGCATCTTATGTTTTGACTAACAAATCCGGCAAAGTAGTTGCCAAGTTTGTTGGGGGCAAACACAAGGGCTCCAAGACTTGTGTTTGGGTACCCAAAGTTCTTGTTTCTAATGCCAAAGGACCCAAGACCGTTTGGGTACCTAAAGTCAAGAACTAAAATTGTTTTGTAGGTTTATGCATCCGGGGGCTCAAGTTGGATACTCGACAGTGGGTGCACAAACCACATGACAGGGGAGAAGAAGATGTTCTCCTCATATGAGAAAAACCAAGATCCCCAACGAGCTATCACATTCGGGGATGGAAACCAAGGTTTGGTCAAAGGATTGGGTAAAATTGCTATATCACCTGACCATACTATTTCCAATGTTTTTCTTGTAGATTCTTTAGATTACAATTTGCTTTCCGTATCCCAATTATGTCAAATGGGCTACAACTGTCTATTTACTGATGTAGGTGTTACTGTCTTTAGAAGAAGTGATGATTTAATAGCATTTAAGGGAGTGTTAGAGGGTCTGCTATACTTGGAGATTTTGATAGAGCTGAACTCGACACTTGCTTAATTGCTAAGACTAACTTGGGTTGGCTCTGGCACCGCCGACTAGCCCATGTTGGAATGAAGAATCTTCATAAGCTTCTAAAGGGAGAACACATTTTAGGACTAACAAATGTTCATTTTGAGAAAGACAGGATTTGTAGCGCATGCCAAGCCGGGAAGCAAGTTGGCACTCATCATCCACACAAGAACATCATGACTAGTGACAGGCCACTGGAGCTCCTACACATGGACCTATTCGGCCCGATCGCTTACATAAGCATCGGCGGGAGTAAGTACTGTCTAGTTATTGTGGATGATTATTCTCGCTTCACTTGGGTGTTCTTTTTGCAGGAAAAATCTCATACCCAAGAGACCTTAAAGGGATTCTTGAGACGGGCTCAAAATGAGTTCGGCTTAAGGATCAAGAAAATTAGAAGCGACAACGGGACGGAGTTCAAAAACTCTCAAATTGAAGGCTTCCTTGAGGAGGAGGGCATCAAGCATGAGTTCTCTTCTCCCTACACCCCACAACAAAATGGTGTAGTGGAGAGGAAGAATCGAACTCTATTGGACATGGCAAGAACCATGCTTGATGAGTACAAGACACCGGATCGGTTTTGGGCTGAGGCGGTCAACACCGCCTGCTACGCCATCAACCGGTTATATCTACACCGAATCCTCAAGAAGACATCCTATGAACTCATCACCGGTAAAAAGCCCAATATTTCATATTTTAGAGTTTTTGGTAGCAAATGCTTTATTCTTGTTAAAAGAGGTAGAAAATCTAAATTTGCTCCTAAAACTGTAGAAGGCTTTTTACTAGGATATGATTCAAACACAAGGGCATATAGAGTCTTTAACAAGTCCTCAGGACTTGTTGAAGTTTCTTGTGACGTTGTGTTTGATGAGACTAACGGCTCTCAAGTAGAGCAAGTTGATCTTGATGAGATAGGTGAAGAACAGGCTCCGTGCATCGCGCTAAGGAACATGTCCATTGGGGATGTGTGTCCTAAGGAATCCGAAGAGCCTCCAAGTGCACAAGATCAACCTTCCTCCTCCACGCAAGCATCTCCACCAACTCAAGATGAGGATGAGGCTCAAGTTGATGAAGGAGAAGATCAAAGAGATGAGCCACCTCAAGATGACGGCAATGATCAAGGGGGAGATGCAAATGATCAAGACAAGGAGGATGAACAACCAAGGCCGCCACACCCAAGAGTCCACCAAGCAATCCAACGAGATCACCCCGTCGACACCATCCTCGGCGACATTCATAAGGGGGTAACCACTCGATCTCGTGTTGCACATTTTTGTGAGCATTACTCTTTTGTTTCCTCTATTGAGCCACACAGGGTAGAGGAAGCACTACAAGATTCAGATTGGGTGATGGCGATGCAAGAAGAGCTCAACAATTTCACGAGGAACGAGGTATGGCATTTGGTTCCACGTCCTAACCAAAATGTTGTAGGAACCAAGTGGGTTTTCCGCAACAAGCAAGACGAGCATGGTGTGGTGACAAGGAACAAAGCTCGACTCGTGGCCAAGCGGTATTCATAAGTCGAAGGTTTGGATTTTGGTGAAACCTATGCACCCGTAGCTAGGCTTGAGTCAATTCGTATATTATTGGCCTATGCTACTTACCATGGCTTCAAGCTCTACCAAATGAACGTGAAGAGTGCCTTCCTCAATGGACCAATCAAGGAGGAGGTCTATGTTGAGCAACCTCCCGGCTTTGAAGATAGTGAGTACACTAACCATGTTTATAGGCTCTCTAAGGCGCTTTATGGGCTCAAGCAAGCCCCAAGAGCGTGGTATGAATGCCTTAGAGATTTCCTTATTGCAAATGGCTTCAAAGTCGGCAAGGCCGATCCTACTTTATTCACTAAAACTCTTGACAATGATTTGTTTGTATGCCAAATTTATGTTGATGATATCATATTTGGGTCTACTAACGAATCTACATGTGAAGAATTTAGTAGGATCATGACACAGAAATTCGAGATGTCGATGATGGGGGAGTTGAAGTATTTTCTAGGATTCCAAGTCAAGCAACTCCAAGAGGGCACCTTTATTAGCCAAACGAAGTACACTCAAGACATCCTAACCAAGTTTGGAATGAAGGATGCCAAGCCCATCAAGACACCCATGGGAACAAATGGGCATCTCGACCTCGACACGGGAGGTAAGTCCGTGGATCAAAAGGTATACCGGTCGATGATTGGTTCATTGCTTTATTTATGTGCATCTCGACCGGACATTATGCTTTCCGTTTGCATGTGTGCAAGATTCCAAGCCGACCCTAAGGAATCACACCTTACGGCCGTAAAACGAATCTTGAGATATTTGGCTTATACACCTAAGTTTGGGCTTTGGTACCCTCGGGGATCCACATTTGATTTGATTGGTTATTCGGATGCCGATTGGGCGGGGTGTAAGATTAATAGGAAGAGCACATCGGGGACTTGCCAGTTCTTGGGAAGATCCTTGGTGTCTTGGGCTTCAAAGAAGCAAAATTCGGTCGCTCTTTCTACCGCCGAAGCCGAGTATATTGCCGTAGGCCACTGTTGCGCGCAATTGCTTTGGATGAGGCAAACCCTGCGGGACTATGGTTACAAATTAACCAAAGTTCCTCTTCTATGTGATAATGAGAGTGCAATCCGCATGGCGGATAATCCCGTTGAGCATAGCCGCACTAAACACATAGCCATTCGGTATCATTTTCTTCGGGATCACCAACAAAAGGGGGATATCGAGATTTCATATATTAATACCAAAGATCAATTAGCCGATATCTTTACGAAGCCTCTTGATGAACAAACTTTTACCAAACTTAGGCATGAGCTCAATATTCTTGATTCTAGGAACTTTTTTTGCTAAACTTGCACACATAGCTCATAAGTATACCTTTGATCATGTCTCTTTTATATATGCTATGACTAATGTGTTTTCAAGTGTATTTCAAACCAAGTCATAGGTATATTGAAAGGGAATTGGAGTCTTCGGCGAAGAAAAAGGCTTCCACTCCACTCTACTACTCATCCTTCGCCGTCGCTCCGCATCACTCTCCGTCCTTGGTATAATCTTCACTCATATGTTTTATTTGCCAAAGGGGAGAAAGTAGTTAGGAAAGGGCCTATATTTCATTCCAAGTATCCGTTTTTGGCGATTCATGCCAAAGGGGGAGAAAGTATTGGCCCAAAGCAAAAGGACCGCACCACCACCCTAATTTTTAAAATTAATGATTTTCAATTGGTAGATTTCAAATTGATATCTCTTTGTGTTCTAAAGGGGGAGCAAATAGTATTTTCAAAACTTGATATCTTAAAACCCTCTTGAACACTAAGAGGAGAATTTATTTGAGGGGGAGTTTTGTTTAGTCAAAGGAAAAGCATTTGAAACAAAGGGAGAAACTTTCAATCTTGAAAATGCTTCGCAAAAATCTTACTCATTTACCTTTGACTATCTTGCAAAAAGTCTTCGAAAAGAATTTACAAAAGAATTTGCAAAACAAAACATGTGGTGCAAATGTGGTCCAATATGTTAAAAACAAAGAAACAATCCATACACATCATGTAAGTATTTATATTGGCTCAATTCCAAGCAACCTTTGCACTTACATTATGCAAACTAGTTCAAATTATGCACTTTTATATTTGCTTTGGTTTGTGTTGGCATCAATCACCAAAAAGGGGGAGATTGAAAGGGAATTAGGCTTACACCTAGTTCCTAAATAATTTTGGTGGTTGAATTGCCCAACACAAATATTTGGACTAACTAGTTTGTTCTAGTGTATAAGTTATACAGGTGCCAAAGGATCACACTTAGCCAATAAAAAGACCAAGTATTGGGTTCAAACAAAGGAGCAAGGGACAACCGAAGGCACCTCTAGTCTGGCGCACCGGACTGTCCGGTGTGCCACCGGACATGTCCGGTGCACCAGAGGACTCCAACTCCAAACTCGTCACCTTCGGGAAATTCCAGAGGCAACTCCGCTATAATTCACCGGACTGTCCGGTGTACACCGGACATGTCCGGTGCTCCAAGGAAGAGCGGCCTCCGGAACTCGCCAGCCTCGGGAATTCATTCCAGCTGCTCCGCTAAAATTCACCGGACTGTCCGGTGTACACCGGATTGTCCGGTGTAACAGCGGGGCAACGGCTATTTCGGCGCCAACGGCTACCTGCGACGCATTAAATGCGCGCGCTGCGCGTGCAGAGGTCAGGCACGCCCATACTGGCGCACCGGACAATCTACAGTGCATGTCCGGTGCGCCACAGGACATCCAGGCGGGCCCAGAAGTCAGAGCTCCAACGGTCGGAACCCAACGGCTTTGGTGACGTGGTTGTTGCACCGGACATGTCCGGTGTGCACCGGACTGTCCGGTGCGCCATCGAACAGACAGCCTCACCAAACGGCTAGTTTGGTGGTTGGGGCTATAAATACCCCCAACCACCCCACATTCAAGTCATCCAAGTTTTCCACTTCCCAACTACTTACAATAGCTCTAGCATTCAATTCTAGACACACCAAAGAGATCAAATCCTCTCCAAATTCCACACAACGCCCTAGTGATTAGAGAGAGAGATTTGCTTGTGTTCTTTCGAGCTCTTGCGCTTGGATTGCTTTCTTCTTTCTTGATTCTTTTATTGCGATCAAACTCACTTGTAATTGAGGCAAGAGACACCAAACTTGTGGTGGTCCTTGTGGGAACTTCGTGTTCTAAGTGATTGAAAAGAGAAAGCTCACTCGGTCCGAGGGACCGTTTGAGAGAGAGTAAGGGTTGAAAGAGACCCGGCCTTTGTAGCCTCCTCAACGGGGAGTAGGTTTGCGAGAACCGAACCTCGGTAAAACAAATACGCGTGTCACACTTCTTATTCGCTTGCGATTTGTTTTGCACCCTCTCTCGCGGACTCTATTATATTTCTAACGCTAACCCGACTTGTAGTTGTGATTATTTTTGAGAATTTCAGTTTCGCCCTATTCACCCCCCTCTAGGCGACTTTCAATAGTTTCGGCAACCCTGCCATAGTTGGGGGACTCAGTAGCTTTGACTGTTCTTCTGCCATTTTCTTTGGTCCCGGCTCTTTTACTGGATCGGCACTAACTTCAGCTGGCGTAGCAGGAACTATTTCCATAGCTAAGGGGATAACTTCAGCACTTTCAACAAGGATCCTTAGTCCAAACACCGACAGGTCACACGCAAGACACGCGGGACGTTGTGCGACGAGGCGAGGCAAAACAAGGTGGAGTTGACAAAGGGTAGATAGGGGTAGCAGACGCGAGCAGCATGTCGTTAACGAGGAGAGGTGATTTGGTGATCTCGCGAAAAGGTCGAGATCTAGAACGGGTTCGACGAGAGTAAGATATATAAATATATTATCAGGTTCTCGGAATATTGCACATTTTGCAAATATTGATTTTTAGGGATTAAAATAGTTTTAGAAAAATCGAAATTCATATTTAACATTTGAAAAAAATGTTCCAAAGGTTCCAAAAGCTTCAGGAAATATACTCGAGATAAATCGACATGTTTTGAAAACTTTTTACACCGATAAACACTATGCAACGACATTAAAGCAACAATCAAAGGCCCTCTAAGGTTTTATTTTACTATATATATATATAAACTCTCCATTATTTAGGGAAAAGAATATGAAAGAAAAGAAAAGAGAGGGTAACACCTAAATTTTGAGTATAGAGGAAATAAATTTTTATACCAAAATTCAGGATGTTACACTATGACACTGGATTTAGGTGGTGGTGACGACGATTGAGAGAAAGGGATGGTGGGTGTAGACCGTGTAACACCCCATCCACTTCTAGACCGGCTGTACTTACTCCAGCAGCGCTTTAGAATCAAAGATCGTCCCTACTGACCAACACGAGTAATTTGTATGCACTTTATTCTTACTCGTGCACACCAGAGAAAACTTTCCGGTCAATCACATATCCCAAGATTTCTCTACGCTAAGCATACTTAATCTGAAAGTTCTTTCGAGACAAATTTTTGAAAAAGAAGATGTACTTTGTTGGTATGAATATTCTATCAATTACCAATGGCAATACATGTAATTTCGACTAAATATCCATAAGCAGTGAGTTTTTTACTAAAAATAATCTAAAATAAACATCTCAAAGCTTGTGAAATAATGGTGGTTTAGCCTTCGGATTATATAATCCAAGCAAATAACCGAATTGTTTGTTTTAGATTATTTAACTGAAATAAACATGCACATATAGGGATGTAAATGGTACTGATATCATCTATTCATATTCAAATTTGATTTGTCTAAATCCGTATCTGAGTTCGGGTACTTAGTATCTGATCCGTATCCAATCTTTATCCGTATCTGTATACTCAAAGTTGGTTATTCAAGATGTTGATATCCATTCAAATCTTATGCGACAAAACTTGGTAATATTCGTATCCAATCCAAATCAGAAGAGAAAATATGAAAACAAATATGGAAAAAGTAATATTCGTCCGATCCAATTACAACCTATGCAATTGCACTCCTACAACGTGATTAGGGCTGGATATCGAGTTAGCTCGGCTCGTCTCGTTAAGCTAACGAGCTGGCTGAGCTTATTTACGAGCTCGATCTGGTTTGTTTGGCTCGCGAGCCAAAGCAGAAAAATCAATATGTATATAATAATCAATTTTAGTTAATTTCAAAATAATTTAACAATATAAAATAATAATTGTACCTATAGTTTCACAGACCATATCAATGTAACACCAAATTAACACAACTCATCACTCCTTAACTCACAATTCACACGTATGTTCATCAGCTTAACCCATGGTTATATTTGCATAGACCAATTTAACACATAGACATAGTTCATCAATCAATAGTTTAACTCATAACCATAGACAACATACATACATATAACATGTCATCAATTATTTCGTAAATGGTATGCATATAGTTTCGTTTTGCTGAAATATGGTATCTCGTTTAACTCACGAGCTGGCTCGTTAATGAACCGAGCTAGGATGTCAGCTCAACTGGTGAAAAAATTAAAATGAGCCGATCGAAGCCGAGTCGAGCTTACGAGTATTTCGTCCAGCCCTAACTGTGACCACTCATTTCCGTGGGAACGTGTAGATGCTTCGGATGTGGACTCTAAGATTGAGGTGGCATCACAACACCAATAGTCGACAGATTATTCCTCTGGACTTGAGGTATGAGGGCACGTACAATAGTGTTTAATATAGAGCTTTTGACGTGTCTAAAGGGAGTATTAAAAAAAATAAAAATAAATCGTGGAGTCGTCTCACCGTAAAGAGACGTCTGTGGCTTAAACCAAGTAGTAACAGACGTCTTATAATATAAAATTTAATTTAAAAATAAATAAAATTAAAGTTCAATCCTAATCCAATTCAATTAAATCTGATATAATTCTTAAATCTTATAACGTAAAATTTAGAGTTCACTGCTTAGGCTGTCTCCAGCAACGACCTATATAAGATCCACATATATAAGATCCGGTACCCTAAATTTAGCGTTTTTGAGTGTACGCAATCCCTCCAGCAAGAGTCTGTAACATGTCCGATAAAATAGCGGACCCTTGCAGTAGTTGGTAAATATGGAGGATCCCTATATATCCGCTATCCACACTTCTGTCTCTCTCTACTGCTGTGGCGCGAAGGAAGACAAACAACGTCATGACGCGGAAGTCAACAGAGAAGCATCGTAGGAAGAGAAAAAAAAGCTATTGGGCTACTACATGAACACGATGTCAAGTGCAACTCTACAATATATTTTTAATTTCAAAATAAATTCCTAAATTTTTATAACTTCAATAAATTCCTAAATTTTTATTATGTTAGTCACGGTTTATATCGAAAAATAGTATTTATAAATTAATTAAATATACTATGTTCCGCATGATTGTTTTCTGTTTGCGTGTAATGCAAACAAAACAAATAAAAACTAAATAAATGGAGAAAAAGAAGTCTGTTATTACTGTAGATTTAGATGATCGAATTTATGGTATATTGTTGTGGACTGAGAAGATATAAAGGACATAATCTTTTAGAGTATACTGTAAAGAATAGAGAATATTTCTTTAAGGAATGAAATTTAGAGGACTTTGTTGGACAGCCTTAGAGCATCTACAATAGTTATGTAAATTTAGCACCCTAAATTATAGATTTGAGAAGTTGCTAAAACACTTTAAAGAGTAGAAAATTGTATGTGCTCCAACATTTCCCTATTTATTGGTTGCTAATTTTAAAAGTTGTCTATATCAACATAAAATAAGCGAGCATGCGTTCTATTTTTAATTGAGCCAACGGTAGAAATCAATATCAATAACCTTCTCTGATGTCTTGAGAGGTCGAAATTATCGATGGAAAGACTAGACAGTCACGGTGATGGCGTGAAGACATCATAGGATGTGCTCTTACGACGCTTCGACATAAGAGGTTGTCTAGCAGTGGCGGCATCAAGACATCTAGGCGCCGCAAATGGATTTGTGATCAACAGGACAGTGGGACAACGCAAAACAATGGCGAAAGTGTGATTTTCACTATAGATTTAGTACCAACGTTGATTTAGGGAGTCTCAATAAGGTTAGTAAATGTAGAGATGAAATTGGTATTTGTAGGGAGTTTGTAAATTTATAAAACTGATTTACATAACTGTTGGAGAAGAATTTTTCTTAAAAATATGTTAAATTTATATTTAGAGACGTCATTCCGTGTTCTGTCTTTCTCATTCCCAGCTCATTCCCATTCACGTGCATCCCACAAAGCTCATTCCTATTTCCACGTGCATCCCACGCCTAGCTAAAATTAAATTAAAAAAATACAAATGTGACCACCCCAATGAGATTCAAACCCACGACCCCTCAAGCAAATGTGCTCGTAGCTACCACTACACAACATGTGTGTTTATATCAATATCTGTTACAGTAAAAATATCTACTACATCTCTCCCAAAGCCCACCTGCTACCCTTACATAATGCGTAATAGTAGATAATTATCAACGAGATTCCTGAATTATATTTTTTTGGATGGAGGGAGTAGTATTTAAAGAATAGCCTTGCATGCAACTTCTTTTGTTTAAGTAATGTTTTCAACTTAAATTCCTTTTTTATATGTATGACATTTATTCTCCGTAATATTTTTTAATGGATCAGACTTATGAGTCATTTTCATAAACCAACACCAAAGATGAATCTATGCTTCTTACTTGAAAACCTCGAACAAACACCACTGGCAGGAGGCGCTCGCGTTGGCGTCGCTCATCGACGACGAGAAAAAGCTTGGCTACTACCAGTTCGACCTCTGGAAGCAGTCCTATGTGCAGGGGCGGAGCCAAGAGGTGGCCAGCAGGGGCCATGGCCCCGCCCAAGGCTGCGACACACACACAGATATATATACTCTAAATTTTGTATAGTCTAAATATATATAATTTAGATTTTATGCAGCATAATTAATCAAAGTTATAATATAGTGGTTGCTAATATATGATCCATAACTCTGTTGTAGTATGTCAACCAAAGTTTAAAAGAAACATAATATAAGATAAAATACTCGTTAAATGACCAATCGATGATATGAGACGTCAAAGCTAATTCACTTGCAGATGTTGATATCTAAACCTCACCCCTTTATGATCTATTTTATCATCTGGCTGGGCAGCTATCGATTGCCGCCGACCATTTGACTTGCCTCTTCCATAACCCCACAACAAATATCTAGAGAAGGTGATCACGCGAAACAACAGAATGAGCGCCAACAGTCCAAGAACATCAATCACCAAAACCACATGTCGCAACCGGGACATCCGCATAGACTACAAAACTAGATCCAAATATGGTTAACTTTATTATTTTGGTATTGTTACCGTGACAACTTAAGTTCAATATATTAATTAGCTAGAAAATGGATTAATAGACTCAGATAATTTATAAAGAACTAGAATTCTTATTCCATATCGAGTGCTTAAGATTAATAATATCATACAATATTTTTTTCACCATATAGTATTGATGAATTGGTCGACCCTCCTTATATTGTAATCCTGACTCCGCCCCTGCCTATGTGGCCGCATGCGCCGCTGTGTTCGGCAAGCTCCAGCGCAGCCGCCGCTTAGACGCGGTCCAGAGCGGCTGCATCGCGCTGTCCATCTTCAAACAGGGGGGCCTCATGGTCGTCACCAACGCCGGCGACTCTCGAGTTGTTCTAGGCACCACATCCGACGACGACGCCGTCATTGCCGTCCAGCTCATCATCCACCTGAAGCTCAACATGCCACGTAAGTCGCTACTGACCGACCATGAATTCTTGTGTGCTGGGACGACGGTCGTTGCTGACGTTGAGTGTCCTCGAACAAGATGTATGTAGAGGAGTAGCACATCCGGTGGTGCAACGGCTAGGTGTACTACCTCGCTGATGAGCCCGGGGTGCACTTCGTTTGGCAGCCCAGCCAAGAGTCATTGGTACTCGCCATGTCGTGCGCGTTCGACGACTACTATATCAAGGACTGTGGCGTCAGAGGTGACGCAGAGGAGGACCGACAGCAATGACCACTCGCCATTGTCGGGGTAGCTTTTGTGCCGATCTGCCTTTAATTCTCTTCGCAAACACATACACTTGCCTTTTTTGTTTAAGCAAGCGTGTATAGTGGTGCGTACCTGATGACTGACAATGTACAAGGGAACTTGTACCAGCAGGTGTGGCACGTGCTCTTCGATGATGAGACTATGCAAATCGTGGCATATATCGAAGTCTGTATAATACTGATTGTTGCAATGTAGTAGTGAAACCGCTAAATTAAAATAACAAAATTTATGTATGACCAAAATTACAATTGGATTATGAAATATTTCCTTATAACAATATAAGATATATTTTATACATAAGTTATCATGTTATTATATGTTCCCGTTGTAACACACGAGCAATCGGCTAGTAGTTAATGGAGATGCTCTTAGACCCGGCGAGCCGCAGCAGCCGCAAGTCGGCAACAACAAAACGATCAAACCGCCTTTATCGCCCGCCCCCAGGCAGACACATCGCTGGCTTGATTGGATTTACACATCGCCAGCTGTTGATCCCATCTGACCCCAGGGCCCCGCTAGTCAGCCCCACCGCCACGTGACCTATTAAATGCTCATCCACACACAAGCGGCCCCTCCGGTGGCTTCTCATTCATTGTTGATTGATTGATCCTCCCCGCCTCACTCCTTTGTCTCCTCGCCTCGTGCTCGTTCGCTCCCCTCGCCCTGGCGAGGAGGACAGCAGAAACCCTAGCGGCTCAGGTTGGGCGGGGGTTAGATGCTCCAAGGTTCGAGAGGGAAGGGTAGGTTAGTGGTGCGCCATCGACTATGGGCTGCGTCTTCGGCCGGGCGGCTGCGTCGTCCTCTGCAGCGCCGAAGAAGAAGTGGGGCAAGGGGAGGTCGTCCCCGCAGCCCGAAGCGGGGTCGCCCTCCGCAGTCGCCGCCGCCGACGGGGACGGGAGGACGCGGCGGCGGCTCGGGGGCCGCAGGGCGTCGGGGCCCAGGCAGGGTTGCGTCCCCGCGGCTGCCGCGGCGGAGCAGCTCGCCGCCGGTTGGCCACCGTGGCTCGTCGCAGTCGCCGGGGAGGCCCTCCGTGGCTGGGCGCCGCGCCGCGCCGACACGTTCGAGAAGCTTAATAAGGTAGGCGAAAACCTCTCCCCTGAAATCTGGTCGTGGTACGGAAGTACCGTACTGATTCGCCATTCCCTTGTTGTGTTGGCTTTGTCCGGCGATTCACTCTTAGATAGGATCGGGCACGTACAGCAACGTGTACCGGGCGAGGGACACCGTCTCTGGCCGGATCGTCGCTCTTAAAAAGGTCCGCTTCGATAACCTCGAGCCAGAAAGCGTCAAGTTTATGGCCCGGGAAATACTGATCCTAAGGAGACTCGACCACCCCAACATCATCAAATTAGAGGGCTTGGTCACCTCCAGGATGTCATGCAGCCTTTACCTTGTCTTCGAGTACATGGAGCATGATCTTGCTGGTCTTGCGGCAAGTTGTGATGTCAAGTTCACGTTGCCTCAGGTGTGTGAAACTGGATTGTTGTTTCAGATACGGTCGATTACATGGTGGAATAATGTGGGTTTGATGTCACTATGTTATCTTGCAGATAAAATGTTACATACAGCAGCTGTTGTCAGGGCTTGAGCATTGTCATGACAATAATGTATTGCACCGAGATATCAAGGGGTCAAACTTGTTGTTGGATAATAATGGGATTCTTAAGATTGCGGATTTTGGGCTGGCAACATTCTTTGATCCACGACATAAACGACCAATGACGAGCCGAGTGGTCACGCTATGGTACCGTCCACCAGAATTGTTACTTGGTGCCACTGATTATGGTGTAGGTGTTGATTTGTGGAGTGCTGGATGCATTCTTGCAGAGCTCCTGTATGGAAAGCCCATAATGCCTGGGCGCACTGAGGTGAGTCTTGAACATGGGATTGCTCTGTACTCTACCATATTAATTTTTCAGTAATCCTTGGGGCTATGCTGTTAATATCAGAACTATGGTTAAATCTTCCCTTCTCACTTCCCACTGTTCCCAATATAAAGAATTATGTGGTAGTGGCTGAAAATGTTGACTTTTCACTCAGATATCCTTGTGAGGACAGCGTTATCTCTACGCTGTTTGGTGGTTTTTTTTTTATGTTGGCAAGTATTTGTTTGTAAACATGTCATTGTCATTATGGGAAGACATGGATGACCTTTTGCACTTATTGTATGTGTGGTTTCTCTATTGTGGACTCCCATGGGGTGTTGCCTTTAGTGGGAACTTCTGTTGACAAACATGCTTCTGACTTTTCTGCTGTAAACCTTTTGATGCAATTGTATCCATTACTGGAAATTTCCAAACAGATTTGTTGTTTCTAAGTATTGTGCTCACATATCTGGTACTGGTGGACTGGCATACATAACAATAAGGTTGAATTCAACATAAATGTTTAATTCTTAATTAACTTTTACAGATTCAATGCTTAGCTCCCCTGTGGTAATTATTATGCTTTTTATCATTTGACAACCTCTTTCAGTAGTCACCAAAATTTCCAATATGGCCTGTAGTTGCAATTTATTTTCACATTTATTAACGAAAACCTGTTGTATTGGACAAACCATTGTTGTCTAGGACTCTTGTTCTTTTAGGAAAGTTATTAGAAACTAGTTTCCATCAATACATTGTATGTCAGCAGCATCCAAAAACACTAGACATAAAACAATAATCTTCTTCGATTTGGTTTATTTATAACGATACTTAGGGTATTAGTGTAATCTCCTAGTCTAGGATTTCCCTCTTGTGTCTTATGTACTCTATACATAATCCTCATCGGGCCTCAATACAACCATCCAATTGAGTCTCTGGTATCAAAACTCTAGTTCTGAGATCCTACACTACTCTCTTCTGTTGCGCCCATCCTAGGAAAATCTATCTCGCTCCTCCTAGGGGTAGCATTCTAGACTTTCATTAGTTCGTTTTCTGGATGAATCTTTAGTGCCATTACCGCAGTTGAGAGTCTGCCCATGACCCCTTCAGCCAATCTATGCCATCTTGCATCAGCCACTCATCCAAGTCTTTCATTGTTGTGACCGTCGCAAGGTTCATCATCTGCCATCTTTGTTGGCGAGGTTGTGCGTGCAGGATCTTCATCTACGTGGGGCGCCATGAGTCCTCATCCATGCTGTTATGTGGCCCTACGTCCTCTCATCGAGTGAGCGCCTATGTGGCTTTTCTTGTCCATGCGTTTCTCGTCTTGGTATCTTCTGTGGTCGCTGTCTTCGTACGTCCATCTTCAAGCATGACGAGATTCCTTATCCTTTTTCTGCCCATCTGTGGATCCATTGCATAAGTCGCCTTAGTCGGTTGTCACGTCCTAGAGTTTGCCCATCATGGACCCTTTGCGACACGACTTGTACACATGGCTTGCCCACTTGTCTCTGCGCCATCCGTGCTTCCCTCCGTCTGCGAGCTTGTTGGCTATCTTGGAGGGGGGCAACCACGCGATGGAGCAACGGACGCACAACAGGGCGGCGGGAGAGGAGCGTGACGGTACTGGAGAAGGGGGCAATGGAGCAAGGGCGGCGACGCTGAGCAGGCCGCACACCGCGTACATGTGCCGGTGGCTACAGTGTTGTGTATCCAGGACTCCAGGTAGGGCAAAACAATGTTTTTAGACCTTTAAAGATGGTGGGTCGGCCCATAGAAAAGAGACCGGATACTGGCCCAAAACAAACAAAGTTAGTCGGTTGTAACCCTAGTCGGACGACTAATCGCGATTAGTCAGCGACTAGGACGACTAATCACTTCCTAGTCGAGTCGAAGACCCTGATTGAGCTTGCTCCAGTGGTAAGGCTGACTAATCGCGATAAGTCGGACGACTTTAAAACCTTGGTCCCCATTGGGCATCCAATACAATCATCCAATTCAGTCTCCTTTATTCATAACAACTCTTACATTTGAGCTAAAGATCTCATGACTTTCTTGCTGCAGTTGTTGTGCATGGATGATTAAGATGGTCTATTATATAAGTTCAGAGTTGCACAAGTGAACCAATCCATATACTCTTAGTCTTATTGGCCTGTGAATCCCATGAACAACCCTTTCCCTTTCCAATATCAGCTGCTTGTGCAAGGTTTAATCTTAATATGCAAGGTAGTCGCCTGAGCACCGATAAGGTGACTAATCGCGATTAGTCGTTGATTTGCTCGATTAGTCGAGTCTAGTTGACTCCTAGTCGTCCTATAGTCGTCCACCTATAACAAGACCATATGTATATATCAATATATAAAGTTGTAGTAGGACTGCAATACAACAATACACTAGCTGTAGCAGGACAAAAGTACACTGATTCAGTGGCGGACCCAAGATTTCTTGACTGGGTATGCAAGATCAAGAGATGTCCTAGGGACATTGCCGTAGTGGCCTAGTGGGTCGGGAGGATATCTGCGGAAGGCATAAACTAATGGGTCTGATAAGATCGTAGAGGAAGTTTTGAAGAGTAGAGATGGTGTTGCATACATACATATACTATATGCTATTTATATTTTGCAAAACAGTGTTGGGGGGGGAGGGCTCTACAGACTACAGTTGCCGCGTGATGGAGGGGGCGCAGCTGACGCTCGAGCACAGCAGGGCGACATGAGAGGAGGGCAGCAGCGTTGGAGAAGGTGCGGCGTCGCTGGAGAAGGATGCACATGTGACCGTGCACTGCGTAATGCGTGTACCATATTGGTACAAGAAGGACAAAACAGTGTTTGTGCTGTACAGATGGTGGGCCGGCCCATGTAACAGAGACCGGATTTGTGGCCCAAAACAGGCAAAACTAGTCGACCACTATACCTAGTCGGACGACTAATCGCTTCCTAGTCGCTCTAGTTGAGTCGGAGACCCTAATCGAGCTCCCTCTAGCGATAAGGCCGACTAATCGAGTCTAATCGTGATTAGTCGGACGACTTTAAAACCTAATGTGTAACTCTAGAAAATAGGTTGATTCTGCCTAACTTTGTGGGACTAAAGTAAAAGGTGAAATCCTGATGTTCCAGATATTACGTCAGAAACTAGGAGGCGATTGCTAATAAACTGTGCAATATATGAACGAGTGAAAACATAGAAAATACTGAATTTAATCTTTTGAAATTGCTTAGAAGATTGGTATGGACTGGGCATGATGGTTGAGTTGCCAATGTCCATCAGTCCATGTACATACACTTTGGTTATTCCTAAATCTATTGAGCTGTAAATTCAGCAAGGGTACTTACACAACAAAAACATTTTTTCTTTATTTTCTGTTCATGTTCCTCCAGCTACCAGATATTCTTTTTTTATGCACACTTAGTCTGCCAAATTGTAACTAGATTCCAGGCCTCTTGGATGAATAGTGCGCTTTTTAGACTGCCATATTTGCTTAATTTGAATGCAACTACTTTGTCCCTACTGTTAAAACTGGGATGTACACTATTTGCCAGGTGGAACAGTTGCACAAGATTTTCAAGCTATGTGGTTCCCCTTCTGAGGAGTACTGGAAGAAGTCTAAATTGCCACATGCAACAATATTCAAACCTCAACAACCCTATAAACGTTGCATCAGGGAGACATTTAAAGATTTTCCTACATCAGCTCTGCCATTGGTTGAAACTCTGCTTGCAATTGATCCAGCTGAGCGACAAACTGCCTCAGCTGCATTACACAGTGATGTATGTTCCTATCCTACCTCTTCTGTTTTGTTAGAAAGAATTTTTTAGGTGCATAATCAGAAATGTTACTATGAAGCAAAGTATGGTGCTTCAGGAAAACAATTTAGGTGTAGAAAAAAAGTATTTGCTTCAAAAATGTTAATAACTAGATATGGAGCAGAACTCCGTTGGCTAGGTGAACATGTTTGGTTTGTATGGAAGTTCTCAAATTTTAGTTATGGATTGAATATATTGCAGTCTTTGCAAGTAACCAATATATGATTAGAATTTTAATTATGGATTGCATATATTGCTGTCTTTGCAAGTAAGCAATATACGATTCTATTTTGGATACATATATGTTTGTACAACTGTGAAGGACAGGCCTGGCACAGTGGTGAGAAGCCTTTCCACTGAGCCAAAGGTCCTGGATCGACGCAGTCTCTCTGTAAAATACAGGGGTAAGGCTTGCCTCGGTTATCCTTTCCTCAGATCCCACTCATGTGGGAGCCATCAGCAGTCAGCACTGGGTTTGCCTTTTGTTTATATTTGTACAACTGTCTTGTGCCTTGTACTATTACGCAGTGTGCAGTTCAATCATATATACAGCATGTCATAGAAAATGGTGCTCTCCTACTAGGATCAATATATTATATATCCATTTTAGTTTTGGATTTGCAGTCTCGTGATATTGCCTTATCTCTAGGCGAGACTTGTTATCCATCCATTGAATTACTGCCAATCCTTTCTTGTTTATATCCAGCCCCATTTCCTTGACATTTGCAGCATGCAAGTTGACGGGTGAGAAAGAAGTGCTCCCCCTCTCTCCTTTTCTTTTCCTTTTCCCTTAGGATTGGACAATGAATATGGTTGCATTTTTTAATGGCCTTATGCATTTATGCTGCTTGTAATGAACTATTATTCCGTCATCACTACCCGTTACTCATCATGTGCTATTTTTTTTAAAAAAATGGACTTAGTTTTTTTCAACCGAGCCTTATGCTTGTAACCCTTCAAGTCTGCCAACATATCCACCTAGCAAGGAGATGGATGCCAAGTTAAGAGACGAGGAGGCTAGAAGGTGTGTCACATTTACCCTTTTTACTTTTTGCTGGACATACATGTGGATATAAACATGTTTGAGGCTTTGAGCCATACCTACAACATTTACATCACATGTTGAATTGGTTGTGTGAACCTTCTTGTGTCAAGTTTGGATTAGTGTTTTGAGTCATAAATAATGAAATGTTGATATTGGACACATTCCAGATTCACATCATTCTTCATTTAACTATAACTTATATTATTTATTTGTAACCTATCTGATAGGAACTTCCTGTGTTTTTTCTGAAACTGTCATGCAACCACTTTCTGTTATTTTCTGTGTGGTTTAGTGTTCGTTTTTTTACCTTTTACTGTTACGAAATAGGAATTAGCTAGAAGCACAAAAAAGAAAAGAAAAGAAAATGAGACCATCAACCTGTTATTGGAAACTTGAATGTCATATATCTGCATGCACTACAATTGCTACTGCTTAAACATCCTCTTTTCAATCAAGAGTCACTGCACCAGCAAGCAGTAAAGGATATATTCATCTTTGTAACTAGTTTATGTTTCTGTGTCACCCTTCAGACTACGAGCGGCTGCAAAGGCCAAAGGAGAACAGAAAAGGACTCGACCACGTGATCGATCTCGGAGGGCTGGACCAGCACCAGAAGCTAATGCAGAGATTCAAGCAAACTTAGACGTAAGTCAAAGCTATTTATGACTGAAGAATATGCTTGTTTTGCTTGCTATGATTTTTCACCACTGAGAAATACAGAAACTGCCAAGTTGATTGCGATACTGTTACTGTTAGGTAATTCAACCTTTTGATTTCACAAGGATAAGTTATCCCTGTTTAGGGGAAACAAGAGCTGTTCACTAACCTGTCCTGCATGCAATGAACATTTTTTTTTGCAAAGCTTGCACAAGAAAATTGTCGCACCTGGGTGGTCGCTCCATGTTCCAATTAACTTAATGATCTTATCATGAACAGTAAATAACAAACTGATAATAATAGTATGATCATGAATAATGTGTATCTCCATACCCAAAACCACATATAGCAATAGCAGGTATTACCCAAAAATTCAGTGGTAAACAAGGTATAAAGATAGTCAAGTTCCATTAAAATTAACCTATGTAGATCATTATGATCAATAAGAACATGATTGGGTAAAAAGAAGTGATCAAGGACACAACTTGCCTGGGAATTGAGATTCCAAGTATCAACTTGCTCTTCAAGTGACTCGTAACCTCGCGCTAGTCGTAGTAATACAAACAAACAGTGTATAGGCAAAATTAACATCACACCAAACATAAGAACAAACTACGTAATAATAATCTACGCGTCGCTATGAGATCGTGGGAACAAGAATCACTAATTTCGGAGTTACGGTTAAGGAGTTATGATTTATGGAAGATAAATGTGATTTAAATATTAAACTATATTATAAATTGGTTAATATACATCATATGAGAAAATATACTCCAAATAGTTAAGTAAACTTTAATCTAGATTATAACTTGTTTAGGAATCATATTATAGTCAAATCACTATCATGGTCTAGTTTAACTTTGGTTAAAAGGTATAATCTACTGAACATAGGCTAAACAAATATCTAATTATAAAAATATGTTCTATGGTACAATTAATGTTGCCACTGCGTAGACAATATTTTTATGAAGCTAACACAATTTGAATGGATCAAATCGGAGTTACGGTTCTCAAGTTACGAATTTCTAAAGATTTAGTGGTGGTGTACAAAAGAAATTAAGTACAAAATTTCAATTTAGGCCATTCCGACTTATCTTCTTATTGCAATCAATGTCCCTCAGTGGGTTATTAAATCAATTGATAAAATTCGGCGAGGATTTCTTTGGAGAGAAAGGAAGGAGGTTAATGGTGGTAGCTGTCTTGTTCCATGGGAAGTTGTCACGAGGCCTCTGAAGCTTGGTGGGCTTGGGATCCCTAACCTTAAGTTCAAAAGCTGGGCATTGCAGGCAAAATGGTTGTGGTTGGAAAAGACGGATCTGAGCAGACCTTGGCGTGGGCTGTCCCTCCCAGTGCATCGTCATGTTAGACAGTTCTTTGATTTGTCGGTTTTTACCATTTTAGGGAATGGGGCTTCTACTCTCTTCTGGTCGGATAGATGGATTCATGGGACTACTATCCAGGATATTGCCCCTGAGGTAGTGGGTATGGTTGGCCGCAAGGCGTATTCTTCCAGAACGGTGGCACAGGCTTTGGATAATTGGCATTGGGTCAGTGATATTCGTGGTGCTCTTTCCTTGAGTGGGTTGCAACAATATCTGTTGTTATGGGATACTTTGGGGGAAGTTAGGCTTTCTCATGATGCTGACAGGCATGTTTGGATGCACTCTTCTTCTGGAATGTTCTCCTCAAAGTCTTGCTATAAGGCTTTTTTCATGGGTTCAATTTTGTTTGAGTCATGGAAACGTTTGTGGAAATCCTGGGCTCCCCCAAAATGCAAGTTCTTCCTCTGGCTGGCGATAAGGAATAAATGTTGGATTGCTGATAGACTAAGGAGGAGAGGGCTGCAACACCCGGTTGTTTGTGTTCTTTGTGACCAAGAGCAGGAAACAGTGCAACATCTTTTGTGTACTTGCAGTTTTGCTAGGCAATTTTGGCATGCTATTCTTGTTCCCTTGTGTCTTGGGGATCTCATTCCTGCTGTTGATGAAATCTCATTTGCTGATTGGTGGAGGAAGGTGCTTAAGAAGGTGCCCAAATTCCGAAAAAAAGGCTTCAACAGTCTCATTATTTTGGGGTCTTGGTGCCTATGGCTGACTAGAAACAAAGCTGTTTTTGATGGTGTAAACCCTTCCCTGTGTTTTGTTAAAAGCTTATTCCTGAATGAGTTAAGTTGTTGGGAGAGGGCTGGAGCTAAGCAGCTAGCAAGTTTTGGTCTTCCTGCTATTATGAGTAGGGTCTAGATTGTGGTCAAGTGTTCAGTTTGCCCTACGGGCATTGTACTTTGGTCCTCTTGGACCTTTTCCTCTCTTAATATAATGACGTGCAGTCCTCCTGCACGTTCGAGAAAAAAGGTTTCATAACAAAATAAAGTTACTGGATGATAAACAATATTAATACAATTCTAATGCAATTGGAATGAATTAATTTGGAGTTAAAATAGATTTAATACGAATTAAACAAGTTTCTAGAATTGTTTTCATACAAAAATCCATTTTCTATATTAATATACTTATTTTATTCACTTATGGGCTGCGGCCACAATTTCCGAAAAGTTCAGGGTGCACCTTATAAAAACCAGGGGCCTTCTTTCAATGTTATTTAAACTGCCCTAGACTGCGGGTTAGTTATTAAAAAGTCCAGGGGCTCTTTAGCATAAACACACGACCGAAGCGGTACGAAGTGCTCTGGGCCGTCGGATCACATATCCATGGTCAAAATTAGACCATCGCGACTACATCCGGTATGCAACGAGAGTCGTTGGATCAAGGATCCACAGCCACCGAGGCGCCAACGTTATGGAATCACCCTGGCCCATCGATCAATGATGTGCGGCAGATGTTTAATGGGGCAAAGGGGTATCGTGTGGTTTTAATCTGGTACGTTCATTCGCGGATCAACGACTACATGATCATCTCCTTGCTCTGAGGCGCACGGACGGGCGTCGCTGCCAAGCACCCGCGGCGGAGTCCATCGCCGCCCCGTGCGACACGCCGCCCAGGTGCACAACCCTTAAACCCGACGCAGTCTTTGTGAAGCATAAACAATAGCGAATACACGGGAAGTAGTCTTACCGACGGCGGTGGAGAGTGCGGTGCTGCCCACAGCGGACGGCAGCACGGCGCGCTACTGGTAAATCAGCGAGCAATCCTCGCCGGTCTCGGTGGCCTCCTCCTCGAAGGTTTCACAAGCACACGCGGAGCTACACCGTGATGCCCACCGACCCGACGAAGGTTCAATTGGCGGCAGGGATGCGATTCTCCCCCGCGGCGGATCTCCCTTCTCCTGTTTGACGCTTGAACCCCCAGCAATGATGGCAGGGTCGAAGGAAGGGAGCCGGGGATGCAAGAGGCACCGACGCCAAGGTCTTATAGCCCGTATAGATCGGTAGTACCGAACCCGCGATAACCGCGCGACTGCAGGAAGCTCGGGCGGCCGTTAACCCGCGAGGTAAGGAAGAAGATCAACAGGAACGCGGAATTCAGGCAACTGACACCGGGCCCCACCAGTCGGCGATAGGGATCAATCCACAGCGCGCCAAACCTGGTGGCAGACGCTGACAGCACGGGCCCACCCGCCAGTGGTGCGCAAAAACGAGCGGCTAGCGAAGTTGGGCCGCGCGGCGAGGTGATACTAGGCCGAGGGCAAGGAAAGGATAGCGAATTCCCTTCTGGTGGCCCAATTCAGAATTCATTTCCTTTTTCTTTTCTATCCTCTTTTCAAATCCAATTCAAATTCAAACTCCTATTTTGAACTTCAAATTTCCAAGTGTAAAAATTAATGCTAATGTGAGTATAAACCTTAAGGTTTATGATAATGATATTTTTTCCTTATTAGTTATTTGTGGGAGGAATAAGTGACTTAATTAAAATTTTCTTTCCCATTCTCTTTTATTTTCTATTTTTATTTCCAAATTTTTATTTCCTAATTTGAACTTGTCTCACAATTTGAATGCAAATACAAAAATGAAAGAGCTTCATCGTGAAGCCCATATTTTGTATTTATTTATTTTGTTATTTGGCTAACTTAATTCCGTTTTAATTGAAATTTCAAAAGCAGAGGAGCCCAAATAACATCCACAGGTTTCAAGAATCCCTAAACACTAACTTAATTATATCTATTTATTTATTTTCCTGATACAAATTTTAGGCTTTACAAAAATGACATGTCCATGGAAGTCTTCCTTTTCCCCCCATTTTAGGGAAGAAATATAGACACGTAAAAATTCGCTACTTCAAAAAAAAGGGCAGCCCAGTGCATGTGCTCGGTGCTCCCGCTTTCGTTGGGTCTATAGGACAACTTTTCCCTGCATTTGCAAGAGGCCGTTTCCACTACTAAATTTATGCATTTGCATGAGGCTGTTTCCATGACTCGAACTCATGGTCACAAGGCAGCGATTTGACCACTATGCCGAGGCTCCCCCTTTTAAAAGTTCACTACTTCAACACATGAAAATTACCAAAGTGTTTTAAAAAAAGTTGAATTAACTAGTGTTCTTATGTCATTGACAAGGCACTAGGGATGAAAGTGGGTATCCGAATTATTAGTAGAAATTCAATATTTTAAAATATATATGTATGATTGATGTTGATCTTTTCTTATGTTATCAAACACATTATTACAAATAAGAATAAATTTTTTCATAAATTGTTTTATGCATTATTTGCTCCCTACAACAAAAAGGTGAAAAAACTATCCGTATTCAATATGTATCCGAATTTTATATCTATCATTTGAGAAGATATATTATAAATTTAAGGTTTATCTTTTATGAATCTTTACAAGCTCATTATTAAAAACAAGGATACAAATTTGCATAGTAGATCATATATCCTATTTATTCGTAATCAAAGAAAAAAGACCAAAAAATTGATATCTGAATAAGTATCCGTTTTCATCCCTACAAGGCACTAACTGGTGCCAAGGTGTCGCCACTGCCTAGCAAAAATCTTTGCTATCATAGATACATATACATGGTGGACCTATTTTCCTTCTCTTCTCTAATATATATGACTATGGTGTCTGTCTTGCCTGCCTTAGTTCCTCACCTTAAGCGCCTAGGTGATAAGAGGATGGTGGGTTGCCACACCTTGTCTTGTTGCTATAAGAACAATGAAATTAACATAAAAATATGATTAAAGCCAACATTATTTGATTCAATACTGCTAAGCGCTGCTTAAATTGTTACAAAATCATTAGCTCTGTATTTAATTTGTGGCAAAACCTTTCAAGAATTATCCCTTGTCTCTTAGTACATTCACTATTACTGCAAAACAGGGAGATTTATCTTACCTTTTTTTTTGCTTGACTCAAATGAGTTGTTCCAGATCAATTAACATGGATTGAAATTGATGTGCCATAGCCCATAAGTAAACTCAGGCTGTTTGTCACTTTCAAATGTTATTGCTTAATATGATACTGAATATTAAGCTTTCCAAATCTCTTATTAACAGCAGAGGCGACGAATGATAACTCATGCAAATGCAAAGAGTAAAAGTGAGAAGTTTCCTCCTCCGCATCAGGATGGAGGTACGGGTAATCCACTTGGATCCTATCATCATATGGAGCCTATGTTCGAGCACCAGGATGCTTCCTTCAGTACAGTAGTACCCATAGAGAAGGGGACCTCACAAACATGGTCCGGGCCGTTGTTTGATCCAGCAGCTCTCGGGCAGTCGAGGCGGAAGAAGCAAACTACCCTAGATGCTAAGGCTGCTGCTTACTCAAAGCAGCTCCAAAAGGAAAAGGGAGGGATACGAGCCCGATAATAAATTGTCGTTTTTCTGGTGAGCATGTGGAGGGACCGTGGGAAAGGCTCATGGCCTACAGATGAATTTTCTTGTTTTGTTCCTCTGGTGGTTGGAAACAGGCAACAATGCGCTGCTGTAGGGTGAAGTCTTCCGGATTGTGTACATGTCATGTGGTAGCGTTTTCAAGTACTCTATGTGGTAGCGTTTTCAAGTACTCTTTAGATGCTTCTGAACAAGCTGCCGTCACCCGGACGGGACTTTAGGGACTGAGACTCGTATTTGTGCTCTTTATGGCAATTCAGTTGCCCATGTGTATATATGGAGTAATTCTTTCTTGTGTATGTAAAGAGACGGCGGTAGCTTTGATTTCTTAATAATGAATCAAGTGTGATGGCGACCTTCCTCACGTAACAATGGTTCAGTAATTGTTGGTTCTTAAACTTGCTGCGGTGGACTGCTTCGCCTTGTGATTCTCAACAAGAATGCAGTGTTCTTTCAGTTTTCTTGTCTGTAGGTGCTACCGTAAATAGTAAACATGCAGTCACTCTTTGCTTTCAACAGATTGATTATTTATTTATTTCATACCCTCTCTATTTTAAAATAGTATTTGTTTTAGTTTTTTTATATCTATATTTAAATAAATGACGATTAGACGTATATATAACACATAAGTATTATATGAATTTAGTAATTTCTAAAAACAATTTTTTAGCTTTGGATAGAGGGAGTATTATTTATGATTAGAACCTTACTAGGTACGTGCTCGTGTGATGCTATAGAATACAAATTAATGAGCCTCCAATAGCTCAGGACGGGCAACATGAGTACAATGGTGGGATTGTTTAGTGGTGCCAATAAGAATCAACTCAATAATCATAATAAATATCGATTTCTGTCATTTTTATTGAAAGAGATTCAAGAATTCCCAACACACGTTCAAGCATCGTCTCGGATGTTTATCTTTCAAACGTCTGACAAGAAAAAATGACATTCTGCTTCTGTTACCAATTAATCAAGGCATGAGAATATGTGAAGCACCAAAAAGATTAAGTTCGGCAACAATACACAAACATAATTACGCCATCGTATCAAGAAAAAACAAACCAAATGCATTAGTAATTTCTATTAACAAAAACTACATCTGGATGACAATATGGACATTTCACAAGATAAGCTAACCTCATCAGAAAGTCAGAATATTTTGAAGGCCTTACCTTCTCCGTGCTGCCACCTGTACTATATTTTCTATGGATCTGTATGGAAGGACACTTGGTCAGAAAATCAACATAGTCTGTGAAGAAAGGAGAATGTTTCTGCCAAACTGACCTTCATAAGGAAATAATAATGTCGTGTAATAGAACTGTCAATGTTAACAAAAAGGTACAACTCAGAATTAACAGCTCTATTGCTAGCAGAAATTTAACTTTGACAACAGAGCCTTGGACAGTTTACACCATTCTTGACTACCGAAAGTGATCTAAGACCTTGGCTTCTCCTTCTCCTTGAAGAGTGCAAGCAGCGACACACCAGAAACCTTAACAACCTTGAAGCTGACACCAGGAATGTCTCCCACAGCATGACCATTATGAGTTACAACCAAATCCAACAATCAACACCTCATCCTACAGCAAGAGAGATGGTTAGCTTTTTCATTACATAGATCTTGACAATCATTACAAGGTGAATTGGTCAACAGACATACATTCTCCTCGATGTAGTTTAGGCAACCATCATTCGGCACAAAGGCAGCAATCTTCTTTCCATTCTTCACCAGCTGAACACGGGCACACTTACGGATGGCCGAATTTGGCTGCTTGGCCTCAATACCACTACACAATGGAAACAAACACACCTTAGCCCAAGAACATGAAGTACAACATAACAAAAGCACAGATCATTCCCATATCTGGCATACATTTTCTCCAGAATGATGCCCTTAGCGTGAGATGATCTAGCAAAAGGTTTTTTCCACTCATTGCCCAAGTGGTTGTTTTATGCTTTGCCAGCCACCTCTGGTTCCTGCGGTGGGTCTTGAGCTTGCGCCCAACTCCCATACCACGTGTCTTCCTATGATGTGAATTCAAGATCGATATGTTAACTCACATAAATCGTAGGCTCTGCAAAACCCTAAACAATGTGGTAGCAGAAGGCCATATGTCTCACTACAGATAAAGGCAAACAAAAAAGAAAAATACAGATTGCGGCAAAGTATACAATATAATCCTCTTTCAAAGATAAAATATAGCAGTATACCTAACCGAAATGCTGCTAATGATATAACCGAAATGCATGCAAAAATAATATAATGATGCTAATGATCATTTCAGTACTGATTTCTATAAATGTTTACTAACCGAAACTGGCAGTAGGTGGTATGGTATACTGCTATAATATATAGTGTTTGATAATTATTTTCTGCAAGTTATGTATACTCTAGCGGGATACTACACTGCACAGATCATTCCAACAGGACAAGTCATTCGACCCACATACTGGTCAACACCAGCACACAATACACCTGTTTAAACCAACAAACATTAACCCTTGCAATTTATTTTGAGAACATGAATCAATTAGACCTCAATTTTTTTCACATATCCTGCATTGAGTTACAGATTATTTCAAACGGGAACAAAGGAAACTGAGCGAAACTTACTATACAAATAGTAGCAACACAAGGGAGCAGAATCGCAGAAACCAATGAATACTAAAAGATAGGGGGCAGACCCATGGTGTTCACATGTTCACCCAACAATTATGACACCAAAAAATCAAAACATTATGCTGGATTTGAGGCAGAACGCAATCCTGGAGTTGAATGCAATTTGTGGCTCATTTGTACAGTAGACATCACCAGTTTCCTTCCATACCATCCAACCATTTGCATGATCTATGGTGGCATCAATTGCGCCATCTCTTATGGCCTTGGCTACAATCTAATTCCAGCTTACCAGGGTTTTTGGTCAAAACTAATTCAATATAGTGAATATAATGACAGGGGCTAGACTAATCATGTATTAAGAAAACAATATCAATAATGGACAGACGTGCTACTATAAGTTCAAATAAAATAGAGCCAGTATAAAAATAATGAGTTCCATGCAAGCAAACTGAAAATAATAGCTTTACCAGGCCAACATATCAATCGACGCAGTATATTAGAGCACAAAGATTACATAAAAACAAAACACATATTATTCAATAAAACTTTGAAGCATACCAGAATTCCTGCTGCCATCGAAACTATCAAGATATTTCCTGTTCCATAGAAGACACACAATTCCACAAGTTAGTATTGTTTCGATACCTTTTAGTTGAAACAAACAATTGAGTTCTGATAGACTTACCACGAGTCTAGTTTGTTAGGACCTCCTTGTAGACGATGTTCTTGGTATATGTCCCATAATCTACGGTGGGGTTCTTTCTTACACCCTTCCTCGATTTTTTCCTCACATCGATGGCTGGGATGACAAGAATCTTTATGTTCGATCGAGTTGTCGCTCTAGATAGAGCAACGTATAGTTGGCCATGAGAGAACACTGGTTCAGGCAAGTATACACCAACATTGGGAATAGTCTGACCCTGTGCTTTGTTAACCGTCATTGCAAAACTAAGCCGTACAGGAAACTGCTTTCTTTTGAACTGGAAAGGAAACATCTCTTCAACGGAGGGACACAGAGGTATACGCGGTAGGAAAAATCCGTTTTCCAACGTGTTGACCCAGTACAATTTCTGCGTCAATGCTATTTCTTTGGAAGCCACGAACGACTAGCCTGGTGCCATTGCATAGTCCATTCGCAGGGTCTATATTCTGAAGCAATATAACATGGCATCTGTTGGGGGCCTTTGTCCTCCGAAGGTCCTCAAAAACATGATTTGACAATGTTTTCCAAGTGGATTATGTGAACAGGTATCTTCGGACTCAGAATTATGAACATAAAGCACGGTCAGGACGAAGCCTAAACCAGACGAAGGACGAGCTGATTACCAACTACGAAGGATGGTGCACAGCCGAAGCTGTGCGCAGGGAAGCTTCGTCGCGATAGTAGAAAGGGGAACCGACTTAAAGATGAAAAGACTACGTGGGCCTTGACAGATTTCCATAAGCCATTAACAAATGTAATGGACATGGATGTAATTTTACGTGGGCTGCGTCCCGCGTCTATAAATAGATGAACAGTACTCCCGTACTGTTCACGCTGACTTGGCATTGGCATTTGCGTCACGCTTGTACTTTTTACCTTCTCTCAAGACCGAAGGTACATTTGTAATTTGTAATCATTTCTATTTCTCTGTGTTAATAAAATAGAAATGATTCTATGATTTACATTTCATGTTTTGTATGAATCCTTCGTTATTACTTGTTATATTTACGAAGGTATGTCTCTTGTGACCTTCGTCCGGAACTCATTATTCCCGAAGGGGAATAATGTTTGGTAGGACGAAGGGCCTTAACATTTAACACTTTTTATGTTGCCTTGTTCTTAATCCGAAGCATTTGAGAACAAGTCCCCAACATTGGCGCCCACCTCCGGTGAACTCACTTCCACTTCGAGTTTTTTGAACACCTTCGGAAGCTGTAGATCTTCGCTATGGCACCGAAGAAAGCTTCAGCGGCTGGGGCTTCAGCACTGCAACCGCTGGACCACAACCAGGACACCGTCTCTCTTCGGGAGGCTCGAAGCCAGAAGAGAAAGGCCGTCAGCCCGACACTTCAGGAGGAAGAGCTAGACCAAGAAATCAGGGATATGGAGATTCTACATCAACAGGTGCAAAGGAAGAAGGAGAAGATGGCCCGGCTAGCTGAGTTGCAACGGCAGATAGACGAAGCCTCTGAGGAAGTCCGCCATCTTACCCATGATGAGCAAAACAGAAGGCCTCAGCAGAAAGACCTTCATCAGGAGGGCTTCGTCAACGAAGATGACTGGTATGACAATTTCCATCAGGGAAATTTTGTTTTCGATGATGCTTCTCCTTTGTCCGCTGAGCTGCAGGCTACACCTTGGCCTTCATCCTATAAGCCACCCCAGCTTCCCATGTTCGACGGTCACTCAGACCCGAAGCAGTTCTTGATGAGCTACGAAGCAACAGTGTCTTCGTATGGGGGCAATGCTGCAGTCATGGCGAAGTCTTTCGTCATGGCCGTCAGGAATGTTGCTCAGACCTGGTACTCCTCTCTTCGACCAGGAACGATCACCTCATGGCAGAAGCTGAAGGATATGTTGTTAACCAGCTTTCAAGGATTTCAGACGAAGCCGGTCACTGCTCAAGCCTTATTCCAGTGTACTCAGGACCATGAAGAATACCTTCAGGCGTATGTCAGAAGGTTCTTGCGTTTGAGGGCGCAGGCTCCAACGGTGCCCAATGAAATTGTTATCGAAGCCATGATCAAGGGGCTTCGTCCTGGGCCTGCAGCTCAATACTTTGCTAGAAAGCCGCCTCAGACCCTGGAGAAACTGCTCCAAAAGATGGATGAGTACATTCGTGCTGACAATGACTTTCGCCAAAGAAGGGAGGAGGCCTTCAGATTTTCTGAAATGACCAGGGGCTTCGGAGGAAGATACTACCCGAGGCATGTCCGGTCCATCCACAGCTCCACTCAGAATGATGATAAGGGGAGTCAGCAGAGCAGACCGCAGTGCTCCTCACAGGCTTCGGGGCAACAACAAGCTTCCTTCCGGCCACCAGCTCCGAGAGGCAGAGGCGCCAGGGGCTTCGGCGGAAGATTCGGAGACCAACCAAGGAAATTGTTTTGCTTGTTCTGTGGAGAAAACAAGGGCCATACCACCAGGACGTGCTATATTACAATCCAGAAGCAAAAGGAGATAGCCGAAGCTGCATCTCAACAAGTTCAGCCGAAGCAGGTCATGCATACTGCTTCGTATCATTCGCCTTACATCCCACAATACATAGACAACCACCCTGCAGCTTCTGTAGCTTCGGCAAGTCAACCTCAAGCTTCCTGGCAACAGCCCCCGCCTCCACCTCCATTGCAACAGGGTCAACAGCCAGAAGGGAGTCAATATGCTCCACATCAAAGGGACTTCAGAGAACAATCCGAAGCTCGCACAGTCAACAGCACTGTGCCAGAGTCGAAGCACATTTATTGACACATATCCTACCTTTGATAGCAGTCTTTTCCATTCAGTTCTATTCTCTGTAGCAAAAAACATTGATAGTTTCCATGTAATAATTTCGCTGTTTCCCACGAGGAAAATCTATTTTCTCCACAGGCTTAAGTTGATGAAGTTTTTGTGTTAACAAGGAGGACCTTCGAAGTATTAAAAATCCTTCGGATTAACAGAAAGTCGTTCTAAGGAACGCAGAGTAAGTTCATGAAGTCACAAAAAGCCGTTCCAAAGGGAGCGCAGTGTAAGTTTTCTGCTCAAAAGTCGTTCCTAAAGGAATGCAGAGCATACAGCGAAAAGTCAACGCTGATACCGCCTAAGTAAAAGGCGAAGAAGCTCCAAAGACGTTCCTAAGGGAATGCAGAGCTTATACCGTCTAAGTAAAAGGCGAAGAAGCTCCAAAGACGTTCCTAAGGGAATGCAGAGCTTACGAATATATTTTGTGTGTATCTTCGGAACAAATGTCATTTGCATAACATAACATCATTACATCATTTTGCATAACATAAGCATCATACATCATGTTGCATTTGGCAAACGAAGGGGACACAGTATCAACCTTCGAAAGGACGCTTTGAGAAAGTGAAAATTGTATAAAGTCACGAGGGAATACAATGATAATCTTCGGAATACAACTTCGGAGAATATTTTTACGAAGCATGGATGAGCATCATCAGAATATAATCTTCGGAAAATAGCTTCGGAGAATATTTTTACGAAGCATGGATGAGCATCATCAGAATATAATCTTCGGAAAATAGCTTCGGAGAATGTTTTTATGAAGCATGGATGAGCATCATCAGAGTAATATCAAAATTATATAGCTTCGGAGAATGTTTTCACGAAGCATGGACGCGATTTATCAGAACAGTTTTAACGGAGAATGTTTTCTTCACGAAGCATGAAAAGAAGGGAAGGTGTTTTTTCGCCGAAGGCTCAAAAATGGTATGTATATAGAATTTCATGCATCGTAAAGAATTGAATAATGAAAAGAGACTTGTATTTTACATTCAAATGTACACAATATTACAGAGATCACGTTTCCAATGTTTTTTCTAATAACATTTAGTCTTCTCTTAGTACTGCTTCGGCGGCCTCATTTAGAAGTTGATCAACAACCTTATCCATGATAGCTTCGGCCATTTGTTTAATCTCGTCATCTCCTTTTGTGTGGGGATCGGCAGTCGATTCAGCAGCTTCTGAGGGAAGAGAACATTTCTTCATTACTATTACAAATTGCGAGCAAAGTTTGAAGTAAAAATTACAACACGATAAGAACGACTAATTAATACCTAATTGCCTTGCGGGCTCTGTACTTCTTTCGGCAGCTTCTGCCACTTTCCTGGCATCATGGATGCCTTTTTCGCTCCTTTGGATAATTTCTTGCGCCATTCCTCGGCCGCCGTCGTTCCAGATATCAGTAAAAAATTTGCCACCAACCACGCTTGCTTCGGCCGAGGGGTCCTTGATGTCTTCGGAAGATAAGGCAGCTTCGGACTGAGCTAAAAATTTTACATGCCCGCAACCTTTCTTCTCTAAGACAGAAGCAATTCCTCTGGCGCCCGAAAAAGCGCAGATGTCGCCGCGACTGCTCAGGATCTCCTCGAAGGCCTCTGCTTCGTGACTAATCCATTCCAGTGGACCTTCGGGATTGCCTCGAGAGAAATTCTCTTCGCTGGAGAAGGCGCCCACGCTGGCGAAGCTGGTTTTAATTTTATTTACGCATTCTACAGATTTAACATAACAGTTCCTCTGAGAAGCACGAAGCTCTTTAACACTTAACTCCAATTTATTGACCATATGATCACTGAGTTCTCGTTTTGTTTCCTCCAGCACACGTTCCTCTTTAGCCCTAGCCAGCTGTTTCTGAAGATCTTTAATTTCACGCTTTTGGGCTTCGGCCTGGGCTTTTGAAGCAGCTTCGTCCTTCTTTACTTTATCTACCAGTGTAAGCAGAATTTTATCCTTTTCCAGAGCTTCGTTCCTCAGTTTGATAACTTCGGAGCGTAAATTGTTAAACGCAATATCATAGCTTTCATCTTCGGCGCTTTTTTGGGCTCTTAACGCGTTGCTCAGAATCAGGCCCTGTATAAAAAAGAATCCATATAAGAATAAAGGAATGAATTACGCATTAAAAAGTTTTTTCAAACGCTTAGTTTCCATACCTTTAGGCTATTATATGCAAGACTGTCTGCAAGATCCTCTTTCGTCATGGCGCATAATCCAGCTTCGAGCTTCGGGAATCCCATGCTTCTAGCCATTTCCCGGCACACGGATAATTCTTTATTGTCTGGGAGGCAATACAGGAAATCATCTTCGTTTGTCCCATTAAATATCACTGCCCCCTTCGGATATTTTAGCTCTTTCGCATAATGGTTGGCTTCATAAGTTTCTTCTGCAGATAGTTTTTTTCCCCGAAGCGTGTCGTATAATGTAATCGCATATGCTGGCAGGAGCTTCGGGGATGGCAGTGTCAATTTCTTCAACTAAAACTGGTTCTGATATTTTTATTGCTTCGGCTTCCAAAGGTTGCTCCTTGTAGGGCTCTGAAGGCCCAGCTTCAGCTTCAGCTTGTTGCGTCGAAGCTTCAGTAGAAGCTTCAGCAACTTCAACACTCTTTTTTGGAGTTGTGCTTGAAGACTTAATTGTCTCCAAGACATCTAGTACGTTTACCATTCTTTTCCTTTTTGGGGTCACCGATGGCCCCTTTTGGTTTTTTATTGCTTCGACATTTACCGAAGGACTTAAGATTTCAGACATTTTTGGCTCGTCAACCTTCGGTTTCTCTGATTTTTCCGCAGAAGGCGCTTCAATCTTTTCTTCCATCTTCGGCACTGAAGCTGGTTCGGTAGCTTTAGAGGCCAAAGAGACTTCACCAATAAATTCTGGCATTGTGGCCGGCTCAATAAAACGCACTGGGTGGGTGAGCACCTTCATCTTTTTCCTTTCAGGCGCTGGCCCACTAGTAGCGCTCGTGGTAGCTTTTGTTGCAGGAGAAGTATTTTTCCTTTTGCGACCCAACACCGGATAGTGATAGTCAGGGTACATAAACCCGACTACGTCAAACACACGGTTGAGCCTTTTCTTCTTTCGGCCTCCGAAGGCTGCTGATAGCGCAGTATTTTCGGCCTTCGAATATGCCCCAAGTAGTTCATCACTTAAAGTTTCAATGCTCTTCAGCCAGTCATCATCAGGTTCAACAAATTTATCTGCATATTTGAATGTGTATTTCAGTCTGACCAATCCGCCTTCGTCGGACTCTCCAATGGTCTCCTTCGGCATTTCCCACTTTTCTGCAAGTGGCCATACCCTGAAGGCAATGTGCTCTTGGACCAAGTCCCTTGTCCCAATGAAAGAGCAGACTATGCCGAAGGCTCTTTGGCATTCCTCGGCTGCTTCGTCCATTTCAACCTTCGGCCTTCGAAGTCCGAAGCGTTGCCAGATGGGGCGCATAATGATACTCTTGACATTTTCTTGCACTGTTAAGTCATTTTTTACATAGAACCATTCAGTCATCCAGGCTCCGGGCCATCTCTTCCGAAAGGTTGGTACAGGGCGGCTTGACCCAGAGCGGGCACCGAAGCTGTAACACCCAAAATTATTGTGATATTGTTCTTTTCCCCACGGCTTCGTCTCATATAACAGTTCATGAATATTGCAAAAACTTTTAGCATTTGGTTCTAAACCTTGGCTTCTTGCAGCCCAGACAAATATCCCCATTCTTATGATAGCTTCGGGGGTAAGTTGATGAAGGTAGACTTGAAATGTTTTCAGTACCTCAACAACAAAGTTGCTCAGGGGAAATCGAAGCCCAGCCTTGAGAAAGCTTCGGAAGATTACAACTTCATCTTCTTCGGGGGTGGGAGAAGTCTTTTCTCCAGCGTCAGCCCTCACAATAGATATATCTCGAAAATACCGCCCCCTCATATTATCAATATGACTCTGCTTGATGTTGGTTTTCCCGAAAACCGTGTGACTTGGCCGCCATGGTCGATCTTCGGCATCTTCCCCACCACTTTCTACATCATAGCTGTCGCTGTCACCAGTATCTTCGGACAAACCTTCGAGAATCTCCTTGGTGATTTTCTCTGTATTGGTCTCCGCCATCGCAATCAGGAACCCCAGATTCTTCTCTTCCTCGAGACTCAGCTTCGTATCCGCAGGGATCTTCTTGCCTTCAGACATCTTCGGAAATGCTAAAAAACTGTTTTCAGGGCCGAAGCTTCGAAATCAAAAAGGTCACCAATCTTAATGCACAAGAGCTAAAAATTTAGTGGACCGAAGCAGATGGCAAGTGTGCGTACCAAATGAGTTGGCGGCGTGATCTTATTTATACACCCAGGGCGTTGAAAATTGAAAGACCCCACTTGTCAGTGAATGTTGCTATTCTAGCAAAGGGAAGGTGTTTTTTCGGACCTTCGGCTCAAGGCCTTCGTCCATATCGCAATCTGAATTTATTATTATTAAATTAATATTGCGAGGGGCTACTGTTGGGGGCCTTCGTCCTCCGAAGGTCCTCAAAAACATGATTTGACAATGTTTTCCAAGTGGATTATGTGAACAGGTATCTTCGGACTCAGAATTATGAACATAAAGCACGGTCAGGACGAAGCCTAAACCAGACGAAGGACGAGCTGATTACCAACTACGAAGGATGGTGCACAGCCGAAGCTGTGCGCAGGGAAGCTTCGTCGCGATAGTAGAAAGGGGAACCGACTTAAAGATGAAAAGACTACGTGGGCCTTGACAGATTTCCATAAGCCATTAACAAATGTAATGGACATGGATGTAATTTTACGTGGGCTGCGTCCCGCGTCTATAAATAGATGAACAGTACTCCCGTACTGTTCACGCTGACTTGGCATTGGCATTTGCGTCACGCTTGTACTTTTTACCTTCTCTCAAGACCGAAGGTACATTTGTAATTTGTAATCATTTCTATTTCTCTGTGTTAATAAAATAGAAATGATTCTATGATTTACATTTCATGTTTTGTATGAATCCTTCGTTATTACTTGTTATATTTACGAAGGTATGTCTCTTGTGACCTTCGTCCGGAACTCATTATTCCCGAAGGGGAATAATGTTTGGTAGGACGAAGGGCCTTAACATTTAACACTTTTTATGTTGCCTTGTTCTTAATCCGAAGCATTTGAGAACAAGTCCCCAACAGCATCCAATCTTGAGCTTCAAAACATGTAGTGGCAGCCCATTAGGCATTAGTGTGTTTAGGAACTCAGGTGGGTAGTAGTTATGGGGATCATCCATGGAGCTATCGAAACTATGATACACCATATGCTCCCCTTGAAAACGATCAATCATCTTAACATTTATCATATCAACCCAGTCGTTCCATGTTGACAGTATTGCCCTTGAAGTGATGTAGGTGGAATCAGACATATTTTCGTTGAGATTTGGGAAAGCAAAGTCTATTAGGTTGTCAAGATCGCTGTCACTCCCACTATAAGGCCATCAGGAAGAAGGATGTCGCCGTCACTATTTGTGTCCTCAGTTCCACTGCCTACGCGCAACAAATACTCCGCAGACCAAGGGTCATTTTTTGCCCTCATATTGTTAACAAGCTTTAAGTGGGACATGGACTCCCATAGGTAAGACATCCGTAGAGAAGAAGCGACCACTTCTTGACCCTTTACGAACAACAGACAAGACCTGTCTGAAATCCCCACCGAAGATAATGGTTTTACCACCTAATGACAGTCCGGGTCGACCCATTATATCGCACATGCTATTGTCCAGTGCCTCCACGACTTGTCTCTTAGTCATAGAAGCCTCGTCCCGGATAATGAGAGATGCTTTCTGTAGCAACTCTGCAGTTCCACTCTGCTTCGTGAAGCTACATACAACGCCATCGTCAATAGTGAGAGGTATCTTGAAGCGTGAATGGGTGGTTCTTCCTCCAGGCATTATGGAAGCCGCAACACCAGATATAGCTGTTGCCACTGCAATCTTGCCCTGGCTACGTAGCATCGCGAGCAGCACTCTATATAGATAAGTCTTCTCGGTGCCACCAGGTCCATCCACAAAGAACAATCCGCCCTGATCTGTGTCAACGATAGACAAAATCTTATCATAGGCGGCCCTCTGTTCCTTGTTAAGAGAGTCTTTGAGAGCCACATCTCCTGCTGCCGGTTCGATAATTTCCTCCTCGTAAACCTCCCTAGCAGTACCAATAGCATCGTCATACGCGTCCATGATAGGAGGAAGAGGGAATGTCTTTATGTCCTTTCCCATTGACTACATCATGTTCCTAGTGTCAATCAATACCATCTGCTCAACATGAGTTTTGCACTGACTCCTGTGTTGATAGTCCTCGGACATAGAACATAGGTGTTTCTGCCAGAGTACAACCACATTGCTTGGCTCATAGTACACCAGTATTGTGGCAAAAAGCCGTCGTAGCGCCGATGGCATCTGGAAAAGAGCACGTTCAGTGAGACACTCATCCAGTGTGTTGTCCGACTCAAGCAGTCCCCTTCTCTCTGCTGCCTCACAAAAAGTCGGTAACATGACACCATCTATTGTCCTTAGATCCACGTAGGAGGTGGCGCCAGTCACATGGTTTAGGAGAACACAAAGATAGTATCACTCCCCCTCGACCGGATGAGCAGAGACTATTCTACTGACTTTTCCACCATTATCTTGTTTCCTCTGTTGCCATACTTTGCCGTTACCACTCTGCCAAGTGTACCATTCAGGGAAGTCACGATAGAGGATGCCACAAGCCTCCTCGTGTAGCCTATTCACCTCAAAATATGCTGTGAGCATTGACCTATCAACACCTGGACGGTTGATGACTCGCTCGACCATTTGCCGCTCGTGAAACGCCACCATGTGCATGTTTGGAAGATGGAGTTGCACCTGCATCATAGGTGGAGATATCTGACTAAGCTCAAAGCCGTATATCCTCCATAAGGCTTCTGGAGGAGTCACCCACCTTGCATCTCTGTACTGCTTGATCTCATCTACATCATCATCTGCCTTGCTCGCATCTCTCATAACAATAGACGCACAATCATGGCCTTTGTAAATGTACTTGAACAGATATTTAACAGCCTTGATGCTCCCACATGCCTCAACATTGATGTGACAGTTAAAGAGATGAAGGAGGTATGGGTTGTAAGGGACAACCCATCTATTGTCCAATTCGCACCCTCGAACCTTTACATTACGACCATCGTCATGACGTTTGTAAATAGGGTATGAATCCTTCCCTTGCAAGGTTGTTGAAAGTCGCCTAGAGGGGGGTGGATCGGCGGAATCTAGAAATTATAAACTTAAGCACACACTACAAGCCGGGGTTAGCGTTAGAAATGAATTCAAGTCCGAGAGAGAGAGGGGAGAACAAATCAACCAACAAATAAAGTGGATGAACATGGTGATTTGTTTTACCGAGGTTCGGTTCTAAAGAACCTAGTCCCCGTTGAGGTGGTCACAAAGACTGGGTCTCTTTCAACCCTTTCCCTCTCTCAAACGGTCACTTAGACCGAGTGAGCTTTCTTTTTTACTTCTCACGGGCCACTTAGACCCCGCAAGGACCACCACACAATTAGTGTCTCTTGCCTTGCTTACAAATCACTTGAAAGTAACAAGGAAAAGAAAAGAAAGCCAACCAAGCAAGCAAGAGCAACAAGAAACACAAGTGATCCTCTCACAAGCCCTAATGCACTAGAGTTGAATTTGGGACTTTGAGTGGATCGATCGCTTTGATTTGTGTCTTAGAGTGAAGTCTATTGCTCTTGTATTGAATGCAATATGTGGAATGCTTGGATGGATGGAGTGGTGGTGGTTGGGGGGTATTTATAGCCCTCAACCACCAAACAACCGTTGGGGGTGGCTGCTGTCGATGGGCGCACCGGACATTCCGGTGCGCCACCGGACACTGTCCGGTGGCCCAGCCACGTACCCAACCGTTAGAGTTCGGGAGCTATCGACCGTTGGAGGCTTTGTCTTCTAGTGGCACCGGACAGTCCAGTGTCGCACCGGACAGGCACTGTTCAGTGTCCAGTGCGCCTCTAACGGGCGGCTCTGACTCTGTGCGCACTGTTCATCACTGTAGCCCTGGCGCCCGAGCTTTTGCAGTCGACCGTTGCGCTGGATAGCCGTTACTCCACTATCACACCGGACAGTCCGGTGGCACACCGGACAGTCTGATGAATTATAGCGGAGCGCGCCCTGAGAAACCCGAGAGTGGCGAATTTGAGACTGTACGGTCCTGGTGCACCGGACACTGTCCGGTGCGCCAGACCAGGGCACACTCGGTTTATTGCTCCTTTGTATTTGAACCCTATCTTCAATCTTTTATTGGTTTGTGTTGAACCTTTATGCACCTGTAGAACATGTATTCTAGAGCAAACTAGTTAGTCCAATTAAATTATTTGTGTTGGCATTCAACCACCAAAATTAATTATAGGAAAAGGTTAACCCTATTTCCCTTTCAATCTCCCCCTTTTTGGTGATTGATGCCAACACAAACCAAAGCAAATATATAAGTGCAGAAATGAACTAGTTTGCATACTTGGAATTAAACCAATTTATAATTTTACTAGATATGCATGGATTGCTTTCTTTTATTTAAAATTTTGGACCACATTTGCACCACTTATTTTGTTTTTGCAAATATTTTTGGAAAAATCTTTTTCAAAGTCTTTTGCAAATAGTCAAAGGTATATGAATAAGATTGCAAGAAGCATTTTCAAGATTTGAAATTTCTCCCCCTGTTTCAAATGCTTTTCCTTTGACTAAACAAAACTCCCCCTAAATGAAATTCTCCTCTTAGCTTTCAAGAGGGTTTTAATAGACACCAATTGGAAGTATGTAATTTAGATGCCAATTTTGAAAATCTATCTTTAAATATACCAATTGAAAATATCATACCAATTGAAGAAATTTATATCACAAGATAGCAATTGGAAAAACAAACTTTTGTGAAAACAAAAAATTTTTAAGTTTGTGGTGCGGTCCTTTTGCTTTGGGCTAATACTTTCTCCCCCTTTGGCATTAATCGCCAAAAACGGAGACGTTGAGAGCCCTTTTTACTTTCTCCCCCATTGGTACAAGTAAATATGAGTGAAGAAATATACCAATTGAGAGTGTTGTAGAGTGATGACGAAGGGTAAATGATATCGTTAGAGTGGAGTTGAAGCCTTGTCTTCGCCGAAGACTCCATTTCCCTTTCAATCTATGACTTAGTAGAGGAATATACTCGGAAACACATTAGTCATAGGCATGAAAGAGATATGATCAAAGGTATATAAATGAGCTATGTGTGCAATGTTTCAATCAAAATTCTGAGAATCAAGAATATTTAGCTCATTCCTAAGTTTGCTAAAGGTTTTCTCATCTAATGGCTTAGTAAAGATATCGGCTAATTGCTCTTTGGTGCTAACATAGGCTATCTCGATATTCCCCCTTTGTTGGTGATCCCTCAAAAAGTGATACCGAATGTCTATGTGCTTAGTGCGGCTGTGTTCAATGGGATTATCCGCCATGCAGATTGCACTCTCATTGTCACATAGGAGAGGGACTTTGCTCAATTTGTAGCCATAGTCCGTGAGGGTTTGCCTCATCCAAAGTAATTGCGCACAACAATGGCCTGTGGCAATATACTTGGCTTCGGCGGTAGAAAGAGCGACTGAGTTTTGTTTCTTTGAAGCCCAAGACACCAGGGATCTCCCCAGAAACTGACAAGTCCCTGATGTGCTCTTCCTATCAATTTTACACCCTGCCCAATCGACATCTGAATATCCTATTAAATCAAATGTGGATCCCTTGGGGTACCAAAGTCTAAACTTAGGAGTATAAACTAAATATCTCATGATTCTTTTCATGGCCCTAAGGTGAACTTCCTTAGGATCGGCTTGGAACCTTGCACACATGCATACGGAAAGCATAATATCCGGTCGAGATGCACATAAATAGAGTAAAGAGCCTATCATCGACCGGTATACCTTTTGATCTACGGACTTACCTCCCGTGTTGAGGTCGAGATGCCCATTTGTTCCCATAGGTGTCTTGATGGGTTTGGCATCCTTCATTCCAAACTTGGTAAGTATGTCTTGTATGTACTTTGTTTGGCTGATGAAGATGCCATCTTAGAGTTGCTTGACTTGAAATCCTAGGAAATACTTCAACTCCCCCATCATAGACATCTCGAATTTTTGTATCATGATCCTACTAAACTCTTCACAAGTAGATTTGTTAGTAGACCAAATATGATATCATCTACATAAATTTGGCATACAAACAAATCTTTTGCAATAGTTTTAGTAAAGAGTGTAGGATCGACTTTTTTGACTTTGAAGCCATTAGTGATAAGGAAATCTCGTAGGCATTCATACCATGCTCTTGGGGCTTGCTTGAGCCCATAAAGTGCCTTTGAGAGTTTATACACATGGTTAGGGTACTCACTATCTTCAAAGCCGAGTGGTTGCTCAACATAGACCTCTTCCTTGATTGGTCCATTGAGGAAGGCACTTTTCACGTCCATTTGATAAAGCTTAAAGCCATGGTAAGTAGCATAGGCAAGTAATATACGAATTGACTCAAGCCTAGCTACGGGTGCATAGGTTTCATCAAAATCCAAACCTTCGACTTGTGAATACCCTTTGGCCACAAGTCTGGCTTTATTCCTTGTCACCATACCATGCTCATCTTGTTTGTTGCGGAATACCCACTTGGTACCTACAACATTTTGGTTAGGACGTGGAACTAAATGCCATACCTCATTCCTCGTGAAGTTGTTGAGCTCTTCTTACATAGCCAGCACCCAATCCGAATCTCTTAGTGCATCCTCCACCCTGTGTGGCTCAATAGAGGACACAAAAGAGTAATGTTCACAGAAATGTGCAACTCGAGATCTAGTGGTTACCCCCTTTTGAATGTCACTGAGGATGGAGTTCATGGGGTGATCTCTTTGAATTGCTTGGTGGACTCTTGGGTGTGGCAGTCTTTGACCCTGAATCTCTTGCTCATCTTCCTTGTCCTTATTGACTTGATCTCCCCCTTGATCATTGTCCTCCTCTTGAGGTGGCTCATCCTCTTGATCTTCATCATCTTGAGCCTGATCCTCATCTTGAGTTGGTGGAGATACTTGCATGAAAGATGACGGTTGATCTTGTGCTTGTGGAGGCTCTTTGGATTCTTTAGGACACACATCCCCAATGGACATGTTCCTTAGTGCGGAGCCTCTTCATCATCTAGTTCATCAAGATCAACTTGCTCCACTTGGGAGCCATTAGTCTCATCAAACACAATGTCACAAGAAACCTCAACTAATCCAGTGGATTTGTTGAAGACTCTATATGCCCTTGTGTTTAAGTCATATCCTAGTAAAAAGCCTTCTACAGACTTAGGAGCAAATTTAGATTTTCTACCTCTTTTAATAAGAATAAAGCATTTGCTAACAAAAACTCTAAAATATGAAACATTAGGCTTTTTACAAGTGAGGAGTTCATATGATGTCTTCTTGAGGATTCGGTGAAGGTAGAGCCGGTTGATGGAGTAGCAGGCGGTGTTAATTGCCTCAGCCCAAAACCGGTCCGGAGTCTTGTACTCATCAAGCATGGTCCTTGCCATGTCCAGTAGAGTTCTATTATTCCTCTCCACTACACCATTTTGTTGAGGTGTGTAGGGAGAAGAGAACTCATGCTTGATGCCCTCTTCCTCAAGAAAGCCTTCAATTTGAGAATTCTTGAACTCCGTCCCATTGTCGCTTCTTATCTTTTTGATTCTCAATCCGAACTCGTTTTGAGCCCGTCTTAAGAATCCTTTTAAGGTCCCTTGGGTTTGAGATTTTTCCTGCAAAAAGAATACCCAAGTGAAGCGAGAATAATCATCCACAATTACTAGACAGTACTTACTCCCGCCGATGCTTATGTAAGCTATTGGGCCGAATAGATCCATGTGGAGTAGTTCCAGTGGCCTGTCCGTTGTCATTATGTTCTTGTGTGGATGATGAGCAGCACCAACTTGCTTTCCTACTTGACATGCGCTATAAACCCTGTCTTTCTCAAAATGAACATTTGTTAGTCCTAAAATGTGTTCTCCCTTTAGAAGCTTGTGAAGATTCTTCATCCCAACATGGACTAGTCGGCGATGCCAGAGCCAACCCATATTAGTCTTAGCAATTAAGCAGGTATCGAGTTCAGCTTTGTTAAAATCAACTAAGTATAGCTGACCCTCTAATACTCCCTTAAATGCTACCGAATCATCACTTCTTCTAAAGACAGTAACACCTACATCTATAAAAGACAGTTGTAACCCATTTTGCATAATTGAGAAACAGAAAGCAAATTGTAATCTAAAGAATCTACAAGAAAAACATTAGAAATAGAATGGTCAGGCGATATAGCAATTTACCAAGTCCTTTGACCAAACCTTGATTTCCATCCCCGAATGTGATAGCTCGTTGGGGATCTTCATTTTTCTTGTAGGAGGAGAACATTCTCTTCTCCCCTGTAATGTGGTTTGTGCATTCGCTATCAATTATCCAACTTGAGCCCCCGGATGCATAAACTTGCAAAACAATTTAGGCCTTGTTCTTAGGTACCCAAACAGTCTTGGGTCCTTTCACGTTAGAAACAAGCACCTTGGGTACCCAAACACAAGCCTTGGAGCCCTTGTGTTTGCCCCCAACATTTTTGGCAACTATTTTGCCTGATTTGTTAGTGAGCACATAAGAAGCATCAAAGTTTTGAATGAAATATTATGATCATTTGATGCAGTAGGAGTTTTCTTTTTAGGCATTTGTTGACGCCTTTTCGGAGCGCCAAACACTCAACAAGAACCGTGGCGGTGCCCTCTGCACAGGGGCGGACGGTCCGCGCGCAGGGGCCGGACGGTCCGCGGCCTGGTGCGAGGCGCGGTGGTGCTCTCTGCGCAGGGGCGGACTGTCCGCGGCCTGGGGCCGGACGGTCCGCGGCCTGGTGCGCGGCTAGGGCTCCTGCCTGACGGCCGGACGGTCCGCGCCCTGGGGCCGGACGGTCCGCGCGTACGCAGGGACGGCGGAAGATCGCCGACGGCGCCTGGATCTCGCTCCCGGGAGGGACCCCGTCGGGGAGTAGAGATCCTAGGTTGTGTCTAGGCTCGGGTAGACCGACCTAGACTCCTCTAATCGACGTAGAGTCGAGGAGAGGCGGAGAATTTGGGGATTGGAAAACTAAACCTAAACTAGACTAGAACTACTCCTAGGATAAAATGCGAAATAGAAGTTGTATTGATTCGATTGTTGATGATTCCAAATCGGCCGTAGACCTCTCTATTTATAGAGGAGGGGGGCTGGACCCTTTACAAACTAATTTCCGAGCTTATCCCATGATTTTAGCTAACAACCGTAGCACAAAACTCGGAACCCTAATCTGTTCTGCGCACGCGCGGACCGTCCGGCCCACAGGCGCGGACTCTCCGGACCGCGGACCGTCCGGCCTCAGGGCCGGACCATCCGGCCGCTCAATATGGTGCTCAACATATGCCCCCCTGCCTTTTGGTGGAGCTGAGCAAACCAAAAGCAACTAACTCGATGTGATTACATCGGTTCTCTTAGGCATCTTGCCACATACTAGGATGGTACTGTTTGAGGAAACGCCCATTCAAAGCCTTAGGCAAGTCCTTGCCTTGTAATGTTTGTAGCAAATAGGCGTTGCCAGACATCACCTGTTTTACTTTATAAGGGCCTTCCCAACTTGGTGACCATTTCTCGAACTTCCGATCTTTATTCCTTAGAGGCAGAATGGTCTTCCACACCAGGTCCCCTACTTGAAATGATTTTGCTTTGACCTTCTTGTTGTAGGCCCTGGCCACCATGATTTTGTCCTTTTCTATTGCTCCCAAAGCTATCATCCTTTTGTCAGTCACCTCATCAATATTATCCATCATTGAATCATAATAATCGGTAACAGTTAGATCATTTTGTCTGGCGAACCTGATAGCATTCAAACTTATTTCCACAAGCAACACCGCTTCCTGCCCATAGACAAGCTCAAAAGGAGATACTTTAGTAGCCCTATGTTTAGATATTCTATGAGCCCATAAAGCCTCAGACAAAATCTTATGCCAATGTTTAGGATTATCAGATATTTTCTTTTTTATCAAATTAATCAATGTCCTATTGCTAGACTCGGCCTGACCATTGGCCTGAGCATAATATGGAGATGAATTAAGCAGCTTAATTCTGTATAATTCAGCAAATTCACGTACCTCCTTTGACATAAAAGAAGTACCTTGATCTGTAGTTAAGGTCTGGGGAATGCCGAATCTATGAATGATATACTCAGTTATAAACTCAATTACCTCCTTGTGTGTCATGTTCTTTAGAGCAACGGCTTCAGTCCATTTGGTGAAGTAGTCAGTGGCAACTAACACAAACCGATGCCCCTTTGATGATGAAGGATGAATTTCTCCAATAAAGTCTAATCCCCATCCTCTGAACGGCCAAGGCTTGATGATAGGATGTAATTCGGCTGCAGGGACCAACTGTAGGTCGCCGAATTTTTGACACACTTGGCAACCCTTGTAGTACTTGAAACAATCAGCTATCATACTAGGCCAATAAAAACCAGACCTTCGCAACAACCACTTCATTTTTGGAGCTGATTGATGAGTACCACAAATTCCTTCATGTACTTCGGCCATGGCTAATAAAGCGTCATCTGGGCCCAAGCACTTAAGCAGGATGTCATTGACTGTTCGGCGGTAAAGTTCATCACTCATCAAAACATACTTGAAAGCTGTTCGCCGAATGTTCTTATCTGTCCTGATATTGGGATTTTGCAAATAATTAAGTATAGGTGTCCTCCAATCACTTGCATCGACTTCATTGTCAGCCGAATCGATTAAGAGAACATTTCTGGCAACCTCGGACGGTCCGGCGTCGTCACGCGGACGGTCCGCGACCTGGGAATTTGGCTCTGCACTGGTTATCAGATTTTCAGTTTTGTGAAATTTCCCTCTCTTTATCCGATAACCTGATGCATCTTGTGCCAAATCGTTAGCTCTATGATTCTCAACTCTAGAGACATGCCGAATACTGAATTCGTCAAAAGAATGGATTATGCTCCAACATTTCTCAAGATAACTATTTAGAGTACCATCAAGACATTGATATTCTTCTAATACTTGTTGGACAACCAGCTGAGAATCACCAAATACCTTCACATGTTTTACTCCCATACTATTTAAAAGTTCTAAACCGAATAGGAGGGCCTCATATTCAGCTTGATTATTAGTGCAATAAGTTTTCAATCGGCTAGAGAAGTCAAAGGAGACATTTCTTGGTGAAACAAGCACAATGCCAATTCCTTGCCCTTCATTGCAAACCGATCCATCAAAATATAAAGTCCAAGGAGTAATAGTGAGGTATGACATGTCTAGTTCATGAATATCATTAACCCGATGTTCTACAATAAAATCCGCTACGACTTGGCCTTTCATAGATTTCAATGGTTCATAGGCCAAGTCATATTCTATGAGTGCATAAGCCCACTTACCAATTCTACCACTCATAATTGGGTTATGCAACATGTATTTGATTACATCGGCTTGACCAGAAACAGTGCAATGACTAGACAGTAAATAACATCTACATTTGGTGCATGCATAAAACAAGCATAAGCATAACTTTTCAATAAAAGTGTACCTTATTTCAGCTTCCACCAACCTTCGGCTTAGATATGTCACCACATGCTCCTTCCCCTCAGTTTCTTGTGTCAGAACAGCCCCAATAACCTTGTCTTCAGCTGCAATGTATAACCTGAATGGTGCTCCTGCTTGTGGTGCTTTTAACACGGGAGCCGAAGACAAGTATTTTTTAATGAGATCAAACGCTTCCTGCTGCTCTGCCCCCCAAGTGAATTCAGCATCATTCTTAAGCCGAAGGATAGGGGTGAAGGCATCAATCTTCCCGGCTAGGTTAGAAATAAACCTTCGTAAATAATTCACCTTGCCGAGAAACCTCTGCACTTCGACCTTACAAGTCGGAGGCCCCACATTCCGAATAGACTTGATTCGGTCAGGGTCTATTTCTATACCATGCTCATGGATGACAAATCCTAAAAACTTACCAGCCGACACTCCAAAAGCACATTTACGTGGGTTCATTTTTAAACCATACCGACGCATTTTATCAAAGGCTTTGCGCAAATCAGCTATATGAGAACTAAACTTAGCCGATTTGACTACAATATCATCAATGTAGACTTCCACAGTGTTTCCTAACAACTCATGGAAAATCAGATTCATAGCCCTCTGATAAGTAGCACCAGCATTTTTAAGACCGAATGTCATGACAACCCATTCAAATAAACCAATGAAGCCTGGACATATAAAGGCCGTTTTAGACGCATCTTCTTCGGCCATGAAAATCTGATTATATCCGGCATTACCATCAAGGAAGCTAATAATTCTATTTCCTAATGCATTATTGATTAATGTGTCGGCTATGGGCATGGGATATTCATCTTTAGGAGTTGCTTTATTTAAATTACGAAAATCAATGCATACTCTAAGTTTACCTGACTCCTTTTTCTCCACCGGCACAATATTGGAGACCCACTCTGCGTATCTGCAAGGTCTAATAAAATTAGCTTCTAGCAGCCGGTGGATTTCATCCTTGATCCGTGGGAGAAGATCTGGACGAAACGTTCTAGCTTTCTGCTTGAAAGGTCTGAAACCAGATTTAATGGGCAGCCGATGTTCGACAATCTCTCGGCTTAGTCCAGGCATTTCAGTGTAATTCCAAGCAAAACAATCTGAATATTCCTTCAACAGACCGATCATCTCATTCCTAGAATCGGTCTCCAGGGTCTTGTTTACAAAAGTCGGCCTTGGAGTTTTACCATTTCCTATGTCAATCTCCTCCAAAGGATCAGCCGATGTAAACCCCTGTCCTAGTTTATCAAGATCTCTGAATTCCTCTATCATGTCCCCCACAGAGGAATCAGACGATCTTTGTGTGATGGCGGACTTTCCGGTCTCGAGGACCGGCTCATCCGTAATACTATCTTTTCGCTGTGGTAGATGTTCGGTCTTAAAGTCCGAACTGTTCTGTGATAGACCAAACCATCCGGCTTTGAGGGCCGAATTGTCCGTGATCAAAGACTCATGAACTTTGTGTGTATTCATCATTTAAACTCTATTTAGGATTCAGCCGATTCTCCATCGGCTCTAGCATTACAGGAATGAAACCTTTCTTATCTATACTTATGAACTGATAATCAGAAAAATCTACCCCTGTGAGACATGTAGCAGTCTCATAAGTCCAAAGTACAGGGGCATCGGCCACCGCGATGCAGGCCGATACATCAGCATGTACTTGTTCTACCTCATCGCCTACCCATTGTATTAGCATTTGATGTAATGTAGAAGGTACACATTGATTGGCATGAATCCAATCTCTGCCTAGAATTAAACTGTAATTCCCTTCTACATCAGCGACGAAGAATGCAGCAGCAAGGGTCTTAGTCCCGATGGTTAATTCAACGGACGTGACTCCCCTGGCTTTAATCGAACTATCTCCAACACCGCTGAGGGTCATGTTGGTCTTGACAAGTTCGTCATCTTGTTTACCTAATTTTCTGTATAACGAATAAGGCATTAGATTTACAGCCGCCCCTCCATCTACCAACATCTTAGCAATCGGTATTCCATCAATGTGACCGCACACGAAGAGCGGCTTTAAATGATTTACCGATTCCTTTGGTTTAGTAAAGGCGGCTTCTTTAGGACCAAAATCAAACTGGGCAGCAACAGATTCATCGTCGCCAATGATAGTGCAATCGGAAGAAAATGTAATAATATTTACATCCATACCTGGGCGTTCTGGAGAAGCCTCGTAGTCGACCAGGTCTTCTCCTAGCAGGTCATCCTCTTCCATGGATGTTGTTGTGTTGTTGGAGGCTTCCTGATGAACGGCGGACGGTCCGCACGCGGGGGCCGGACGGTGCCCTCTGCACAGGGGCGGACGGTCCACGCGCAGGGGCCGAACGGTCCGCGGCCTGGTGCGAGGCGCGGTGGTGCTCTCTGCGCAGGGGCGGACTGTCCGCGGCCTGGGGCCGGACGGTCCGCGGCCTGGTGCGCGGCTAGGGCTCCTGCCTGACGGCCGGACGGTCCGCGCCCTGGGGCCGGACGGTCCGCGCGTACGCAGGGACGGCGGAAGATCGCCGACGGCGCCTGGATCTCGCTCCCGGGAGGGACCCCGTCGGGGAGTAGAGATCCTAGGTTGTGTCTAGGCTCGGGTAACCGACCTAGACTCCTCTAATCGACGTAGAGTCGAGGAGAGGCGGAGAATTTGGGGATTGGAAAACTAAACCTAAACTAGACTAGAACTACTCCTAGGATAAAATGCGAAATAGAAGTTGTATTGATTCGATTGTTGATGATTCCAAATCGGCCGTAGACCTCTCTATTTATAGAGGAGGGGGGCTGGACCCTTTACAAACTAATTTCCGAGCTTATCCCATGATTTTAGCTAACAACCGTAGCACAAAACTCGGAACCCTAATCTGTTCTGCGCACGCGCGGACCGTCCGGCCCACAGGCGCGGACTGTCCGGACCGCGGACCGTTCGGCCTCAGGGCCGGACCGTCCGGCCGCTCAATATGGTGCTCAACAGCATTTTAATATGAGTAGAATGCCTAGAGCTAGATGCCTCATTCTTATACATAAAAGCATGGTGAGAAACATAAGGAGATTTTCTAGCATGAATTCTCCTAATTTTGTGTTCGGGATAATTAGCAGGATACAAAATATAGCCCTCATTATCCTGAACCATGGGAGCTTTGCCCTTAACAAAGTTAGACAATTTCATAGGGGCATTTAGCTTGACATTGCTTCCCTGTTGGAAACCAATGCCATCCTTAATGCCAGGGCGTCTCCCATTATAGAGCATGCTTCTAGCAAATTTAAACTTTTCATTTTCAATTTCATGCTCACTAATTTTAGCAGTTAATTGAGCTATATGATCATTTTGTTGTTTAATTAAAGCAAGGTGATCATTTATAGAATCAACATTAACATCTCTACATTTAGTACAAATGGTAACATGGTCAATAGTAGATGTAGAAGGTTTGTGTTGGGGTCGTGCTTCGGTGCGCCGAAGGTCTCACACGAAGAAGCAGCTTCGGCTGGAGTCGTCTCCAAGAGATGGCCGAAGGTTCCTTTTCATGGAGCTTCGGCGTTTTTAACCGACATAGAGATAGAATGACCTTTTTATTCATATAGGTCTGAGTCAATGTTGTAAACATTTGTAAGGGGCATAATTGTAATTTGTCACAGGCTGCGACCTGTGCCTATAAATAGATGAACAGTACCTCTGTACTGTTCACGCGAACCTGTCATTTGCCTTCACGTCACACTTGTACTCCTGCCTTCCTCAAGACTGAAGGTACATCTGTCATTTATATTCATTCGTATAAATGGAAATGAAAATGATTCTACGTTAACATTTGAATGTCCATTTTATACCTCATGATTTATGTAAATGCTTCATCCTACGTTATTATGTCTACGAAGGTGCGTCCTTCGTAACCTTCGTCCGAAGCTCCTTATGTCCCGAAGGGATATAATGAAGTGGAGGACGAAAGACCTTAATATTTAACATTTTCTGTGTTGCCTTGTTCTTAATTCTAAGCATTTGAGAACAAGCCCCCAACATTGGCGCCCACCTCCGGTGAACTCACTTCCACTTTTCTGAGCTGATGGCTTCGTTCAACAACCAAGCTGGAGATGCTTCGGCTCCGAAGCTGGTGCTCCCGATAACAGGCGGTTCTTGCTCAGAGCCGGCTAACAAGAAGCAGAAGAAGGAGGCTCAGAGAAGGGTGCAGCATGTTGGAGTGCAGGGACCTTTCATCAAGTCAAAATGGTCTCATATTCCAATTACCTTCTCTCAGGAAGACCTTCAGCTTAAGGATTATCCTCACAATGATGCTATGGTTATTTCTTGCGTGATCAAAGGATTTCTGGTCCACAATGTCCTAGTTGATACAGGCAGTCCAGCTGACATTATATTTGCTAAAGCCTTCAGACAAATGCAGGAGCCCGAAGACAAGATTCATGATGCTACGCACCCTCTTTGTGGCTTCGGAGGGCGGCAGATTGTGGCACTTGGGAAGATTACCATGCCGGTAACCTTCGGATTTGTCAACAACACAAGGACTGAGCAAATTGTGTTTGATATTGTTGACATGGAGTATCCTTACAATGCTATCATCGGCCGTGGCACTCTTAATGCCTTCGAAGCAATTCTTCACCCAGCTTATCTCTGCATGAAGATACCTTCGGACCAAGGACCTATTGCTATTCATGGAAGTCAGGAAGCTGCTAGAAGGGCCGAAGGAAGCTGGACTGACTCCAAGGCAATCCATAACATAGATGGAGCTGAAGCTTGTGAACAGTATAAATTCAGGAGGGAGAAGGCAGCTTCAGCAGATCAGCCGAAGCCCATGTTATTGTGTGAAGATGTAGCAGAGCAGAAGGTGTTGTTGGGCTCGCAATTATCTGAAGACCAGGAGAAAACCTTGATAAGGTTTTTATTCAGCAACAAAGATGTCTTTGCATGGTCAGCTAATGATCTCTGTGGAGTAAATCGGGATGTTATTGAACATTCGCTTAATGTTGATCCATCCTTCAGACCCCGAAAGCAGAGGCTTCGGAAAATGTCTGATGATAAGGCCGAAGGGGCTCGAAATGAAGTAAAAAGACTCCTCAGTGCAGGAGTTATCAGAGAAGTGAAGTACCCAGAGTGGCTAGCTAACACTGTTATGGTGAAGAAGGCCAATGGCAAGTGGAGAATGTGTATTGATTTCACAGATCTCAACAAGGCTTGTCCGAAGGATGAATTTCCGCTGCCAAGGATAGATTCTTTAGTTGATGCAGCAGCTTCTTCGGAGCTCATGAGTCTCCTGGACTGCTACTCAGGCTATCATCAAATCTGGATGAAGGAAGATGAGCCGAAGACTAGCTTCATAACTCCAAGTGGTACATATTGTTATCTTCGGATGCCTGAGGGGCTCAAGAATGCTGGAGGGAGTTTCAGCAGAATGACTGCGAAGGTTCTCCAATCTCAGATAGGCAGAAATGTGTTGACCTATGTTGATGACATTATCGTAAAGAGCACGAAGCAAGAAAATCATATTGCTGATTTGCAGGAGACCTTCGCCAGCTTCAGACAGGCTGGTCTGAAGCTGAATCCAGAAAAATGTGTCTTCGGAGTGAAGAAGGGCAAATTTCTTGGATGTCTGGTTTCAACGAAGGGAATCGAAGCTAACCCAAATAAAATCGAAGCTATACTTCGAATGGAGCCACCAACCACAAGAAAGGGGGCCCAAAGATTGACAGGAAGGCTGGCATCTCTCAACAGATTTATATCCAGATCAGCAGAAAGAAACTTACCATTCTTCGAGGTGCTGAAGTCAGCTGAAGTCTTTCAATGGGGCCCAAGTCAACAAAAAGCCTTCGAAGAGCTGAAGCAATATTTAATAGATCTCACAACATTAACTCCACCAACGCCAGGGGCTCCTCTGCTGTTGTATGTGGCAGCTTCGCACTCAGCGGTAAGTGCGGCACTTGTTCAGGAAAAGTTTGATGGACAAGCCAAGAAGCAGGTCCCAGTATATTTTGTGTCTGAGGTCCTCAGTGTCTCAAAGAAAAATTATACAGAGCTGGAGAAGGTGTTGTATGCCGTTTTAATGGCATCCAGGAAGCTTCGGCATTACTTTCAGGCATTCAACATTATTGTTCCTTCTTCGCAGCCGTTGAAGGACATCATGAGGAATAGAGAAGCTACCGGGCGTATTGGAAAATGGGCTGCGGAACTTAATGAATTTTACATTGATTATGTGCATAGATCCTCAATTCAGTCTCAAGCATTGGCAGATTTCATTGCCGACTGGACGCCAGGGGCTCAGGACGAAGAAGCGAATAAAGATGCCGAAGCATGGACAGTGTTTTGTGATGGCTCTTGGGGAACCTTCGGAGCAGGTGCAGCTGCTGTGTTGGTCTCTCCGTCCAAGGTTAAAACTTGCTATGCAGCAAAACTTGACTTCAGCTGCACAAATAATATCGCTGAGTACGAAGCTTTGCTCCTGGGTCTTCGGAAACTAAAGGCAATGGGGATCAGAAGGGCAATTCTTAAAACTGATTCCCAGGTTGTTTCGGGTCATATTGATAAAAGTTGCAAGGCTAAGGACCCGAAGCTTGAAAAATACCTAGACACGGTCCGAAGGATCGAAGTTTCCTTCGAAGGATTTTCTGTTAAGAATATCCCTCGAGGACAAAATGAGCATGCTGATTTATTAGCCAAGTCTGCAGCACAGGGGCTGCCGCTACCTTCGGACGTGTTCTTCGAAACAATAAAGGCACCTTCAGTGGAGCTACTTGAAAGAGCAGTCCTTAACATTTCTCCTGTCTACAGTGAAGATTGGAGAACAGAAATAATCTCTTACCTTCAGGGAAACTTTCTATCAGATGACGAAGCTTATAATAAGAGGATAGAGGCAAGAGCTCGTCCCTATGTCATGATAGAAGGGGAGTTATACAAGCATGGAGTTTGTGCCCCGCTGCTCAAGTGCTTGTCTAGGGCCGAAGGTATAGAGTTGATGAAGGAGATACATGCAGGCCTGTGCGGATCCCACATTGGATCCAGGCCGTTACTTGGAAAAGTGTTCCGCCAAGGATTTTATTGGCCGAAGGCAGCTTCGGATGCAGCGGAGTTAGTCCAAAAGTGCGAAGGTTGTCAAAAATGTGCAAGAGATCAAAAACAACCTTCGTCATTAACACAGCTGATACAACCCATCTGGCCATTGCAAAGGTGGGGCCTTGACTTGTTGGGTCCATTGCCACCGGCCCAAGGGAACCTAAAATATGTTATAGTAGCTGTGGAGTATTTTTCCAAGTGGATTGAGGCGAAGCCATTAGCCACAATAACTTCGGCCACTGTCCAAAAATTTTTCTGGCAGAGTATTGTCTGTCGCTTCGGAGTGCCGAAGGCTATCACTGTAGATAATGGAACACAGTTCGACTCCGAAGATTTCAGAAATTTCTGTGATCAAATTGGCACGAAGATCCACTTTGCATCAGTCAGGCATCCGGAGTCGAATGGGCTTGTTGAAAGGGCCAACGACATCATAATGACAGGAATAATGAAGCTAATTTTTAATCAACCAAGGGGAAAATGGCCAGATCAGTTGACCAAAGTGGTGTGGAGCCACAATACAACAACATCAAGGTCTACAGGCTTTACCCCATTCAAGTTATTATTTGGTGACGAAGCAATAACTCCAGAAGAAGCTAAAGCTGGATCAATAAGAGTGGTAGCTTCGGCAGAATCAGGTGCCGAAGATACTTGTCTTGTGGAAAAAGATGCCTTAGAAGGGATCAGGCTTCAGGCCGTGGAAAATATCAACAAATACCAGGCTGAAACAATCAAATGGCGAGATAGAAAAGTCCGGCTAAAAAATATTGAGCCAGGACATTTGGTGCTTCGGAGAGTGGCCAACCCGGATACAGTGGGCAAGTTGCAACTGAAATGGGAAGGGCCTTTCTTAGTAGCATCTTCGTCAAGGCCTGGTTCGTACAGACTGAAGGACATGGATGGCAATGAAATTCCAAGATCTTGGAATGCCGATGAGCTTCGGCGGTTCTATGTATAACTTGATGTAATTTTATCTTTTCTTTTCTTTTTTATGGCACCCTTTTCCTTTCTAAAGGGGGAGAAAGGTTTTTAATGGGGCCATCATATGTAATTTTCCTTTTTAGTTTTATAAGAGCAAAATCCCCCAAAAGATGTAAATGTAAAAGCTGAGAGCGCACCATCGAGTGCCGAAACTGAAAAAGAGAAAAAAGCTCCGAAGACGTCCCTAAGGGGATGCAGAGCTTACAGCGAAAAGTCAACGCTGATTCCGCCGAAAGTAAAAGGCGAAGAAGCTCCAAAGACGTTCCCAAGGGAATGCAGAGCTTATACCGTCTAAGTAAAAGACGAAGAAGCTCCAAAGTCGTCCCTAAGGGGATGCAGAGCTTACAGCGAAAAGTCAACGCTGATACTGCCTAAGTAAAAGGCGAAGAGGCTCCAAAGTCGTTCCTAAGGGAATGCAGAGCTAATGTGTGGTTGTTTCTAAGTAATGGCTGACAATGTGGCTTCGGATGTATGCTTCGGACATTCATTCGTGCATTACATTACATCATAACATTTGCATGCATAAGCATTCATTCATAGCATTTGTGTTCCCAAGTGGCTGCTTCGGCAAAAAGCTTCGGAGAAGAGGTTTTTTATGATTCGTTATGTAAAAGAAAAGCTTCGGAGAAGTGCGTTTTTATGATTTGTTATGCTATGTTGTGTACAAAAGAGAAAAGTTTTGTTGCTCGGCAAAAAGAAGAATTGTTTTTATGCTTCGTTGTGTACGAAAAGAAGGGAAGGTGTTTTTTTTTTCGCCTTCGGCTCAAAATACTGATTTCGTCCACATCAAAGCGCCTCAATCGAAGGGTAAGAATATATTACAAGGTATGTACAAAGTTCCTTGAGAACAGTCTAATTGTATTTACAAGAATTGTTACAAAAATATCCTGAGTTTTTCTACAGTACACTTCTACTGATCTTCATTAAGTTTCAGCTTCGGCGACAGCTTCGGCAACAACTTCGGTGACATAACTTAGGCATCATCTTCACCTTCGTCATCCTACATAAATTAAGAAATTATGAGTAAAAATCAAGAGCAAAGGAAAAGGTAAGTCCGAAGTATCATTTCTTACTGGTTCAAGATGACTTCGTGCTTCGTCTCCAGCTTTCTCCCGCCCGCCTTTTGTCCATATCATTTTTATAAATCTATTGGAGATACTTCGGGCGAGGTCAGGCATATCATCCAGGATTGATGGAGATAAGGTGAAGTTGGGCCTGTTGACAATTTTTCCGTGTTCGCAGCCGGCCTTTAGAAATGCAGCAGCAGTACCCCGAGAAGCTACCCAGGCACAGAAGTCGTCGTGCCCGGCTATAACTTCGTCAAGCTCTTCGATTTCAGCTTCAATATGATCGAAGGCCTGGGGTAAATTTTCCGCCGAAGGGTTAAATTTCCCGCTGCTGGCTCCAACAGAGTAAAATATCTTCTTCAATCGTCCAATGCAACTATTGCCAAAGTTCAAGCATTTGTCTTGAAGGCTTGTTAATGCTTTCTTCAACTCTGAGCTGGTCTGGACTTCGGCTTTAAGCTTCGAATTCAGTTCTAGCTTCTCCTGTTCGAATTGTTTTGATTGATTGATAAGCTTCGAATTCAACTCTGATAATTTAGCCTCAGTCTCAGCCAGTAAGCCTTCGGCCGATTGGAGCTCGAAGTCTTTCTTTTCAATGATAGCAGATTGCTCTTTTATTTTGCTTTCTAAGTTTTCAATTATAGCTTCGTGCTTTTTGTCCTCCAAGTCTTGCTGCATCTTCAGAGCTTTGCTCAGTAGCATGCTCTGTACAGAAACAACTTATGTTAGTAATATTTTCATTGTTAACAGCAATGAAAACCAGAGAAAAGGTTGTTTACCTTGAAGTTAGAATAAAATAAGCTGCCGACGATATGTTGTCGTCGGTAGCGGCTGATGTCTGACTCTAGCTTCGGAAAACCGATACTCTTTGATAGAGTACCGATTACCCTAGCTCCAGTCTGGTCTCGAATGCAGCCTAGCTTTTCATCATCTACACCTCCAAATAGGAGAGCACCTGGCTTGTAGCCGCAAGATTTGGCATACTCTTTAAGTTCTTCTATTTCGTCCTTTGTAAGTTTTTGCCCAATTAAATTCTGAAAGGAGTAGGCTTCGTCGTCCGAAATGTCTTCGGCTATTTCTTTTCCTTTTTCAGGCACTGTGGCCATGGTTTTTTCAGTAGCAACATCAGCTTCTTCCGCAGCCATGTCCTTCAAAATTTTGTTAATATCCTCAATGGCTGTTTCTAAATTAACATCTTCGGCTGTAGCGGCTTCGGTAGCCGCGACCTCCGAAGGTGCGACTTCGACGTTTATGGTGTTTTCGGCAGCTGCTGTTTTCTGAGCTGACGCTCTTGGCGGTGTCTTATCGATAACTTCAGTTACCGCAATGATTCTTTGCCGTTTGGATTTGCTTATCTTCGTCTGATCCGGCTCGTCCACCTTTTGAAAAAGCTTCGTCAGTTGGAGCCCTAATGGACTTAGCTTCGTGGGCATGGGTTCAGTCATTACCTTTAAAATTTCTTCCACGTCGCTGGTAGAAGGCGGTGTGGGGGTCCTCTCTTCTTCGGATATTTTCCGTTTCGGAGTTGATATTTTCCTTTTCTTCGGAATTTTCTTCTCTGCTGCTGGTTGCTCTTCATCCTTGGTCAGAATTTCGGCCTCTCTTTTTCTTTTGTGGCTCTCGGCACCCTTGTTCAACTGCTCATAGTCCGGGTACTCGAAGCCCAGGGCATCGAATACCCGGTTCAGCCTTCGCTTCGGTCGGGCGCCGAAGGCTGCTGTCATTAATTGATCCTCTTTTTTGGAGTAATTCCCCAAGATTTCATTGCACATTGTCTCAACTGTGTCTAACCACTCTTTGCAGGGTTTCTTAAAGTACTTCTTGAATTTAAAATGATAGGGCAGACGGACCAGCTCCCCCTTCTTCTTTTCTCCCTTCAGCTTCGGCATTTCCCACTCTTTTAAAGTAGGGAAAACTCTGAACGCCAAAAATTCCTGAACTAGATCCCTGGTGCCAATATGTTTTGAAATGATTTCAAATTCACCCAGAGCAGCCCAGGTAGGACCCTTTAAATCGCCGATGCGGCAGCGTGGCCTCGTCTCTCCGAAGATTAATTCCAGAGGGCTTTGTACCAATTTTTCTCTGTCTTCGTCAACTTTTACATAAAACCATTCAGATTTCCAGCCTGCTGGCCATTTGCTTCGGTAGCTGATGACAGGACATTTTGTTGTCTTCCGGTAGGCAAAATTATAGCAACCGAAATTATCATGTAGCCCATCTTTTCTGGCCTTTGTTTGGTAGTGTAATTCGTGAACTCGGCAGAAGCTGTCAGCAAACGGTTCCACGGCCTGGCTCCGAAGGGCCCAGATATAAACATTAAGCCTAACGATGGCGTTAGGAGTCAATTGATGAAAGTAGATACCAAACCTCCTCAATATCTCTGCAATAATATTGTGCAGAGGAAATCTCAGCCCAGCCTTTAAAAAGCTTTTGAAGATAACAATCTCATCCTTCCCTGGCTTCGGGGTGGTTTCTTCTCCCCCGAAGCGGAGTAGCTTCTTCTGATCTTCATTGAAATAACCTGCTTTCACCATCTTCGAAAGATCAGCTTTTGAAACAGTTGATTTCCCAAAATCCAGGTGACTGGGCTTGCTGGGCGTAGCAATGTGGTAGTCATCTTCGGAGTCAGTCCCATCAATGTTTTCTTCTTCTTCTTCGGCTGTTGTCGGGTTTGCTTCGGCAGCAGGCCTTTCTTCTGCAGTCACTAGACCGGAGCGCTGCATCGCTTCGGAGATGGGCATAGTGTCCGAACCTTCGGCTTCGTCTCCCTCACGGGCAACTTTGGCAGTAGATCGCACTCGTGCCATGTGATTCTGAGTTTGGGGAAGTCGGAAACTTTTTTCTTTTTACTTTTCTCCGAAGCTCTCCTTTCTGACGAAGCAAGCGTCGAGACGGACCTTCGTTCGATTTTGAGAGTCAAGCTTCGGCTATGGTGGAATATTTTGTCAGCAAAACAGTGCAAATAGCAATGAATGCTGTGGTAACTTCACACCTACCCGTTTGTTTATATAGTACTGCAGATAAGAAGGCGAAGCGGCAAGATTTTTACACCAGACGGGCGGTCACTTGTACTCGCTGTGCAGTGGACCGCAAAGATCAAACAGTAACTCTGCAAGGTGGGCCTGGCACGTGCTCGGAAGCCGGATCGTTTCTCCGCAACGAGCTCAGGGAAGGTGTTTTTTGGACCTTCGGCTTCCCGAAGCTGAAGAGGTTTTTTTTTTTCACGGGTCAAGCTCGTTACGAAAAACGATCTAGCACCGCGAAAGGGGCTACTGTTGGGGTCGTGCTTCGGTGCGCCGAAGGTCTCACACGAAGAAGCAGCTTCGGCTGGAGTCGTCTCCAAGAGATGGCCGAAGGTTCCTTTTCATGGAGCTTCGGCGTTTTTAACCGACATAGAGATAGAATGACCTTTTTATTCATATAGGTCTGAGTCAATGTTGTAAACATTTGTAAGGGGCATAATTGTAATTTGTCACAGGCTGCGACCTGTGCCTATAAATAGATGAACAGTACCTCTGTACTGTTCACGCGAACCTGTCATTTGCCTTCACGTCACACTTGTACTCCTGCCTTCCTCAAGACTGAAGGTACATCTGTCATTTATATTCATTCGTATAAATGGAAATGAAAATGATTCTACGTTAACATTTGAATGTCCATTTTATACCTCATGATTTATGTAAATGCTTCATCCTACGTTATTATGTCTACGAAGGTGCGTCCTTCGTAACCTTCGTCCGAAGCTCCTTATGTCCCGAAGGGATATAATGAAGTGGAGGACGAAAGACCTTAATATTTAACATTTTCTGTGTTGCCTTGTTCTTAATTCTAAGCATTTGAGAACAAGCCCCCAACAGTTTGCAAGCTTTTAATTCATCTATCTTAGCATGTAATATGACATTCTCATTTCTAAGACAGGAAATTGAATCATTGCAAACATTTAAATCTTTAGCCTTGGAAATTAAACAAGCATTTTCAGTTCTAAGGTTAGAAATTGATTCATTCAATTTATCAATCTTAGCATTTAAACTAGCATTTTCATTTCTAAGATTGGTAATTGAATCATGGCACATGCTAAGCTCCTTAGTTAAATTTTCACATTTTCAACTTCCTGAGCATAAACATTTTTTACTTTAACATGCCTTTTGTTTTCTTTAATAAGGAATTCCTCTTGGCTATCCAAAAGTTCATCCTTCTCATGAATAGCTCCTATCAATTCATTCAAATTTTCTTTTTGTTGCATGTTAAGGTTGGCAAAAAGAGTAAGCAAATCATCTTCATCTTCACTAGAACTACCCTCATCACTAGATGTAGTATACTTGGGGTTATTCTAGTTTGTACCTTCTTTTTGCTGTCCTTTGCCATGAAGCACTTGTGGCCGACGTTGGGGAAGAGAAGGCCCTTGTTGACGGCGATGTTGGCGGCATCCTCGTCGGAGGAGTCGGTGGAGCTCTCATCGGAGTCCTATTCTCGACATATATGGGCATCACCGCCCTTCTTCTTGTAGTACTTCTTCTTCTCCTTCTTCTTCCCCCTCTTGTCGTCGCCCCTGTCACTATCACTAGACATTGGATATTTAGCAATAAAATGACCGGGCTTACCACATTTGTAGCACACCCTCTTGGAGCAGGGTCTGTAATCCTTCCCCCTCCTTTGCTTAAGGATTTGATGAAAGCTCTTGATGATGAGCGCCATCTCCTCATTGTTGAGCTTGGAGGCGTCGATGGGGAGCCTACTTGATGTAGACTCTTCTTTCTTCTCTTTCGTCGCTTTGAATGCAACGAGTTGCACCTCAGGTGTGGAGGTGCCGCCTTGCTCCAAGTCGATGATGTGTTTGGAGCCTTTGATCATTAGTTCAAAGCTCACAAACTTTCCAATTACCTCCTCAGAAGACATTAGCTTATATCTAGGATCACCACGTATTAATTGAACTTGAGTAGGATTACGAAATACGAGTGATCTAAGAATAACCTTGACCATTTCATGGTCATCCCACTTGGTGCTCCCAAGGTTGCGCACTTGGTTGACCAAGGTCTTGAGCCGGTTGTACATTGCTTGTGGCTCCTCTCCTTGGTTGAGGATGAATCGACCGAGCTCCCCCTCGATCGTCTCGCGTCTGGTGATCTTGGTCACCTCATCTCCTTCGTGCGCGGTCTTTAGGACGTCCCAAATCTCCTTGGCACTCTTTAACCCTTGCACCTTATTATACTCCTCTCGACATAGAGAGGCGAGGAGTATAGTAGTGGCTTGGGAGTTAAAGTGCCGTATTTTGGCGACCTCGTCCGAGTCGTAGCTCTCGTCCTCCACGGTAGGTACCTGCACTCCAAATTCAACAATGTCCCATATACTTGCGTGGAGTGAGGTTAGGTGATGCCTCATTTTATCACTCCACATACAATAATCTTCACCATCAAAATATGGTGGTTTGCCTAATGGAACGAAAAGTAAAGGAGCGCACTTAGAAATGTGGGGATAGCGTAGGGGCATCTTACTATACTTCTTGCGCTCATGGCGCTTAGAAGTGACGGACGCGGCGTCAGAGCCGGATGTGGAGGGTGATGAAGAGTCGGTCTCGTAGTAGACCGCTTTCTTCATCTTTTTCTTCTTGTCGCCACTACGATGTGACTTGATGTGAGGAGGGGATCCCTCCTTGCCTTTGTTGCCGGACTCCCTTGATGGAGCCTTCCCGTGGCTTGTGGCCTTCTTGCCGGTTTCCATCTCCCTCTTGGTGGATCCTCCCGACATCACTTCGAGTTGTTAGACTCTAATGAAGCACCGAGCTCTGATACCAATTGAAAGTCGCCTAGAGAGGGGGGGTGGATAGGCGGAATCTGAAAATTATAAACTTAAGCACACACTACAAGCCGGGGTTAGCGTTAGAAATGAATTCAAGTCCGAGAGAGAGGGGAGAACAAATCAACCAACAAATAAAGTGGATGAACACGGTGATTTGTTTTACCGAGGTTTGGTTCTAAAGAACCTAGTCCTCGTTGAGGTGGTCACAAAGACCAGGTCTCTTTCAACCCTTTCCCTCTCTCAAACAGTCACTTAGACCGAGTGAGCTTTCTTTTTTACTTCTCACGGGTCACTTAGACCCCGCAAGGACCACCACACAATTGGTGTCTCTTGCCTTGCTTACAAAGCACTTGAGAGTAACAAGGAAAAGAAAAGAAAGCCAACCAAGCAAGCAAGAGAAACAAGAAATACAAGTGATCCTCTCACAAGCCCTAATGCGCTAGAGTTGAATTTGGGACTTTGAGTGGATCGATTGCTTTGATTTGTGTCTTGGAGTGATGTCTATTGCTCTTGTATTGAATGCGATGTGTGGAATGCTTGGATGGTTGGAGTGGTGGTGGTTGGGGGGTATTTATAGCTCTCAACCACCAAACAACCGTTGGGGGTGGCTGCAGTCGATGGGTGCATTAAACAGTCCGGTGCGCCACCGGACACTGTCCGGTGCGCCAGCCACGTCACCCAACCATTAGGGTTCGGGAGCTGTCGACTGTTGGAGGCTGTCTTCTAGTGGCACCGGATAGTCCGATGCCGCACCGGACACTCCGGTGCCGTACCAGACAGGCACTGTTCAGTGTCCGGTGTGCCTCTGACGGGCGGCTCTAACTCTGCACGCACTGTTCATCACTGTAGCTCTGGCGCCCACGCTTTTGCAGTCGACCGTTGCATTGGATAGCCGTTACTCCGCTATCACACTGGACAGTACGGTGGCACACCGGACAGTCCAGTGAATTATAGCGGAGCGCGCTCTGAGAAACCCAAGAGTGGCGAGTTTGAGACTGTATGGTCCTAGTGCACCGGACACTGTCCGGTGGCACACCGAACAGTCCGGTGCGCCAGACCAGGGCACACTCGGTTTCTTGCTCCTTTGTATTTGAACCCTATCTTTAATCTTTTATTGGTTTGTGTTGAACCTTTATGCACCTATAGAACATATATTCTAGAGCAAACTAGTTAGTCCAATTATTTGTGTTGGGCATTCAACCACCAAAATTAATTATAGGAAAAGGTTAACCCTATTTCCTTTTCAGTTGTGTCACTAAAAGGCCGAGGGTAATGATTCTTGCACGATTTACGACCCTTAGTGCATGGGCAGTTAGGGTTTAGTGACCCACACGGGCCATGCATCATATGCTTGATAACCATCTTTCGTAGTTAAGGGTACTTGTTGCTTGGGATCTCGGCTGAGATCAAAAGGTCATACTGCTCAGGGCATGTGAGCTTGTAATTCCTCTGCATTATGAGTAGAAAATGGGCATGCGGCAAACCCTGCTTCTGAAACTCGACATAAACGTAGGCTCGGATCTTACCAAGAATATCCTGTTTAGTCAGCCTATGCTTTAACTCCTGTAGCTTTGCATGAAAGACACGCACTACAAGAACTGGACGATCTTGTGGTTTCTGCCCAGGGAGAAGCTCCCTCCTTATCTCATCCCAGTTAGGGTTACATGTCATGGTAAGAAAGATGTCTGGTTTACCAAACTTCCGCACCAGAGCCATAGCATCCATATGCCGACGTCTCATGTCACGAGGACCGCCAATAAACGATGTCGACAACATAGTTCGCTTGCCAACCTTCTCTGATCTAATATCTCCATCTAGCATGCTATCCACTAAGCCCTGGTATAGGTCTGCCCTTAACCGATATTGATTCTTACGTATGAAATCTAAACAAGACCTCTTAATCTTTATGTACGTGTCGACCGCGAACTGCTGGAAAAGCCGCTTTCCATGAAGTATTGGATTGAATACCCCAGGACGAATCTGGAATTTGTAGTAGTAGTCACGTACAGACACACATAAATGGCTAGGAGATTCTGCAAACGCAAGGATTGAAAAGTGAGTGATGCCGAAAGCATAGTTAATAATGTGCAAATATCTCAAATATCAAATTAACAACTAACCCACATCTTCATCATTTGCATTACTTGCCCTATGTGTCGCACAGTATGCATCCACTTCGTCCATGGATACTCCAACCTTTGGGATATTTGCATGCCATCCAAGTTTGCCTCTAGGGAAGAACAATGGATATGATAGTGCATCGTAACATCCATGGTATGAGCGGATGCAGTGGCTTGAACTGTCCTTCCCATGGAGTATAACACTCTTGCTGAACTAGCCTCGCCCTTTGCTCCCTTCGATCCAGACAACAGCCACCTCCGAAGTGAGAGGTCTGTTATATGTCTTCTATTTCAACGTCTGGTCTAGGTTCAATGCGATACGATAGTCATCAAGGTTCTCAACGTGGCCCATGGTCCTAAGGTGCTCGGAGTACAGGTTTCCACGTAGTATGTCTACTATCTGTTTGATAACCTCCTTGTCTTTCTGTTGATGCTCTTCATGGCATTTACGGTACCGATGCTCGAGACTGGGATCATCATCATAAAAGTAAAGCTCAAGGTGTTTATGCTCTGCCCCACCTTCCCTATCAAATGACTTGATATTGTGGTACATCATGCCCTGTGCTCGAAACATGTATATACCAGAATCCCTTTCATTAGTTGTCATACTATCGAGGCAACCATATAGGGAAGTGAAAGAGAAATGGCCATTGAAAAACCTAATGTTATCACGAAAGTTCCTAACATCAGAGTCTGCACTATCCCACAACCTCTTGAGTTGGGGAGGGGTCTCCACTGGAGCTAGCTCAACCTTCCCACCACGATAGCAAAACCCAGGTGACTCATACTCAAACTTCTTCGCGGTGCAATAACCGCAGTTGGGAACATGCTTGAGCATATGTGTTTCTTCAGGGATGTTGCTGTACACCTTGTCGTAGAGGTCAGAAACATAAGTGGCAGTAGATTCATCTTGAGTACCATCGATCTCGATATCCTCATCAGTATCCTCATCTGATTTTTTTTTTTTGAAAACAATGAGTAAGACATGAGCATTTATATAAGCTTGCTAGGATAATAAAAAATGAAAATAGTACATTGCGCAGCGAATAGGTATCCCTTGTTCTCATCATCATCGTCTTCGAATATGACACCCTCATCGTCATCACCTAAATCGTTTCAATATGATGTAAGCACATGTTTAGTCAGACTACATACTATCGATGTCTTGCAAGATCCATTTAAAATTGGATAGTAATTACCATTGTTGGTGATCTTCATAGTCGTATGGCATTGTGTCCAATCGTCCCCTTCACTAGCGTCACCGCTAGTATCCTTAATCAAAGTACCCACCTTCCTTGATATGGCTTGTCTTTCCCCACGAGGAACATGATGTTTACGCTTTAGTGTATCAGTAGACATAAAGGGCAAAGCGACATCCTCGGTCTGTGTTGGAGATGGCAAGAAAGGTGCGTTGACGAATTCAGGGATAACCCAGTCATAGACGGTAATTATGGATCCATCATGTTCCTTTGCATCTACTGTAGGGTGTACAAACTTAGGGGTATACGTTGGGTCCTCCATGGCAATGGAGGACTGGTTCAAAGTGTCGGCTTGCATAACTCTACGTCTCCTGTTGTGGTCTACCTTTTCCTCTTTTCGCCTAGGTGTTCTATTATACAAGCTAAGGCGTTCACGCCTAAACCTCCTCTCGACGGGAGTTAAGTTTTTGTACCGCTCGCTAAAGTAGGCGGTCCTTTGCCTAGTATGCTTAGGTGTGTGACCAACATCTTCATGCACACTGCCTAGAATAAGGCATACTATGTTAAACTGTATGAAACCTATTTTTTGCATGTTTAGTCTAATGAACAGTCATGTACCTGGTGTCAGAACTTCTGTCGTTGCGACAATGTCGTTTGACTGGAATGTATAATTGATATGCAACCAGTCAGAATCATCATCTAGATCAACGTTTGCTTTTTCGTCTCCACCTACAAAATATGAACACATTACTTGCATAATAGGTTTATGCACAAAAAACATTACTTTAAAGTTGATGTATTTCATCACCTCTTGGCGCGTTGGGCATCATATTTTGGCCATTGTTTCATTGACGCGCTTCACGATGCTTCTTATTCAACTCGTTCATGTGTTCAACCGTCAATTTTGCACGTCTTTCCCTTTGGTTTTGCATCTTTCGTTTAATCAAACAATCATCTGGTTTTGTGTTGTTTATAGGACCTGCCACGATAGCATCATAGGCATTAGACAAATCAGCAGTGGTAAAATGATCTTCATGGCTAGAAATTAACGAATAGACAAAGGTAGCAGCAGTCCAATAGAACAATACAATGGAAAACAATTGCAATTGTTTTACCTGCAACGTCTTGTGTTGCAAAGTTTGTGGAATCAATGGTGCTACAACCGTCTGAAATGCTATATGTCAGGTTTGCGTAGTACATGCATGGAGGCAATAACAATTAGGAATTTAACTTATCGTCACCTCTAGATGACTCAGGCTTTATCATTAGTCCTTTATCTCGTAGATGTGCTTCTCGAGGCTTTTTATTTTTCTCGTTTTTCTGTTCAACGGACATCGTGGCATATCTTTCCTTATCTCTTTGCCTCTTACGTTCCTTAGCATCAACAATTGGTCGTAACAAGTTTGATCCATTTTGAGCACCTACAATGTAACTTTGTATATTAGTGTTGTCGGGGACCATAATTAGGGGTACCCTCAAGACTCCTAATTCTCAGCTGGTAACCCCCATCAGCATAAAGCTGCAAAGGCCTGATGGGTGCGATTAAGTCAGGGATCAGTCCATTCGAGCGACTCGATCACGCCTCGCCCGAGCCTAGCCTCAGACAAGGGCAGCCGACCCCGGAGGATTTCCGTCTCGCCCGAGGCCCCCCTCCAACGGCGGACACATCTTCGGCTCGCCCGAGGCCCTGCCTTCGCTAAGAAGCAACCCTGACTAAATCGCCGCGCCAACCGACCAAGTTGCAGGAGCATTTAACGCAAAGGCCGTGCCAAAGGCACCATAGGAAGCTCCGCCCGACCCAGGGCTCGGACTCGGGCCCAGCCCCGGAAGACGGCGAACTCCGCTCCGCCCGACCTAGGGCTCGGACTCGGGCTAAGACCCGGAAGACGGCGAACTCCGCTCCGCCCGACCTAGGGCTCGGACTCGGGCTAAGACCCGGAAGACGGTGAACTCCGCTCCGCCCGACCCAGGGCTCGGACTCGGGCTAAGACCCGGAAGACGGCGAACTCCGCTCCGCCCGACCTAGGGCTCGGACTCGGGCTAAGACCCGGAAGACGGCGAACTCCGCTCCGCCCGACCCAGGGCTCGGACTCAGGCTAAGACCCGGAAGACGGCGAACTCCGCTCCGCCCGACCCAGGGCTCGGACTCGGGCTAAGACCCGGAAGACGGCGAACTCCGCTCCGCCCGACCCAGGGCTCGGACTCGGACTCAGCCCCGGAAGACGACGAACTCCGCTTCGCCCGACCCCAGGGCTCGGACACCGTCCTGGCCTCTACCGACAACCTCCGCCTCGCCCGACCCAGGGGCTCGGACTCGGCCTCGGCCATGGAAGACAGACTCGACCTCGGCTTCGGAGGAGCCTCCACGTCGCCCAACCTAGGGCGCAGGCCAGCCACGTCAAACAGGAAGCGCCATCATCACCCTACCCCGAGCTGACTCGGGCCGCAGAGAACGAGACCGGTGTCCCATCTGGCTGTCTCCACCAGATAGGTAATGATGGCGCTCCGCATGCCCTGTGACGACGGCGGCTCTCAGCTCTCTTACGGAAGCAGGAGGACGTCAGCAAGGACACAACCGCTCCGACAGCTGTCCCTCCGCCACTCCTCCGACGGCCACGACATCACACTAGTTGGGTTCCAAGATCTCTCCGGCTGCCACATTGGCATGTACTCAGGGCACTAGCTCTCCCTCGCTAGACACGTAGCACTCTGCTACACCCCCATTGTACACCTGGATCCTCTCCTTGCGTCTATAAAAGGAAGGACCAGGGCCCTCTTAGAGAAGGTTGGCCGCGCGGGACGAGGACGGGACAGGCGCTCTCTTGGGGCCGCTCGCTTCCCTCACCCGCGTGGACGCTTGTAACCCCCTACTGCAAGCGCACCCGACCTGGGCGCGGGACGAACACGAAGGCCGCGGGATTCCCACCTCTCTCACGCCGGTCTCCGGCCGCCTCGCTCCTTTCCCCCCTTCGCGCTCGCCCACGCGTTCGACCCATCTGGGCTGGGGCACGCGGCACTCACTCGTCGGCCTGAGGGACCCCCCGGTCTCGAAACGCCGACAGTTGGCGCGCCAGGTAGGGGCCTGCTGCGTGTTAACGAACAGCTTCCCGTCAAGCTCCAGATGGGCAGTCTCCAACAACCTCTCCAACCCGGGACGGTGCTCCGTTTCGGGAGTCTCGAGTTCATGTCCCTCGACGGCAGCTACGACATGATACTCCTTCCACCGCCGCGCGACAACGACAATGGCGGCCGACAGCCCGCCCGCCGGCGGCGGAATCGACGACGTCTTCCCCGCGTGGCGGAAGAACAACATTCGAGCTCGCCCCGTCCTCTCCCCCGCCAACGGAGGAGGAGGCGGGGCAACCAAGGCCAAGCAGGAGGTCGTGCCTCGTCGGCTGTCGAGCGAGTCGACGTCCCTAGCACCCCAACGGGGGGCGCGTTGGGTGTCAACCTCGCGTTTGAGACGAAGGCGAGCGCCGTCTCCTCGCGACACGCCAATCCCGAGCAAGTGGACGGCGCCAGCGCGCTTGCGAAAAGCTTGCAGGACGTCGCCCTCGTACCTGAGGCAACGATGCAGTCAGTCCGCGACGTGACTCCATCGCCGCTCGAGGACCAAAAGGTACCAACCGATTCCCATCCTACGTCATTTGTACTCCGCCTCAACCCGCCTAGCAATCTCGCTTTGGCGGGCGCCCTTGTAAAGGCGAGTACAAACCCTCTAGGGTTTCGCTTGCGGTCGCCTTGGGACCGGCTGACGGACGTCTCGACCTACGGGCCCTCTGGGTCCGAGGAAGATGACGACCCCAACATCTGTTAGGATTTCTCTGGATTTGGCAACCCCCGTGCCATGCGGAACTTCATGACCGCATGTGACTACTGCCTCTCTGACTGTTCCGACGGTAGCCGCAGCCTCGACGACGAGGACTGTGGCCCAAGCCGCGAATGTTTCCAAGTCGATCTAGGGGGTCCCTCCGAAGGCAATCATCTCGGCATGCCGGAGGACGGTGCTCCCCCTGGGCCGGTGCCTCGCGCTGACATCCCGCGGGAGCTAGCTGTGGTCCCCGTTCCGGCGGGGGGTTATGACCCACAGCTTGAGCAAGTCCGTGGGGCGCAGGCCAGGATCGACGAGGGAGCAGGAGCGCTTGAGCCGATCCGCCGGGACGTCGGGCAGGCATGGGCGGGCCAACCCCCGGCCGGAGAAATACGTCACCTGCCCCAGGGTCTCCAGCACCACGTCACCGATGTCGTCAGGGTCAGGCCATCACCTGCATCCAGTGGGGTCGGTCAGAACCTGGCCACAGCAGCGATGCTCCTCCGCACGATGCCGGAGCCATCCACCACCGAGGGTCGGCGAATCCAAGGAGAACTCAAAAATCTCCTGGAAGGCGCCGCGGTCCGACGGGCCGAGAGCACTGCCTCCCGAAGGCAAGGATGTCCCTCGGAACCTCATGCCGCGACCTCCCGATTCATGCGGGAAGCCTCGGTCTACACCGGGCGCACGCGCAACACCGCGCCTGCGGCCCCGGGCCACCTCGGCAACGAGCGCCACCACCGCGACCGTCGAGCCCACCTCGACGAGAGGGTGCGCCGAGGCTATCACCCCAGGCGTGGGGGACGCTACGACAGCGGGGAGGATCGGAGTCCCTCACCCGAACCACCTGGTCCGCAGGTCTTCAGCTGGGCCATCCGGCGGGCACCGTTCCCGACCCGGTTCCGACCCCCGACTACTATCACAAAGTACTCGGGGGAAACGAGGCCGGAATTGGGGCTCGCTGACTACCGCCTGGCCTGCCAACTGGGTGGAACAGACGACGACAACCTCATCATCCGCAACCTCCCCCTGTTCCTCTCCGACACCGCTCGCGCCTGGTTGGAGCACCTGCCTCCGGGGCAGATCTCCAACTGGGATGACCTGGTCCAAGCCTTCGCCGGAAATTTCCAGGGCACGTATGTGCGCCCTGGGAATTCCTGGGACCTCCGAAGCTGCCGACAGCAGCCGGGAGAGTCTCTTCGGGACTACATCCGGCGATTCTCGAAGCAGCGTACCGAGCTGCCCAACGTCACCGACTCAGATGTCATCGACGCGTTCCTTGCCGACACCACCTGCCGCGACCTGGTGAGCAAGTTGGGTCGCAAGACCCCCACCAGGGCGAGCGAGCTGATGGACATCGCCACCAAGTTCGCCTCTGGCCAGGAGGCGGTCGAGGCTATCTTCCGAAAGGACAAGCAGCCCCAGGGCCGCCCGTCGGAAGATGCTCCCGAGGCGTCTACTCCATGCGGCGCCAAGAAGAAAGGCAAGAAGAAGTCGCAAGCGAAACGCGACGCCACCGACGTGGACCTTGTCGCCGCCGCCGAGTACAAGAACCCTCGGAAGCCCCCTGGAGGTGCCAACCTCTTTGACAAGATGCTCAAGGAGCCGTGCCCCTATCATCAGGGGCCCGTCAAGCACACCCTTGAGGAGTGCGTCATGCTTCGGCGCCACTTCCACAGGGCCGGACCACCCGCGGAGGGTGGCAGGGCCCGCGACGATGACAAGAAGGAAGATCACCAAGCAGGAGAGTTCCCCGAGGTCCGCGACTGCTTCATGATCTACGGCGGGCACGCGGCGAATGCCTCGGCTCGGCATCGCAAGCAAGAGCGCCGGGAGGTCTGCTCGGTAAAGGTGGCGGCGCCAGCCTACCTAGACTGGTCCGACAAGCCCATCACCTTCGACCAAGCTGATCACCCCGACCACGTGCCGAGCCCGGGGAAATACCCGCTCGTCGTCGACCCTGTCATCGGTGACGTCAGGCTCACCAAGGTCCTTATGGACGGGGGCAGCAGCCTCAACATCATCTACACCGAGACCCTCGGGCTCCTGCGCGTCGATCTGTCCTCCGTCCGAGCAGGCGCTGCGCCCTTCCACGGGATCATTCCCGGGAAGCGCGTCCAGCCCCTCGGACGACTCGACCTCCCTGTCTGTTTCGGAACACCCTCCAACTTCCGAAGGGAGACTCTGACGTTCGAGGTGGTCGGGTTCCGAGGAACCTACCACGCGGTGCTGGGGAGGCCATGCTACGCGAAGTTCATGGCCGTCCCCAACTACACCTACCTGAAGCTCAAGATGCCGGGCCCCAACGGGGTCATCACCGTCGGCCCCACGTACAAACACGCGTTCGAATGCGACGTGGAGTGCGTGGAGTACGCCGAGGCCCTCACCGAGTCCGAGGCCCTCATCGCCGACCTGGAGGGCCTCTCCAAAGAGGTGCCAGACGTGAAGCGTCATGCCGGCAACTTCGAGCCAGTGGAGACGGCTAAGACCGTCCCCCTCGACCCCAGTGGCGACGCCTCCAAGCAGATCCGGATCGGTTCCGAGCTCGACCCCAAATAAGAAGCAGTGCTCGTCAACTTTCTCCGCGCGAACGCCGACACTTTCGCGTGGAGTCCTTCGGGCATGCCCGGCGTGCCGAGGGATGTCGCCGAGCACTCGCCGGATATTCGGGCAGGAGCACGACCCGTCAAATAGCCTCTGCGAGGATGACACCCGGGGGCTGCGCACCCCCCCGGGGAAGGCCGCTTGTCATCGCCGACGTTCTGAAGCCCGGAACGCACAAGCTGGCCGGCGGTCAAGGCGGGGTCTACAGCAACGCTTGGAACGTCCGACAGCTACGTCGCTTCTACCCTTAAGACGTTTTCAAGCTGTTCGTACACCTCGCTCCCGCACAAGTCTCAGTCATCAAGGAAGGGTCGGCCTCGCCTCGGCAGAACCCGACCCTCCCTCGGGGGCTAAAAAGGGGGAACCTCTCTGCGTCAAGACTGGGTGTACCTCTCCGCATCCAAAATTTTCGATCAAAAGGGCTTTTTGCGTTCTCCCGGCTATATCAGAAGCAGGGCCCCAAGGAGCAAACGTGGGTGCATGTAAGTGGCAAGGCCGACTGAGCCAAGGGATTCCTATGCCTCCGGGTTAAGGACACCTTCACTCGTCACCCGCCACGAAAAATGACCCCTACTCGGGAAGCCACCCTGTTATTGACGAACAAAGTCGGACACGCAAAATAAAAGGAAGAGTACGACTTCATGCAATAAAAGCAAAGTGTTCAGGCCTCGGCGGCCACAGGAGGACACGCGCACATCCAACAGAAACTGATCCAACAAGAGTTAGGCGTCGCCTTGGGAAGGAGCCGCGCCTCCAGCTCCGTCTCCGCCTTCGGTGAGGTCCATCTCGGCTTCCGGCGACGGCGCAGGGGGGAGGATTTCCGCCTCAAAGGTGGTCGCCAGCACTGCGCTCGGACCCGCGGCGACTGCGTCGAGCCGCCGGATTTCCGCTAGAGCAGCTTCGTCTTCGTCAGGAAGACAATACCCCTCGCTGACCCGCTCCAGGTCCACAACGTAGTGGGAAGCAAGCATGGCAAAGGCCCGCCTGACGCCGTGGTGTAGCGCCTCGCGGAGCCTGCCGCGCGCGTGATCACCCAAGGCTTGAAGGCGGCTTTGAGGGGAGCTTCCTGAGGGGACGTCGCCGGAGCCAAGGATCCAATAAACGTCCGAGATGGCTTCGGACATGGCCATGAGGTCGGCTTCCCTCTGCTCGGCTGCCCCGGCAAGCGCCTTGGCGGACTCATCGAGGGCGGACTCGAGCTCTGCGAACAACCAGAAGAAAAATCTCAAACACAAGCAGAGGAAACAAATAAGAACAAGAACCAAGGATGGTCAAGGCATACCCCCGGCTCGGGCACGCTGCTCCGAGGTCGCGGCCTGGGCCGCGGCTAAGTCGGCCGCGAGGGCGTCGGCCCGGCTTTCGGCCTCGGCAGCCCGGCCTCGAGATCGGTCCCGCTCCTCGACGACCTGGATGAGCTCCGACCGCTGCCGTTGCACCTCTGCGCGCGCCGCGGCCACCTCCGTGCGCGCTGCTGCCGCCTCGGCTCTCAGGTCAGCGCAGAGCAACTGGAGGTCCGCTACCTCGGCACCCTGCTGAGAAAGGCGCGCAGTGGCCCTGGCGAGCGAGGTCCTCAGGGACCGCAGCGAGCCCCAGACATCGGCTTCGCGGCGGATGAACGACGACTTGGCGGCGCTCCGACCCGACAGATCCTGAGGGAAGGAAACGGGGCGTCACGAAGAACGTCTCGGTCACAGAAGAAAAACAAAGGTATGCCCGAAACCGTTACCTGGAGGATTTTGGGAACGTCCCCGCAGAAAACCTCTAGCAACGACCGGAGCGACCCCACCATTGCTTCGGCACGCTCGTGGAGCTCGTCCCAGGACTGGTCCTCCCGTTCATCGTCGAGAACGAAGACGGGGTCCGAGGCCTCACGGGTCCGGAACCGGAGCAACTGGCGCCGGACCTCGGGGCTCCGCCGCACAGTGACGAGGCCGCCGCCCGGCAGGATGAATCGTGCCTCCCCGCCCGCCTCTTCCGAGGCACCGGGCGCCGACATATCAGCCGTCTCGGCGTCGGCAGCAACCGGTCGCTCCTCGACCGGGACGGCGGCGACTTCGGTAGCGACAGGCGCCGGCATGGCCGGTACGACCGGTGGGCTCAGGACCACGTCGGCATCAGCCGCCTCTCCTATCACAATGGCCGCCTCGGCAGAGGAGCCGGCCTCGGGGACCTGCTCCACGATGACCGGCGCCGTCTGAGCCCCCTGAGGTGGAACGCCGTGCGAGAGGGTCGGTTGAACGGCAAGGCCCGAAGCGGCGCTGGCCGCACCAGCCGGCGTCGTCTTAAGTACCTTCCGGGGTGCCAGGTCGGTCAGGCCATGGCTTCGCTTGCTGAGGAGAAAAGAAAAATCACGGCCGGAACCTATGAATGGAAAGCCAGGACGAAGACATTCCGAGATACTTACCCGCTCCGGGCCATGATCCACCGTGCCTAGGGGGAAGTCTCTTGGATCCTGGCCCCCGGAACCGCCGCCGAGGCCCGCTTCGCTGGCAACTTCGGCACCACCCTCGCTTCGGACGCCCGGGGGCGGATTGCCCAGGCACTGTAACGGTGGCCCGAGGGCCACCTCTCTGCGCTGCCGGCGCGAGCGGCGGCTCCCGGGGAGCAGACGCCCTGGCCTGGTCCTCCGGGGTCACCTCGGCCCCTCCAGCCGAGGTGTCAGGAGCCCTCTCGGGGTGCCCTTGCCCCTCAGGCCGGGACGCTGACGCCCCGACTCTTGGGGACTGACGGCGTCGGCCCGCTCGGGGGCTGGCTTGACGGCTCCTGGCCAGACCCCAAGCCGGGGCTGAGGCCAAGGCGGGCGACCACGTCGTCCTCCTCGTCATCATCTTCATCATCGTCGTCGTCGGGCGTTTCCGGCGATGGCTCCCTCGGGAGTCCCTCCCTCTCCTGCTGGCGACGGCGCTTTTCCAAGGCGTCTCGAGCCCGCCTCCGCTCGCGGGCCTGAGCCTTCTCCGCGTCCTTCTTCTTCTTCCTCTCCTCCACGGCGACTCGTCGCGCTGCCCGAGCCACCGCATCCTGCGGGACCCGAGGCAGGGAAGGCTTGTGCCACCCCACCTCCTGAAGAGGAGGGGAAAAACCTCAATCGTAAGAACCCGGAGCAACCGGATGTATGAAGAAGGAAGAAGCGGACACTTACCAGAGTCACGCACCCCTGGTCGGGGCGCATCAAAGGCTGGGAGAAGGCGTGGGAGTCCGGCTTCCCCAACGCAGCGGACACCCGCCATCTGAGGGCGTCAAAGGGAAGAGGATCAGGGGACATCCACGAGCCCTCCCAGTTGGCCTCCGGGGTCATCTCCCAAAGCGACAGCCGCCGCTCCGCCAAGGGAAGCACCCTCCGACGGTGGATGGCGGTAATCACTCCCGCAGCGGTGAGTCCCCCTTCCCGCAACGCCTCCAAGGCCTGGAGGAGTGGCTCGAGGTTCTTCTGCCTCTCGTGCGGGGTCCCGTGGCACCAGGCGTCGGTGGCAGCGGTGACTACTCGCTGGGAGAATGGCGGGAGCAACTCGCCGTCGTTCCGGAGGTAGAACCACCGGCACTGCCACACCTTGTTCGAGGACGCGAGGGTGGCAGGAATATAAAGCGACGCCCGCGACTGCCTCAGCAGAAGGGTACAGCCGCCGGCCCGCACCGCTGCACGGACTTTCCTCTCCCCCGTCGGCGAGGCGAAAAGCTCCGCGCAAAAGAAATGGGTCCACAAATCCCAATGGGGGCGATCCCCAAGTACCCCTCACACACCGCAATGAAGATGGCGGCCTGCGAGATGGAGTTAGGGGTGAGGTTATGCAACTCCACCCCATAGTGGTACAGGATCGCCCGCATGAAGCGGCCCACCGGCACGCCGAATCCCCGCTCGTGGAAGGATACAAAGCTCACGATGTACCCCGGCGGTGGGGACGGAGCGGCACCACCCACGGGAGGAATCCATTCCGGTCGCTGCTTATCGGTGAGGGGACGGAGCAAACCCTCGCCGACCAGATCTTCCAGGTCGCTCGCCGTCACCGTGGAAAGGGGCCATGGATCGCGCGGCGGAATGATGGTCACCCGCTCAGCCATCACCGAGCGAAAAGGGATGCGGCGCGAAGGGCAGGAAGGGCAGTTCTCTCTTCTCTGGCTAGATCTCTCGGGTTGCGAAAACCTAAGAGGCAGGCAGGAAGCGGAGCAAAGAACCGTCACCGGACCCTCTCCTGGGTATATAAAGACCAAGGCGAGGATGGCTCCAACGTTCCGCCCGGACCGGACGCGGGATTCAAAAACGCGAAGCGAAACGGCCGTTCCTCGAACGGCTCGCGCACGCGCAACGGCCGCCCCGCCAACTACTCACCCCGTCGCATTAACTCCGCGGCTGGACAGGCAGCGCTTCTGGCAGGAGCAGCAGGCGACGCTTCGCCTTCGTCGAAACAACCGCGCCAAAAAAGGTACGCCGCGTCGTTCGGTTTCGCATCCTTTTCCCTTTTTCCTCCTTCTCTATCTCTTGCGACAGGGACCGGGAAAGGGGGATACCCCGAAAGGGATCCTTCCCCGTGAAGGAACCAGGCTCCGAGCCTCCCTACTGATCAGAGGTTCGAAGGCTGGCCCCCCAAAGGGTTCAACAGCCGCCTCAGATCGCGTGGGCCCTACACCCACTACTGGTCAGAGGTTCGAAGGCCGGCCCCCCGAAGGGTTCCACGGCCGCCTCAGGCTACTCGGGCTCCGCGCCCATTACTGATTAGGGGTTCGAAGGCTGGCCCCCGAAGGGTTCACAGCCGCCTCAGACGCCGAGCGAGGGATGACCAGGGGTACGTTCGATACATAACCAAGGCTCGGGCTGCGCTCCCGAGGTACCCTAGGACATTTCCGAGACCAGCGGGAGCGATCTTGTAACGGAATCCCATCGGAGGGAGGCATCGAGCCCTCGGACCCCGTCGCCAGGGGACCGGGTCCGGCAGATCACCCGCAGGTACTTTTGGGCGTGCCTCTGGGCCCCTAGCCGACCCCTAACGAACGGGGCACGGACGTCCACTCGGATTACCCGCTTGCAGCTCACCGGAGACACCATGTTCGGCGCCCATCGAGGGTAACATGGCGCTCTCCCCCCTCCTCCTTGCGGAAAGGCGACGCAGGGGCGTATGTAAAAAAGCCGAGTCTGTCCTTGATCGCCCTCTTGCCCTGTGCAGAGGCTCGGGGGCTGCTCTCGCAAACCCGGCTCCGGCCAAACCGTTGACAGCGTCAACATACCAGCCCGAGAACTTGGGCCCCGACCGTACACCCGGGCTACGGCCAGCTCGCATGAGGGAACAACCAGACCAGCCGAAGCATTACACAAGGCAATAAGACCTCGAAGGAGTGAAACCACTCCTCCGAGGCCTCGGGGGCTACACCCGGCAGGTGCGCTCGCGCGCACCCACCGGAACAAAATGCAACCGAGAAAGGCTGGTCCCCTTGCAAAAAAGTGCGACAAAAGCCTCCAAGCGAGTGCTAACACTCCCTTCGAGGCTCGGGGGCTACTGTCGGGGACCATAATTAGGGGTACCCTCAAGACTCCTAATTCTCAGCTGGTAACCCCCATCAGCATAAAGCTGCAAAGGCCTGATGGGTGCGATTAAGTCAGGGATCAGTCCATTCGAGCGACTCGATCACGCCTCGCCCGAGCCTAGCCTCAGACAAGGGCAGCTGACCCCGGAGGATTTCCGTCTCGCCCGAGGCCCCCCTCCAACGGCGGACACATCTTCGGCTCGCCCGAGGCCCTGCCTTCGCTAAGAAGCAACCCTGACTAAATCGCCGCGCCGACCGACGAAGTTGCAGGAGCATTTAACGCAAAGGCCCTGCCAAAGGCACCATAGGAAGCTCCGCCCGACCCAGGGCTCGGACTCGGGCCCAGCCCCGGAAGACGGCGAACTCCGCTCCGCCCGACCTAGGGCTCGGACTCGGGCTAAGACCCGGAAGACGGCGAACTCCGCTCTGCCCGACCCAGGGCTCGGACTCGGGCTAAGACCCGGAAGACGGCGAACTCCGCTCCGCCCGACCCAGGGCTCGGACTCGGGCTAAGACCCGGAAGACGGCGAACTCCGCTCCGCCCGACCTAGGGCTCGGACTCGGGCTAAGACCCGGAAGACGGTGAACTCCGCTCCGCCCGACCCAGGGCTCGGACTCGGGCTAAGACCCGGAAGACGGCGAACTCCGCTCCGCCCGACCCAGGGCTCGGACTCGGGCTAAGACCCAGAAGACGGCGAACTCCGCTCCGCCCGACCCAGGGCTCAGACTCGGGCTCAGCCCCGGAAGACGACGAACTCCGCTTCGCCCGACCCCAGGGCTCGGACACCGTCCTGGCCTCTGCCGACGACCTCCGCCTCGCCCGACCCAGGGGCTCGGACTCGGCCTCGGCCATGGAAGACAGACTCGACCTCGGCTTCGGAGGAGCCTCCACGTCGCCCAACCTAGGGCGCAGGCCAGCCACGTCAAACAGGAAGCGCCATCATCACCCTACCCCGAGCTGACTCGGGCCGCAGAGAACGAGATCGGTGTCCCATCTGGCTGTCTCCACCAGATAGGTAATGATGGCGCCCCGCATGCCCTGTGACGACGGCGGCTCTCAGCTCTCTTACGGAAGCAGGAGGACGTCAGCAAGGACACAACCGCTCCGACAGCTGTCCCTCCGCCAGGCTCCGCCACTCCTCCGACGGCCACGACATCACACTAGTTGGGTTCCAAGATCTCTCCGGCTGCCACATTGGCATGTACTCAGGGCACTAGCTCTCCCTCGCTAGACATGTAGCACTCTGCTACACCCCCATTGTACACCTGGATCCTCTCCTTGCGTCTATAAAAGGAAGGACCAGGGCCCTCTTAGAGAAGGTTGGCCGCGCGGGACGAGGACGAGACAGGCGCTCTCTTGGGGCCGCTCGCTTCCCTCACCCGCGTGGACGCTTGTAACCCCCTACTGCAAGCGCACCCGACCTGGGCGCGGGACGACCACGAAGGCCGCGGGATTCCCACCTCTCTCACGCCGGTCTCTGGCCGCCTCGCTCCTTTCCCCCCTTCGCGCTCGCCCACGCACTCGACCCATCTGGGCTGGGGCACGCGGCACTCACTCGTCGGCCTGAGGGACCCCCCGGTCTCGAAACGCCGACAAGTGTTCTACTGCATACTATGTTGCATTCATTAATCTACACGCATGTAATAAGCTTGTACCTCTATTAATGGTGTTTGAGATGTCTGCACATGGTGTGCGAACAACATTATGTCCCATCTGATTTGTTTGTGTTTGTTCTTTGTTCTCCATAAATAACACCTAATAGAGGCAATGGACTGGCTTAGTTAAGTTTTCACACACGGTCCTCTTTCTACACCCACTACTTAGTTCAGTAATACTTTTCACACACAGTCGTTTATCTATTGTCTACTTGTATCAGTCTGCACACATTTTACATAGGAATCTGTGTTGTACAAACATAAACCTATATATTGTTGTCACACAATTGTACCCTATTTACATAATTTTCAAGCACGTCAAGGTTCACAGACTATTCAAACAAACATGTCCACAGACAGACAAAGACAGTAATGTATTCAAACTACAATCACTTTATAAAACAGAACCATTAATATACACAACCAAAACAACATGCACCTTTTGAGTTATATATGACCATTTTGCTCACTGCATTGTTTGACGTTACTAAGCACGGTCAAATAATTTTCATGTTCAAGTGTAGATTAAGAATGATGTATGTTAGTTTATTTGTTCAATTCATATTCTAAACCACTGCCTTTTCCATATTGTATGGAATGTTTTTATTATCCTATGTATCTTCGTCTCATATTTTCAGTGGCATTTAGAATGGATGGGCGAGGGTTTGATAACATTATACGTATGTATGAAGAGAAAAGCCATAGTTTTTAATACATAAATGGCGAAATACAAATAATTGTGACCATCTTTATTTGATACATAACTTCAAATCCTATAATGTAACAAGCTATCACACTACACATCCGGTACCACTGTTGCCAGATAAGCACGTCTCCTCTCTAGATATTTGTTGATTAAACCACTCCTCAGATTTTGGATCATGGAGCGTCTAATTGCTGCAATTTAGTAAATGATATGTAATAACATGATTACTTTCTTATACTTAAAAATTATTGCAAGAAACACTCACTCTGCAACCGGTGTGTGGTGTGATGATCTGGATCGAATTCAACAGTGATATGGTCCAAGGTTTGCAAGCATCTTATTGTTATAGTAGTAGACTTAGAGTTACTAAAGAAGGTCATTGAGATTACTCGAACAAAGATTTTTAAGTATAAGAGAAGTTATTGTGTTGCTTGTTACGACACAACATAGTTCCGATAATTATGCTCTTGTTTTCTCTAGCTAACACCCACCGTAGAGCATTTCTTTGCAACAGTTGAGGCCATATACCCACGACGATTATATCCCACCTATAAACAAAGATTTTATTGTTTGAATAAAACCTAACACATTTGTAGTTTAAAAAAGAATGTAGCTATATGTTAATGACCTGGAATCCATTAGTATGGCCTCTCTGTACGGCCTTCCACCAATGTGCTCTAATGGCACCAAATGAATATCTATTCCTATTACATCTCAGCCATTCATATGTGAAGTGTTAAATTTCGAGTCGTCAATTTTTATGGTTTAGTGCGGAATAAGTATAATCCATATAGAAAGACAGGCACATACCTATAAACCTCTTATGAGGTTGTTGGAGGACCTCATGAAATGTCATAAGATATTTTGGATACGGCGGGAACTGAATTGGCAAGTGGAATGGCTCCACAACAGTATGAGTTGCCAAGGTCAATTCTAGCCTATGTCCAAAATTCCGAAATTGATACGCCCCCTAGTTTACATAGAACGCCACTCCATATATATAATGTATATGTAGATCCTTGTTGGAGTAAGGTGTCAAATCGTTGGACATTATCGTGGTATGAAATTGTTTCTATTTTTGACCCCTAGTCATTTCAGAATGCATGTCGTATGAGTAAGAGAAATACATTGACTTCATTTTTTTTGTTTGAATATTTGATGAAGTGACTTACAGTGATGTCTTGTAGAATGAAATGTTGGCTGTCATGACATCTAGGGAACTTAACAACTATTATTGCTACGATACTCTTTAATTTTGGTAAGCCAATGTTGTCAACGTCATCAAATAACACGAAACTACATAAATAGTGAGTTTAGATTATTTTGTCCACGCATATCTAGATGCGACAAGTGAAATGGGTACTTACGGAGACTCTATAGGGACGTGATGTAGGACTGCAACCGACCTATGTGGGTTAAGTGTAGACGGTGCCATCGAGCTTCTAGTATTGATCATAGTTATATTGTATAGATACACAAAATATATGAAAAGGATTAAAGAGCACATCACAATCATTAAACAACAAGATTAAGATTGTTCATTATAGAAGGAAATATGACGTAGTTCAGACGATGAGAAGCAAACAAATGAAGCCTTGTTGTGTACAATGCACTTAATTTAATATCAACAGATTTTTTATCAATTGCATTTGTTTGTTTTGCAGTAGGACTGTAACATTTAGAGTTGCACGGACCCTAGGTTTTTGTTCAAGGGGAAGAACCTTCTAAGGTGAGGTCACTAAGAAATCTATACTTTGGGCCGTAACTACTTGCAGCCCCTCATTTTGTTGTATCAAACACTACCTACATGAAACTAAAAGAGCCCCTAGCTAGCTACACCAACGTAAAACTACAATGAACAGGATTCCATGACGAACGACGACAATCGTTTAGTACCATGGATGTTAACATGTTTTCGTATGATCAAATTTAAAATGGTTTGACTCAGCACCATACTATAAAACTGCACCCTTCTACAGTTGAAACATAGAGCGTTATTCAGTCCCAACAACTATATGCTATATATATATATATGTTGGGGACTTGTTCTCAAATGCTATGAATTAAGAACAAGGCAACACAGAAAATGTTAAACGTTAAAATCCTTCGTCCTTCGAAGCATTATTTCCCTTAGGATATAATGATCTTTGGACGAAGGTTATGAAGGGCATACCTTCAGCAGCATAACATATAATGATGAAGAGGGAAACATATGAAATATAAAATAACATAAACAATCATGTATTATTATCAATTCATTTCTATCTTATTATTATGGGAAAATAGAAGTAATATCAAATTAAAAATGTACCTTCGGCTCAAAAGAAGGCAATAGTACAAGCGTGACGCAAAAGCAGGATAACCAGTCAGCGCGTACAATACAGGGGTACTGTTCATCTATTTATAGGCACAGGGCGCAGCCTGTGTAAAATTACATCTATGACCTTTACAATCGACTACAATACTGACACAAAACACCATGGGTCCTTAGGTCATTTTATCTTTAAGTCGGTTCACCCCTTCGTCTTGAAATCTGTCACTGTGCCGAAGCTTTATAGGTGATAGCTTCAGTGCTGCTTCTGAGAGGATCTGCCGAAGGTGTTCTCTTTCTTTAGGATCTTCGGCTACGAAGCATACCCCCAACAATATATATATTTCCAGATAGCAAAAAAATGCTGCTGCTCATGCAGAAACATGATGACCTGGGAGAGGAACTGCTTTGCACATGGGGAAGTGAGGCCCATGCCACCAATCAAACACATGGTAGCTAGCTATGGCGTAATCCATGGGTTCTAAGGGTGAAATAGCATAAATGTTCTGACATAGGAACACCATCAGTCCACTCCGCTCATTCTAAAATGTGAATATAATCCATGGGTTCCCAGGTAAAATTTGGAAATAGCAGAGACAACAATATGGAAGATGGGAACACCATTGGTCCTAGAAAATGTAGTGATAGTCATCTAGCAGAGTAGTAGCAGCTAATATATTCTCTTTTGCTTCAAGTTTTATTTGATCAGCCCAAAATAAATAAATCAAAATGAAGCCTGGTTTCATGTGTCAATTACTAAGTTTATAAACTGTGAATAATTTTTGAAAGCATGCCATTTGCATGAGAAATCAGAAGTCAAGAAACAAATAATGAAGTAAAATAGTAGTCTACATATCAAAGTGTATTTGTGGTTTACCTGGGAAAAACAAGCCTAATGCAATTGACCGCCTTCTCTAAGCACTTTTGAAATAATGAGTCAATAGTCCTGTTTGAATATAAAACCTGTGGATGGAAGCACATTATAGTAACATCATAATGATTGCTTTACAGCAAAACCAAATGATAAAGATGTTTGTAGTACTAATTTGTTGTTATTTACAAAGTGGCGCAAGGAAGGTTTACATGATAAGTAACAACAGATCATTATCATTCTGAACTATTAAAAGTACATCTTCAATTTCTAAGGATCAGTTTGATTGCATTCTAGAATACAGTCAGGCATAATAAAGCAGTAAGCGAGGCAGTGCCATTAGTTTGTCAAGGGAAATGAACTTAACTTTTTATTTGACTGAACATTAGTTTGTATATCAATTTCGCATGGGAAAATTACAGTTTTAACAAATTGCTAATTGCCTCTCCAGGTCTGTCAGCATTCAATATGATGACAAATTGCTTTAAGTAGTCACAATAGTGACAACAGTCATATACCATTGACAGTGACAGACAGTTATATACCATCCACGATATTGAATGCTTATTAAAGTAAATCTCCCATGCACCAACAACTAGCAAAGCCTTAGAGCTTCTTGCTCTTGTGTTGGGACTACTTAAAGCAGACCATTTCCTCACTGTTGTGTGTACTTAAACCGTATATTTGAATTTGGTATGAACAACTAGCAACACCATTTCCTCACTCTACAGACTGCTTATTCAGATTCATAGTTTTAGAGGTAAAAAAATTATATAAAAAACTTTAGAGAATTGCTTGCAGGTCAACATTAAGGTGCAGGTAACATATTTCTTACAAAAGTTTGTATTGCGCAGTATAGTGTGTAAGCAATTCTCTAAAGTTTTTTCCTTTGGATTAAGAAGAATAACTTTGAGAGTACAATGATCCCAAGACACACCTTGCAACCCTTTTACAAAATCATTTGTCTTTGATTAAGTATTACAACACAACTAAACATAAATGTTGGCCTGCTACAGTTTAGACAAACAGTAAAGAAAGACTAAGCGAATATAATGTGCAAGCAAATAAAGTGAGCCCAAGTGGACACTATGAGAGTGGTACTGATAGCAGTATAGTACAATAGTACTTCTAATAGATTGATTTTCTTGGTAGCTTCAACAAGGCACTAGTTTTGCTGGTTAGTTCATTTGCATGCTATAGACTGCTTATTCAGATTCATAGTTTGAGAGGTAAAAAATTCTATAAACAAAGCTAGTTTTGCGGATTAGCAAGTCTTCTGTTTAACTATGATATTGTCCCCAATGTACAGGTATGATTCCTAAATATGCTATGTCTTTAACAGCACATAAAAAACAAATGACACCGTCTATCGGTAGTATAGTACTACTAATGATTGAGCCCACCATGAGAAGCAAACACAATCCTAACTCGAGAAATCCCTACAGTTAGAGAAAGCAAGCAAGAGGGGATGCAAAGGTTGAGTAAGGCTAACCAAGGTACATGCAGTTGCAGAGGAGCCGCAACACCTCCCAGTTCGCTAGTGGCTCTGACGTCGCAGGGAAGAATCACCTTGCACTAACCAAGCCTATGCAAGTAACCATCTCAGAGAATAAATTTGCTAAGCCATGCAGAACAATTTAGATACCATGGAGCACCAGGAAACACTCACCTTCAGCTGCGTATCCTTAGTAATCCTGCTGCGGCCTACGACTTCAATGGCGTATGGCTCGATTAGGGTTTTTTAAATACAAGTTATCGAGGATTACCGCGTCCGTAGTCCATGAATGGCAGTGGATGCTCAAAAAGAAAGGGAGGCACATGAGGAGGTGAGGTGGCAGACATTCCATTGACGGGGCGGGCACGGTAATGGGAGAGGAGATCTGGCTCCCACGCCATTTTTGCCACGGGCCGAGGAGGAGGTGGCGGACCTTCCATAGATGGCAGACCTCCCACTGACTCGAGAAATCCATGGACCGCGGTAATGGGGAGAGGAGATCTGGGACCTTCCATATCAGGCGCTGGCGCGGTAATGGGAGGAGGTGAGGTGGCGGAGCTCCCACGCCATTTTTGCCGCGGGTCGAGGAGGAGGTGGTGGACCTTCCATGGATGGCGGACCTCCCACTGATTAGAGAAATCCCTATAGTTAGAGAAAGCAAGCAAGAGGGGATGCAAAGGTTGAGTAAGGCTAACCAAGGTATGTGCAGTTGCAGAGGAGCCGCAACACCTCCCAGTTCGTTGGTGGTTCTGCTATCGCAGGGATCACCTTGCACCAACCACGCCTATGCAAGGAACCATCGCAGAGAATAAATTTGCTAAGCCGTGCAGAACAATTTAGATACCAGGGAGCACCAGGAAACACTCACCTTGAGCTGCATATCCTTAGTAATCCTGCTGCGGCCCGTGACTTCAATGGTGTATGGCTCGATTAGGGTTTTTAAATACAAGTTATCGAGGATTACCGCGTCCGTGGTCCATGAATGGCAGTGGATGCTCAAAAAGAAAGGGAGGCGCATGAGGAGGTGAGGTGGCGGACCTTCCATTGACGGGGCGGGCACGATAATGGGAGAGGAGATCTGGCTCCCATGCCATTTTTGCCGCGAGCCGAGGAGGTGGCGGACCTTCCATGGATGGCGAACCTCCCACTGACTCGAGAAATCCATGGACCGCGGTAATGGGGAGAGGAGATCTGGGACCTTCCATATCAGGTGCTGGCGCGGTAATGGGAGGAGGTGAGGTGGTGGAGCTCCCACGCCATTTTTGCCACGGGCCGAGGAGGAGGTGGCGGACCTTCCATGGATGGCGGACCTCCCACTGACTCGAGAAATCCATGGTCCGCGGTAATGGGGAGAGGAGATCTAGGACCTTCCATATCAGGCGCTGGCGGCGGGCTGAGGAGAAGGTAGCAGATCGACGACGCGTAGAGAGCGTCAAATGCTACAGCCCAACACCATTGAGGTGGCGGTAGAGAGCGGAGATAGCGGGGGCGGGGCCGCGGGGGCGTGGCATCGGGCTGGGCGGGGGTGGGGCGTTGGGCTTCACCAAAAGAAATGGTGGATGCCTTCTGTAGCATCTTATGTATTAGTAAAGATAATTAGTGGATACTACATATGATTATAATAACTTGTATCAAGTTTGTATTACAATAGTTGAAGGCTGTTATCTAAATTATTGATAAAAAATAGAGTCTGACTTGACATACACGAAATGTCTTGTAAACTGGATTGGCATTAATATTTAGACGTTCCATCTAGCGTATCTTATTAGTACCATCAATATCAACGTTTTGTTTAGACCATTTAAACACTCTAACCATTTGATACAAATAATTAGCGGATAATACATATGATTAGGCCCTCTTTGGAACATATTGAACACCAAATTGAGTGGACGGTCCGACCTCGAGGAGATGCAAGTAGACACACAACCATTTTCTGTTAATACAATAGAACTCACATGCAAAAAGGTCTTGGTTCGACCCGAAATGGCCGATAAAGGCAAAGGCAAGGGCATCATCATTGGCGATCCTCGCATGTCAAATATATCACAAAAGGAGATTACTCAAAAGGCTCCGGATGAGAAGGCTAAAAAGTCCGAAGGCGCCTGGGTAGGCACAATTAATAAGCCAAGTACGACAGCCTGGCCCGAGTATCGCAGATGGTCCGGCACCTACGTGCGGACGGTCCGGTGCTCAGACAGACGGTCCGGTTAACTCAGCCGGACAGTCCGCCTATGGACAAAGGCGTCAGTCTCCACACAAAGCAAGGAAAGAGACGCAAGGGCAAAGCACATATGGTCGGCTGATCAAAGCTGACCCTACTTTTGATCAATTGCTCTCCAAGAGTGCTCGTACGAAGATCGTTCTACGTGATCAATCAACGAAGAAACCCCAGTCACCTGCTAAAACGAAATGGCCAAACAAAATGGCTGAAAAGGCGACACAACAAGCATCGCCTATTCATCCTATGGGACCAAGGTACTTTCCACCCGTTTACTCATCGTCGGTATATTATCCTGTTCAAATATGCAAAGGTACGACGATGAATCCATGGTACATATATAGTCCCTTTGTCTATCCAAACTGGTGCACCTCCATTCTATTTCTTTTGATCCATTGATCGAATGGTCATGGCCGAGAAAGGTACAATCCGAAATGGCCTTTATATAATGGTGCTTTATTGAATGATCTCCATATTGAAAAGCTGGTGACTTATATCAGGCTTAGTTCATATGCTTTTGGTTCATCAACCTTCACCAAAAGGCAGGGGGCATAGGTTGAACACCAAATTGAGCGGACGGTCCAGCCTCAAGGCCGGACAGTCCACGCTGGTAGCGCGAACGGTCCACGTTGGTAGCATAAACGGTCCGCGCGTGCGCAGAATCAGTTAGGGTTCTGAGTTTCTCGCGGGATTTGTTAGCTAAAACCATGGAATTAGCTTAGGGAACAACTTGTAATGGGTCCAGACCTCCCCCTTTATATAGATGAAGGGCTACGGCCGATTGAACCCCCAACAATTGATCAAATCAAGTCTATTTCTCGTTTTTACCTTATGCATTAGGAGTAGCTCTAGTTTAGTTCTAGTTTAGTATCCCAATCCCCAAATTCTCCACTTCCCTTCGACTCTATGTCGATTAGAGGAGTCTAGGTCGGCCAGTTGAGCCTAGACAACACCTGGGATATCTCCTCCCTGACGGGGTCCCTCCCGGGAGTGAGATCCAGGCGCCGCCGGTGACCTTCGCCGCCCCTGCGCACGCGCAGACCGTTCGGCCTATAGGCGCGGACCGTCACGCCATTAGGCAAGGAACCCTAGCCCTACGCCAGGTCGCGGACCATCCGGCCCTTGGACGCAGACTGTCCGCGTTTGTGCAGAGAGCACCGCCGCCGGTTCTCACGCAGTGATTGGCGCCCCAAAAGGCACCAACACACTTTTGGTGACTCCGCTGGGGACTAGGTGTCTAGATCTGCTAAAAATCGGCCCATAGATGGTCGGTTCTAAGGATCACACCAAGATCTCCACCACCAACATCATCAAGCCGGCCATGGAGGCACTCCTGGCTGATGACAAAAGACCCTTTGAGGACCTCATAATGCTGATAAGAAGGAGGTGATGCAGCAATGGAACGAACAACGCGACAAGGAGGAGGCAAAATTGCTGCATAAACTCTCTGAACGGCGCAAGGAGGCGGCAGAAAAGTATTTGTCACACTTCACGGTGGATCGCCACCAGAAGATCATCCGTCAAGGGAGATCGATATGAAATCTCTCCTACCTCCACTTCAGGGTCCTGCTGTAAGTACTCCAGATCTATCTCTTACGACTTTCATGGATCAACAAGGAGATCAGTTAAAGCAATACGTAGATGAATATATTAAAATGCATTTACGTTCATATGAGAAATCAACTGCTCCTAGTTTTCCATCACGTGAGTCTAATACAGAGCCACCCGCGCCAAGCACATCGGCTACAAATGGGTCACCCTTGACCCAACCATCATATGGTATGCCGATGCACGCTTTCGTGTCACCATCACAACCGCCGCCATTAGGCACGCGGCAAGTACTGGACGTGGCCGGACCGTCCGAGCCTCATCTTAGACAATCCGGTTATATCGCGGACCGTCCGGCATATTTCGCCGGACCGTCCGACCCGATGCAAGCCCGCACACAAAACACTCAGGTCGCACCGTGCATGGCCGGACCATCTAGGTACAACCCTGAACAATTCGGCCCCATCACGGACCATCTAGTACATTACACCGGACCGTTTGGATATGTCGTGGACCGTCCGGTACCTTATGCCGGACCGTCCGGATATGTTGCGAACCGTCCGCTATCTTACACTGGACCGTTCGTATATGGCATGAACCGGCCGACGTATTACGCCGGACCGTCCGACTCTACACGAGTCCACACGCAGACCGCCCAAGTCACGCCATATATGACCGAATCGTCCGGGTACAGCCTTGGACCATTTGGCCCGATTGCAAACCATCCAGCCCTTTACGACGGACGGTCCAGGTACGAGACTACCTAGGCAGCACCATTAAGGCTAGACAGTCCGGATACACCTTCGGACCGTTTGGCCCAGTCACGGACCATCCAGCCCCTTACGTCGGATCGTCCGGGTATGCGTACGCAGAACCAAGAGCTGCACAATCGTTCCCACACTCATCGTAGCAACACTATGGTGCCCCACTAGCAACACATTATAACCATGCCATACCACCTCATGGACACATGGCTGAATACTGTTCGGCCACTAGAGAGCCTGAGAGGTATAGGGCATGAGACAGTGACATTAATACGACATCTAACACACACCTCAGACATCCCTGGGAGGAAAGCCGACAAAGTGATGTCAGGCAACCTGAGATTTCTACCCACAAACTTAATGGATGGTTGCCAGACATGGCGGAGAGGATGAGAGACGAGGTAGCCGGAATGTTTAGGGACAAACTTGGTGTTAGTGTGTCAAGTACAGGGCAATCATATCGGAAGCCTTATAGCCACCGATTCGACACCGTGCCATATCCACAGGGGATGTAATACCCAAAAAATGTATACAACGAGTATATAGTTGATCTCCTTATTTTTGTGTGCCATATGTTCATCATAACAAGAGCATACCTATAATTGAGAGGGGTTAATTAAAATAAATGACACAAAAAAAATAAAATTTTGCATCATGCTGGAATTGACTCACGTGCGTCCTCTAGTTGGCTCACCGGCGTGTGGGTCCACCTGGCCATTGACTCACGTGTGCTCTCGTGACTTCCTTTCACTTATAAGCGGGCTCGAGATGTCAGGAGCTTCTTCCCTCCCTGTTTTTCGGATCCATCGCGTCGTGCCGTTCAACAGAAACCGTGCATGCCGCGGTCATGCGCATGCCACTGACCCGGTCGAGTCTGCCCTGGCGGGCTATAAACCGCACACCCAATTCGCCTCCTTCCCTGTCAGGACTCCGTCCTCGCTGCTCGCCGTGCCATTCCCGTGCCGTCGCGGCAAGCCAACATCCACCAGGGCTTCTCGTCGTTGTGGCCGTACGAAGCAAGCACGGAGGACTAGGAGCTTCACCGAGTTCCTAGGGTGGGTGTCATGGCGACGTCTGGGGGTATCGTTGGCCGAGCGGGGCTAAATTCCTCGACAGGGAAATATCCAGCTCCAGCATGTCACTGCCGCCATGGCCAACCATTGTCGTGTCCCGGTAGTAGGTAAGAATACCCTAATCGCTTGGCCTTAATGCTCTCTGCGTTTAGAACCTTCTAGCGTGTTGAATAGGGCGTCTGGGGCGGGATGGCGTGTCGCCGGTGAGGGCGCCACCGCGGTCCGGTATTTAGGTAGGGGATAGAACGTGGCTGTTGATCTATCAAGCAACGGCTCGGATTAGAAGCCATACCCCTGTTCGTGTCGTGAGATGGGAATCGTTGGATTCCAATAGGAGGGTCTGGATCCATTGTGGGCCGTGACCGTCGGATTATCGCCGAACGGATGGATGGTGATCACCACTTCACAAAACCCGGAGCGTAGGATCGTAAACCAACCGTTGTGATCGTATACCGGTTGGGCGTCTCGGCGTTCTAATATGGACCACCCACTCTTGATCGGACGGCTTAAAACATCCGATACCCCTTCGTAGTGCCAAACTTACTTAAGAGCCCCTCAGTTATCAAGAAACCAACCCGCTATCCAGTTGACTGTTCTCTGAGTCTTAGACAACTTGCGCAGAGACCCCTATAGTCCTCTAGTTTTGTGCGCCCAGTCCAAGGAGTTGAGAAATTAGATAAATGGATTTAGGAAATGATTTTTTAATGAAAAATAAAGGCTAGAATTTGTTTAATTCATAGCAAATTCATATGAAGTCCAAATGAGTCCATTCTAGTTCCTATAATCTCATAAGATTATTGTTTATCATCTAGTGCCACTGTTTTGACATGAAAGTCACATTAAAATTAATATCCTATTTAATCTTGTACCAAAGACATAAAATCTTCAGAAATTCATAACTCCCCCATTTTAATTCCGAATTGACTCATTCCAGTTGTGTTAGTTTTGTATAAGTATTTACTACGCAGTAATAACATTAGCTATACCATTTCTCATTATTTTATAATTAGATCTTTATTTAACTTATGTTGGTTAGTCGTGTTGATCGGCTTATCATTATAATCTACTAGAATAAGATCTATGGTCAATTTATAACTTAGATTAAATTTGAGATAATTATTTATAGAATAACCTCTCATATGATTTATATTAACCAATTTATAATATAGTTTAATATTTTAATCACATAGATCTTCTATGAACTCATAACTCCTTAACCGTAACTCGTTCCCACGATCTCGTAGCCTTGCGTAGATCATTATCATTCAGTTTGTACTTATGTTTGGTGTGATGTTAATTTTATCTATACCATGTTTGTGTGTATTGCTACGACTAGAAGTGCGGTCACGAGGATCTGAAGAATCACCCTAGTAATAGGAATCTCAAGTGCCAGGCAAGTTGTGCCCTTGATAAACTTTTGTTACCCAATAATGTTCTTTATAATCATTTACCATGTATAGGTTTAATTTTGATGGGACCCAATAGGTCACCCTAGTCTGTTTATCCATTTTATCTTGTTATCCCTGAATCACATGGGTAGTTTTTGCTATTGCTTTACATGGTTTTGGGATTAATACTACATTATATACATGTTCCAATTGTTTTTGTTATTCTACTTATGTTCATGTCAAGATCATCTTTAATGTTAATTGGAACATGGAGCTTAACTTGAGAAACACGTGCCACCACAAGGGAGGAATGGGACCCCTTGGCTAACTAATTAGGAAAGCTAGTGGAAGACTACCTTACCCGAAAGGGGCAAGGGTAGTAGGGGAGTTGCATGCAAGGAGGTTCTCGGGTTGATTTTGCTACGATGGCGGTCAGACGGGGGATTCTTGCAAGTGCTCTTCCCATAAACTGTAGCGGGTTTTCGGAAGCTAGTGGAACTTTGTAAAGGCCTCGTAGTGGATCCCTAGCCATTCACCTCGGTAGTGTCTAAGGGTCTAGCTAGCCCTGGCGACATGGGAAACACGACTTGTGGGTAAAGGGTACAACCTCTGCAGAGTGTAAAACTGGTATACTAGCCGAACTCACGGTCATGAGCAGCTCAGGACTCTCTGATGATTAATTTATGGAACCTAAACTCAATTTGTCATTTGCATTTGCATGGGTTTATTATTAATTTTGTTCTGTTATTATTATTATGGTTTGGTATTTACTTACATCTAGTAATTGCTAATAAAATTTTGACTAACTTTAAAAGCAATGCTCAACTTTAACCCCTATCATTGATCAGCCTTACACTTCACATGAGCTCCCACCTTTGGCGAGTTCATGCCACATTATTCCCCACAACTTGTTGAGCGATGAACATGTGTGAGCTCACCCTTGCTGTCTCATACCCCCATAGGTCAAGAACAGGTACCACTGGATGAGGCGCATGATGGATGTTGCGCTATGTTCGTGAGCGATCTGGGTCGTCGTCTCCTAGTCAACTTTCTGGCGCCAAGGATGGATTTTAGTTTGATCCTTGTATATTTATCTTTTATTTTGTAATTCTTCCGCTATGTAACAAATACTCTGATTATATTATGACATTTATCTCTATACACTCTGTTATTATATATGCAGTCTTCTTTGGCGCATGTATGAGATGCACCCGGATTTGTCCCTTAAAACCCGGGTGTGATAGAAGTGGTATCAGAGGAAATGTTGACTGTAGGACGAAACCTAGATATAAATGGACAAAACCCTTACCTACTTACCTTACCCTGAATTATTCTATACTTATCTTGATCGTGTCTCACCTTTTGCTGACATACTCTGATTACTCTTATCTTTTCTGTTCTAAGATAAGATGGATTTCATACCTTGGAATCCTACATTTATGGACTTTTTAAGAGATAGGAGACCTAGAACAAAATTAAAATTATTTTCTCTATTTAAAAAAATGGTTGATTGTTCTGATGATAAATGCTTGATTTGCTTCTTTGATTGATTGAAACATTATAGTTGGGCATCTTAGCATGTACCACCATAAGGTATTGTATTAGCTTTAGTGGATAACACACTAATCTACTTAGCTAATAAATCCCCTGCAGTAACATTCCTCGTAATTACTCGCCTTGTCTACAATTCTTCCTTTCTTACCCTGTGTTCCTAACCTAGATGGGCTACCCCTATAGTGTTAGAAGAGAGCACTATAGACGTGATCCTTGGTATGTCATGGTTAAGAAAGGCAAAGGCATGTTTATACATTGTGCTAAAGGAACCATAGAACTCACCAGTTCCAAAGGAGAAAGATTTGAAGTTGGAATTGCAGTAACTACCACCATCAGATTAGCGGCATTCTTAGTAGATGAGAAGTTTGTGGGTGGCAACATCCGTGCAGATAGGGATTTTCTGGATGTCTTTCCAGAGGAGTTACCAGGGATGCCATCAGATAGGGAAGTTGAGTTTGTCATTAATCTCTTACCTAGGACTGCCCCTATTTCTAAACGGCCATACATGATGTCCGTAGAAGAGCTAAAGGAACTTAAGAAGCAGTTAACAAAATTATAGGATGCTGGGTACATTCGTCCAAGTTCTTGACCTTGTGGAGCACCAGTTCTATTTATACAGAAGAAAGAAGGATCGCAAGGGATGTACGTGGATTATAGGACCCTTAACGATGTCACTATGAAGAACAAGTGTCCATTACCCCGCATTGAGGATTTATTTAATCAGATAAGAGGTGCAAGAGTATTCTCGAAGATTGATCTCCGATCGAGATACCATCAAATGAAGATTAGGCCATCGGACATTCCTAAGACGACTTTCTCGACTCGATATGGATTATATGAGTTCACTGTTATGTCATTTGGATTAACTAATGCACCAGCCTATTTTATGGATCTAAAGAATAAGGTTTTCATGATCTGGACAGATTCGTCGTGGTTTTCATCGACGATATTCTTATTTATTCCAAGAGTGATAGTGATCATGAGGAACATCTAAGATTGGTGCTACAGAAGCTATGAGATAATTAACTCCACGCCTAGTACAGTAAATGCGAGTTCTGGATTGACGATGTGTCATTCCTTGGACATATCATTTCTAATGGAGGGATATTAGTAGATCCTGCTAAAGTCAAGGAGATAGTGGCGTGGAGCATACCCACTATAGTTATTGAGGTCCAGAGTTTCTTGGGACTTGCAGGATACTATCGGAGATTTATTGAAGGATTTTCTAAGATTGCTAAGTATATCACCTCACTTCTGGAGAAGAAAAGAGAGTTTAAGTGGGTCGAGAAGTGCCAAGACAACTTTGATCAATTAAAGAAGAGATTGATGTCAGCACCAGTGTTGGTTATGCCAGATCTACAGAAAGGATTTGACATTTATTGTGATGCATGTGGCCAAGGCTTAAAGATGTGTGCTCATGCAAGAATGACATGTGACCGACTACGCGTCTCGACAGTTGCGGAAACAAGAATTGAACTACCCCACTCATGACTTAGAACTGGCAGCTGTTGTGTATGCGCTTAAGAATTGGAGACATTATATTATGGGAACCAAGTGTCAAGTATACACGGATCATGAGAGTTTGAAGTATATATTCACTCAGAAGGATCTCAACCTTAGGCAACACCGTTGGTTGGAGCTTATTAAGGATTATGATTTGGAGATTTACTATCACCCGGGCAAGGCAAATTTGGTTACAGATGCCTTGAGTCGAAAGGAGCATGTTCATTCAGCTGTTGTTGCCTAGCTACCCAATGAGATTGTTGAGGATTTCAGGAGACTTAACCTAGGGATAGTTGCTCACATTGAAGGAGTTACTATTGATGTGGAACCTACTTTGGAGCAAGAAATCCGCAAAGGACAAATTGGTGATGCTAAAATACAAGAGATTAAGGATCTGATTGCTGAAGGACGAGGTCCGGAATTCATGGAAGATGAGCAAGGCACCATATGGTTCAAGGACAGGATATGTGTTCCTGATATTGAAAGCCTTCGTGAGACTATTTTAAAGGAGGCCCATGACTCAGATTATTCTATTCATCCTGGTAGTACCAAGATGTATCAGGATTTGAAGCAGAAATATTGGTGGTATGGATTGAAGAGAGATGTGGCTGCACATGTGGCTATGTGCAATGTGTGTCAAAGAGTTAAGGCTGAACACCAGAGGCCAACTGGATTACTGCTTCCACTAAAGATACCCGAGTGGAAGTGGGGAAGAGATTGGTATGGACTTCATTACTGGATTGCCTCACACCTCGAAAGGATATGATTTGATATGGGTTATTATGGATAGACTGGCCAAAGTGGCTCATTTCATTCCGGTCAAGACTACTTATAAGGTATCTCAATTGGCAGAATTATATATGGCTCGGATTGTGTCTCTACACGGTGTGCCTAAGAAGATCGTTTCGGATAGAGGATCACACTTTACCTCTTGATTTTGGAAAAGTTTTCATGAGAATATGGATACGAAGTTGAATTTTAGTATAACCTATCACCCTCAGACTGATGGACAGACTAAAAGGACTAATCAAGTATTGGAGGACATGTTGAGAGCTTGTGCCCTTCAGCATGGTAGTAGTTGGGACAAGAGTCTACCTTATGCTGAGTTCTCATATAATAATAGTTACCAAGCCAGTCTGAAGATGTCACCGTTTGAGACTCTGTATGACAGGAAATGAAGGACTCCTCTATATTGGGATAAGACTAGAGGAAGACAGTTCTTTGGACTTGAACTTATTCAAGAGGCAGAAGAACAAGTCCATATAATTCGGGAGAATTTGAGGGTAGCTCAGACCAGGCAAAGGAGCTATGTTGATAATAGAAGGAGACCACTAGAATTTGAGGAAGGTGATCATGTGTACCTCAAGGTGTCACCACTTCGTGGCATGAGGAGATTTAAAGTTAAGGACAAATTGTCCCCTCACTTTATTGGACCATTCAGAGTTTTTAGGCGAGTTGGAGAGATGGCCTATAAACTCGAGTTACCTGATAATCTATCTGGTGAGCATAATGTTTTCCATATGTCTCAACTTAAGAAGTGCCTCCCTGTCCCTGAGGAACAGTTACCAATGAAAGAGCTCTGTGTTCAGGGTGATTTGACTTACACGGAGTATCCTATCAAAATTCTTGATACACTGACTCGAGTTAAAAGAAATAAAGTTATTAAGATGTGCAAAGTACAAAGGAGTCACCATGGAGAAGATGAAGCTACTTGGGAGAGAGAAGAAGAGCTTCGCATAGATTTTCCACATCTTTCCCTAGTCCTTCCTAAATCTCGAGGACGAGATTCTTGTTAAGGGGGGTAGGATTTGTAATACCCCAAAAAATGTATACAACGAGTATATAGTTGATCTCCTTATTTTTTGTGCCATATGTTCATCATAACAAGAGCATACCTATAATTGAGAGGAGTTAATTAAAATAAATGACACAATGCATCATGCTGGAATTTTATTTTGTGTGCATTTTGTGACAATATAAATAATGTGACAAGAAATATATTAAAGACCAAAGTGGAATTTGACATCCAAAAGAAATTCTAGAAAAGAGAAGAAAATAAATATTATGTAGAAAAAAGTGAATAAAGATAAATGATTCCTAAACTAGGATTTGAATTTGTATAATTGACTCAAAGGTGAAGCTCATAACAAGATTCAAATTAAAATTTGAAATTCAAATGAGAAAGAGAACTATGGAAAAAATAGAATGAAATAGAAAGGGAAAAGAATATGCAAAGAAAAATATACATGAATAAATATACTCCTTCATGTTAGTACTTTTTTATGTGCTCAATTACTGTGTGAAATCCCCAACATAAAATGGAATTCAAATTGTCGATTTTTAAATTTGGGAAGGAGTTCAAATCTGAAATCTAAAGATAGAAAATAAATAATTAAATAAAAGAACCAGCGCGCTTGGGCCATTTTCCTCCTCGGCCACCAACCAGCCCATCTACTCTTCCCCGTGCCCGACCCATTTAGTTCTCCTCCGTGCGGCCCATCTTTGCGCCTCACGACCGCGCGCGCGATGGTGCCGACGGTCGGGGCCCACATCACCAGCCAGTATACTGCATGAGTCCTCTAGTTGGCTCATCGGCATGTGGGTCCACCTGGCCATTGACTCACGCGTGCTCTCGCGACTTCCTTTCACTTATAAGCGGGCCCGGGATGTCAGGAGCTTCTTCCCTCCCCATTTTTCGAATCCATCGCGTTGCGCCGTTCAACAGAAACCGCGCATGCCACGGTCATGCGCATGCCACTGACCCGGTCGAGTCCGCCCTGGCGGGCTATAAACCGCACACCCAATTTGCCTCCTTCCCTGTCAGTACTCCGTCCTTGCTGCTCGTCGTGCCATTCCCGTGCCGTCGCGGTAAGCCACCATCCACTAGGGCTTCTCATCGTTGTGGCCGTACGGAGCAAGCACAGAGGACTGGGAGCTTCACCGAGTTCCTAGGGTGTCGTGGCGACGTCTAGGGGTATCGTCGGCCGAGCGGGGCTGAATTCCTCGACAGGGAAATATCTAGCTCCAGCATGTCGCTGCCGCCATGGCCAACCATCGTCGTGTCCCTGTAGCAGGTAAGAATACCCTAATCGCTTGGCCTTAATGCTCTCTGCGTTTAGAACTTTCTAGCGTGTTGAATAGGGCGTCTGGGGCGGGATGGCGTGTCGCCGGTGAGGGCGCGACCGCGACCTAGGCAGCACCGCCGTGGTCCAGTATTTAGGTACGAGATAGAACGTGGTCTGACAACCTTCGCACTTTTGCACTAGTTCCGCTGCATCCGAAGCTGCTTTTGGCCAATAAAATCCTTGTCGAAAAACTTTTCCCAACAAAGGCCTAGATCCAATATGAGATCCACACAAGCTTGCGTGTATTTCTTTCATCAATTCTATGCCTTCGCCTCTGGATAAACACTTGAGCAACGGGGAACAGACCCCACGCTTGTATAATTCCCCTTCTATAATGACATATGGTCGGGCTCTTGCTTCTATCCTCCTGTTATAAGCTTCGTCATCTGAAAGAAAATTACCCTGAAGAAAAGAAATGATTTCAGTTCTCCAATCTTCACTATAGACAGGGGATATATTGAGGACCGCTCTTTCAAGAAGCTCGACCGAAGGTGCTTTTATTGTTTCGAAGAATACTTCCGAAGGTAAAGGCAGCCCCTGTGCTGCTGATTTGGCCAATAAATCAGCATGTTCATTTTCCCCACGAGGAATGTTTTTAACAGAAAATCCTTCAAAGGAAGCCTCAATCCTTCGGACTATATCTAAATATTTTTCAAGTTTCAAATCTCTTGCTTTATAACTTTTGTCAATATGACCAGAAATAACTTGGGAATCAGTTTTAAGAATGACCCTTCTGATTCCCATTGCCTTTAACTTTCGAAGACCTAAGAGCAGAGCTTCGTACTCAGCAATATTGTTTGTGCAACAGAAATCAAGTCTTGCCGCATAACAAGTTTTAACTTTGGAAGGTGAAACCAACACAGCAGCCGCTCCTGCTCCGAAGGTTCCCCAAGACCCATCACAAAACATTGTCCATGCTTCGGCATCCTTATTCGTTTCTTCCTCCTGAGCCCTTGGCGTCCAGTCAGCAATGAAGTCTACCAACGCTTGGGACTGAATCGAAGATCTATGCACATAATCAATACAAAATTCATTGAGCTCTGCAGCCCATTTTCCAATCCTTCCGGTAGCTTCTCGGTTTCTCATAATATCCTTCAACGGTTGTGAAGAAGGAACAATTATATTATATGCTTGAAAATAATGTCGAAGCTTCCTGGAGGCCATCAGAACAGCATACAGTACCTTCTCCAATTCTGTGTAATTTTTCTTTGATAAACTAAGAACTTCGGATACAAAGTATATTGGGTCCTGCTTTTTGACTTGGCCTTCCAGCTTCTCCTGAACAAGTGCTGCACTTACCGCTGAGTGCGAAGCTGCCACATATAATAACAGAGGAGCCCCTGGCGTTGGTGGAGTTAGTGTTGTTAGATCTATTAAATATTGCTTCAGCTCTTCGAAGGCTTTTTGCTGGACTAGTCCCCATTGAAAAACTTCGGCTGACTTCAACACTTTGAAAAATGGCAAATTTCTCTCTGCTGATCTAGATATGAATCTGTTGAGAGATGCCAGTCTTCCTGTCAATCTTTGAGCCCCCTTCTTTGTACTTGGTGGTTCCATTCGAAGGATAGCTTCGATTTTGCTTGGATTAGCCTCAATTCCTTTTGTTGAAACTAGACAACCAAGAAATTTCCCCTTCTTCACTCCGAAGACACATTTTTCTGGATTCAGCTTTAAACCAGCCTGTCTGAAATTAGCGAAGGTCTCTTGCAGATCAACAATGTGATTATCTTGCTTTGTGCTTTTCACAATGATATCATCAACATAAGTTAGCACATTCCTTCCTATCTGAGAATGGAGAACCTTCGTTGTCATTCTGCTGAAGCTTCCTCCAGCATTTTTAAGCCCTTCAGGCATCCGAAGATAACAATATGTTCCACTAGGGGTTATGAAGCTTGTCTTCGGCTCATCCTCCTTCTTCATCCAGATTTGATGATAGCTTGAATAACAATCCAATAGACTCATGAGTTCTGATGAAGCTACTGCATCAACTAAGGAATCTATCCTTGGCAATGGAAACTCATCCTTCGGACAAGCCTTATTAAGATCAGTAAAGTCGATACACATCCTCCATTTACCATTGGCCTTCTTTACCATGACAGTGTTAGCCAACCATTCTGGGTACTTTACCTCTCTGATAACTCCGGCACTGAGGAGTCTTTTTACTTCATTCCGAGCACCTTCAGCCTTATCATCAGACATCTTCCGAAGCCTTTGCTTCCTGGGTCTGAATGATGGATCAACATTAAGGGAGTGTTCAATAACATCCCTGTTAACTCCGCAAAGATCATTAGCTGACCAAGCAAAGACATCTTTATTGTTGAACAAAAACCTTATCAAGGTTTTCTCCTGTTTCTTCGGGCAATTGAGATCCCAGTAGTACCTTCTGCTCTGCTACATCCTCACATAAGAGCATGGGCTTCGGCTGATCAGCCGAAGCAGCTTTTTCCCTTCTGAACTTGTACTGCTCACAAGCTTCAACTCCATCTATGTTATAGATTGCTTTTGAATCTGTCCAATTTCCTTCGGCCCTTCTGGCAGCTTCCTGACTTCCATGAACAACAATGGGCCCTTGGTCCGAAGGTATCTTCATGCAAAGGTAAGCTGGATGAAGAATTGCTTCGAAGGCATTGAGAGTACCACGACCAATGATAGCATTGTAAGGATACTCCATGTCAACAATGTCGAACACAATTTGCTCAGTCCTTGTGTTGTTAACAAATCTGAAGGTTACCGGCATGGTAATCTTCCCAAGTGCTACAATTTGCCGCCCTCCGAAGCCACAAAGAGGGTGCGTAGCATCATGGATCTTGTCTTCGGGCTCTTGCATTTGTCTAAAAGCCTTAGCAAATATGATATCTGCAGCACTGCCTGTATCAACCAAAACATTATGGACCAGAAATCCTTTGATCACACAAGAGATAACCATAGCATCATTGTGTGGGTAGTCCTTGAGTTGAAGATCTTCTTGAGAGAAGGTAATTGGAATGTGAGACCATCTTGACTTGATGAAGGGTCCTTGCACCCCGACATGCTGTACTCTTCTTTGTGCCTCCTTTTTCTGCTTCTTGTTAGCTGGCTCTGAGCATGATCCGCCTGTTATGGGGAGTACCAGCTTCGGAGCCGAAGCAGCTGCAGCTTGATCGTTGAACGAAGCCATTAGCTCAAAAAAGGTGGAAGTGAGTTGACCGGAGGTGGGCGCCAATGTTGGAGACTTGTTCTCAAATGCTAGGAATCAAGAACAAGGCAACACAAAGATGTTAAATATTAAATACCCTTCGTCCGCTGAATCATTACCTCCTCGAGGATTTAATGAACTTCGGACGAAGGTCACAAACATAACATTACGAAGGTAATAAAAATAATATAGAATAATGCGAAATGTAGATTATTAAGGATAAATATGTTGGAGATAAATTTATTATTTGAATTTGAAATATTTGGATACAATGATTAAGGTATGCTTATACCTTCGCCTTGACAAGCAATAATTCCCGAGCGATGCTCTTGCAATTACAAAAACGCGTGAACAGTAAAGGAATACTGTTCACTATTTATAGGCACAGGACACAGCCTGTGAGGAATTACAATCATGCCCCTCATAAAAGTTTACAACAATGACTCGGACCCCTAAAGGCTAAAAGGTCATTCTATCTTTAAGTCGGTTTGACCCTTCACCTTCGGATATGTTATAACCCCGAAGCTTCATGAACGATACCTTCGTCGTCATGTACGAGTAGCTTCAGCCGCAACTGTTCTTTCTGCAAGACCTTCGGCGACGAAGCATAGTCCCAACAAGTCCCTTTGTCTATCCAGACTGGGGGGCACCTCCATTCTATTTCTTTTGATCCATTGATCGAATGGTCATGGCCGAGAAAGGTACAATCCGAAACGACCTTTATACAATGGTGCTTTATTGAATGATCTCCATATTGAAAAGCCGGTGACTTACATCAAGCTTAGTTCATATTCTTTTGGTTCGTCAACCTTCACCAAAAGACAGGGGGCATATGTCGAGGCCGGACGGTCCGCGCTGGTAGCGAGGATGGTCCGCGCGTTTGCAGAATCAGTTGGGATTCCGAGTTTCTCGTGGGATTTGTTAGCTAAAACCACGGGATTAGCTCGGGGAACAACTTGTAACGGGTCCAGACCTCCCCCTTTATATAGATGAAGGGCTACGGCCGATTGAACCCCAAGAATCGATCAAATCAAGTCTATTTCTCATTTTTACCTTATGCATTAGGAGTAGCTCTAGTTTAGTTCTTGTTTAGTATCTCAATCCTCAAATTCTCAGCTTCTCTTCGACTCTACATCGATTAGAGAAGTCTAGGTCGGCCTGCCGAACCTAGACAACACCTGGGATCTCTCCCTGACGGGGTCCCTCCCGGGAGTGAGATCCAGGCGCCGCCGGCGACCTTCGCCGCCCCTGCGCACGCGCGGACCGTCTGGCCTGTAGGCGCGGACCGTCTGGCTGTCAGATAGGGAACCCTAGCCCTACGCCAGGTCGCAGACCGTCCGCCCCTAGCCGCGGACCGTCTGCGCCTGTGCAGAGAGCACCGCCGCCGGTTCTCACCTAGTGATTGGCGCCCAAAAAGGCACCAACAGAACAAAGAAAATATTCCTGAATCCTGTGTTTTTGAATTAATTTATGTGAAATTTCTAAACCATTCTTATGAAATTCCTTCGTTCCAAATGAGCCCTTATAATTTTACTTGTATCAAGTTTGAATTACAATAGTTGGAGGTTGTTATCTAAATTATTGATAAAAAGTTATAAAGTCTGACATGACGTACACGAAATGTCTTCTAAACTGGATTGAAAATAATATGTAGACGTTCCATTCAGTGTATCGTATCACTACCATAACTACAAAAGTTTCGTTTAGACCATCTAAACAGTCTAAATATTTAATGGACTATTTGAAAATTGATAATTACTAGTAACACGGAGGTGTCATTACCCTGATAATTTTGAAGACCGGTGGAGCAACGACAACAATGAGCGAACTCCGGCGGACGATGACGAGATGGAATAAGTCCCGTAACGAGTGGTGAGTAACGTGTAGGGAACGATGATGGCTGAGAGAGAGGTTGAATTAGAATAACTATTTTTTGGTATTAATGTAGGTCTCTAATTTTTCTATATAACTAAGATTTTGTCTAAGCGTCTTATCTTTATCGTAAAAAGAGTTTTCCTGTCTATGTTCTAGACCTATCCACTGTCCTATAATAAAGACAAAACTTATAACCAAAGACAAGAATATAAATGTGAAAGGTTAAATAGATAAAGATATAAACTTTTGTTGGCGTGTCGATATTTTAAGCGAGATATCAAGAAGCGCACAAGCTTCTTACTAATCTCCGTTGAAGCCCCTATATAAAAGGTAGTCCACGCGAGGGTCAAGTTCTCGGTCAGATAACTCTATATATAGTCGCCGACCTTCACGCTTTCTGTCTCTCTCGGATGCTCCACATCGTCTCCACTATCGAGCTTCAAGCTAAAACGCGATGAGCCTCATTCCCTCTAGTACACGGTGGTGGTCACACCACATACACAATTGACGTGATGATCTCACAAGATACAACCCCTTTCGGTACAACTACACCGACATGCGTAAGTGTCGATGGATAATGGTGCACACAAGCACTAAGGGTTTGAGAGTGTCTAACCTCACTTCTAATCAACTAGGCAAAACCTAAAACTGTAGGAAAATTTACCTTGGCCCATTTGCTAGTGATTTTGGTGTTTGATAATTAACATAACCTTTTGAACTAATGCATTTCCTAGTCTTTATGTTTTTAGTTTAAAGGATGCAGCGTGGACTTGGACTGAGGCATTGAGGGAGCAATACCTCAAAGAAGACATTATAATGCTCATTAAAGACTCACCAAAATCATGCAAGAGTCCAAGACACAAGACAAGAAAAGCTCAAGTGAAGAAACTTGAAGAAAAGAAGATTGGGTTGAATCTGGGTGCACCGGACTGGTCGTGTGGTGCAATAGATCGGCACTAGACTCGATACTGAAAGAAGGTGCAAACTGCACCTGAGCCTCGTGGCACACCAGACTAGTCTAGTGCACACTGGTGGTACACCGGACCCTAGAGACTCAATGGTCGGCAAAAGTTAGCTCCAACGAACAAGTGACGTGGCAGGCACTGGACTGGTCCGGTGTACACTATTGGCACATTGGACCAAACCTATGGTGTGTAGCAGAGAATCTGTTAGGACAGTAATGACTGACGTGGAAGGGCACTGGACTAGGTCTGGTGTACACATATGGCGCACCAAACTAGTCTGGTGTGACACAGAAAAATCTGCTTCCTTTCAATGACTCTTGTGGGCTTCGGACTCTATATATACCCACCCAACCGATTATTCTCAAGTGTGGAGAGCTGAGAAACATTGTGTATGAGTAGAGACTAACTCATAGCTCAAAACACTCAAGTGCTTAATAGATTCACTTGGTGATTAACATAGAAGTGCTTAGATTAGTTAGACCACTATATAGCACTTGCTTTATGTTTGTTTCTAGTTGATAAGAGTGATGTTAGATACACTCATACCCTTCGACGCTTGTGCACATTGTTGTAATTTTATCGAGTGGGGCAAGAGTCTTGTGAGATCACACCAGTCACATTTGTGGTGTGCCTGCCACCATATACCGAAAGGAATGAGACCCATAGCTTTTCATCCAGAAGCTCTATAGTGAAGGGGTAGGGAGCATCTGAGAGAGGTCGGAAGCGGAGCACCACTTACACATGGAGAAGGCCCGCCGCTGTTGGTCACTTGCTTTTTATCCCTGAAGGGTATTCAAAAATAAGGCAACACAAGTGAATGGATTATAAGCTTCTCTCTTTAATTAAATCTTCTTTGAAGATTAACTAAAGAGGGAAGGTTAGAAGCATTAAAAGGCAACCAACAAGAATAAATCATGACATGTATGAGATAAAACAATTTACTCATCTTAATATATTGTTGCTTCGCTTTGTATTTCACAATCCAGTAAATGATTACAAATATATCTTCAACTTTGGTAGCAACAATGTGATGGTAAAGGAAAAGTAGCTTCGTAGGCGGAGTGATGCAATTCTCCCAGGCCAAAAAGTGTTCCCAATGCATGGCATTGTTCCTCTATTTATAGTCACGGGGTACAACTTCATATGAAATTACAAACATATCCACAGGTCCTATACATTTCAACTACAAATCTTGTAAGGGTAATGTCGTTCCTTTTCTTTGTTTGTCCAGTCGATCGAGTCTTCAGGATTCTTTACCTTCTCCTCTGCTTCGTAGTTCGCCATGTATCACTTGAAGCTCTCTTTTTTGGCCTTGCTTGACACAATGCTTCTACATAGTCGAAGCTTCTTGGCTTCGTCCCCTCTTCAGGCATCGACTCAAACTAAGGTGAATCTTATTACTTGATGCGAACACCCAAAGTTTGTTGAACCGATGATGTTGTTGTTTTGAAGACCTTTGGTGGTGTAGGCCCCCAATAGTAGCCCCTCGTAGAACAAGATTGTTTTCATAATGAGCTCAGACCGTGAAACATACATGGGAGGCCCTGCACCGAAGGTCCAGAAAACACCTTCCTGGGGCGCGTTACTAAAAATGACAAAACTGAATAGCTTCAAAGTGAATGGATGCATTTTACAGTCCACCAAGCAGAGAGGAGGGTGCTGCGGCTGCTCAGCTCCCACGCCTGCTTTTTGTATAAAATGGGGGAGAGCTATATAGTGGAACAACATTACTGCCCCTACATCCACCTGCTGCTGCTTTTTTCTCTACCTCCAAAGTTCTCTGCTGACTGCCACTCGTGAAATGAGCTTCTAGGGAATTTCTTGAATGGTTAGAATCCGCACAACCGCTAGACTAGTTGTGCCTACATTGTCGGAGGCCCTTCAAAGGGGTGAAATTGCTTTGGATACTGCACCAATTTATGAAGTTATGATGGCTTATGTGGTGCTGAAATCCAAGGGGGATCCAAAGGATGCGACAGAGAAGATCTCAGAGGTTGTAGAAGAATACAAAGGTCGTCCAACGAAGCTAAGTTATACTGAAATGGGTCAATCTACTTTGAAGGCTGATGATTTGGAAGCTATGAAGGATATATGATATTTTGGTGATAAGGTTAAAGTCCGTCTTGCTGGCGATTAGATGACTCTGAAGTTGAAGGATAATGAATTTTTGGTTTTCATAAGCTTCTTCTGGGCCAGTCTTCAGTTACTGATGTATAGGATGATTACGAAGGTTCTGAAGAATTTTGAGATATGTATGCATGAGCTCACTCCTAATGTTATCGTTAGACTTGGTGTATTTATATGGATCTTGCAAAGTCAAGGGGTTCACACTGAAGCCGATGCTTTTTGCAGAGTGCTGGAATTGCACTATTAGATGAAGTCCAAGTCTTCAGACAAGCTTCATAATAACTATGGTTGTTATAACTTCATTTACTGAAAGGATTCTGTTACTCCTGTGCTTGTGTATTGGACCAAGTGGCGAAGTTATTGGACGAAGGAGTGATTTTATGTTTAGGTGGATTTAGAGGAACGAGAGGACTTCAATCCTATAGGTCAACTTTGGTCTGACGAGGTCAAATTGTAGGATGAGCGGAGCTACCCAAGAGGCCTTCAAAGCTTTTAACATTGGGGCCAAAAGGATAGTGACTCAGGATCTGATTCAAGAATTTCTAGCATATAATGTTTTCCGTACACAAACTGGGTGGAAGGTGCCGAATGTTTCAAAGGCATTGAAGATGAAGGAGAGCAACAAGGATGAAGGGAGTAGGAAGGAGAGCAACAAGGAGAGCAAGCTTTGTTCTGGGCTCCTTTTTAAGAATGGCTGAAGTATATTGAATCAAGGTGCAATGAGATTGTTGGAAACTACCTTGTTAAGTAGGATTGTGCCATGACCACGGTTTTTGAGTCTCGACAAAAATGAAGGTTGAATAGGGTAATGGATGCTCTAGGCTTCGACTACCCAGACTATTCCAAGCCGACTAGTAATTCGAGGCTAGAGAGAAAAGAAATAGAGGTGCACAAGTGGCTGGTAAAGGGGCCTCTAAGAAGGAAAGGCAAAAATAAATTGGTAGTGAAAAGCCGAGGGCTAGATAGAGTGATAGAGATGAAGGCTCACACTTGATAGGGCAACTCCCTTAAAGAGGAAAAAGGCTAAGGTTGCTGAGACCAAAGCCAAGAAAACCATTGGAAAAGAGTAAGGGAAAGTGAGTGCATCTACTTCATCTTTGGGGTGCACTCAGATACTTGAGGTAATGACTCAATCCTTTCCTTTTTTCCACTTTGAGCCCACCGGGATTGGATCTGACTAGCCTGTTGTTGATTGCGAAGGGTGTGGGTGAAGAAGGGAAGGAAGGTGCTTTGATGCCTACAATGGAAGAGGACTCGACAATGATGAAGAGTCCCCGGATTGAGTCTCTTATAGATGCAATTTTTGGACCTTCTTCACTGAAGGAGGAAAAGAATTCTAAAGAGGCCGCCGAGACAGCTAAAACTTTAGAGTCTGAAAAGCTATAAAAAACCAAGCGATGCTTTGGAACCGAATGTGGCCAAAACTGCTCGCTCTTCTAGCGAGGAGTCAGATGAAGAGGTTGACATATATACTAGACAACTTGTTGGCGGTGACCTGAGCGATGAGGCTTCTTCAGAGCTGATGTAACAAGCTGAAGCTCTTGGGTATCCTTCCAGGGCTACGATTTTTGGTAAAGGGAAAGATGTCGTAGTTTGCGTTCTCGACGTTGGGGAGGCCGCTGTGGTTAAAAATGTGGTTCAAAGCATTGGGTTTCTACAAAACGAAGAAGCATTGAGCAAATTGAAGAAGCGAAAACTTTCCCAATTGTTACAACCGGTTTTGAAGGTAAACCGAATGCGAACCATGTACGTGCCAAGATCAGAAATTCACATACACAGCGATTACATAAATGACTCATCATAGCACAATGCTTTGAATAACAACAAAGAGTAAGTAATAACTATGGAATTTAAATCAAATTCAAACCCAATTCAAATTCAAATAATCCAAACATGTGCATCAAACAAAAGAAATAATTCAAACCCAATGCAACATTTCATGACTCACATAGGTTTTGCTATATTAAATAAATAGTTAACCCCTCACCTAATTGACATAATTCTAATCAAAAGGAAGAGAGAAGAAGTCTAGAGAGAGAGAAACAAGAGGTAACATCTGAATTTGGTAGGCATTAGAGAAGAAATTTTATACCCCCAAATTTAGGGTGTTACACTCTGTTTTCTGAGGTCCCTGTGTCGGGAAGTTGTGCAACCCTCTCTAAGAAGTACGTTTGTGGTCGGTGGGTTAAAACCTTCACCCTCTTTTGCTTCGATGCAACAGAAGAAGCCCCCGACGCACTCTTCCTTTTTAACCCTCTTTTCCGAGAAGGGAAGCGGTAATCAGGATAAACAAATCCAATAGTAGCAAAGACCCCGTTTAGTCTTCGTTTCCCTCGAGCATCGAAGGTAGTATACATAGCTTCGTCCTCAGCTTTCGTATAGCCCCTAGCAATTCATCACTTGTTGCTTCAATGGCATCTAACCAATCATCATCTGGCTCACCAAATTGATTCTTGAATCGATAAGTGTATTTTAGGTGAACCAGACTGCTCTTTCTGGCTCTTGTATCAGCTTCAACACCCTTCAGCATTTCCCATTCGATAGCCAGGGGCCATACCTTGAAGGCTACGTATTCCTGCACTAAGTCTCTAGAACTAATGTAGTTGCATACAACATTGAATGCCGCTAGGCAGCCTTGCGATTTTTCCGTATTCACGATAGCAGGCCTCCTCAGTCCGAAGCAGGATCGGATAGGCCACTAGATCACGTCCTTAATATTGCTTCTTTGACTTAGGTCATTCTTCACTTAAAATCGCTGCTTCATCCATGAAAACGGCCATTTTTTCCGAAAATTTGGCATGGGGTGCCTTGCATCAGACTAGTACACGAAGGTATAACATCCAAAGTTGTTATGATACTGCTCTTTCCTAGTGGCCTTCGTCTATAAGATAACTCATGAATATTGCAAAAGCAATCAGCATCCGGTTCCAATCCCTGGCTCCTTATTGACCAAGTGAAAATCCCAACCTTAATTAATGCATCAGGGGTGAGCTGATGAAAGAAAATTTCAAATTTCTTCAAAACTTCGACTAGAAACTTGTGTAAAGGGAACCTGTGACACCCCTGGTGTCTATTTCGTGTTATATCATGAAATTTGTCCCTAGCTTGAATCATCAACGGAAATTTCTATTTCTTGATCACATTTATCTCCATTTATCAAGTTACTCATGAAAGTTTCACCAAGTTTGGAATAATTTGATCTCAAAACAGCCAAATTTGGAGCCTGTTAAAACTTTATTTCATGATGCAAATGCAAACTCTAAAGTCAATCTTGTCTCGCAAATCCCGTCTAGACTCGTTTATTCGGACTCTCGACGGTTGTTATGTTATTCGATCTGTGTCTAAATCCGCTTTCTCGATATTCGGTCTATGTCCAAATACGTAGTCCGAATCCACATTCTCTAGTGGAATATCTGTTGTGCCAACCTCTAATTAATTCTTATGAAAATCGACTTGTTATCTCTATATCATCATTCATCTCTATCTACCAAGTGTATTTTAAAGATTTCTCGAAGTTGAACCAAATGCTCGCATGAGAAGATAAATTCTATGCTTGCTTGGAAATGCTCGTTTGAATAAATACAAATTTTGAAATTCAACCAAACCTTGTCATCTTGCTCAAACAACTCTATATGAAATCTACAACAAAAGTTATTAAGGGTCCATGCCAAGAAAATGTCGAGAAAATACTTCGATTGCCTTAAAAATATAATTTGAAGCTTTATAACGATACTATTTTGACCAAAGTGAAACTTCGATTTATATTCAAGATACGAGGTTTGACCTTTGATATAAGTTGTAGAACCTGTGTTATTCAACAAATGTTACAATTACACATAGCCTTGATTCAATTTCTAAGTATCTTAAACAGTGCCCTCAAGACAGAATAAAAATTTGATTTTAGGATTCAAATCCTTCTAAATCTGGAATCAGTGTCGATCAGGTTGATGTCTCACGTTCTCAAAATTTTGTTGAACAACTCGAGTATTCCCAAATATAGAAGTTGTTAATAACTAATAGAGGCATAACATGTTAAAAGATGGCATTCATCCGATTCCGTTTGACATGTTTTGACACTCAGTTTTTAAAAGTTTCTATTGATTTCTAAGGCACTGACAAACCAATTTTTATGGTTCTATAACTTTTTAACCAGTGCGCGAATGACCTCAAGTTCTGTACAAAATTTGTAATGTGTAGATCAAAGAAAATATCTCGTACACTGACCTAAATCCGAATCCAAACAGAAAACGCCAAAAATGTCTATGCAAAGTCACCACTATAGCACCTGCCACCTGTTGGACACTAGCAGACATGCTCTGAAACTTTTGCTCTATAAATGACAGCCTAGCCCCCTTTCTCTTCTCCCCACACCATTTCCTTCTCCAGCCAGGCCTCCTCACGCCAGCCCCACGCCGAGCCCTCTGCTCCCATCTCACACACCTATGCACCATCGCCCTACTCCTTCCTCATCCATGGACGGCAAGCACCCTGCTCCGTCTCTCACCAGCAGCCTGGGCGTGCACGCATCTAGCTCCCTGCATCCAGCCATTTTTTGTGTAGCAAAGTCCTTTCCCCAAGCCGATCTCGCCCTGCGTGCACTGCTCCTCTCTGGCCTATGCCCCAGCTCTTCCCTGCTCTTCGTGAGTGAGCAAGGATGTGGATGGCTGAGGGCTCCTTTGGGAGCACGGAAACCGACCGGTTTCCTCGGGAGCCCGTCACACCGTGGCCTAGAATGCCCGTGGCGGTCATTGGGCCATTTGGGAGATCAGTCCGCGTGGTAGTAGGCCCTGGACGCGACGGGTTTCGCTGGGTCGCGCACGTCTCGCCTCTGGAGGCCGGGCACACATTCCCGTCGAGCGTCGTTCCCGTCCTCGACTCTTCGCTCCCACCTCCACAACAACGACATCGCTCGAGCAGATAAAACAGCCGAGGGCAGCAGGGCCGGGGCTGGTGTCCCAAACGGCAGCAGGACAGGGCTCACCTGCGGAGGACGCACTCCCGCGGGCAGCCAGGCGAGCGTGGCGGGGGATGCCTGGGTTGGCCTGCCCCGGCGTAGCCTGTCCTGGCTGCCAAAGGAGCTCTGAAGGTTGAAGAAGCCCTTTCAAGTCTATGACGTGTAGGTCTAGGTGACTAGTTCATGTGTGCACATATTATAGATTTTTACATTTCTTTCTAAAGTTCATATCTCAAGTTTGGGAGCTCCGAAAATAGTGAAACTTATTTCGTTAGCTTCATTATAAAATGCTCTAACTATTGGATCTATAAGTTGGCACATTTTAGTGGAAAATTTCTGCTGTAGAAATTAATATTTAAAACTGGTTTAGAAAATAAATGAACTTGCTTCTCTACATAGTTTTAATTTTAAAAATCAAAAAATTATGAGACTTGTTTTGTTAGTTAGATGATGTCATACTCTAGCTAAGAAAAATATAAAACCTATATGTTGTTTACTGTTTTCTTGATGTGTTAATTAAATCACGTTAAATAGGAAAAATATGATTGATTTGCTTGTTATTTTTGGATCTGTAGCTCTAGTTCTCCAAATGGTTTGAAATTTTTACAGTAAACTCTTGATGTGATGCTCGGTGACTGGTAGACATTTCATGATTTATGGTTGATGTATCACTGAGTTAGTGATTTAACTTGCTTGATGCACATTTAGTAGTTTTAAATGATTTACAAATAATATATAGATGTAAAAATGAAAAATATTGTTCCACTGTCCTTGCATGATATTATAGTAGCCTAAGAAAACTTAATATGGTCATGCATCCATAGAAAATAATTAGTTTTAGATTTAACTTGCTCTTACAAGCTTTATTGCATTAACAATTTGTTATTTTTGTAGTAATAAAATATAAAACCTAAGCATGTGAAATTTATACATTAGTCATAATTTGTTATTACATATGCCTCATAAAAATTCCAGCCCCAAATTAGATAGTTTCATATGGTGCTAAAATAACACCCATTTTATAATTATAAGAAGAGTTAGTGAAAAATTATAAGTAAACAAACGGTATAATAAATGATGCATGGTTAAGTCTTTCTAAATTAGTACACTTCTCACAATTGGTAGAGTAAAATTATAAGAGTCCAATGGTTAGTTAACTTCAATCAACCTTAAGTTAGCAAATGTAGTGATACGGTCGAAGCAATGAAACTAGTGATTAATATATATACAAATATATATGTATAACACTTGAGTATATGAGGTTTTGTGCCTTGATGTCCATTACTAGTTGATAACTAAGTCATGATAATTTATACTTGAGAATTGGTGGTAGTATCTCTCTATGATTTTGCTTGGTGATTTAGTTGAGTGCTCTTGTGGTACCAAACTAAAATTCCTACATGTACAGTTTTGGTTGTGTGATTAATCTGGTAGGGTAAAGTGTGTTTTCTATAGACATATGCTATATAAAAGTTGTAGTTAACTTAGATGTATATCTTTTCCTAAAATTTCATGAGCTAAGAATTAATGATTTAGAAGCTATGCTTTTCACAATTTCAGTACCTCAATCTGTCCAATTTTTGTACAAGTTTCAGAGATTGCAATGGTTGCTTCAGTTAATCTTAGAATCAATTCTTGATGATCATAAGAAAGTTGTAGACGACTTCCTTATATTTTTTGTGTTAAATATTCATGACCATAGGCCTGGTAGTTTAAAAGTTAAGGATTTTACAAAATGATTGTTGTGTTATGTCTACTATCTGGATAGATTTCAAAAACTATATTGTTTGGGTTGACTAAAATTAGAACCAATTCTATGTGATTATAAATTTATGTAGTAATTTTATTAAGCTTTCCAAAAAATCTTGGATCATCCTTTTTGGTGGTCTAAAGGTCTAGATATAACTGTTTGAAGCGTGAAGACTAAATCTGTCCATATTTGAACAGCAAGGCCTTCATAGTGTCTTTTACCCTTGATACATATTAAACCAACCTGAGATGTTTATAAATAATTTGTAGACAATTTAATTAGATTTCCAGAAAGTCTAGGGTCAATTGATTTGGATACCTGAGTCTCTAGTAATAAATTCTTGAAGTCACAAGTCTGAATCTGTCCAAATCTGGACAGAGCTATCGTTTATCACTATTTAACCTTGTTAAGTGTCTAATCACATTGAGATGACCATACCAAAAATGTAGAGCATTTCTTGAACTTTCAAAAAACTATTTGTTCACTATTTTTGGATTAGTACCTTGTGAGTTATGACTGAAACAAGTAATTGTTGTGCTGCTATCCTAAACATGTTGAGTGTGATTGATTGCTCTACTCTGTTGTGTTTCTTGAGTCGACTGCTTGCTTGTTTTGATCTTGGCTGAACATGTAATAATGATAGCAACTAATATAATCGAGCCTAAATATATAAGTTACTAATACACATCTCACTAAGTTAGTGAATTAATTTTGTTGAGATCTAATAAGTAGCTTAGCTTAATCAACACTTAGCAATTGCAGTTCTATGTTCGGAGAAACAAAATGAATAATGTACTCTCTTTAGCTTTTTGCTAGTCCGGGATGCTACAAAGTAACCAACCTCATTAAAGTAGTATAATATGTAATTGTGATTAAACTACCTCATTTTGTGTGTTCTCTTGGGTGTGTGCTTCTAGTAGAATATTGCGAATGATTGTAAAACCCGATTAAGTAACTATTTGTTTTTAACTAAGTCTGTCTATATATAAGTCATAGCAAATTTATGTGTACTTAGCTAGTTTAATAATAAGTAACCGAGGAACGATTAAAGTGAACATGGTAAATGCTTTGCACACGTGATGTCATGTTTGTGTTGGGTAAATATAGGAAATGTTCGTCGCCCTTCTAGTGGTATTGATGTTGTGCGTTCAATGACGTGTAGTTTGCTAGCGCTAGTGTATGTGGTTGTTCACGATGCCTCGCTATTTAGTGTTTAATTCGCTACCATGTGTTTTGGAATTGTCTTGTGATATTTTTCATCATATTCATACATATGCATCATGCATCACATTTAGGATTGAGAGATGATGATCGTGCAAGTGATGTGGTGCCAACCACAAGATGCAGTTGGTGGACGACCCAAAGAAGGATGGACTTAACCAGTGGATGCTCGCCAAGCGAGTGTCATCTAGCACACACTATCTAGTGTTGGATTCCAGTCAAGCGTTTGAAAGTATTAAGCACATGCCGAGAAATATGGTAAATCGGTAAGCCTAGTACCTGAGTGAACCTGGCAGCAAACATACCTCCCCACGTGTTCATGAGATAGGGTCTCCCATTCCGGTTATGATGGGTACAAGTGCGGTCACTGCATGGCGGCGGCCGGGGTCAGTGGAGCATTGTATGTCAATGACAGTGGGCCCTGTTCTGCTGATGGGGAGTCGATGGGGACAGTTGACGTGTGTGGGGACAAAGTGCTCCTACATATCGTGTGTTTAGGTTTTCCTTGCAAGGTTAAAAACTCGATTCGAATTGTCTGCTTCTCACAGCTAATGAGACTGCTTGATACGTGCTGCTGCATCGAGTAAGAAGTGAAATGAGTTTTCATGAGATTAAGTGTTGCTTGCACTAAATGTTTGTTACCATGAATGTTTAGAAGGATGAAACCTAGCTTAAGGAATATTATTAAACTTGCAAAAGCTAAAATTTGATTTTAGACTCAGCTAGTGCTTTTGGCAAACCAAAACCCCTTAGCCAAACAACTTCATGTTCTAGAGATAGAGTAGACTCTCACACTAGGTAAGTCTATCTGAGTATTAGTATACTCAGCCTTGCTTATGGCATAATTTTTTACAGGTACCTTCGAGGAGGACATGTTTTCTAGGTTGACTAGGTCGTCCACCTTGCCACCGGGTTGGACAGTCGAGTGGAACCTTGCCTCAGCAGGTGATGACCAGGAGGAGTGATGGACCAGGCTTCGCCTCGCTCTTCATTTATCGTTAGTTAATTTCCGCTGCGACAAGAACAATGTTTACTGTTTTCAAACTCCGATGATGTAATAACTCTAAGTACTCATTTTAATTGTGGTATTATGCTTTATTGTATTTCTCTGTGTCTCACCTTCGTGTGAGACATTGGTACTCGATCCCTAGGTAAGTGGCTTCAACCGGACTAGATCCGAGGAATGGACAGTTTATTCCGTCTTAAAGTGCGGGTCATTGCCCTTGGGGTGAGACTAAGGCACTTAAGCTAGAATAATCTGGGCGGTTCCACCACAGCTGGTATCAGAGTGAGTACCACTTCAGAGAAGTCAATAAGTCATAAATACCAACTTTTCAAAAGTAAAACTTGCTTAGAAATCAATGTTGGGTAGATGTCAGGACGATAAGGATAGACCTAGGATGTGAAGTCTTAGGAAATAGATGGGTAACTAGATGGCTATATATGTATTCCGTAAAGGATACTACTATTAGGAAGGATGCTGTAGCAAGCACCCGAAAAGTAGTTAGGTCTGAGAAGACGCCTAGAATGAGCATGCATCATGATTGTCGCATCATTGTCTCTTGTGCATCAACATGCTTCTCTTACCTTCCGTCCAATAACAAGAAATTGTGAATAATGTGATGTATTGCCACTTTGTGAACTATAGGAGATGTCTTATCCTATGTTGTTATGATAGTCTTAATTAGGTTGTGCTATGTGTTTCTCTTGCCTTGCTATCTAGAAGGTACGGTAACTATTCAGTCCATTTTGCCTTTAACCAATAAAAACATTGTTGTCTGTTCTGCTCATAAAAGACCCCCAGTTCAAACAATCTAGTGGTCCCCTAGTGAAACCATTATAGAAAAAATCACATTGTTGGGGGCCTGCTTCTTCACCGAAGGTCCTCCAAGTAAAAACACCTTCGACAGTATGATATGCGAACTGACACAGCATGAAGGCACAAGCTGAAGCTACAACCCAGAAAGCTTCGGCATAATGACACACCTTGAGACGAAGGGCGGCACCGACTTGAAGAAAAGATCGTTCAGTCCCTAATAGTTTGTGTCGCATTTGTAATTTGTCATCAAGGACATAAATGTAATTTCGACCGGGCTGCGTCCCGTGCCTATAAATAGGTGAACAGTAACCCTATATTGTTCACACTAACTTGTATTCACTCACACGTCACACTTGGATTTTCGCCTTCTGTCAAGCCGAAGCATTTGAGAACAAGTCCCCAACATTGGCACCCACCTCCAGTGAACTCACTTCCACTGTTGAGCTGATGGCTTCGTTCAACAATCAAGTCGTGGCACCTTCGGCTACGAAGCTGGTATTCCCAATCAAGGGCGGTTCAAGTTCAGAGCCAGCTAACAAGAAGCAGAAGAAGGAAGCGCAGAGAAGAGTGCAGCATGTTGGGGTGCAAGGACCCTTCATCAGGTCCAAGTGGTCCCACATCCCAATCACCTTCTCCCAGGAGGATCTTCGGCTAAAAGACTATCCTCACAATGATGCTATGGTCATATCCTGTGTCATCAAGGGATTTCTAGTCCATATTGTTTTCGTTGACACAGGTAGTGCAGCGGACATTATATTTGCAAAGGCTTTCAAGCAGATGCAAGAACTAGAGGACAAGATTCATGATGCTACACACCCTCTTTGCGGCTTCGGAGGACGGCAGATTGTGGCACTTGGCAAAATCACAATGTCAGTTACCTTTGGTTATGTTCACAACACAAGAACTGAGCAAGTTGTCTTTGACATTATCGACATGGAATACCCGTACAATGCAATCATTGGTCGAGGAACACTTAATGCCTTCGAAGCAATACTTCATCCAGCATACTTATGCATGAAGATACCTTCGGAGCAAGGGCCCATTGCCATTCATGGAAGTCAAGAAGCTGCCAGAAGTGCCGAAGGGAGTTGGACAGATTCGAAGGCAATCCACAACATAGATGGAACCGAAGCTTTCAACAATATAAGCACAAAAGAGAGAAGGCTGCTTCGGTAGATCAGCCGAAGCCTATGCTCATATGTGAAGATATAGCAGATCAAAGGGTACTGCTGGGATCTCAGCTATCTGATGAGCAAGAAAAAACTCTGATAAGGTTTTTGTTTAACAACAAAGATGTCTTTGCTTGGACAACCAATGATCTTTGTGGTGTCAACAGAGATGTCATCGAACATTCACTTAATGTGGATCCATCTTTCAGACCAAGGAAGCAAAGACTTCGGAAGATGTCTGATGATAAATCTGAAGGTGCTCGGAACGAAGTAAAGAGGCTTCCCAGTGCTGGTGTTATCAGAGAAGTAACATATCCAGAATGGCTAGCTAACACTGTTATGGTGAAGAAGGCTAATGGCAAATGGAGAATGTGTATTGATTTCATAGATCTCAACAAAGCATGCCCAAAGGACGAATTCCCATTACCAAGAATAGACTCCTTTGTAGATGCAGCAGCTTCTTCAGAGCTCATGAGTCTACTGGACTGCTATTCAGGCTATCATCAAATTTGGATGAAGAAGGAAGATGAGCCAAAGACTAGCTTCATAACTCCTAGTAGCACTTATTGCTATCTTCGGATGCCTGAAGGGCTCAAAAATGCTAGAGGAAGCTTCAATAGAATGACAACCAAAGTCCTTCATTCTCAAATAGGCAGGAATGTGCTGACTTATGTTGATGACATCATAGTAAAGAGCATGAAGCAAGAGAATCATATTGCTGACTTGTAGGAGACATTTGCCAATTTCAGGCAAGCTGGTCTGAAATTAAATCCAGAAAAGTGTGTTTTTGAGTAAAGAAGGGCAAGTTCCTTGGTTGTCTAGTATCGACAAAGGGAATCGAAGCTAATCCAAATAAAATCGAAGCTATCCTTCGGATGGAACCGCCAAATACAAAGAAAGGGGCCCAACAGTTGGCAGGAAGGCTAGCATCATTAAATAGATTTATATCCAGATCAGCAGAAAGATATCTACCATTCTTTGAAATATTGAAGTCAGCCGAAGTTTTCCAGTGGGGTCCAGCTCAGCAAAGGGCTTTTGAAGAGTTAAAGCAATACTTGATCGACTTGACAACACTAACTCCACCTTCGCCAGGGGCTCCATTGCTCTTATATGTGGCAGCCTCTCACTTTGCAGTTAGTGCGGCGCTTGTACAGGAGAAGCAAGATGGCCAGGTCAAAAAAAAGCACCAGTATATTTTGTCTCCGAAGTTTTAAGCTTATCAAAGAAAAATTACACAGAACTGGAGAAGGTGCTATATGCTGTGTTGATGGCCTCCAGGAAACTTCGGCATTACTTTCAAGCATATCATATAATTGTTCCTTCATCGCAACCTTTAAAATACATAATGAGGAATAGAGAAGCCACTGGGAGGATGGGAAATGGGCTGCCGAGCTCAATGAATTTTCTATAGATTATGTGCATAGGTCCTCAATTTAGTCCCAGGCGTTAGCAGATTTAATCGCTGATTAGACGCCAGGGGCTCAGGAAGAAGTAACAAAGGACGCCGAAGCCTGGATAGTTTTTGTGATGGTTCTTGGGGAACCTTCGGCGCAGGAGCCGCCGCTATCCTAGTAGCGCCCTCAAAAGTCAAAACATGCTATGCAGCAAGATTGGACTTTAGTTGTACAAACAACATTGCTGAATACGAAGCCCTTCTGTTGGGGCTTCGGAAGCTAAAGGCAATGGTAATAAGAAGGGCGATCCTTAAAACTGACTCCCAAGTCATCTCTAGCCATATAGATAAAAGCAGCAAGGCAAGGGACCCAAAGCTTGAAAAATATTTGGACACAGTCCGAAGGTTGGAGGCTTCTTTCGAAGGTTTTTCTGTAAAAATATTCCAAGAGGGGAAAATGAGCATGCAGACCTACTGGCCAAGTTAGCAGCACAGGGGCTCCCTCTACCTTCGGAAGTATTCTTTGAGACAATAAAAGCACCTTCGGTTGAACTTATGGAGAGAGCAGTCCTCACAATATCACCTGTACATAGTGAAGATTGGAGGACTGAAATCATATCTTTCCTCCAAGGTAATTGTCTTTCAGATGACAAAGTTTATAATAAAAGAATGGAAGCAAGGACAAGACCATATGTCATGATAGAAGAAGAACTATACAAACATGGAGTTTGCTCCCCACTTCTCAACTGTTTATCTAGAACTGAAGGTATAGAGCTAATGAAGGAAATACACGTAGGTCTGTGTGGATCTCACATCAGGTCCAAGCCTTTGCTGGGAAAGGTTTTTAGGCAAGGATTTTATTGGTCGAAGGTAGCTTCGAATGCAGTAGATCTGGTTCAAAAGTGCGAAAACTGTCAAAAATGTGCAAAAGACCAGAAGCAACCTTCGTCGCTCACCCAGCTAATACAGCCAACCTAGCCATTGCAATGATGGGGCTTAGATTTGTTGGGTCCACTTCCACCAGCACAAGGCAACTTGAAGTATGTTGTAGTGGCAGTGGAATATTTTTCCAAGTGGATTGAGGCAAAGCCCTTGGCTACAATAACTTCGGTTACGGTCCAAAAATTCTTCTGGCAGAATATTGTTTGTCGCTTCGGTGTCCCAAAGGCAATAACCGTGGACAATGGTACGCAATTTGAGGTCGAAGCATTCAAGGATTTTTCTGACCAAATTGGTACGAAGATTCACTTTGCATCCGTTAAGCATCCAGAATCAAATGGGCTGGTAGAAAGAGCGAATGGCATTATAATGACAGGAATAATGAAGCTATCTTCAACCAGCCCAGAGGAAAGTGGCCAGATGAGCTGATTAAAGTGGTGTGGAGCCACAACACAACTACGTCAAGGTCAATAGGATTTACACCCTTCAAGCTCCTATTTGGTGACAAAGAAATAACTCCAGAACAAGCAAAGTCAGGGTCAATAAGAACAATAGTTTCGGCAGAAGACGAAGCTGATTATCAAGTAACAAAGGACACTATAGAGGGGACCAGACTACAGGCAATAGAGCACATCAATAAATATCAGGCCGAAACAGTAAAATGGCGTGACAGAAAAGTTCGGTTGAAGAATATCAAGCCAGGGCATCTGGTTCTTTGGAGAGTCGCTAACCCAGACACAGTGGACAAGTTGCAACTGAAGTTGGAAGGTCCTTTTCTAGTAGAATCTTCGTCAAGACCCGGTTCTTATAGATTGAAGGATATGGATGGTAATGACATACCCAGATCTTGGAATGCGGATGAGCTTCGGCGATACTATGTGTAGTATGTTCTAATTTTTTCATTTTCTTCTTATGGCACCCTTTTCCTTTCAAGAGGGGAGAAAGGTTTTTAATGGGGCCATAGCTTGTAATTTTTCATTCTTATTTAGCCCTACGAGGGCCAAATTCCCCAAAAGATGTAATATGTAAAATCTGAACATGCACCATCAAGTGCAAAAAGAAAAACAGGGAGAAGCTCAAAAGACGTCCCCAAGAAGATGCAGAGCACGACGAAGCTATAAAAAGTTGTTCCTAAGGTAGCGCAGTGTAAGTTTTCTGCTCAAAAGTCATTCCAAAGGGAATGCAGAGCCAAATACCGCCGAAATATAAGGTGAAGAAGTTCAAAAGTCGTTCCTAAGGGGATGCAGAACTTATACCACCGAAATAGAAGGTGAAGAAGCTCAAAAGTCGTTCCTAAGGGGATGCAGAGCTTAAGACTCAAAAGACGTTCCTAAGGGGATGTAGAGTCTGGGTGTGGTTTCGTGTGCGTGGTCGGGACATTCATTTGCACATTACATTACATCATTCATTGCACTCATATACATTCATATAGACATTCGTAGGATCATCATCATCATAACATAAAAGCATACTCAGATACTTCAGCTTTGATAACAATGCTTCAATGAGCACAAAGGAGCAAAGATATGCTTTGTTGTGTACGAAAAGAAGGGAAGGTGTTTTTCACCTTTGGCTCAAAATATACAAGTGTCATTCATAGCAAAGCAATTTATACATGGACGGAAAGGTAAAATATATTACAAGGTACGGACAAATATACAGAGTAATGTTTAACTCTCGATTACAATGTTTTTTACAAAGATAATACAAATATTTCTAAGATCTATGCAGACAGGCCTAAAAAGCGGCTTTAGCGGCCTTCGGAATCTGCTTCGGATTACTAATCTTCGGCATCATCATCCTACACACAACAAAATTTTATAAGGTAAAAGGTAATCGCGAGAAAAGGTAAGCAACAGGTATAAGTTTCATACCGGCTTAAGTAAGCTTCGGGCCTCATCACCAGCCAAATCCCGACCACCCTTTGCCTAAATTTGTGTTATAAATCTGCTTCCTATGCTTCGGGCTTCGCTGGGATATCAACTAAATCTGTCGAAGATAGGCTGAAGGTAGGCCTATTCACTATCTTCGCATGCGTACAACCAGCTTTCAAAAATGCTGCAGCCGTGCCGCGAGAAGCTAGCAGGGCGCAGAAGTCACCATGCCCCGCTATTACTTCATCAAGCGCCTCAACTTTGCCTTCAATGTGTTCGAAGGTGCTTGATATGTTTTCGGCCGAAGGAGTAAACTTCTCAGCACTGGCTCCAACTGAGTTGAAAACCTTTTTTAATCGTTGTACGCAGCGGCTGCCAAAATTCAGACATATGTCACGAAGCTCCTTCAAAGATTGCTTTAGCCTCGTATTCTCGGCAGCTTCGGCTTCATACTTCGTCTGCAAGTTTTTTCTCTCCTGTTTGAAGCTCTCTGATTTTTGCAGGAGCTCCCTGTTTAATCTAATATTCTCGGCTTGCGCATCTGCAAGGGAACCTTCCACTGCTTGGAGTAGGAAATCTTTCTTTTCAAGAGAAGGTTCGTATTCTTTGATTTTGCTTTCTAGACCCTCGATTATAATTTCGTTCTTTTTATCCTCGAGGTCCTGTTGCATCTGCAGCGCTTTGCTCAACAGCATACTGTGTACAAAATAAACCTTCATCAGCAAACTTCGTCGTAAAAATAAAACAAATAATAAAATTTTGCTTTATTATAAGAATTTTACCTTAAAGTTGGAATAAAACAAACTACCGACGGTATGTTGTCGTCGGTAGCTGCTAATATCGGCCTCAAGCTTCAGAAAACCGACACTCTTTGATAGAGTGCCAATTACCTTCACCCCGGTACGGTCACGAACACATCCCATGGCCTCTTCATCGATTCCACCAAAGAGCATGGCTCCTGGCTGTTAGCCATAGGAAATGCCATATTCCTGTAGCTCCTTCTTCTCGGCCTCAGATAGTTCTTGTCCGACCAGGTTCCAAAGATCAAAACCTTTTTCCTCCGAAGCAGCTTCAGCAATTCCTTTCCCTTTCTCAGGCACTGGGGCCATGACCTATTCTGTAGCCGCAGATGTTTCTTCTGTAGGCATACCTAGTATCAGTTTATCAATCCTAGATAAGGTTGGTAGCTGCAGCTTCGGTCGATGTGTTTGCTTTGGCAGTGGCCTCGGCACTTGCAGTAGGCGCTATCTTAGATGCCGAGTCCGGTGGCAGTGTCTTTTAAATGGCTTGCATTACGCTACCAATTCTTCGCTTCTTCAGCCCATATGCCTTCTTTGTGGCCAAAGGTTCTTCTTTCTTCTGAAAAAGCTTCGTCAGTTCCGGTCCCAGAGGGCTTAGCAGCTTGATAGGCAGAGATTTAGTCATTACCTTTAAAATTTCTGCCACTTCGACAGCTGGAGGTGTTGAGGGAGTCTCTTCTTCCTCTTCAGTCAACTTCGGCCCTAGGGATTTAGCTTTTCTTTTCTTTAGAGCTACCACCTTCGCTCGAAACTGGATTTTCTCTTCTTTAAGTTCTTCTCATCTTCTTTCACCATTCTAGCAGCTTGTCTACTTAGAACGCTAACAACCCTTTTTCTTTTTGCCCCTTCGGCACCCTTGTTCAGCTGCTCATAATTAGGGTATTCAAATTTTAGAGCGTCCATAACCCGGTTTAACCTTCGTTTCGGCCGAGTGCCGAAGGCTGCTGACGTTAATTGATCTTCCTTTTTAGTATAATTCCCCAAAATTTCATTGCACATAGTTTCAATCATTTCAAGCCATTCTTGGCAGGGCTCCTTGAACTGTTTCTCAAACTTAAAATGATAAGGTAATCAAACGAGCTCATATTTTTTTGTCCCCTTCAGCTTCGGCATGCCCTAGTCACTTGACGACGGAGATGTCCTGTTGGCCAGGTATTCTTGCACCAGGTCTCTGGTGCTGATTTGTTCAGCCACCACCCTAAATTCTACCGCGGCCAGTTGACATGGTGACCCTGGCTGCATGTTGCACAGAGGCCGGGTCATTCCGAAGTTTAGAGATAGTGGGAACATAACCATCGTCATCAGTTTCCCCCTTTTCATTTCATCCGCCTTGATATAGAACCATTCACTCTTCTAACCGGTTGGCCACTTGGTGCGATAGCTGAGGACCGGAGCCTTCGTATCCTTGCGATACACGAAATTATAACAACCAAAATTCTCATGTAAACCATCTGCCTTGGCCTTCGTTTGGTAGTGCAGCTCGTGCACTCGGTAGAATGCTTCGGCATCTGGCTCCATCCCTTGGCTTCAGAGGGCCCAGATGAAGATACTGAGCCTAACGATAGCGTTAGGGGTCAGCTGATGAAGATAAATTTCAAAACTTTTCAAAACTTCTCCTATCTTCTCGTTCAGAGGAAACCATAATCCTGCTCTGAAAAACTTTTGAAAACCACTACTTCATCATCCTTCGGCGTTGGAGTGGTTTCTTCTCCGGCAAAACGAACAAGCTTCCTCTCAGCTTCTCCAAAGTAACCCAGTTTCATCATCATGGGCACGTCGGCGTCAGACACAGTAGATTTCTTGAAATCTAGGTGGCTGGGTTTTGATCAGATCAAAATGCTATAATCCTCCTCTTCTTCATCAACATTTTCTTCCTCAATATTAGCATGTTCAGCTTCGGCAGCAGGTGTACCTTCGTCAATGGTTCCCTCTGTCACAACTAAACCCGACTGTTTCATGACTTCGGAAATCGGAGCTGTCTCGGTGGCCTCGGTCTCCTCTCCTTCATGAGTCACCCTTGCAGTCGAGCGTACTCTAGCCATCTGATGGATTTTTTGCGGTTTTTATGAAGTTGATGTCTTTTGCAGTTTTGATGAAGCTCTCTTTTTTGACGAAGCTAACTCAAAATGATGGTCCGCTCGAGAGTACAGTGAAAAAGCTTCAGCTATGGTTAAATTTTTTAACACCACAACGGTGCAATGGCAATGAATGTTGTGGTAACTCCACACCTACCCGTCTGTTTATATAGTGCTGCAGGTGGGAAGGTGAATCGCTAAATCACCCGCACCCGCTGAACGGTGGACCACTCGGCGCCTAGAAGGTGAATCGACAGATGGCTCATACCCGCTGAGCGGTGGGCCATCTGACGCTTGGAGTATTTTAATCGTTTCTCGGCAACGAGCTCAGGAAAGGTGTTTTTTGGACCTTCGGCATTCCGAAGCCTTTGATATTTTTTCACGGATCAAGCTCGTTACAAAAAACGATCTAGCACCATGAAGGGGCTACTATTGGGGGGCTGCTTCTTCACCGAAGGTCCTCCAAGCAAAAACACCTTCGGCAGTATGATATGCGAACTGACACAGCATGAAGGCACAAGCTGAAGCTACAACCTAGAAAGCTTCGGCATAATGACAAACCTTGAGACAAAGGGCGTGTGGTAGAACCACCCGAATTATTCCAACTTAAGTGCCTAAGTCCCACCTTAGAGGCTAGACCACACTTAAATAGGAATAAAACGTCAATCCCTCAGATCTAGTCCGACGAGGACACTAACAGGATCAAGTACCACGTACTCACTCGAAGGTGAGGCACAGAGCAAATACAATAAAGCATAAAACCACACATTAAGGAGTACTTAATTTATTACATCATCATCGGAGTTTATCAAAAGTAGTGATCATTGTTCAGAATGCAGCGGAATATAACTATCGGTAAATGAACGGAGGGATGGGGAAGCCTAGCCCATCACTCCTCATGCTCCTCCCCTGCCGAGGTAGGGTCCCACTCGACTGTCCAACCCGGTGGCAAGATGGACGGCCAAGTCACTCCAGCAACCATGTCCTACAGAGAACCTGTAAAAATTATGCCACAAGCAGGACTGAGTATACTAATACTCAGCTAGACTTACCCAGTGTGAGGAGTCTACTCCTCTACCTCTAGACATGCAGCTGTTTGGCTGAGGGGTTTGGTTTGCCAAAAGCACTAGCTGAGTCTAAAAATCAAGTTTAGCTTTTCAAGTTTTAGTGTGACTCTCTTAAGACTAAATGTACACCTAGCTAATCATACATGGTAGCAATCATTTTTAGCAATCAACATCTTTTGCCAAATCAACACATTTCCACTTCTTACTCAATGTAGCAGCATGGATAAAGCAGTCTCATTAGCTGCGAGAAGTAGACGATTTGAATCGAGTTTTTATCCTTGCAAGGTAAACCTAAACACACGACGTGGCGAGGCACTCTGTCCCCACACATATCAACCGTCCCCATCGATTCCCCGTCAGCAGATCAGGGCTCACCGCCTTGGCGTACAATGCCTCACTGACCCCGACTGCCGTCGTGCAATGACCGCACTTGTACCCACCATAACCGGAATGGAAGACCACGTCTCAGGTCACATGAGGGGCAAAGTCTGCTGCCAGGTTCACTCAGGTACTAGGATTACCGATTTACCATATTTCTCGGCATGTGCTTAGTACGTTCAAACGCTTGACACACGGTACCACACCTTAATCCTTATTCCAATTTCTGTCTCGTAGACAACGCATCCCCATGGACCGTTGTCCACAGACCATCATCATTCTTGTTGGGGGCCTTCGGCTTTCGAAGGTCTTCAAAAACATGATTTAACAATGTTTCTGGAAGTATAATGCATGAACAGGTACCTTCGGACTTAAGTTGAAACCACAGTGTGAAGAAGCACGAGAAGGAGTACGAAGGATAGCGCGAAGCCAAAGCTGTGCGCAGGAGAGCTTCAGCATGATAGCAGAAAAGGGAAACTGACTTAAAGATGAAAAGGCTATTTAGACCTCGATGGACTACTATAGAGTTACTAGCAAATGTAAAGGGCATGAGTGTAATTTTACATGGGCTGCGTCCCGTGCCTATAAATAGATGAACAGTAACTCCGTACTGTTCACGTTGACTTGACATTGATCCTTGCGTCATGCTGATACTTTTACCTTCTTTCAAGTCGAAGGTACACTTGTAATTTGATATTGTCTCTATTTTTCCATAGTAATAAAATAAAAATGAGATAATGATGATATATGACTTCTTATATTATTTTTTATGCATTATATGATTCTTTCTTCATCCTTATATGTTATGTTGATGAAGGTATGTCCTTCATTACCTTCGTCCGAAAATCATTATATCCTAAGGGAAATAATGCTTCATAGGACGAAGGGCTTTAACGTTTTCTGTGTTGCCTTGTTCTTAATTCATAGCACTTGAGAACAAGCCCCCAACATTGGCGCCCACCTCCGGTGAACCCTTTTTCGACCACCTTCAGCAAGCATCGACCTTCGTCATGCCACCAAAGAAAGCTTCGGCAACAGGGGCTGCCGTTCTGCAGCCGCTGGACCCGAACCAGGAGACCCTTTCTCTTCGGGAAGCCCGAAACCAGAAGAGGAAGGCTACTAGTCCAACACCACAAGAGGATGAGTTGGACCAGGAAATCAGGAATATGGAGATGCTTCATCAGCAGGTCCAGAAGAAGAAGGAGAAGATGGCTCGGTTAGCTGACCTGCAAAGGCAGATTGACGAAGCTACCGAAGAAGTGCGTCATCTTGCTCAAGATGAGCAGAATCGAAGGCCATACCACAGGGAATTGCACCAAGAGGGCTTCTTCAACGAGGATGACTGGTATGAGGATTTCCATCATGGAAATTTTGCTTTTGATGATGCTTCTCCTCTGTCAGCAGAACTGCAGGCTACGCCCTGGCCCTCGTCTTACAAGCCACCCCAGCTCCCCATGTATGACGGACACTTAGATCCGAAGCAGTTTCTGATGAGCTACGAAGCAAATATATCTTCGTATGGTGGCAACACTGCTGTCATGGCAAAATCCTTTATCATGGCAGTCAAAAATGTTGCACAAACTTGGTATTCCTCTCTTCGGCCAGGAACAATCACATCATGGCAGAAGCTGAAGGACATGCTGATCACCAGTTTTCAAGGGTTTCAGACGAAGCCGGTTACTGCTCAAGCCTTGTTCCAGTGCACGCAAGACCAAGAGGAATACCTTCCAGGCGAATGTCCGAAGGTTCTTGCGTCTGAGGGCACAAGCGCCAACAGTTCCCAATGAAATTGTCATTGAGGCCATGATTAAGGGGCTTCGGCCAGGACCTTGAGCCCAGTACTTCGCCAGGAAACCCCCTCAAACCCTGGAGAAAACTGCTTCAAAAAATGGATGAATACATCCGTGCTGACAATGATTTTCGAGAGAGAAGGGAGGAAGCTTACAGGTTCTCCGAAATGGCCAAGGGCTTCGGAGGGAGGATTCACCCTAGGCACGTCAGATCAATTCATTTCACTCAGAATGACGACATGGGAAGTCAACAACAGAGACCGCAATATTCTTCCCAGGCTTCAGGGCAGCAACAGAGCTATCCTCGGCCCCTAGCTCCAAGGGGAAGAGGCGCTAGGGGCTTCGGAGGAAGGTTTGGGGATCAGCCCAGGAAAATTTATTGTCTATTCTGCGGTGAGGACAAGGGCCACACTACCAGGATGTGCCATGTCACCATCCAGAAATAGAAAGAGATAGCAGAAGCTGCAGCCCAACAGAGCCAGCCGAAGCAAGTCATGCATACTGCTTCGTACCACTCGCCGTACATTCCAGAGTACGTGGGTAACCATCCTGCAACCTCTGTTGCTTCGGCAAGCCAACCTCAGGCATCTTGGCAACAACCTCCACCCCCACCACCATTGCAACGAGGCCAGCAGCCAGAAGGGAGCCAGCACATTCATCAGCAACAAGACTTCAGAGAGGAGTCCGAAGCTCGCACAGTCAACAGTACTGTGCCAGAATCGAAGCACATTTACTAGAAGATATCCTACTTCTGAAATAGTTCTGGCATTCGTTATCATTTTTCTTTTTTTAATAGAGAACAATCGTTAAAGGCTTAAATTTTTTCCTGTCGTTTTCAATTCCTTGTAATAGCTTCGTTTTGGTCATAGTGGAAATATATCTCTTTTACAGACTCACGAAATCCAAAAAAATGGCGAAGCACGAAGTTGCTCTCAAGAGGGAGCAGGGTTCATAATCACATTACAAGTTTTGCCGAAGCAATAGAAAGTCGTTCTAAGGAACGCAGTGTAAGTCTCCCGAAGCAACAAAAAGTCGTTCCTAAGGGAGCGCAGTGTAAGTTTTCTGCTCAAAAGTCATTTCAAAGGAAATGCAGAGCCTACAACGAAAAATAAACGCTGATTCCGCCGAAGTAAAGGTGAAGCGCGAAAAGTCAACGCGAATACCGCTGAAGTAAAAGGCGAAGAAGCTCCTAAGGGAGGCTTACAGCAAAAAATAAATGTTGATTCCGCTGAAGTAAAAGGCGAAGAAGCTCCTAAGAGAGGCTTACAGCGAAAAGTCAGCGCTGATACACCGAAAAATAAGCGGT